>BSBM01000318.1:2265000-3465000 GCA_027924585.1 Larix kaempferi | reverse complement strand
CTATGTAGTGATTTAGGTATTAAGAGGGAGTTGAATGCTCCCTACAATCCACAAAAGAATGGAGTTGCAAAAAGAAAGAATAGAACAATCATGGAAGCAGCACGGGAAATGCTGCATGACCAGGATTTGCCTATGCATCTATGGCAGAAGTAGCTAGGACAGCTGTGTATGTGTAGAACGGAACACCCCACAAGATATTGGACAACAAGACACCAGAAGAGGTCTTCTCTGGCAAGAAACCTGAAGTCATCCATCTCAGAATATTTGGTTGTCTAGTATACACTCATGTCCCAAAGGAAAAGAGGACTAAGCTAGATCCTTCAGGAAAGAAGGATATCTTTGTGGGTTACAGTGAAAGCTCGAAGGCTTACAAAATATACTTTCCAAGGTTCAAGAAGATTGATGTCAGCAGGGATGTAACATTTGATGAAAATTCAACATTCATCAAATCAAGGAAGACATCTGTTAAAGATCATGAAGAACCAAAGGAAACCAGATTTCAAGACACTACTATGACTGAAGCAATTATAGATGTTGATCGTGAAATTGAAGATCCGCAAGAACCTGTAGATCCACCTCGTGAGAAGGAATCTCACAAGAGGAAACTTGCATGGGCTAGAGAGCTCATTCAAGAGGTAGAAAGGTATGGCATTCCAGAAGAAGAACACAGAGCAAAGAAGAGAACTAGATCACATACCATCTATGTTGCTTTACTCTGTGATATTATGAACAAAGAACCTTCCAGTTATGAAGAGGCAGCGGAAAAGAAAGAATGGAAGGATTCCATGGTCGAGGAATACATGTCAATCATGAAGAATGATGTTTGGGATGTGGTCCCAAGACCAGATGGGAAGTCTGTGGTGACTTCCAAATGGATCTACAAGATCAAGCATGCTGCAGATGGCAGCATAGAGAAATACAAAGCGAGATTTGTAGCTTGTGGCTTCTCACAGAAAGAAGGAATCAACTATGAAGAAACTTTTGCTCCTGTAGCCAAATACACTTCCATTAGATCAGTACTTGCTCTGGTTGCAGTGATGAAATAGAAGATACACAAGATGGATGTCAAGACTGCTTTCTTGAATGGTGTAGTCAAGGAGGAAGTGTATGTGGAGTAGCCACTTGGTTTTGAGACACATGAAAGGAAGTCATATGTGTGCAGGTTGAAGAAATCCTTGTATAGCTTGAAGCAAGCTCCTAGGAATTGGTATGGTAGGATGGACAGTTTACTATCCAGTTTGGGCTTTACCAAGAGTAAAGCAGATTCCAACCTTTACTACAAGGTTGAGGAAGTAAATCCTTGATACTACTATTGTATGTGGATGATCTGTTTGTAACATGTAATGATGGTTTGATCGCCGATACCAAGAGGAAGCTTGCAGCCAAGTTCGAGATGAAGGACTTGGGGATGATGCACTATTTTCTAGGCATGGAGGTGTGGCAGAGTGTAGGTGGGATCTTCCTTGGACAAGGGAAGTATGCAGTATAGATCCTGAAGAGGTTCGAGATGATGGACTGCAAGGACATGGCCTTACCTATGGCATCGAGCCTGAAGCTTTTGTGTGATGCTTCATCTGATCCAGTTGATGTCACTGTGTATCGTCAGATGATTGGGTCCTTGATGTACCTCACAAACACAAGACCAGATATTTGCTTTGCGGTGAACACATTGAGCCAGTTCCTGACATATCCAATAGGTGTTCTGAGGTACCTGAAGGGTACGGTTGACTATGGGCTCAAGTATGATGTGAATCAAAAGTTTAACCTGCAGGGTTATGTTGATTCAGATTGGGCAGGCAGTGCTGCAGATAGGAAGAGCACTTCTGGGTGCTGCTTCAGTATGGGATCAAGTGTGATTTCTTGGTTTAGCAGGAAGCAATCCTGCGTAGCACTGAGTACAGCTGAAGTAGAGTATGTTGCAACTTGTTCGGCTAGTTGTGAGGCAGTATGGCTCCGTAAGCTACTATCTGAGTTATTTGATCTCCCGCTGGAGGCTACTGGTATCTTTTGTGACAACCAGAGTTGTGTAAATTTGTCTGAGAACCCGGTGTTCCACGACAGGTCGAAGCACATTGAGATCAAATATCACTATATCAGGGATATGGTGCAGAGAGAATCAGTGAAGCTCCTGTATGTTGCGCTGGATGAGTAGATTGCAGATGTACTGATGAAACCACTAGCTAGAGTGAAGTTCGAGTACTTCAGAGAGAGGCTTGGTGTTCTTCATATTGACGACACTTCAAGGAAGAAGTGATGGACACATTTTCTGAAGCCATTCCCAGCATGGTGAGAGGAGGATCCTTCCATGGCTATGGATGTAAGCGCTATATGATGAGCATCAGGACGATGCTCCAGTTACTACTCTGTATATGCATCATGTTGGATGTTGGATATGATCAGTCGGATCATTTATATGTATGTACGCATCATGTTGGATGATGGATATGATCAGTTGGATCATTTATATGTATGTACGCATCATGTTGGATGCTGGATATGATCAGTTGGATCATGTGTATGTATGCATCATGTTGAATGCTGGATATGATCAATTGGATCATGTGTATGTATTTGTATATGTATCAAGTGGATACATTGTATGATCGGGTAGATCATGTATGATGATATGTATCAGGAAGATACTGTGTATGCATCAGGTGGATGCATTGTGTGATCATGGATGATGAGCTTCAGGATGTTGCTCCAGATGATATGCGTCAGGACGATGCAGTGATGATGATCAGGATGATCATGTGTACATCAAGATGATGTATGGTGAGTATCAGGTTGATACTATGTGGCCGTGGACTGGTTGTGTAGATAAGCATATAATAGCACCCTGGGAGGTTTCCAGATTCTCTTGCTAGGTTTTTCTGTTGGCATATAATAGCTCCCTTGGAGATCTGGAAAATGCTCTTTTGAGGTTTTTCCTTGGAAGGACATATAATAGCACCTTGGGAGGTTTGCAGATTCTCTCGCTAGGTTTTTTCACTGGCATATAATAGCTCCCTGGGAGATCTGGCAAACGCTCTTTCAAGGTTTTTTCCTATGGCATATAATAGTGCCCTGGGAGATCCGATAGGTTGGGATGTGTTCCCGTAATAATTCCTAGGATGCTCTTTCAAGGTTTTCCCATGACCACATATAATAGTTCCCTGGGAGATCTGATAGGTTGATTTGTGTGCTCGTAATCAGTCCTGGGATTCTCTTTCAAGGTTTTGTGGTGGGGTCACATGTAATAGCTCCATGGGAGATCCGATAGGTTGGGCTATGTGCCGGTAATAAGTCCTGGGATTCTCTTGTAAGGTTTTGTGATGCATGTAATAAGTCCTAAGGATTCCACAGTATGGCCAGTGATGATGAAGACCTGTAGGTGGTGGGCCTACATCCAGTATGAAAAAGGGCTGGCTCTGTAGAACTTCCTATGATGAGTAGATTCAGAGATTGATTGAGATAGCAGCAGCAGTGATGATGATGATGATTCAAGGATGATGATTCGCCGATGATGATCCAGAGAAGAAGACTTGTGCTAGCAGATATGTGTCGAGAAATACCTTCCTAGTTAAGAGGGAGTGTTGATGTATATGTAACTTCGGAAAGTATTTCACCTATGTATTTCATTTATGCATATTGTACTCCTATAGAGATGTGTTATTCCTTTATAAGGAAGTGTCGTCATTTGTATTGACAAGTGTCACAAGTGCCGTAACTTTTCGATGGGTTATTAGACCACCATGTGTGGGGTTGGCCCTAATTAAGTTAACCATGGGTCATTATGCTAAGCTAGACAAGTCGGTCCCATAAGTTTATTGGGCAGTCAGGACAAGTATAAATAGAGATCGGGAGATCTCTATTTTGATCATCTCATTATCTCACTCTACATCACTCGAAAAGTCACGCACATGTGAGGAGGAGGATCAGCTGCTAGGAGGAGACTGTCTTTGTGTACTTGGGTTGTACTTTGGTTGTATTATTGCTCTATCTATCTCTGAGGAAGTTGTGGGGTTTTTCACCTTAGGGTTTTCCCCACGGAAAGTCTGTGTGTCTATTATCTCTTATGTTTGCATCTTGTGATGATTGATATGCTTGATATGGTTGATATGCAATGATATACTGTACATGTTATTCTCTCAGTAAAGATCCTAGAGTATATTGAATTAATGCTCAAAAAATTAACATGTTCTGATATTTCATGCAACAGCACTGTTAATTTGTTTATGTGTCATGTTTGACTCCATTGCCCAATGTTTCTCTCATGATTATCTTACCAAACTTTAAAACCAAATTTGTCCTAGCATAAATTTGACCTTCTGAGTATGGTTTGAATGATTATCTTGAGTAATAAGAATCTTGTATGTTTGTCATTGTCAAATATGTGATTATTTTTAGTTTTCTTGAGTTTAAGAGAGATCCCTCTCTGACTGTGTTGGGTCAGTGGCATAAGTATAAAGTGGTTTTCTGGTTACCCCAGCTTGTCCCTCTCCCACAACCTTGGGGGTCAATTTGGGTGCCAACATATTATCCAATAAACGTTCCTTTCTTTATGGATGGTTCCATCTTTGTCCTCTTCTCTTTTGGTATGTGAATGTAAACAAGACAACCAAACATATTCAAGTGTCAAATATCTGGTTTTTCATTAGTGAAAACCTCATCAAGAGCCTTTTCTCACAAGATAGCATGAGGGATTCTTTTCTAAATATAAAATACAGTGCTGGAGGCTTCTACCCATAAGGATGTGGGAAAATATTGATCACACAACATGGATTTTGTTGCCTCACATATTGTTATGTTCTTTCTTTCAGCAACCCCATTTTGTTGGGCGTTGTAGGGTGCAATCAACTGTCATTTTATTCGAATCTCAATAGAAGTCATTGAAGTCATGGGACTGAAACTATCCTCCATTATCATCTCTCAAATTATGAATGTGATTTCTAGTATGATTCTCAACCAGTGCTTTAAACTCTTGAAACTTGTTGAAAGTTTCACTCTTTGCTTTCAGAAAATAATCTCATGACTTGCGAGAGAATTCATATATGAAAAGCACATAATACAAATAACCACTCAAGGAAGGTGCATACATGGGAACACATAGATCTAAATGAATCAAGTCAAGGATCCGCTTGGATATTTTGGTACTACTTGGAAAACTTTTCTTAATTTTCTTTCCAAGAGCGCAACCTCTACAAACACTATCAAAATTAGATTTAAACATGGGCATACCTTTAACCATATTTTTCAATCTAGGTAGCACTTTGAAATGGATATGACCAATCGTTCTATGCCACAAGTCACAAGGACTGATTATGTCATGGCTCATGGTTTGAATTATTTTTCCAATAAATTTGTAGAGACCTCCCTCTCTAAATCCAATCACAGATGAAGAGTTCAAGTATTCATGCTTAGGGAAGATGAGCGCTTTGTTGTCCATAAAGATAAATCTGTATCCTTTATCTTCAAGAACCAAAACAGACAGGAGGTTCTTCTTCAATCCAGGGACAAACAAAATTTCATCCACATGCAGTACATCTCCTGAATCCAACTAAAAGGAGGTGGATCCAACTCCTTGGATCGAATAGGTTGTATTATCTACAAGATCCACCTTGGAGGATAACTTCTTCTTCGTTAGATCTGTGACAACACTCCTATATCTAGTGATGTGCTTAGACGCACCACTTTCCACTAGCCATGTCTCATTACTAGTGGTAATGGATCTAGAAAGGGATGAGACAAAATAGTACTCCTTCCTCATCTCTTGATCATCATATGAATGTTTTCTTGTAGGTTCATATTCTATAGTAGTTGAATCATGAAACCTACCCTTAAATTATTATTTTTTTATTTGCACGAAATTCTCTTGCATAATGACCCTTCTTATTGCAATTGAAACATTTAACTTTATACTTATCAAAGTTCTTGAAATCATTCTCCTTTTGATGAGAGAATTTCTTGTGATATTTCTTACCTCCCTTCATTCATGTCACAAGAGGGAGGTTCTCTTCTTTGGAGGCAGTATATTTACTCTAGATTCTCCCTTCTTCTTGTAGGCAATCATGCCACAACATCTCAAAGTTAGGTTGCACTTCTCGACCATTTACAACATCCAAGATTGTCTCCAATGAGGATGGAATACCATCGACAACAATCTAAATGAGATCATCATGATCGACCATCACACCAATTCTCATGATTTGATCTCTTACTTGAGAGATATTTGTGAAGAAGGAAGCCAAATATTCATCCTTTTCCATCTTCATATTTCGGAGCTTGTTCTTCCATGCCCTCTTTTGACTAGGCTCCTTCTTCTCATAAATATTTGTCAAAGTGTTGAAGCATTTCTTTTCATTATTAAATTGAGTAATCACTAGCATCAAGTTGTCTTTCACAGAATCATAAATAATCCTCTTTTCCTTGGCTTGATTCTTCTTTAATTTGGTGTTCCCTCCATTAGTAGTAGGCTCTTCAATAACACTAGCATAGCCATCCAAATCATGCTCTTCGAGGATATTTAGAATCTTGTCCTTCCAAGTATTAAAGTTCGAAGTTCCTTCAAGACAGTCTTCTGGTATTTACTGAGATTCAATCCATAATTATTCAAGTATTGTGCACAACTAGGATCTACATAGGCTCAATCTTGATTGCTAAACTTATCTCATTCACGCCTTGAGATCTGATACCATATTAATTTTTTATCTTTAATTTGGAGCTGCAATAATACTTGAAATCAAATAACAATAAGACACATAATAAATCACATTCGACACATGAATTTACCCTGGGGAAACCCTCTATGACTTGAGGGAGAAAACCATAGCAAAAACTTCCTTAGTATATTGATAGATAGCAAAGAATGTCTTTTACATCAAGCACCCCAAGTGCAATTACAGAGAAAGATAAAGAAGAGACTTGGAATAATTAATCTTCACAAAACCAATTCGCTTGTCTGAGTCATATACACAAGATAGCCTTTAATAGAATTCACTCCAATATTGAAGACATTATCCTTGCATGAAGAAGTGCGCCCCAATTCTCATGTAATGCATTAAATAACTGAACTGAATCTTATGATGAACTAGCCCCTTAGCTGAAATCTTTCCCACTTAGTTAGGTGGCTAACTTAAGTGTTGTCATGCAAGTGTCGCAACTCAAGTGTCGTCTTTTAGTTTAGCACATGTGTTTCCGTTTAGTTTAACATAATTGTTGTCATGCAATAACACTTAGTTAACTAGATCTTCTTTGTTATCACTTAGTTAACTCTCTTAACTGAATCTTTCTTGTTAACATCACTGTAGTGATCAATTTGAGTTCTCCTTTGATTGAATGAAGTATTCTTTGTTAATATTACCGAAGTTTAATAATTTGAATTCTCTCTTAATTAATTCTTTATGTGCAATTCGAATTCTCTCATATCTTATCACATATTATATTTATCTCTTGTCTTATCTACATGGTCCACATGTTCCAACTTAATTATTATATCAAATATACTAAGGATATTTTCTCAATGATGTGATCGTATTTTTCTAATATTGTTCTAAGTTGTTATAAGCTAAAGTAGTTCACTCTAGAGGTGGATAGTCTCTAGAGGAGACTTAATAACTCAACCATGGTTAGTAGTACATCACACACTGTAGATTATTCGACATGCAAAGCATCACCTCAACACATGAGGCACCACCTGAACACATGTGGATCTGTATTGACACACAAGACCTTAGCCTTGACTAGAAAGACTATACAACATCATCACTTTGAGATACAAAGCACTTGCCTCAACACATGATGCTTATCCATTCTTGATTCCAAATCAAGATTCTTCCTCAAGTTTCCTAATTCCTACTCAGTCTCCTATAAGGAAGTACGTCGACACATGAGGCTCAATATTGACACAAAATATTAACCTTGAGAATGACTCGTGATGTTGTAACTTTAACACTAAGAAGACCTTCTTTTTCCAAATATTGCCAACAAATTGTTATGTTATCAGGTACCTGTAATTAGGGAGGATTTGTTGCAAGATGAGATTGGGGTTTCTGAAATCATGGTTAGATCATTGGTTTGAAACACATTTTGGATTTTTTATTAAATAGGAATCTAAGTTATGGCAATAGAATATAGAAGACAGTAGAGAGATAGTTTCATATGACAATGCTACTAGAGACAAGTCCCTATCAATGGTTAGAACCAATTGAAAGATAGTCAAATAATATAGGTAATGGAGAAGATAGAAGAATGCAATATCTAGAACCTACTTGTGCTTTAGGAACTAGACTATCTGATAACCCAAGCAATGGATTCTTTTGGGTAAAGATGGTCATAGATTTTATTGTGGATTTCGTTGTCAAAGCATACTAATGATATTCAAAGGTACAAAAAGAGTTTAAGTAGGGCGTGAAGAGAAGACTAGTCATGTAATATCCCGATTTTGACCTTGTCGCATTAAAAATGTAAATGATGTAATATCGTTATAAAAATTGTTGTGAGGAGATCAAGGAAAAGGCCCCACCATCGATTTAGTGTTTTATGTATCGACAATTAAAAAACGATGCATATGGTTTGCTTGCTAACCAGGCACAATAGAAATTACAAATATCATGTAAATATTAATTTTAATAAAATGCACACAACTATCTAAGCAATGCAACAGGAGTATGGGGGAATGGTTTTTACAGGGAATAAGGGAGGAAATATTCAAAACTTTGGAGCCAATAGTGTCAAGCCAAGTGTCAATGAGAAAACCCATAAACCATTAACTACACATTTTGACTTATGCACCCAATCATTTAATTCTTCCAAGAAGTCGTTGAGGTAGTTATTATTTTAGGAATGTAGAGTATGGGTGTCCCAATTTCTTGTATGGAAAAGGCATCAATTTTGAAAATCATGTTTGAATACTTGGGCAAGAAAACACTCGCGGAATTTCTTCCCCAACCTATTTTCATCCATCATCTTTGCTCTCTCATGAGTTATGGGCATGCTAGGCATTTTTCTCCACATTTTCCCCTTTATTTCCATCATTCTCGGCTAGGAGAAGGTCGTTTTGGTGTTGCAAATCGACTGGGAAGAAGGAAAAACATGTGGGGGTCTATGAGATCCGTTTTTGTTGCTTATTTTCCCTTGTACATGTTGGGAATTCAACCTGTATATTTTGGTGGCTATTTTTCAATCCCATAGTTTGTTTTTGGTGTGCCACGACTTGGGAAAACCCATGGAAATCCATTTTTGATTATCCTGTAGTTAAAAATTATTTTTCCATTCCCCACAGTTGGGTATTGTTGTGTGTTTGAGATATAGCTTTGGCTTGGGTTATGGGTATCCCTTTATTTTGCAGTGAACTATGTGTAAGACATTAGGAGTAGAAGAGGATTAGAATTGGCTTGATAAACCTAGTGAAGAGAGTAACCTCATAGAAAGATCAAAGGGATTTGGCTACTTTTCTATGCACACTCTAAAGAGCACTAGAAGGGAAGGTATGACCTAAGGGACTTTGTAGCAGTGAAGGGAATACTTCCTTGTGTTGGGTTTGTAGGTATTGTGGGTGCCAAGCTAGGTAGATCTTGTATAGGTGCCAATAGCTCTATGGTTGAGCTCACTAGCTTAGCAATTCATTCCCTTCTATTTCCTTAGTAGCCTAATAAACCCAATTATGGATTGGCTTGGTTGAATTGTGAAGTATTACTTGGTTATGTGTCAGTGGTCGTTCCCTTTTTCCTTGTGGAAATCATGCCCATATCAGGGGGTGGAAACTATGTTGAGAGATTGATGAGCACAATTGGCCTATTACTGGGTGGAACATTGCGGTTGCATAGCCAGTTGCTTGGGACTACTTCATTTGAAGATAAGTAATCTCTCTTGTATTTTAGTTATGCAATTTTTTTAATTGATGCATGTTTTAATTATGATTATGATAGAAATTGCATATATATTAGTGTATTAGAATTTATTCCATTGTGTCAAATTTAATCATGCATCTGCACACATATGTATTTTATTTGTTATGAACTTTGTCAATGATCATGGGAATAGAAGCCCATTCTTAGTGTGATGTTTACTTCCTTGAGTTGGATCAATGGGAGGAGACGTGACAAGTCAAAATACAAAGGAGCCATTTCAAAATATTTGGTTCAATTGCTTATGATGACACCACATATATAAAATTGTCATTTGTTGAGCATCTTGACAAAAAAAAACTTATAGACCAACGAATTCTTGTAGAAATGAGGTTGTTGTGACCAGGGATGTTACAACCAACAATTTTTTTTATTTTACTTAAATCAGATTGAATAAGATTGGGTTGAGGTTTTAAATCAGAGGATTTGTATGAAAGACAACAACAAAAGGTTGAGCAGTAATCAAATGATGTTGTGTAGGAAAAAAAATTAATAGCAGAGTTTCCACAATTTAGTAATGGAGGAGAAGGTTATGGCCTTAAAGATGTAAAGAAAGGGAGAACATTAGCTAGTGAAGTTGAGCTATACAAATTTCATGTATCTGAATTAGTTCTAGCTATGGAAAAGCGATATGTTTGGCATATGGATGCAATGGAATCTATGCACAAGAAGAATATCATGATAGACAGTGGAAATCAATAGATTTGCATAATGAATTAGTTCAATAAGTGCACCAAGGGAGACAACAACTAATTTATGAGGTCTCTGCATTGGTACCAGCCACTAAAATGGCTCCTCCAACATAATATTTTTCAATATCTATGGCCCATGAGACAAAGTTAGAAAACATTCATGGATAAATTTGTTGAATTGGATAGATCTAACATAATCATGAGGAATTAATGAAAAACATTATGTTTAGTTTAATGCACCCATGGATTCAAAGAAGCAACAATCAATACAAGTACCAACCAATGAACCAATAAACCTGCCACTATTGCTAAATCCCAACAAAAACACATGCTTTCATTTTAATTCTTGCCTACAAATAAAAGCAATAAAATTATTGATTGTGACATCCCTGTTACACAGGCACAAAAATATGTTTCCACCCTCATGTCGAGGACCTACCTTAGCACTTTGACAAGACTATATAAACCTAGATGAATCTAGTTCTAGACCATTTTCCAATTACTTATCACAATAGCCCACATAAGATTAATGAACCCAAAACAAAGTTGCAAATCTAAACCACTAACAAATGTGAATCAAAGGAAGACATCACACTCTTCAATCATGCTCTAATCTATGCATT
This sequence comes from Larix kaempferi, assembly GCA_027924585.1. Lineage (NCBI taxonomy): Eukaryota > Viridiplantae > Streptophyta > Pinopsida > Pinales > Pinaceae > Larix > Larix kaempferi. The sequence goes on along the minus strand of BSBM01000318.1, from coordinate 3,453,798 downwards.
CCCTTGAAAGTTTTGGAGGCAATTCTCTTACTTTCATGCGTAAGTGACAATTATAATGCACAATAAAGGTTAATTCCATGACTAGAGGGTGAATATTATAATAGTGGGAACAAGAATAAAATCACAGTTGAGAAAGAATCATTACATCTGAGCATTTTGGAAAGGTTACAATGAAAGGATTAAGAGGAAACCCTAGTAGAAACACCAAAAACCCCTAGAATAGACAACAACCAACACAGATGAATTCAATAATGCAAAACTTAACATGGAATAAAACCCAAGAATAGGCCAAAGGCACTACCTTGGCCACTACATCCCATAGTGATACCATGGAAAACAAATAGACAATTTCATACAACCCAATTTAAATCCAAGAGAAAAACCATGCACATACAAATAGCCCCAAAGCCATTGACTATATATCCATAAAACAATTCTTTTTATTGATGACAAAAGTTACACTGCAAATATAAAACCCTAGCATTAACACATTTTTCCTTTGAAAAACAGAGCAAAAAACAATTCTAATACCCTTCTCTCTACTCACTCACATAGGGTTTAACACATAAAAAACAAAAAGTGAGGACTGAGAAAATGAAGTTCGGGCCAACAAAGCTCCGACCTCCCCTCCTTACCATGCCTAAAAAAATCTTAAGAAGCAGACAACTTAAGAGCCCACACATAGTTTACCAGAGAAAACGACACACACACCCAACCAAGAAGTAATCAACATACCTCTCTCGAGCAATTTCCACAAGACAACTACAAACCTCCAAGAAAAACAACCACCATAGAAACAATTCCACCTCCAACCAGGTGAATTAACTTCTCTCTAAGGAAAATTGAGCAACCCACAGGCCTAAAAAATCCACACCTCCAAAAGAAACAATGGTAAATGCTTTTAATCCAATAACTAACCCAATCTAAATCCAACACTCAAAAAATTCCAATGCAAATATAGAATACCTTCATACAACCACCGCCACCAGACAATCACAAACCACTAAAGAAAACACCAAACAAGTGTCGAGAACAAGCGACTAGACCATCGTTGATTACAAGATCACTGCAACAACAACTCATCCCCTAAAAGGAACGAGCAACAAGCCACCAGACGAGCGCCGAGTACAAGCCACCACAATAACAACTGAACCCCCAAATGGAGCGAGCTCTAGGCAAAGCAAAAAATAATGAAGAGGTCGCCAACCCATAACACCTTCCAACCTACCAACCAATGACTGCATTAAAATTCATAGCAGGACACAAATAAAAACACCATTAAAACCCACTTACACCAGCACGTTGCCACACCTTGGGCTCCAACTCCCAAGAGCGGACATCACGAGAACACAACCAATCATACACGAAAATAAAACCTTTTTTTAAATAAAATTTAATGCCCGGTTTAATACGCCCATGGCCATTGCAAAAACATTTCAATAAACCTTATATCCATTTTAATCCACTTGTACAAATGAAAGATGAAAATCGTCGATTGCTACATCCGTGCTACACATGAACTAATAAAAGAAGTGAGTAAAATAAATCACTATAAATCCATTTTGATCTCCAATTTTTAAATATTAAAAATTTAACATGTTTAATAAATGAAAATTAAATTATCTATATTAATTAAAAACCAACTTGTTTATATAAATATTAGATATTTTATAGACTTACGGAAAAAATAAATAGAAAAAATAAAATAGTTATATTAATTAAAAACAAACTTATTTATATAAATATTAGATATTTTATACACTTACATAAAAATAAATTTAAAAAGCTTACTATAATAAAGGAAGTGAATAAAAGAGCCCTAATAGCTTAGAATAGATGGTGAATGATGAATAGGTGTAGTGTTAAGGCTCAATGAATGAGTGTAATTTTAAGGTACTCTTTGTTTCGATTCTCGATCCATAAATATGAGCCTTACAAAAAAAAAGTGAATAAAAAAAATCGTTATAAATCCATTTTAATTTCCAATTTTTTAAATATTAAAAATTCAACATGTTTAATACATCAAGATTGAGATATGTATATTAATTTAAAACTAAATTATTCATATAAATATTAAATATTTTATACATAATCTTATCAATTTTATTTTGTAAACATTCTATTTTTTCTATACTTTCAATACATTTATTTTAAAATGGTAAACTTTATCATAACTAACGACAACATATAAATACTACATGATACAAATAAAAGTTTTTTAATTATCTCATTTAATAAAATCAATTATAATTAAAAAAATGTTACTTTTAAATGTATTATTAAATTATTAAAACATCAATCAATTGATTGTGCTTTAATTTGTTTTTATTCTTCATTTTCAGTGATATATTGTGACGATGAATTTATCCAACAAGATTGGAAACCCAAGTTGAAAAAGTATTTTTTATGATGACATATCGGTAAGATTCTTGAAGAGAATCTATATTACACAAGGGGAACGTGTGCATTAGTTGATTTTAAATACTCATATACAACTTATTTAGGGGTAAAAAACATATATGATGATGTGAAACCCAATTTATTTTGGTTAGACATGAAAAGAGATGTGGCTCCTTCTCTAGCCAAACGTTTTGAATGTCAACTTGAAAATGCTAAGCAACATCATTCGGTGAGCTTATTGCAACTTAATGGCATTCCCATTCACACTCCAAAGCTCACGCATCACCTAATGGACTAGGTAAAGGTCTAATGGGATCTTTATAGTCCTACTTCTACTACTTTATAGGATGAAACATTTATGTGTCTCATATATCCATTTTTATTCACTCAAAAAAACTTTGTGCTGAAGTTTTGTTTAAAAAAAAAAAGTGTGTCATCTTTCTTACATAACTTTGTTATACATATCCAAGATACAAAGAAAAGAAGTGTGTCATCTTTCTTACATAACCTTGTTATACATAGCCAAGATACAAAGAAGTCTTCCACGGTGTTGGTGTTTTGGATAAAGTATCATGTATGATGTTTTATAGATATATATGAGAGAGAATATTGTATAATTTACTTTAGTTGTTTAATTAGTTTTAGTTATATTCAATTATGATAATTACTTAGTTCATATTAATAATCCTACATAACTAATTCGTATTGTTATTGTGTTGATTTATCTGCTTCTCCGGTGAAGATTAACCATCGATCCGCAGAGCATTAAATGCGGCAGCTCAGTGATCAGTGATCAGTGATCGTTAGATCTAGAGATTCTCTAGATCTAACGGTCACTAATCATCGAGACGCTGCATTTAATGCTCTGCGGCTCGGTGGTGAATCTCTAGATCTAACGGTCACTAATCACTGAGCCACCACATTTAATGCTCTGCAGCTCGGTGGTTAGTCTTTGCCTCTCATAGTCTGCTTTGAGGCTGTTTGTATATTTTACACTTGTTAGTCCTTGCTTTGAGGCTGGCAGGGAATCTTGTAATTGGCCTACCTCCATTTCAAATAGTATGCTTTGAGGCTGGCAGGGAATCTTGTAATCGGCCTGCCACCATTTCAAATAGTCTACATAGTAACCAAAATGTTAAAATTCAATATGCTAAGATAGAAAATAGCAGCATTACATTCCATTTCACAATAATAGCATATACAGGATCACTGAAGAAACGACAAGCATAGCATAAACACAAGAGACACAGATTTATCCTGGGAAACCCTCATGGGGTAGAAAACCCAGTAAAGCTTCCTCAATATAGATGACCAGCAATATACAAAGATGCAAACCAAAGACATGATCTCCTTCTCCACCGTAGCAGACCTCTCCTCCAAAAGTGCGCCTCCCTTGAATGAGTTAGTGTGTCAAATGAGGAACACACCTCCTCTATTTATACACTTCACTGATATGTATTTTACACAAGTACACGTAGGCTCGTATTTAACCAATGGGTTAAATACCCCACTACAACTAACTGGGCCGACCCCTCTAGGGTGGTCTAATAACCCTTTGACCCACATAACACATAAAGGGCTGACCTCCACTAGGGAAGTCTAATAACTCGAGTTACCACATTCTGACGGAGGAATAAACATCTCCGGATATACAATAAGATCTTTACGGAGGAATGAAACATCTCCGGAATAATAAAGTACAATTATAATATTCTTTGAAGTTACAATATCTCAACACTCCCCCTTAACAAGAAGGATATTATAACAGCACCTGCACGAGCAAGGAGTCATCATCATCATACATGATACATCTATAAATCATTGGAAGCTTTCTCAACATCATCAGTAACTCAACCAGTTACTGGAACATCTTCAATACTGGAACATCAACATCATCAGAGTTGATAGTACTCAATCATCAGCATCGTCAACACACGATCAACAGCATCGTCATCATACGATCATCAGCATCACGATCAACATCATCATCACACGATCAACAGCATCATGATCAACATCATCATCACATGATCAACAGCATCATGATCAACATCGTCATCATATGATCATCAGCATCATCATCACATGATTATCAACATCGTCATCAGCATCACGATCAACATCATCATCACACGATCATCAGCATCGTCATCACACGATCATCAGCATCGTCATCGCACGATCATCAGCATCGTCATCACATGATCATCAGCATCGTCATCGCACGATCATCAGCATCGTCATCGCACGATCATCAACATCGTCATCACACGATCATCAGCATCGTCATCAGCATCGTCATCCCACGATCATCAGCATCATCAAAGGATGATGTAAACCAGTCATGTACCTTTTGAACCGAAGTCCAGGGACGATCCAGTCCTATCATTATCGAAGACATACGTCTACGGCTCTTCTTTCAGACTGAGGTCCAGGAATGATCCAATCCCTTCTTTCTCGAAGACATACGTCTACGGCTCTTCTTTCGGACTGAAGTCCAGGAATGATCCAATCCCTTCATTATCGAAGACATACGTCTACGGCTCTTCTTTCGTACTGAAGTCCAGGAATGATCCCAATCCCTTCATTATCGGAGACATACGTCTACGGCTCTTCTTTCGGACTGAAGTCCAGGAATGATCCCAATCCCTTCATTATCGGAGACATACGTCTATGGCTCTTCTTTCGGACTGAAGTCCAGGAATGATCCCAATCCCTTCATTATCGGAGACATACGTCTACGGCTCTTCTTTCGGACTGAAGTCCAGGAATGATCCCAATCCCTTCATTATCGGAGACATACGTCTACGGCTCTTCTTTCGGACTGAAGTCCAGGAATGATCCCAATCCCTTCATTATCGGAGACATACGTCTACGGCTCTTCTTTTGGACTGAAGTCCAGGAATGATCCCAATCCCTTCAGTATCGAAGACCTCACGTCTACGGCTCTCTTTAGGATTGAAAGTCCAGGGATGATCCCAATCCCCTCAACTGTCCACTAAGGACTTCATTCTCGGAGACCTCACGTCTACGGTTCTCTTTAGGACTGAAAGTCCAGGGATGATCTCAATCCCCTCAACTGTCCACTAAGGACTTCATTCTCGGAGACCTCACGTCTACCGCTCTCTTTAGGACTTGAAAGTCCAGGGATGATCCCAATCCCCTCAATTGTCCATTAAGGACTTCATTCTCGGAGACCTCACGTCTACGGTTCTCTTTAGGACTGAAATTCCAGGGATGATCTCAATCCCCTCAACTGTCCACTAAGGACTTCATTCTCGGAGACCTCACGTCTACGGCTCTCTTTAGGACTGAAAGTCCAGGGATGATCCAATCCCTTCAACTATCCACTAAGGACTTCATTCTCGGAGACCTCACGTCTACAGTTCTCTTTAGGACTGAAAGTCCAGGGATGATCTCAATCCCCTCAACTGTCCACTAAGGACTTCATTCTCGGAGACCTCACGTCTACGGCTCTCTCTAGGACTGAAAGTCCAGGGATGATCCAATCCCTTCACATATTCATCAAGAACATGTATCCTCATCATCATAACATGTATCACCACAACATGTATCATCAATATCAAAACATGTATAACCACAACATGTATCATCATCATCAAACATGTATAACCACAACATGTATCATCATCATCAAAACATGTGTAACCACAACATGTATCATCATCATCAAAACATGTGTAACCACAACATGTAGAACATTTATAACCACAACATGTATCATCAACATCAAAACATGTATAACCACAACATGTAGAACATGTATAATCACAACATGTATCATCAACATCAAAACATGTATAATCATCTAATCATCAAAAGCATCTAACATCAAAAGCATGTATACATCTATCATCAAAAGAATCTAACATCCAAAGCATATATACATCTATCATCAAAAGTATGTATACATCTAATCATAAAAATAAAGAATATAAGAGTCCTAAATCTAAATAATTCTAGGTAACTAAGTGCAGTAAATAGGTAACCTCATCATTGATGAGACAGACTTGTTATCAGATACTATGCTACTCCCCCTTTCGAGGAGGGTCCTTCTGGACTATACCAAGCTTGTCTCGGAAGTATTCAAACTTTACTTGAGACAGAGGTTTAGTCAAGATATTAGCAATCTGATCCTCAGTGCTTATATACTCGAGCTTGATAGCTCCTCTCTGCACCATATCTCGTATATAGAAGTATCGGATCTCTATGTGTTTTGACTTATCATGCAGCTTTGATTATCACACATAATCACAGTGGGGTCCATTTCTAAGTCAAACACTCCAGATAAAAGTTTCCGAAGCCATACTGCTTCACAGCTAGCAGAACAGGCAGCTATATATATTCAGCTTCAGCAGTACTGAGGGCCACACTAGATTGTTTCTTGCTAAACCATGAGATCATGGTAGATTCAAGACTATAACATCCACCTGATGTACTCTTTCTGTCTGAGGCACTTCCTGCCCAATCAGAATCTGAGTAACCATGTAAACGGAGTTTAAGACCTCCAAGATAATATAGACCAAAATCTAAAGTACCTTTTAGGTACCTCACTACATGCTTTGTAGCTATTAAGTGAACCTTTCTAGGTTCTACTAGATACTGACTTACGGTATTTACAACAAAGCATATATCTGGCCTAGTATTTGTTAAATACATCATTGGCCCAATGATTTGTCTATATAGGGTTAGGTCCACTAAATTTGATGAGTTATTAACTAATAACTTCAAGTTGGAGTCCATGGGAGTGGCCATGGCTTTACACTCCAACATATCAAATCTTTTTAGAAACTTCACAGCATACTTACCTTGATTTAAAAGATTCTTTTTGGATCTTTCCATACTTCTAAGAAGTAGTGCATTAATCCGAGATCTTTCATTTTCATTTCTGCAGCCATTTTCATGACCTGTTTCTCATTCCTTGTCAGAAAGAGATCATCGTCATGCAATAATGGTATGATAGGTTCATCATCCACAACCTCAAGGTAAAGGTTAGGAATAGCTTTACTTTTGGTAAGGCCCAAGCTTTTTCATGAAGCTATCAATTTACCATTATTCACACTCTGTATTGAGTGATCTTCTGCATATCTATCTGTGCCATCTATCGTCGGATGGGTCTACTAAAATGAGCCTCAAACTCATTTGAACTCTGTGGTGAGTTCCTTCTTGCATCCATGTCATATGTGTATAGAAGCCATATTCAACCTTGTAACAAAGGTTGAGATCCACTTCACCCATGATGAGCATTAAGCTCATCAATTGACTACCGATCCTGGGTACCCATACAGAACCTGATTACATTATTAAGAGAATGGTCAAAACATCTCATCATGATTCTCTTCCTCTTTCTAAGAGAATCTCTTAACCATAAGCTTTCTATAGTGTGTTTGATTTGTAAATCCTTTTGTTGAACATCCATCGCTTGTTCATCATTCATCATGATTTTCCCTACAAATCAAAATTAAGTACAGGATTAGTAATACTTCATAATCATCAAATCATATTGACATAATAACCTATTATGCATACAGATATCATTTACATAGTTATGCAACTAATTTGACCAATGCTTTGGCACAACACCCCATATCTTGTATGCATACAGTGGCTATCTAGATGCCTTCCATCTCTACCAGAACATACTATCGAGAGTGTGCACAGCTCTCGGCATGTCAGCAAAGAGGTTTCATTCTAGACAAGCAACAATGGAATGTTTGTCCAACTTACCAATCATATGCACATTAGAAGTATATTGTTCAATGCTCTATGAATGTTTACACTCAGCATAATATATTCTAGGAATACAAATATGAATACAAGCAATATCATTTACTATTTCAAATAACAACTCTAGTACTTATCTTTTATGTTTGTGTGGTTGCCTCCCGCTTGATCTTCTATATGGATTTTGAACTTCTATTTATTCCGTACTACTGTGCATGCTCAAGTGTCATCCTCATTATCTCATACACAAACATACATTCATTAGTATATTCTCAAAACATTCTAGTTATAAATAATCTTGAATATGTATAGTCATGATCATAGATAATAAACATTAGTATTCAATATTTCAGGGAAGTCTTCTTTTACTTGTGCATATCATTAATCAATATAAAAGACATAATGTTCATAAACCCTTGATTACTCGCTTTATGAATAAGTATAACCAATCATAGCAAGTATACTTATATAAGGTAAGATTCTATCATGACATAGAAAAATATACCTGGATTAGTATACCTGCTTAGTTATGTACAACATACCTAAACAATCTCTTCAATGATTTAGAGATCTTGAGCTAGAACCTGCATGTCTCGTAGGTTAAACATAATATAACAAAGTCATACATACCTCGTGAGTCTTTGTCTTCATGTTGTCATGGTCATGGAACTTGATTTGTCTTTTGTAATGTACCTGTGTCTTGTTAGCAGACAACATCAACCTCACACAACACCATAATGCATAAGTACAATCATATAGCCCTAATCAAATCATTCACATGCATTCATATTGTTACTAGGGTGATAAGACAATTAATAACATTAATCAAGATTGTACTAATAACTAACATGAAGACAAACACATTATGAACTTAATCAAGAATCAGATTTCAAGGCATACCTGAACCTCCTTAAGTCATACCTGTCGAGACTTTTTGTAGTCTTCTTATGTAAGGTCTTAGCCTCAACTCCCCCTGAAACTTGATCTGGAGCTTGATTAGAGTTTGCTAGCGAAACTCTAAAAATTCAATATTTGACTTTCACACTTCTGAATGGATGGAAGGATGTGTCTTGCTGAGTTGATCAAACTAGCATACTTCAGTTTTGAAATCTCCAAAGTTTGACCCCTCAAAATTGTCTTTGAAACTTCCAGATTCACTGGACGTGACCCTGAACTGGGGTTTGATGAAGCCCACTCTTCTACCCAGTCAAAATGTATGATCCAAAGCTCTAAGCTTCTAATCTTCTGAGGAGCTTCCAGCCGTGGTCACAGATTTCAAAAATTCCCATTTTTACAGAAGCCCTAATTTTCCACTTTTCTGATCAAAGTCCCGAACTAGGGTCTAATCAAGCCCGGCCTTCTGCCCAACCAAAAATTCTGATCTTGGTATCTAAATTTCTATTTTGATGAGTAGCATCCAGCCGTGGTCTCCGATTACAAAAATTCCAACTTTCTTCAAAGCCCTAAATTCCGGAAGCCATGAATGAAGGTACCAAAAAAATAATTCTGTTTTGACAGAAATATGTACCTGATTGTTTCTGGTGTAACTCCAAAATTTTTGATCCACAGGGTCTGAAAAAGTTTTCTAAAATATCCTGACCTGTTAGCTTTCCATCCTGACAGGTCTAACCTCAATTGGATGTTCTGAGAGAGAGTTATGCCAAATGTCGCAACGTGACCTGTTTTGGGAAAATACAGGAGAGTGAACTTGTACGGCGTGCCACGTGTCACTGTTTGACCTTCGGCCTCTGAAAATGTTTTCTAAAATAGCTCGGCCTGTTATCTTTCCATCCTGACAGGTCTGACCTCAATTCGATTCTCTGAGAGAGAGTTATGCCAAGTGTCGCAACATGACCTGTTTATGGGATAATACAGGAGAGCGAACTTGTACGGAGTGCCACGTGTCACTGTTTGACCTTCGGCCTCTGAAAAAGTTTTCTGAGATAGTACAGTCTGTGTACTACCTTTCACTTTTCACGAAATTTCATTTGGAGCTTCCTAGCCCAAGTTATGACCTTTTTCCCAAGGTCACCTGATTTTGACTCAGATCTGGAAGAGGCAGAAACCCTATATTGTACAGATCATAAATCACAAAGTACAACGAATTAGAGGTTGTCCTTTGGACACACGGTACCTGGAGATTTTAGCTTCGTCCTGTAACAATTTCAGATCTGAAAACTTTTCCAAAACAGATTTATAGCGAAAGTGCTACGATGACTGGTTTTTGCTATGTAAAACCCTAACCTTCAAATTGTCGTAAGTAAAGCAAGTGTCTTTAGTGCCATACCTTGTCTTCCTTCAGGTTAGCTCTGATACCATGTTAAAATTCAATATGCTAAGATAGAAAATAGCAGCATTACATTCCATTTCACAATAATAGCATATACAGGATCACTGAAGAAACGACAAGCATAGCATAAACACAAGAGACACAGATTTATCCTGGGAAACCCTCATGGGGTAGAAAACCCAGTAAAGCTTCCTCAATATAGATGACCAGCAATATACAAAGATGCAAACCAAAGACATGATCTCCTTCTCCACCGTAGCAGACCTCTCCTCCAAAAGTGCGCCTCCCTTGAATGAGTGAGTGTGTCAAATGAGGAACACACCTCCTCTATTTATACACTTCACTGATATGTATTTTACACAAGTACACGTAGGCTCGTATTTAACCAATGGGTTAAATACCCCACTACAACTAACTGGGCCGACCCCTCTAGGGTGGTCTAATAACCCTTTGACCCACATAACACATAAAGGGCTGACCTCCACTAGGGAGGTCTAATAACCCGAGTTACCACATTCTGACGGAGGAATAAACATCTCCGGATATACAATAAGATCTTTACGGAGGAATGAAACATCTCCGGAATAATAAAGTACAATTATAATATTCTTTGAAGTTTCAATATCTCAACACAAAACATATTTCAAATATTTATCTTAAGTTTTCTATTTAAGTATGAATCAAACTGACAATAAGATCTATTATCATAAATAATAAAGATTTTTTTTTAAACTATGAATTATAATGATATTTCTATTTTCTTTTTTTGTATCGTAAATAATAAAGATTTTTTTTAAACTATGAATTATAGTGATATTACTATTTGATTTTTTGAAATATAAACATGAAGCTTTAAACTAGAAAACTAAAAATTATCCTTTAAACTAAAATAATTTGGTTTTTCACTTGTAAATATTACCATATAACACTCTTTCTGTTCACTTTTAGTCACTGCAAAATCAAATTAATAAATTACAAATTCAGCAACTCAAATACTTTCTAGTGTGGATATTTCCCAAATCCAAACACTGTACATTATCATTTTTTAACCCAACAATCTCTCTGCTATTTTACCTTTAAAGCTACTCAAAGACATTATAAATGTACCGTTATTTTTTGTTTTAAAATAAATTTTCCTAACTCAAAGGTGTACTAGTAAACAGATTTCTCATTGTTTGCAATTTGAAAGAAACATTGTTTGCATTTTTTTGCGAGCACTAATCATCTGCACCAATAGAAATTTAAATGTTGTATGCATTTCTAGCGAGCACTAATAATCTCCAACAACAAAAATTGAAATGTTGTATAGAATGGTGTGTAAGTCATCGAATCTAAAAATGACACCACCTACAGTGCATTTAATAATGATACATAGTAAGTAGATAATGTGCTATTGAATCTAAAGACAGCAGTATGCAATAAGGTTAATAGTACCCACTAGCTATTGAAACTACAACTTGTGAAATAACTATAATCCATAATAAATAGACATGACTATTTATTTTGTTATATAAATAGCTATGGATTTCGATTATAGCTGTTACTTTTCCTTTTACTGGGTTGCTATCCCTTTTAGGCGGGGACTTGTTGCTCAGCAACCCTGCTTGTTTGTATATTGGTTTTCATAAAAAATACTATCTGAATTCACTTACTATGTTTTTATATTTTCTAATTGTTTTGTTTATTAGTTTTTATATTTATGGTGTATTTGTTGGTTTTTTATGTTTATGATATATTTGTTAGTTTTTATAATTAATAGTTGTTTCAAAAAGGTGCACTGATACACTTATAGGTTGTTGTTAGAAAACCACCGAATTAGTGTTTAGGAAAAAAACTCCTAAAATTTATCCATGGACTAAATTTTGGCCCTAAGTTTATCCTGCTAGAGAAGAAAAACCTCAATCAAATATGCAAAAACAAAGTGATCCCATCAAAAATCAACATTTGTGTATATGGAAGAGTATCCTAGATATAATTTTACCAAAGGGTATATACATCGTTGCCCTACAGGTTTTGCTTTGAGCATGTACACATGGAAACATCATGTTCAAGCAATAATCCCAAATTATATAGTAATTAGATAGTAAACCTACCAAGGGAAAATACTCAGTGACGAACCACCATTGGGTGACCTCATTTATAAATCTAGAGGTATCATTGCCTGGAGCTACAAAAAATGATCCTACCCCACCCACTGAGGTGGACAATATGAACAGTTGTATAAAAATGGCTAGTGAATCAAAACCATCATCGCAATTTCCCCTACCTTTCACTATTCCATGAGAAGATCAAAGCAAGTGATAATGCATTGCAATTATAATTATTAAAAAAATTCAACACGTTGTTGGTTGAAATAGTTGGACTGAAATTATTAGAGTGAAATAAAGGAAAAGGGGGCAAGCCAACAATAGATGTTTTGTTTTAAGTATGTACACATGGCAATATCATGCCCAATCAATAATCTAAAATTATATAGTAACTAGATAGTAAACTTACAAAGGGAAAGGACGCGGCATTGAACCACCACTTGGTGACTCCTTCTCTAAATATAGAGGTATCCTTACCTAGAGCTACAAAAAAATGATCCTACCCCACCCAATAGGGTGGAAGATAAGAACACTTGTATAAAAATGGTTAATGAATCAAACTCATCATTTCAATTGCCCCTACCTTAATTGCTCCTTAGGAAGAGCAATCATTGTTCATATCATTGGCAAGGAGGTTGCGCAACTACTACAACATAACTACTTTGTTATCTAAGCCTTATACTTAACATCCCCTCTTAAGGTTAATAGTAAACTTGAAAAACTTCAACTAAAGAATTCTTCAAATATTTTTCTTTGACAAAGATAACTTGAACCAAGTAGGGATCCATCAAGCTCCCTTGTAACCCTCGTAGAGTTGCCTCATAGAGTTGTAACTGCCAAGTTGAATTCTAGAGATCCCAAATTCCACCTCCCCAAACTCTTGAATTATGAATCTCCTGAATTTAATAACTAGACAAAAATCCACATACATATCTCTCATAACCTCATTATTGAGGGATAATTCCCAAGATCCATAAAGTCCTGATCTAGTGGGTAGCAATCCATGTTGATCTTCACCTACACTCCCTTCCTTGTCTACAAACTTTGGATCTCTTAAATAATGAGTGTCATCTATTCTTACTATCGTCTTTCTAACCAAATGCAAAAGGTAATGGTTTTTTTGTTACATCACAAAAGGCTAATACAAGGTTGAAAATCAAATTTTCTTATAAAAATATTTCCATCTATAACGGTCACATAGTTCAAGGTTGAACATCAAATTTTCTTATAAAAATATTTCCATCTATAATGGTCACAGAGTTCAAGTTCTCTAAGATAATATTACGAGTATAATATTATCCATTCCAAACGGTATCCAAACTGGAAAATAATACTAAGAACCTTACCTAAATTAACTAAAGTTGTAAAAAATGATGTCATTAAATATTGTCACATCCTTCCCCGACAACAAAATTCTCCGCTCGTGTATTCATAATATATTATTACTATTCCACTTTTGTTTTGGATACACACACACACACACACTTCATAAGAAAAACATTATCTTATACCATTGTTGGCTTCCTTGTGAGCAAACCCATGTTTACTGCAACACGGACCAACAAACCCCAAGATACTAGACCTTTTGGAATCACCTATGAACATGCAACGTCTCACCTGAAGTACCTATGGGAGCTGCAAGAACCATGTTCTTGCAGCAGTGAATGGGATCAAACTCTGTTTTAACATAATACCCATTAATAGGACTTTGACAAGTATTGATCAACTCACAAAACTATTATCACACATATGTCTATTGTGTATTAATTCAAAATAGATACCATTCACATTCCATTATCACCAATTATTTATCATTTGCGGTATAATGTAATCAACAAAACAGACATACACATAACAATTCATGAACATTCACATCCACAAGACACCATAGTTTTTACGTGGAAACCCAACTGGGAGAAAACCACGGAAATGATTCATTTATTCATTGATCCCATTAACAAATCATTTCATTTTCTTCAAGGATTTCTGCACACAGCCTATAGATCTCATGTCTTCACAATTCTTCTTTATACAAAATAGTACATGGGATCACTCTTCTCTTTGTCGCACTATCTCTCTTACATTCATAATTCTCCTTCCCCCCCAAACATAAAGTTCTCACCAAAAATTAACAGCGGCCTACTCTACCCAACCCATTACATATTTATAGTTTCTGGCATAGTCCCCACAAACCACTAAAGGACCGAAAACCTAACTAACTTTCCTAAATTACTTAATCAATTTCTTGGTTGACTCAATAAAAAAACCACTACCCTTTCCATTATTTACGGGAGCACTCCCTTTTGACCACTTCATTGTGCTTCCCCGTTCCCACTAATACAAAACTGGTTCACAAAACCTTAGTCCCATTGACCATTTCTTTCTCTCCATGAACAACCAATACACAATCCCTTTAATTTTCTAACTCTAAAATATTCTTTCTCGGGACGGTCATAAGGAGCTATGTGCCACTCTTTTACTAAGGAGCTATGTGCCACTCTTTTACTTATCCACAAGCTCAACACTTTCACAACAAACACCCATTCTTTACAGTTCCTTCTCTTTCATGTGGCGGTTGTAGGATTTTCAGACTCCACTCTTCCCTACACACAAATTTCTTCTCCATTAACAACATGTATGGAAACGCACTTGCATTCTTCCACTAAACAACAACAATGAATGAAAACCTCAATAATCAATCAGACTTACTCACTAAAAACAAGATTCAAGTTATTTCAACACAATAAATCTTTTTAAATTATTTTTCTAAATACACAATAAAGCTTTCAAATATTATGAGAAATTGACTCAACACACTTGTGAAAAAAATATACCTTTATTACAATAAAGGTCAATAAAGTCTATTGATATGATGACATTGATACCTTTTGAGTTAGTTATGTTACTATTATAACATAAATATTATATTTTTGAATCCTTGTACTTTAACAATATTCAAAATAAGATATGATTTTATTACAATAAGGTCAACTGATACATGAAGTTGATACCTTCCCCTTTTATACCATTGGGGAGGTAAATATGCTACTGTTATTACCTAACTATTATATTTTTTAAGCCTTCTATTCTAACAATATCCATAATCCACTCAAGTGTTAAAAATTAATTATCAGACACATTGAGGTGTGAATATGATTGTAAATGTCTCTAATGGGGGATTCAAAAATATTAATTAGCTACAAACATGTATCCAGAAATCTGAGAAGTGGAAGATGTCAAAATTCAACTCCTCGGTAACTATAAAAAATAATGTGAACCCGCAATGACACAACATTGCGTTGGTTACAAAAGATAACTCTTCGTTCTACATATTTCACCATATCACATACCACATGCTCCTTCACTGATGTCAAGTTCCAATGCCATCATGTTTGAATCTTACCATCAAGTGGAATATACCAACTTATACATTTTAATTAGGATCAAATCATCAGATGTCAAAGGAAAGGACAAAGCTCAAATTGTCATATATATTTATAAATCAAATTTCAAATTGGTTCAAATAGAAGTCTTTCACTTGTGAGTTTCTTGGAACAATGGTTCATTGTGGGAAGTTTCTTATTCCCTAAGTAGTCTCAGATGGTTGTGGAAAGTTATGTGGAAAGCTCTTCCCAAATAAGGATTTTTTAAGTGTTTTTTGTTTCCCGTTATTTTCAACAGATATTGAATCAAATGAATTTGTGCGATGATTACCTGACATAGAGGCTCCTAAAAGTAGAGTGTAGACAAATGGTTTTGCTACTTGATGATTGGTAGCTGAAGGAATCTTATTCACTGCATCTTCCAGTTCTTGCCTAAGTTGCCAGGGTACTTGGGTACTGGGACGGGTACGGGTACGGGTACACCACTTTTTGAAATAGGGTACTTGGGTGCGTCGGGGTACTGTAGACATATATATATATATATATAATTTTATAAATTTATAATTAATAATTATATTAATATATTTATAATTAAATATAAATATAATTAATAAAACTGAAAATTAAGCTAAATTAAAATTAATAATTATTAATACGAAAAAATTTTAAATTGAAAAACTTTAAAATTATTGCAGGAACATTTTTTTTTATGATAATCTGTCTGTAGCCATATCAAGGAACTCGGCCACTAGTTGTTGTTTACCTTTTGATTTATACCCATCCATGTTTGATTCCATTCAAATGCTTTTTTCCTTTTTGTTAGTGCGCTCCATTTTATGAAAGCTGTAAAAGCCTACTTGTCCTTTTGAAATGTCTCATGCATACGTGTTTTAACTATTAGTATGAGGTTGCAAAAGGTCATCATGCTAAAAACCTTAGGTTGATTTTCCTAAACATTAAACTCGCCTTGATTTGTAGTTGGCAATGTGGCATCCTTGATAATTGGATTTTTAAGGACCCTAATTCGTTTTAACATTTTTTCAAAAAGCCAAGTTAATCCTATTTTCTGTTGCTAGGTTTGACAAACTGGAAAGCAAGTTGACTGTCTTATTATAATTAGCATTTATGCTAATCCTACCAAAGCTACAAACAGGCCTTGAATAAAAGCTGCAGTTTATCTTGCTTGGTTGGTTAACTGTGGTTGGAAAGCATGCTAATTTGACCAAGCTAAAGTCATAAAAAAACTTGCTATTCTGAAACCTTAAGTGAAATTGGCCATTCCAACCTAGAACTCGATCTCCTTTTCATGTGGGGTAGGATTCCTGAAATTGTCAATGTTACTCCATGAGTGGGTTTCATAACTGACAAGTTGTGTTGACCTTGGAACTTTATTCTCGGGGGGAATTGTTAAAGTGATTAGATTACAGCAGGACTGAATATATGACAGTGAGATGGCAGTTTGTCAAATATTGCTATCCTGGAAACAATACTAAGCCTGGTGTGCTGATTAGACATAGCATAACCTTGGAAAAAGTGTGATGTGATGATACTTGTAAACATATTAGTTATTATACTCAAAGACAGCTAAATGAATGAGGTAAAAGCACTCTAATAGGCAGTTCTCATGCATGTTCTCTAATTACAGCCATGCAAACAGCAAAAATTATGAGACAAAGTTGTTGTAGTAGTTGTTTTTCTGAATCATGTCCATTCATTAACACCATGTATATTGGGCCAGCCTTTGACATGAGCAACCTGAATCTTTAGTTTGGCAAGCATGCTAATGGGTGTATACTGTATAACTTTTAAGTTGTATAATCTAAAGTTTTAAATTTACAATATTACATTACTGTATACTGTATTAGTAATTAGTAATTAGCAATAAAATAAGTTAATAAGTAATAAGTAATACTAATAACCGTGAAATTTCCAGTTTGCGTTTCAATTTCATGCCCGGAAGTACCCTAAAATCCGTGACCAAGTACCCGGTACTTACGCAGTACTCCCAGAGGTACTAGTCCCGGTACCCGGTACGGGTACCCGATACTGGTACGGGTACCCGGTACTGGTATGGGTGCCCAACCCCCCGGTACGGTTACCCTGGCAACTTAGAGAAAAACAGATGGATCCATATGTGCACCCATCAAATTCATGTCCTACCATGCTAAATACGGATCTTGGGATAATAATGCTTCAGTAGGTGAACCCAGAAGAGAAGATGAACAATTTAACAACCCATTCATAGTTCCAACATTAAACTAGTGAGGGTTACCTGGTATGAGTGATGGGTTCTGATTTTCAATGGCCATCTAAGACATCAGGCCACTTGAATGCATAAAGTTACACATGTGGTGCATGGAAGAACCATAGGGTGATGGAGAAAATTGGTTTCCTAAATTATGTTTGTCACCAACAAGAAGTTGTTGTAACTATTGTTGAGCACGTTGCTCTAACAGTTGGGCTTGCTGTTGTCGAGCTTGTTGTAATTGTTGGACGTGTTGCTATTGTTGAGCTAGATATTCTTGATGGGCTTGTTGTCATCGAACTTGCTACATTAATTTTTGGATTTGTTTCCATCTTACTTGCTGATCTAATAGCTAGGATTTTGCCTATCTTAATTGTTTCCCTAATTTTTGGGCTTGTGGTTTCCTTGCTTGCTGCTCTAACTACTGACAAGATGTAACAATGGAGTATAGAGGGAGAAATTCCCATAACCAATTTAATTTCAGTAAACCAAAAATTATTTATACATGGGAAAATTTTCCAACTGCTGGAAAACCTAACGCGCGACAAAATCGCCAGAAACCTTCAACAGAATTTGTGACCTGTTGGAAAATTCTGAGGTTTATTTAATAAAATCCCAAAGGGTACACCATGTTCTTCCTACAGGCTTCAACCTGTTCAGTGGTTTTCTACCACAAAATCAACTCAAAGTAATATCTGATTTCTTTTGGGGTCCATAACAAAAGAATTCTTTCAACAGGTTCTTCTTCAAATTATTTTTTCTCAATAATACACATTACATTTTCTTCAATATTTGCAGCTTCAGTTCTATCATACTCACCATCCTAAACATTCATTTCTACTTCAATTTCTTCTACTATACGGGCTACCATCAAATTGATATCATCATTATTTACATTGTTTGCTTCTCCATTCAATAGTCCTTCTATTGATTTCAATTTCATACCAATATTCAACATTTCATCAATCATATCTACCGAGATTTCAGCATCATCTGTATAAAAAAATTCATCAGCTTATGTTGATTTTGAAATTTTCAATTTTCTTCAATTTTTTGTACTGCTTCAGCTACAATCTTAGATTTCTCTTCTTCAACAATATTTTTTGTTATTACCGTCTAATTTATATTCATCTAAAAGGAATTTTCTTTACCATTAATCATTTTCAAAATAAATTTCATTTCATTCTCGATTGTAATCTTTTCAGCTTCACTAAAAAAATCCATCCTCATAAATTGATCCTTTTTCAATTTCAGTATTGTACCACGTTGTTAAAGTTTTTGTTGATTTTTCTTTAATTGCATGTGCTTCAACACCAATTATATCATCTTGAAAATTGTTCAAAACATTAACTTCTTATTGAAATGCATAAAACTCAACTTCAAGTTCAACAACATTCTCATCAACTTCAAATTATGTGTTATATTGTTTTGCAGCATCTATATAGCTACTTTAATCTAATATCTTTCATCAAGATCTTTTCTTCAATGATGTCCTCTTTTTCTCCATCTTCAATTATACTCTCTACATATCTAGTCTTGTCTTCTGCTTTAGCAATAAGTTCATTAACTTGAACACTCAACAGTGATGATGACAACTGCATCAAAAATATGATTATCAACACCTTGCAACTCAACTTGATGTTGATTGGTGCTACTTCCCCTTACATGAAATTCTCTTCTCAAGCATTCCCATGTTTCTTTAGCACTGGTTGCATCTTCAATCTTAGGTAAAATTCTCTCAATAAAACCTTATTGAATGAAGAACAATGCAACAACATTAATGTTCCTATTATCCATGAGATCAATCTTTTGGCCTTGGGGAAAGGCCTCATAGCATGCCTGGTTTAGAGGTTCCTTAAATCCATTTACAACTAAACTCAACACTCCTTTAGCACGAAACAATTTTTTCATTTTAATAACCCAAAACTCATAATCCTTTCCTGAGAAAACAGAAATTGGCACCAGATCATGATAAATTTCTTTAGTCTTTGCCTCTGTTATAGGAAACAAATCTTGATACACATAACTGTTGTTGAATGCCTTTTTATTTGCAGGTTTGAGTCTTCTTGTTTTCACCATATATGTCCTAGGTTATCTTCCTCATCCATAGCTATTGCTAGAAAAAAAAAATGCACTAAGCATCTACTCGTCTTTACGCAATTCCACACGCTAGTGCGTTTTCAAACTCCATCCACGACTTCACTTACACACAACATTGTGCCACTCAACTCAATTACAAGGATTTATGGCTAAAGCACGCAGGATAAAAACAACCACTACTGGCCCCCTTTTTTTCATGGGACTCTACAGGTCTACAACTTCTTTTTTTCTGTAGGTTGCAGCTTTGGTAGCTCACTCCTTCTTTGGACGTTTTTTTCCTGTGTATCAATCCTACATGGTCTCCAAACCGCATCTTGTCTCTTCCTTTAAAACAAGGCCCTCAAACTCGTGCTATTGAAATGTTCGCTTCCAGGTTACAAAACATTCTCTTCAAATCTGCAAACTACTCACATCCAGTTAAGGGGTTTTCTTATACACCATCTACTCAGGCACCTATTGATGAAGGGAGCGCTTGAATACAAACTCAACAGTGAGCTCTACCATGAAAACAAGGAAGGAAAGTCTTCATTTCTATTTCAAGGGAGCACCAATCTTTATTTTTTTCTCTTCCTTCATGAATCAGTTGATCTACCTTGGGTTTCCACAGGATTTTTCTTTACGTATGTTGTCACATATAAAACTTAAAATTTGACTCATTTTTTATCTCTTTCCAATTATACATCAGCTACGCCCAAAGCCCCTTGTCCTTGTGTCATATTTGTGCCAACTGTGTCAATTTCCCATTCCCTTATTCCTTCACATAAATGTTGACTACTTAGCCAAATTACCTTTGCCAATATTATTATATATATATAATTTCTAATAATATATTTTATTTTGAATATAAAATCATTATAACATAATTATCAAATTGATTTTATATTTAAAATAAAAAATTTATTTGGTTTTAAATATAAAATCGTTATATTTGAAAAATAAATATTAAAAAGCTTTTATATTTAAAATTACAATAAAAGGAATTATGTATATAAAGGGTTTTTCATTCGTATGTTTATACCTCCACATTAGAAACGTACTTACACCAGCCTAGATCCAAATTCTAGGCTCTATCAAGCGCCGAGAGGGATCAAATCTCTCAAGGTGCAAACCTCTCCTCGAAAAGCTCCTTGAGTGCAATGCCTGAGAAGAGGTTTGCGTGTCAGGAGATTTGATCCCTCTCGACACTTGATAGAGTCTAGGATTTGGATCTAGGCTGGTTTCAGTCGTGGGCGGTGACGCAAAACTAGAGTTTGATTAGCATTGTAAGGAACATGTTAAGTTGAAAACACATATACATTTACGAGGATTATCATAATGCAAGTAATAAGTATTAAGGATTGAGTAAATTGTTAAATTGGAAAATAGAGACAATTCGCCTAACTTTTTTTTTCGATTCTCTTTTTGTTGATCTGTGTTTTGTTTTGTTTGTTCTTCTCCTTCTTCTGCTGTCATTTCATACATTTTGATTTATTTGTTGTTTTGCAAACTGATTTTTTTGTTCTTCCAATTGCTTCAACTTTCTCTCTCGATACGCTCTTTGTCGATCAACGTTTTGTTTTCTTTGTTCTTCTCGTTCTTCTGCTGTCAATTCGCCTAACTTTTTTTTTCAATTTTTTTTTATGATCTGCATTTTGTTTTTTTCGTTCTTCTCCTTCTTTTGCTGTCATTTCACCATTTCGTACATTTTGATTTATTTATTGTTCTGCAACTTGATTTCTCTATTCTTCCAACTGCTCTGACTTTCTCTCTCAATACACTCTTTGTCGATCAACATTTCATTTTCTTTGTTCCTCTCGTTCTTCTGCTATCAATCCGTCTAACTTTCTTTTTCGATATTCTTTTTATTGATCTGCGTTTTGTTTTCTTCGTTCTTCTAATTCTTCTGCTATCATTTTGTTCAACATCATTTTTCGAAATTCTTTTTGTTCTTCTGTTTTTTGTTTCAAGTCTTCTTCTCGTTCTTTTGTTGTCACTGAAATCAATGCGTCCAGTCACTGAAATCAATGCGTCCATACACTAAAATCAATGTGTCCATACACTGAAATCAATGCGTCCACAGAATAACATATACACTGAAAAATATGCAATAAAAAACCCCATACACTGAAATCTATGCGTCCATTCACTGAACTTATCTTGTCTAGCCTAAATTAATCCTTCAACTTAACGATTGTCGCATCTACAAAATTTCAGCCACGTCCAGCCTAGATCTAAATTTAATTTAAAAAACCCCATATGTTGAAATCAATGCGTCCACAGAATTTCAGCCAAATGAAAATGACAATTTACTCTTGACGACAATTTACTCTTGACGACAATTTACTCAATGATCCAAATCCTTTTGCGATATTCTTTTTGTTGATCTCCCTTTTCTTTTTTCATTCTTCTCCTTCTTTTGTTGTCATTTCGTCCAATTTTTTTTTCGATGTTCCCTACATTTCATCCCTCTCTTGATTGTCTCATATCAACTTCCGCATGCACATTTTCATTTTCTTGCTCAGACTATATATCAGAAATGTCAATCATTAACATATACATTGAAATCAACACTGAAATAAATGCATGCAAGGAGTAATAGCTACACTGAATTTTATGCAACGTTTAATCATTGTACGCTAAAATTTATGCATTGAATTAAATATTTTACACTGAAATCTGTGATATTTAAAAAAACATTCACTGAAAACTATGCATGTTTAAAATTCATTGTATTTTCAAAAGAATGAGGTTATTTGGGAGGATTGAACCTTGAACCTCACACCAATTATTCCAACAACCTTAACACTATACCACAAGTAGTTCTTATTATACATAATAATAAAAATTATATATATACTTGAATTATATAACATTTGGTGAAAATGAGGAAAGGGTGGATCAATAAAATTTGACCCCATGACCTACCTATGACCACCATAATGTGCTACACTATAATTATATTATTACTATCAAATAATAGTTTATATTTAAATAGATATAATAAATTTATATCTTTTTTAAATTTAAATATATTAAATTTTAAATATTAATTTTGAATTTAATATAAAATTAATATATTTAATTTGAAACTTAATATATATTAAATTAAATATATTTAATTTATATTAAATTTAAATTTTGTTTGAATTTAATATAAATTTAATATAACTAAGGGCTGAATAACTTTAAACCAAGGGCTCGGAATAACTTTAAACCAAGGGCTGAATAGAAACAAAAAGAAAGTTAGTAATTTAAATGCATTTAAATTAATTTTATTACAAAATAGTTTAACATTGAATCTTTCCTTGAAACTTTAAACCAAAGGCTGAATAGAATAGAAAAAAAAAAAAAGTTACGGATTTAAATGCATGTAAAATAATTTTATGATAATAGTTTTAGGTTGAATTTTCGGTGGCGCTCCGAAGAGATCCCAAGATCTGGTTCAGAATAAGTTCTTTTTATTAATTCTTGTTATGGAAACTGGGATTGTATCTTCGGGGAGATGCTCGGTAAAAACTAATACATCCAAAAGCCTTTTATAATAAAATGTAATTGTAAATTTTAAATTTAATTTCAAATTTTAGTGAAATTAAAATTTAAAATTTAAAACAGATTTAAAATTCCTTATTCGGCTCTAGAACACTTTGCTTATATTTAAAATTAATTATTTGTTACTGAGAATGCTTTCTTTTCTCTACAGAATCGTGTTTTATAAATTTGTATGAATTTTTTTGTATTATGTTTGTTTTTTTTATTATATATAGTCACTCTAAATTCACGTATATTTATTACTCTTAAAATTAATTTGTTAGAGGAGAGACTTTACTTTTAACTTTAATTATAGTCATTGTTTCTAAATACTTTCTAAATGGCCGACCAAATACTTTCTAAAAACAACTTTTAACTTTAATTTGTTACATGAGGAACGTTACATTTAACTTTAATTTGTTACACTAGGAATGTTACTAAAAGTAACGTTACATGTTACAAGATCTCCCCCATCCACTATGTGTGGAAAGTTACATGTTACATGTGAGGAATGTTACATGTTACAAGATCTCCCCCATCCACTATGTGAGGAACATTACATGTTACATGATCTCCCCCATCCACTATGTGAGGAAAGTTACATGTTACAACATCTACACCATAATCAGCAAGTAAAAAGTAACTTACATTTTACATGTGTTACATGTTACAAGATCTCCCCCATCCACTATGTGAAGAACGTTACATTTTTTTTTTTAACCATGGGAACAACAACCTCCCAAGGGTATATCCAACAGCCCGCAAGCCAGATATACCAGAAACTTGTGACTCAACAGGGGCCGAGACGTCCTGAGACCCTTTATCCCAAGGGAGAGTCTGTATCCCAGGGGTCGCCTACCCTTCGAGCCTTGTCACAGCGGGCCAATGAGAAACCCTACCCCCCGCCGGTTTTGAACCTGTGACCTCCTCGGAGATAACACATGTTCTTAACCATTAGGCTCACTCAGGTGCTGTGAGGAACATTACATGTTACATGTGAGGAACGTTACATGTGACAAGATCTCCCCCATCCTGGGCTGTAGAGCGCCTCTCAACGCAATTACCCACCAATCATACCTTATTCCATTTCCCAAGTCACCTTCATGTGTCATAAGTTGCTATTGCCACAATCAAATGAATAAATGCCATGTTATCACCTTCATGTGTCATAAGTTGCTATTGCCACAGTCAAATGAATAAATGCCATGTTATCACGTAAAGTTGGGTTAGTATGTCAAGTTATATCCACAAAACCCAATAAATATCAAAAGTCACATGGATCAAATTCCATATAGTTTGATCAAAGCTAGAAAGAAAGGTTAAAGAGGAGGTGAATGGTCATTATTTATTTCGCAAATGCAAATAAGCAAGGTTAATGTTTTAAAGGTGGTGCAAAATTTGTACCATGGTATTGGTTTTTCCCATGTGTAACTTCTTCATAGATTTTCCTACCAAAATAAATTGGGAACAAACCACCCTTCGCGACATCACTCTTCACAAGCGGAAAAATGCCCAAGGGATATTATAATGTTTTATTTCCGAAAGGATATTATAATGTTTTATTTCCTATGCTATAGCATTTGGTATCCTTGAATTTATTTGCAAATAATGCGTGAATATTGGAAAGTCTTTAAACAAAAACATTTTCCATATTTTGGAATCCAAAACTCGATGGTTTCCATAAAAGTTTTTACAAATCATATTTATGAATTTAATTCATGAAATAGTAAATGGTTTTATAGAATATATTTATGAGTTTTATTTATTCATAAATATATCAAGATGGAAAAATGAGACATGGTTTTTAGAAATAGTGAATCGTTTTTGAGAAATTAGTTTTGAATTTCATTTATGAAATTATTTATAAACAAATGCAAAGTAAATGGAGAAATGTTATTGGAGATAGTTTTTTATGGATGAGTAATCAAGACATAGTTTTCAAAACCACAAGGATTTCCTATTTCAAAGGAAATATAGAAATATAATTTTACACGTTGAAGAAGTATTTGGGAAAGTTTTTGAAATCGATATTTCAGAAAATTAATAAGTGGCAAAAAATAAATGATTTTTAAATCATTTACAAAGTTTAGCATGCAAAATATTATTTCCACATTTTAATGTAAACAATTGAAGATCAAATTTCACACTTGGCAGGCAAAAGACTATTTATAAATTTGAAGGCACAAAATCAGCATTTCTAGGGTATCAAAATAGACAAGTAGCAGCAAAGAATTAGCACTATTCCATATCTTTAGTCACAAATATATCATACTTTCTATTTTTGTAATAGTTAGTTAAGAAACTGCTCTTAGAGTAAGTTGTATATATTTTTAGTTCTACAATGTAATAGGGGTTGGGAAATTTCGAGAGGAGAGACTTTGAGTATGTAAATATTTTTCTGAATTGAATAAAGGTTCCCGATATCAGAAATACTGTAAGCAAATCGAATGCTAGAGATTCATGTGTTGGTATTTTTTCAGTCTGTGTTCTTTTTCAGTGAATGTTTTCCTTTCAATGTTCATATTAGTGTGCTATCTTCAGTATTTGAATGAGAGTAAAATGAATTAGAATTCATCTTTGATGCTCTGATTTCATCACATTTAGATATTTTCACCATTTTCCTCTAAAATCATGGCAGAATTCATCTCTAATGCTCTTTTTTGATGGATTATTTTCTTTAAGTATTATACCATACTACAACTACAAAATGTCTGAAAAAGTATCACCTACCTTGCCTCTGTAATTTCTTTGCTCTCATACCACTACCTTAAAAATGTTTTTTTTTAAGTTTAGCTTATGACTCCATGCCCAATGGTTGGTCTTCTCTCTATCCTGCCAAAAATTCACAAGAAAAATTAATCATCGGAATATCCAGCCACTGTTTTAGAATACATGAAATCTTGTTGAGTGACCTTTGGAAAACAAATTCATAAAGGGAGCCCCCTTTGGATTGAAAAGGCTAGTTTTCAATCCTAAAGATTGGTTTGAGGTTACCTTGGGATTTTTCTTCCATAGACAAAGGATATTTCTGAGCGATAACATTTTGGCACTGTTTTCGGGGATTGAAGGTGAAATATTCCCCGGGAGAAATGACAAAGATTAGAGTTGATTGTTGATGCTGAACAGTAGTCAAACACAAAGGAGGTTGTACATCATTGACCTGGAGGCTCTACTATCAACAGAATCCATAATTCAAAACGTCACTAGCAACTCCATTGTCTGAAGATGGATTCCATGGAAGCCTACAAATCTGGAAGGTATGCTCCTATGAATCGTTCACATATTCCAGTTTTTCCAAATCGTATGCCTTCTATAGATTGGCACACATATTTACCCAAATTTAAAGACAAGGAAGGAAATGATGTTGCTATGCATTTAATTAAGTTTCATATACATATGCATAAGCTAGGGGTTTAATTGCATGAATATTGCTTTATGAAAATGTTCAAGGATATTTTGGAAGGAAAGGCAAGAGCATGGTATGGAAATTTACCAGCTGCTAGTTTGTATTCCCTGGAATATTTTCATATAGCATTCTATGAAAATTATAAGGAAAACTACTCATCTTTATCACTATTTGAAAACTGTTTTCAAATAAATTTTGAAAATTTTATGCAACACATGGAAAATGAATTTGGTGATGGAGAATTAATGGATGAATAAATTAAATGCTTTTATGAATATTATTTTCAACATCAAGAGGAAAAGTTAGAGGGTAGTTTCCATAGTATTCATCAAAATTTTCAGCAGATGATACTTTCTTCCTTGATTATAAATGAGGAAAATTAGGTCCTCAATGTTCATATTCCTTCTCCTGATAATGATGAGGAAATTCAACATCCTTTAGAAGTTTCAGAGGAATAAGAAATAGAAATGGATAAACTATCAGATTTTGAATCACTTCAAACTTTTCCTGAGACATTTATTCAAGAAAACAATGAGCTCACTTTTAATGAAGAATTGGTGCTTATCCATGAAAATTATGAATTAGAGTTGAAGGAAAACTGTGAAAATCAAAGTGTGGGGTTGAATACTTATGAAGGTGTTGTTCAGAATTTTTCATCTCTTAAAGTGACAAATTCACATGAAGGAATTCTTATAGACTCTCCTGTGATATGAGATATGGTTATTCCAAATAAAGCTTTTCATGAATATTCAAATCCTTTACTTGTGGGTGATAATATGAATGAAAATTTTATCAAACAAGCAGATGTTTTTTATTTTGAAGATTATTTTGAGTTTCGTGATGGAAATAAAAAGGATATAGGAGAAGTCATCCAAGGTTCAGAAATTCGTAAGGTTCATCCATATGAAAAATTTAATGAAACGGATCAGAGTTTTAATGTTGAAATTCATCTTCCTTTCCGTGAGTTTGTTGAAGATATTCATATCTTATGTGACCAAGAGAAGAATTTGGATAGTCAATTAGTATTTTCTACAATTCATTTACCTTCTGATGAAGTCATTGAAGAAGAAATTGCTCTTTTAGATGATTTTGAAAATGAAGATGTTATTCATAACTTTGAAATGATAGATTCAGAAATTATGAAGAACACAAAATGATATTCTTGTTGAATTACATTAAGGGTCACTCTTAGATATACATGTTGACCTGCATGAATAATTAAACATAAATCCTTTTCCTGATATGGGTGAAAGGGAGAAGCAATAGATTGTTGTTTCTTCACTTGAAAATGATCTTGAGTTTAATGAAATGGAACAACAACTAGTAGTTAAAAATCAAGGCAAATTTACTCTTTTTGTTGATCATCAACAAGAAGTGATTCTTCATGGGCTTGAAAACCATTTTGCAAGTATGTTGCAATCATCAGGGAAGCAGAACTTTGCAGAATTCATGGACTATGGGTATAAATTTCAGCTATATGTCGAGTTGTCACATTTCAAATTTTTATTTTTGTTTGGAGAAGCTGAATGTGAGCCTCAATCAATTAGCCATTTACTTGATTGGATGCATTGGAAATAGTTTATTGCTTGATCCACCAATGTTTTTCAGATATTAGAGTAGGATGGTTTGTGAATAAGCTCTGAGATTTGAGTAGTTAGTTTTAAGCAGTTCTCAGCCTTTCAGTTTTTAGCATGATCTGAGATTGTACAGATGTTGGTGTGAATTTGATTGTAGTTGAATTTCAGCTTCTCATTTTTCAGTTTGGGATTTGTTTCAGTTTTCAATTGTCAACATGAATAAGTATCTTACATGTCCAAAATAGGTACAAGTCACAGGTTGAAGAATTCAAAGATTTGGTTGATGATGGATCAGGCACTTGGTCTATAGGTTCTTTGCTAGCTCACAGGGAGGATAGCATCTCCATTGGAGCCAAATGTTGTCACATATAAAACTTAAAATTTGACTCATTTTTTACCTCTTGCCAATTATACATCACCTACGCCAAATCCCCTTGTCCTTGTGTTAGCTTTGTACCAACTTTGTCAGTTTCATATTCCATAAACCTTCAGCATCAAGTTCCTTCTTCAAATTTTGCTCTTTATCGAACTTTAACTCACTATTTGTTCAAAAATGTCAGGAATGTTTAATTCTAATTTTCCAGGATGGATATCATAATAAAAAATAGAAGAGGCAATATATGTATTAAGGGCACAAATAGGATGATTCTCTGGATTATTCTAATTGCTAAACACATATGACAATTGTTTTTCTCTATATAACCTCCTATAATCACCAAAAAAAGGAATAATAGCATATGACATATCCATATGTAAAGTTCCTTTCTGTGAAATCCCACAGGGATAGATCATTGAGCTTGAATAAACCTCACAATTTCACAATGTTATTATTGAGAAGAATTAGACAAAACATGGATCAATTCATTCATAAAACTGAAACACAGATGAAAAACTGTTGTTGATACATTAATCAGTTGTAAGATAGAAATCAAAAAGTGTTATAATGGAATGAATTCAATACACCCTAGAGGATTCCAATTCACCTCAAGTCTAGGCTTATTTTGCATTGGAACCATCTCTCGATAAGATTCAGTGGCCACTGATGATGAATAATCAGTTAACTGAGGTATAACTGAGCATAACTGAATCATGTGGGCACAAAAATAAGGGGAGGAGACTCCAAGGGGGTGCATAACTAGTTTTTAGTGGTCAATGAGGGTTCTCCTATACTTAGTAGAAGTCAAACTAGGATCCACAATTAGTTAACTGAGCAATCAATGGTCCAAGGCGCCCTAAATCACGGAATTGGCTGTGTGAACTCCTAAATCTGTGCATGAGGGCGCACTGGAACTCCAGTGATGTAAACAATGTGCTCTAAGGGGATATGAGGGTTAATGATGGAAAAAAACAAGATCTGGGGGGGCCAAAGTAAGGAATAGGTGCTAGGAGGCTCAACAGCCAATGCATGGATGCATGGAGTGTTGCATGGAATGCATGTATGCATGAAAAATGCATTCAAGGCATGCAAGACCAAACTAAGCTGGTGAGAATATTCCAACACTTTCGACTTAGATTCCCATGATCTAGACAATAACATCCCAAATTTGCGTGGAATGTATGAAACTACCACATCCATAACCATACTCTTAGTAGGAATATGAGTTAACGATACCACCAAATATTTAATCAAACCTAGACATATTACTTTCCTTGAATCAAAAGAAAACAAATAATTTATAAGGCCTAGTAATGTCTAATCCCAAACTTTCCACAACATCCTTTGGAATAATATTATGGGATGATTTTGAATCTAACATAACATTGTGAAGGATCATATCATGAATATTCAAACTAACATAGAATGGGGGTACATCTTCACTAGTGTCTTCTATCTTAGGACCAAAAACAATAGTAGGAGTACCATCATGAAGTTCCAAAGTATTAGGTTGTTGCTCATCTTGTTCTTTCACCATTTTGAAATTTTGATTCTTGTACCCAATGTTTTTTAAGAGTTCATTGAATAGGATTGAAATATTAATTTTAGAAATCTCATTCTGAAGGTTAAAGTACAACTGAGGTTTTTCTGCTTCTTTTATATTAACAACTTTCTTTCCTTCTAAAAACTTCTTAGTTACATCACTCTTTGGATCATATTTCATATGAGCTTCTTGATTTTGTCAACTTGCAGAAGCTTATTAGTAGAGGATTTATTTGAATTTACACCAACATTCTTGTTTCTGAGATTGTATCTCCTTTGAAAGTTGATTACCGCATTCTGATACACTTTTTGGTACTACTCTGACTCTTATTCTAACATAATTTCTTCATTATCCTTGAGAAACACTTTAATAGTATTCTCTGGTTAAATAAATATGTGGTTAAGAATGATCAAATAGATGGATTTGATCCTCAGGCAATCCCGCGTCTTCTTAAGCAACATAATTTTCCGGGAAAGGGGGTCTTATTTATTGATCAGGTTAGTTTATCTAGTCTACTAGATTCCTTTGGTCTCATTTCCTTATCTAAGGAATATGAGGCCTTTTGAAGTTAGGATTTCTAATTTTTGGTTATGCTTGATCTCTAATAACAGACCTATTTTCTAATGAAATCCTTTCCACCAACCTTTCCATTGTTCTCATCATCATATCAAACTTAGCATCTATAACTTGAGATATGGAAGGTTGAATTTCTTTCTTTAGTTTCTGTTATCACTAGAGTTGGACCTAGACTACTAAGGTTCAAGCCTAGAGAAATCTTAACAGTAGGTAAAGGATAGCTGAGGGATGATTGTATATAAATAGGTAAAAATAGGACAGAGATCAGAATATAGTATAAGGTATGACTGCAACATGTATATGATGTAACATACTGTAATACGAAGGTCTACGAGCATGAATTTATAAAAAGAATGAATTCAAATCAATAAAAACATACATGTGATTTATAAGAGTTCTAGTATAAAGAATAAGACTATACAAAGACCAAATCATAAACACATGCAAGCTTTATCAATTCATATATTAAAAAAAAAATGGGCTCATTCGATTATAATCATTTCAAAGTGTCTCTTCATATTAAGATAAACAAAATACATGCCTGAGCATCATGCTATCAGTCTGATCTCCATAGCTCTATCCAACCCCTTCTCATCCCTTGGATGGAACTCTCTCCTTCTTCCTTTTGTTAAAATCATGCCTCATATAGGTGTTGAGGTCGAAATCCTCCCTAGGAGGTCGAATTTCTAAAGATAGCAGAAATTACATCAAATTTTGGAACTGTCTGCCATGAAAAATGGACCAGACTGCTGAAACCTAGGGCTGCAATTATGATTTCATATCTCTTAAATCATGACAGATGTGTACAATCTGGGAGAGGTTTTTGTATATCAGTTTGTTAGGAGCAAAATCTCTCTCAGTTCCCTGATATTTGTTTTCATTTGCCCGAGATTTGCATTCTAAAAACATGTGTCAAAACAGGAAAATTCTGAGATCCAAAAAATAGGACTCAATAATGGATTTGATTCTCTGAATATGTGACACTTGTAGGAAAAATGAAAGACGCTATTATAGATGAAGATGTTACTAAGATAAACCTCTTTCAGTTTGTCAAAATTACCCTCCAGCTGTTCATAACCAACTCTGTAAAAATATGACTCAAACTGGACTTTTGTAAAATTAGTCACTATAGATCTATTGAACAAGTAAATCAATCACAATGATGTAAAACAAATTGGAGTAAAAACTGTGCAAGAGAGATGCATCAGTGCTCTATAATCCATAATGGTAGAATTATAATACAACACTGTCACAATGAGTGAGCAATTCGAATTAGCCAAGGAGGTCATTCGAATATATTGCATGGTGTAGCTTGGCTCCAACTACGAGTCCTCATCATCAATCAGTGGTGGTCATCAATGCACAAGTAACTGTCAGACAGGTGTCAAACTGAGTGTAATAAGTGTAACTGATGGTAAGTGGCACTAATGTAGGGATGAAGGCTCAGTGAAGGGCGCATGAGGGGTTAACTGCACTCAAAATAGGTAGTCAAGGCTCATCGGAGGTCAATCGGTGTGGTAACAATAGTTAGGAGTTAGTCTAGCCTCAAATCAAGGAAAGACAACTAACTAACTGAATTGAAACTGACTGGTAGGTGAGAAAAGGCGCCCTTTTGTAGTGGAAGGTGAGAAGTGGGCACCTCCCTGACTAGGAGGGCTAAATATGAGTGGAAAGTAGCTCCCAAGTGCTAGAAGACTAGGGACGAGGTGCTAGAGGCATCAAACTGGTGACTGGGCAGCATGCGGGTGCATGAAATGCATGCAAAGTACATAATTGAATGATGAGATATCCTAACACCCCCCCTCAAGCTATACTATGATGTAAAAAATAAAATGCAGGGCCCTGGTTACTGAGACCAAAGGTCACCCAAATACAATAATCCAAAAAATGCTGAAAATAAGCTAAGTGAGGAAAGAGGGAAAACCCAGTGGGAAGAAATCCCCCCCTCAAGCTAAACATAAAATGGATCTAATCTATCTCCACCATGATGGAACTCACCCCCAACAGTGAACGGAGGTAAGAGAACTTCTTCCCATTGAAGCTCTTGGTGAAGATGTCTGCAATTTGCTCATCAGTAGGGCAATATTGCAGAATGATGGTACGATCATGCACCAACTCTCGGATGTAGTGCATATGAATCTCAATGTTCTTGGTCCTCTACCGCTGAACTGGATTAGTGGAGATATTAATAGCACTTTGATTGTCACAAAATAGGACAGTCGAAGTAGTGCTAACAAAATAAAACTCGGAAAGAATACCCTACAACCAAACTGCCTGAATGCAGGCATTGACTGCCCCTCGATACTCTCCCTCTGCTGAAGAAAGTGCAATGGATGCCTGCTTTTTGCTTGACCAGAAAATAGGTCCATGGCCAATCATGAAAACATATCCGGAAGTGGACTTCCGATCTATGCTATCACCCTCCCAATCCGAATCAGTAAAACCAATGAAATCTAGCTCAAAATCTGCAGCATAATGTATGCCAAAATGTCTCGTGCCTTACACATACTACAAGATCCGCTTGGCTACCTGCCAATGAAGCTCCTAGGGCTGCTGCATATACCTTGATGCAGCACTCACAACATATGAAATATCATGCCTTGAGTGTTTCAAGTAGAGTAGTGAACCAATCCACTGTCAATACATAGTGCAATCTGCAAGCGTTGTGGAATTTCCTTCCTCAAGACTCATTCCTGAGAGGAATGAAAATGGAGCAGCTTTATATTCTTCCATATTAAACTTTAATAGAAGGTATTTAGCATACTTTTGTTGAGATAATGTGATCCCATCAAAATTTTGAGCTATCTCCAAGCCCAAAAATTGCTTAAGGAAGCCCAAATCTCTCATATCAAAAGCTAGATTTAAAGCGGTTTTTAGCTTGTTGATTGTAAGGAGAGTGCTACCGGTAATGAGAATATCATCAACATATAAAAAAAAAATCATCAAATTACCTTTAACTTGCTGTAGGTACACATTTGGATCAGATTTTCATCTTTTGAAATTCTGAGAAAGAAGGAAGGAGTCCATCTTTGCGTACCAAGCTCTTGGGGTCTGTTTCAATCCATACAGAGATTTATTCAACCTGCAAACTAATGATGGATCTGATATGTATCCTTCTGGTTGCTTCATATATACTTCTTCATCAGGGTCTCCATGTAAAAAATCACTCTTCACATCCATATGGTGCACTTCCCAGTGCTTGGATGCGGAAATGGCCAAAATTAGGCGGATGGAATCCATCTTTGCAACCAGTGCAAAAGTAGCAGTGTAGTCCACTCCTTGGACTTGGGAGAAACCTTTTTCCACAAACCTAGAATTGTGTTTGCTGATAGAGCCATCAGCAGCAACCTTTGTGTGGTATGTCCACTTACATTGGACCAATTTTCTTCCAGGTGGAAGAGAAACTAGCCCCCATGTATTGTTCTTTTGAAGAGAACTGTACTCTTCATCCATGGCAGTTTGCCATCGTGGATCTCGGTGGGCATGATAGTATGATTTGGGATCTGAACCAATCATAAAATAAAATTTATCAGATACTAATGGATCAGAAAATGATAGAGCCATACCTGCTATTTGATAGTCTTCTCTTGTTCTCCTTGGATTAGCAGGATTTCCAATGTTTGGAGCAGCAGATTGTAGAGTGTTTTGGGCCCACTTTGGTAACTGAGGAGGATCATTATGGTCGGATTCTGAACCTGATATGTCATGGCCATAAAATTCTAATAAAATATCAGAAATATCAGTCCCAGTGATTTCTTCATATTCTCTCGAATCTTCTTCTTGTGGAGGCTACGGATCGACAGTGTTTTCGTCAACTAGTTTCAGATCTGGCAGCGGTTCTTCAAACTTCACACTTCGCTCTATGAATATCTTTTTGGATCTGATATTCATGAGTTTATATGACTTTGATTCTTCCCCATATCCTATTAGGATACATTAAATACTTTGTGGATCCAAATCTTTTCTCTTATCAGAAGGAATTCTAACCCATGCAGTGGAGCCAAAAACCCTCAAATTGGACACATCCAGTTTGCGATTAGTGAATGCTTTGAAAGGAGTTTTACCTTTCACGGATAAATGTGGAACTTGGTTCTGAATGTATGCAGGAACATTCATGTCTTTAGCCCAAATATTTGCAGCCAAACCTTTTGACTCAAGCATGTAGGTAGCCATCTCTTTCAGTGACCGATTCTTCATTTCCGCTACATTGTTCTGTTGGGGTGTGTAGGGAACTATATGTTGGATCTGAATTCTACTTTCGGCGCAAAGTTGCAGCAACTCAGTCTTGATATATTCTCTGCCATTATCAAATCTAAGAGCTTTGATCTTGCTCTCAGTGAAGGTCTCAACAGAAGCCTTAAAATCCTTGAATTTTCCAAGCACTTCTAACTTGTTTTTGAGAAAAAATACCCAAGTAAAGCGGGAGAAGTCATCGATGAATGTCAAAACATACCTTGAACCATTCATGGAAATATTTGGAAGTGTACCACTGATATCAGAATGTATGAGGCCCAAAATAGTAGAATCTATGCTAGCTTTGTCGTGGTCAAACTTATGCTCGGGATGCTTCCCAACAATGCAACCGGGGCAAATTCTCTTCGAGGAACGGAGTTGCGGAAGACCATCAACCATGGATTTCTTTTGTAATAGCAGAAAATGCTTGTAATTAAGGTGTCCAAACCTTTCATGCCAAATCCTACTAACCTCATTTCCATGAGTGAGGAGAGCAGTAGGATTTTCAAGCAGCACAAAGTGAGAAAACTCATAGTATTTTGCAATGTGGTTTGCCTTTCCGACTGCAATAAGTCTTCCACTTTTGATATCAGAAATTTCAAATTTGTTAGGGCTGAATGTAACTTGCTTTGGTTCACCAGTGTGTGTCATTTGATAAATAGAAAGTAGATTTGAAGCCAAGGAAGGAACATAGAGAACATTCTGAAAACTTCCATGCTCTAAATGGATGCTACCTTTACCCTTTGATGAAATTTTTGAGTCATCTCCCAAATGGATGGGGATGGAGCTGTTTGGATCGAATGAAGAGAAGGAGTCAATATTTGCATCCATATGATTTGAGGCACCGGAATCTATCAGTAGAGTGGTGGGTTTCGAAACAGTTTCCATGAGTGCTTGACCTCTTTCATGATCATCATTTCTATCCTTCTTCCGTGCACCGTCGAGAAGACATGTGTTGTTCTTTTCCAAAAGGAGGGCCTTTTGATCTATTGTTTTCTTCATGCATGAACTTTCAGGATGAAAGCCACGGTTGCAATATGAACACTTAGATTTTTCTTTACCCTTTTGCTTGTTCCTTGAACCGGATGGTGCACCCGATTGCTTGTTTTTCTCTCTTTGCTTGTTAGGTTCGAATTTGGGATTCTCTTTATTTTGCTTTCCTTTGCCATTCGAATTCTTGGATCCTTGAACAAAGAGGGATAAATCTTTGGATCTTATGGACCCCATTTGAATTAGCTTGTCATTCTCTTTGGTAACAGACTCAATGAAGGCATTGAAGGTAGGCATCTTCCAATTCAGGGTAGTTATCCGACCGAAATTGAAAGTAGAGACAAATACCGAGAAATCTTTACCAAGCTTTGAAAGAATGGAGAGGATCAATTGTTTAGCCTCTTTAACAACTCCATTGTTCTTCAAATGCAAAGCCAAGTGCTTGAATTTTGTGAAAAACTCATTGATGGTCTCGAAATTCTCAGGACTAAGAGCAATCAATTCATTTTCCAATTGAAAATCCCTAAGCTTCCTACTTGCCAAAAAGTTTGTCAAGTTGCTCCCATACCGCTTTTGGAGAGTTCAATCCGCTGAGATGGAAGTGAAGATCCTTGGAGATAGAGAGGCAAAAAATACCACAAGCTTCATCAAGCTTATTGAAGTGTTTTTTTTTCTCAAGCAATGTGTTTGGCTCCAATTCGAGGCCCGTGGTGACTCTATAGAACCCTTTAGAGCGCAATATAATCTCCATGTCTCCTTTCCAATCAAAATAATTGAAAGGAGTTAGCATAGGATTTGTAGAAGAGTATTCCATCACTGATGGCGAGTGCAATTGATGGAGAAGAACCTGCAAATCACAAGGTAGAGAATGCACTTGATGGAGATGATAAACCTACAAATCACAATGAAAACAAGAATAGTAAGGTTGAACAATCCACCCTTTTAGAGTTGCATCACACCTGGGATTGGAGATCAAGCAAGCTTGAATGGATACATAGTATCAAATCCAAGAATTCTGTGGAAAACTCAAGCTTTTGGAGTGGATTGGAGTGTATTTTTCTGCTTTGCATGCACATGAGCGAATGCACCTGATATTTTGCATGCTAAAACTTCAGTAATTTTGAGCAAATTCACTCAATTATTCATGTAGAACACCTGTAGGAGAGAGATCTTGTCCCTGCAATGGCTCTAATACCATGTAAAATTAGTCACAGCAGATCTATTGAACAAGTAAATCAATCACAATGATGTAAAACAAATTGGAGTAAAAAATGTGCAAGAGAGATGCATTAGTGCTCTATAATCCAGAATGGTAGAATTACAATACAATACTGTCACAATGAGTGAGCAATTCAAATTATCCAAGGAGGTAATTCGAATATATTGCATGGTGTAGCTTGACTCCAACTAGGAGTCCTCATCATCAATTAGTGGTGGTCATCAATGCACAAGTAATTGTCAGACATGTGTCAAACTAAGTCTAACTGAGTGTAATAACTGTAACTGATGGTAAGTGCCACTAATGTAGGGATGGAGGCTCAGTGGAGGGCGCATGAGGGGTTAACTGCACTTAGAATAGGTATTCAAGGCTCATCGGAGGTCAATCGGTGTGGTAACAACAGTTAGGAATCAGTCTAGCCTCAAATCAAGGAAAGACAACTAACTAACTGAAGTGAAACTGACTGGTAGGTGAGAAAAGGTGCCCTTCTGCAGTGGAAGGTGAGAAGTGGGCACCTCCCTGACTAGGAGGGCTAAATCTGAGTGGAAAGTAGCTCCTGAGTGCTGGAAGACTAGGGACTAGGTGCTGGAGGCATCAAACTGGTGATTGGGTAGCATGCGGCTGCATGCAATGCATGCAGAATGCATGCATGCAAAGTCCATAACTGAATGATGAGATATCCTAACAACTTTGCATAGTCATAAAAATAGGCTGAAATGACGAGAGTGGATCTTCCAATCCTTGATACCTGTGTAAAAAGTGAGATAGGTTTTTGTAGTTTGATATCTTAGGAATAAAAACCTCCTCTAGTTCCCCCAAATTCATCTCTTGTTAGCCACAACATGTTCTGAAAAAAGATGACTAAATAGGACATTTCTAGAAAATATGCCTTCACAAATTCTCCACATGCTGCCAGTATACATTTGAAAATCATATATGACATGAAAATATGTTGATGCCTCAAAAATCGTATTATCAATCAGCAAGGGAGTCTCCCCGGTAAGCAATCCCAACTAGATCGCTCACCGTTTGGTGTGGGGAATCCATCCCGTTAACGGTTCTGGCTACCGTAAGATTTAAAGATTTATATCCTTTGCACCGGTTGCGGCCTGATCCACCGTTTATGTGTTTTACTTTAAAGATGATATGCAAGAAATGAAGGTAATTAATCTAAAACTGGATAAGCAAATCTAATCTATCCTTTCAAGGAGCAAACTGTAAAGATGAGTAATCACTAGTACAAAATGAGAAATTAATGACTAAAAAAATGACTAAAATTCGACTATAAATGACTATTTTTGAGTCGGTGACTAATAGTATCCGATTTCCACTATCTTATCTCTAGTCGTATTTCACTAGTCATTAATTGGTTGACTTATTAGTCATTGATAGTCACTGATTAAGTCATTGATTTAGTCATTGATACTCACTGATTGTCACTGATTTAGTCATTGATTTAGTCATTGATTGTCACAATTAATGACCAAATATACGACTAAATAAACTACTAGATGATAACATATTAATGACTAAGCTAAATACGACTAAACGTTAGTCGCGCTATAAGATACTAGAAATTAGCTACTAATAGTTGTATATATGCGAATTTAGTCATTTTCTTAGTCACTAATTTATGATAGGGTACAGAGGAATCAAACCACCAATCTCCTGCCTATAATTAGGCAGGTGATCTACCATTGAGCTAACACCCTTTAAGAAGTTGTTATTGCTTGACAATGATGATATTCAAACAAATTTTGTGTGGGAACAAAATGAATGTCAAACATATTCAAGAATAATGCTTCAAGTACTAAAAGAATTCTAAGATATAGCAGTTCAATTGTGACAATGATGTCTAGTAGAGGGATTGGAACTAGAATCATATTAAGGGCTTTAGAAAGTATAAGCTTGTTTATGGCTACTTTTGGTTGTGCCTAGATGTTTGATAGCAAGATTGGCGCTAAAATCGCTTTAAGTCCCTTAAAAAGAATAAGCTTGTTGACAGCTGCTGTTGGTTGTGCCATCAGAAAATTCTTGATATCGAGCTCAACAAGTTCTAGAGGCAATCTACAAACAGAAGACTTGGTTGTTCTGCATTAATACCCTATAGAAACCCCTCATTGAGGACAAAAAAGGAAATTTTTGGATCTCTAATGCTAGGTGGACTGACCTTGGGTCATAAACTCTAATGTATGGGAGTTTCTCGGCCTGAGAACTGATCTGTCGAAGGAATGAAACCATCAAACCTGTTTGTGATTTCTATGATTTTGTTCAATGACTTGGACAATGTGTAGAAACATTTAAAAAAGAAGCAAGTGTTCATACAAAAATGCTAAGCTTCATAGAATATTCTCCTGGTTTAAAGGATCACTAATTTGAGCTAATTCACACGTTATCCAACAAAGAAAAATTGAAATGTAAAGGGAACACTTGCACCAGACTGACTACTGGGGTGGGGAATCATGCACAATGAGTAGAGAAGCCCTCTGCAAACACCCCTGCTAAATCTGCCCAGTTCTACAGACCTGATTGTCCATGGCATCATATTGTTGTTGGAGTTGTCCAAGAGAGCAGAGAAAGGCACCACAGGTGGCCTCCTCCAGCCAACCCTCCAAATAAAAAGTTCCAAACCTTGGCCCTCACCATTTCTGAGACTAAAAAGCCTTCCAAGCCCATTTCTGATCCAGAACAAGATACAAATGAATGAATCCCACCTGCCAAGGACAACGATAATTCACTGCCAGGTGCAAGCATGATCCCTGCTACTGTATAACATTCTGCACTCTGTGCAGACCAAATGGCCTTTTTTATGGTTATGATAGTTGCTACTATAACTAAAGCAAATATTCATTGCATCCTATATGGAACTATTGTTTTCAAATTAATCTTTCTAGGTTGTTGGGAGATCTTGGACACTATGCTTGTGGTGGGTGCTTGATGTAAAATGTCTTGTACATATTTGATGATATTAACAGTTAAAGTAAGAATTTTGTTCAGAAAAAACACACACATAAAGTTCAGTAAAAAGAGGGTGCATTGATATAGACGACAATCCATACATTGATAAACTGTGTGTGTGTGATTTTTCAAAAGATAAAAGGGATTTCTAGGTGGAGATGCATCTCAAAAAGGAAATGTGCATACAAAGGAAAAAATTACCTTTTTAATAGTAGGGTTTGCGAATATGTGTCTCAAACAAGGACCAACGTACTTATGCATTATCAAGGTATCCACCACAAAGTCCTCTGCTCTTGTAGAAATTTGCATCAAACAAGTTAAGCCCTGGAAAGATCTGTACTGATTGTGCTCAAGATCAACCTGTCACAATGCAAGGCAAAATAAAAGACAGATTAGACCGCTAAAATTACCTACATGAAAACATTACAAAATAAAAGTTGGACAAAAGACAAGTCTGAAAAGGCCACTAAAATTACCTCAAATGGTAACGTCTTGACAATTAATTTCCTAATTTTGCCAATAATTTGAAACCTCTGATAGAACATTTGCAAGACTTTATACTAGATAGAAGTGTAAAAGAAAGAATATGCACATGATACCAATAAAAAACTCACCCAGAAATTTCTAAGTATTTGAAAAATAAAGAAATTAACATTGTCAATTGGGTCTAGCCCCAGTGGTTGTGGGATGGGGTGTTAGCCTCCCCACCCAGGTTCTATGTCAAAACCCGATAATTTCCGAAAAATTTAAAATTTTTAAGATAGCAATAAATGTTACTAAATGCATTCCTTGATCTGTTTGATTTAGTTAAGGGAGCACAACTATGTCTGAGTAATTTGTCTTTGTACTTAAATTTCTAATGTGTGTCATATTTCTCGTTACTGATGGTTTTTTCTGTTTTCAACCACAAGGGGGAGTTCTCATCGCAGATTGGGATTACTTAGCTTCCGAGCTAATGCATCCACTTGTCTTCATTTACAGGTATACAGGTAGAGTACAGGTCGCTGCAATTACTTTTTAAAGCATTATAATTTCTTTAATTGTACCAAAATGTCCAGTAAAAGTTTAAACATGCGAGATAGGTTGTCAAGTGTAAAAAGGTAGAAGTTTCGTTCCTGTAATATACATGCATTCTTACTGTTAGAGAGTTGACAAATATGCATGAGCATATGATAGATATTGTTCTTTATCAGACTGTCTTAAATTCCACCATGAAGTACTTGTTCTTTGATATTATTATTGTGTTGCAATAATATCTCTTATCTATCATTATGTAATATCACGGGAGTATGGAAATCAAACCATTTGCTTAACTGTTGTTACTGTCTGATTTATGAATACACTTACAAGGATCTAGAAATTGGCAATGTATAATGTACTCATTACTTGCACTGTATAATAATCTAACAGTTCATATCTTCTTATGATATTCCACTAGGGTTTTGCTTTGATTGCACCACTATTCCTATTTCTAGAAATAATAATAAACCAAGCTATCAGTTATTCAAGTGAAAATGGTATAGTGGAATTGTAAGGCATATTACTTGTCTTCATCTTAATATTTTGTAGACTTACAGATTTGATGTACCCCTTGCCGATTCTCATGAGGCTAGGGTTAGGACGTAAATAGTGTTATATTGTTCTATGCTATTTGACTTACATTACCTACCTACCCAAGATATCATTTATAAAGTCGATCCCTTCCTCTATATCTAGAATAACACCTGACTGAGTCTTGATCAAAGCACATGTTGTATGAATTGCGGAGTCAAGGTTTAATCTACACAAAAATTAGAGACTCAAGGATATCACCCTATGTCTTGATTATTAAAGAATGACCTAGGAACTATATCAATTAAATCTTTTAATAACTCCAAGTAAAATAATTTTATTACTCAAGCTTTAATATTTTGTTGGCAAAACATTGGTTAATCCATCGGAATCTTTGGTATGATTGACATATGCATGAATGAAATGTTTTGCATGGCAGGTATAGTTATATACTATGCAGATTCTAAAGCATTGTTATCATTACGTATATAATAACAAGCCCAAGTGTGGCATCACGACTATAAAGAAACGATACTCATGTTATGATTGAGGTTTGTCACTTTGCAATTTTTAAATGATCGTAAGAATGATTGGGATCACTTCATGGACTATAGAAGTTCGACCCACAGCATGCAAAAATTAAAATGTGACGTGGAAGTTTCTACGCCAAGTATCGATGATATTTAAGTGTTGGTTTAACCCTAAAATCGGCATTTTTCCATTGCCTTCGGGCTTTGTCCTTCTGTGGAAACCCTCCTGTCCGAATACGAACCCTACAGAGATGTCAAGAGATCGGCTCTTATGCAACTTGAATTCCTTCGTGCTTATTCGACCTTTTACAAGAGAATCAATGTGTTTTTGTTAATGGCAACTGTGGTTGAGCAATTCCCATGTTGTTTTTATCCTTTTCATGTCGAAGTTTATCCCTGTCTTTGCGTTGCCATTTCTCATGGCTAGGTCCTACTGAAGTTCTCAATGTAATGGTTGTCTTATTTCTGCCAGCTCATGGCATTTGTTGACGAGGGTTGGGGGTTCTTACACTTACCTTGCTTACAATTTGCATGCTGAAAACAGTGTTTAAGCTGCTCCTCGAAAATGGTAAGTTACAGGACTTCACCCTTATCGTTTAAGTTTGCATTTTTGGATTTTATTTAACCGCGTTTATTAACTAGTACCAAAACGTGAAATGCAGGACCGGTCTGCTCGCGATGGTGTACAGGACGCTTCCCTCAATTCGGTGGGCTTCTCCGGGTAAGCCTAGTCGATAGCCATGGCATTCCTCCTTGTTGGTTGTAGGTTTTAGGGTCTGTGGTGCAAGTAGGGATATAGGGTTTACAGTAGCATTGGTTATGTTTTGTAAAGAAACGCTAAGGGCTTAGATCCCAGGTTGTGAATAATGTTACGGCCAGGGTTCCATTTGTAATTCTAGTTTTATTTTTGG
Organism: Larix kaempferi; assembly: GCA_027924585.1. Taxonomy (NCBI): domain Eukaryota; kingdom Viridiplantae; phylum Streptophyta; class Pinopsida; order Pinales; family Pinaceae; genus Larix; species Larix kaempferi. The sequence continues at coordinate 3,410,171 of BSBM01000318.1, read as the reverse complement.
TGTTGATAACTCCTGTGGACTTTGGAGCCGGCCTGTAAATGACATTGAGGCCTCCTAGTTTTTAAATACTGGCTCGACAGTTGTACTCAGGGTTTGTTCACGCGTTTTTTTTTTATATTATAAATACCTGTATAAAACGAGTTTTGTTGAAACCTTGCATATGTTTCTCCTGTATGATTTAAATGGTGTTAAAGCATAGGTTTGTGATTCCTAAGCTCTTATAGATGATTATATGTTACTGCCGTAAGTAAACTTAATGTCTGCAACCCTTGTGTTTGTTTTTAAAAGGAAATGCACGCAGAAGGAATAGGGTTCTACCCGACCTTTGCCGTCGTGGATGGTTTTTGTAATTGTAAAAATTAATATGAAATAAAAGAACTCGATACTGAGTTCGAGTTAAGGGTTTGTTGTTTCATGTTTTGTTTTTAATAGTTGATGCTATCGTCGTGATTTCCTTCCGTTGATAGTCATGAAACTAACAAGAGATAATGTAATAATAAAGAAGCTCGACAATGAGCAAAACTATTGTTCTAAGTGTTTAGTTTTGCTGTGGATTTAGTATCCAGGTTTGCCTCGGCTGCTAGCTTTTAAATGTCAAAAACTTGAAATAAACAGGGGTTTTAAATGAACACACCTTCGTGTCTTGGTTTGGTTACTTATCTAGTTTTGTAAATAAACTCTGTCAAATAAGTGAGTCAAATGGAAGTTAATAATACCTTGAATGAGCTCGATGCCGAGCCTAAGAGGTTCCTGCTAAACCTATTGTTTTATTTATAAAATTCTCAGTAGGGTTTAATGAGAGGATTGTAATGTAACGCTTGTTGAAATAACAAGTAGGGTTTTGTGATAAAAAGGGAACTCGACACTGAGCTGTAAAACTGCTCTATCTGTTTGGTTTGGTTTATGTTTTCTCTACTAAAATAAATTTTTACTGTTTAAACATTGGAATGAACAGTTTCATTTCGCTCCTCAGTCGTGATGTCATCTAGTGTTGTGTTTTATGATTCTGTTGTGCTAGGAAGCTTAGAATAATATATTATGGTGATATTTATCTTGGCAACAGAGTTCTGTAGGTTTACTGCACAATCGTTTTTGTTTGATAAAATTTGAATGAAGAAAATTAACTAGGTTTTCGTGTAATAGATTGTTAACTCCTGACTGGGTTTGCACCCTGAGATAGAGATTCTATTTATGCTTACAACATCTCCTATAAGGTATATTGACCTAGATATGATTTGTTATAATATCTATGTTTAGATTTTGCTGTTTGTCTCCTATGACTGTATAATAAATTTTTATCATATATAGGGTACCAATACCTGATATGCCACCCCTATTTGTTTATATATAAAAAATATATATATATAACTTAACTAATTCTACAATTATAACTTATACATCATTACAATAAGTATGAACAGCTTTCTCGAGGAGATTGTAAATACGTTAATATAAATAGAACAGAGATTAAATCATACTGACAATACAGAAGACACAGTAACTTTTAACAAATCTTACTTCTGATAATCTAGGATATTTGACCTGCTAATTAATTAATTTCTATTCAGACATATTAATAATAAATGCAGCATACATTCATTCATCCTTAAAGAACATAGAGGAGTAATTTGCAGAACCTGTCTTGATTTGTGGACAACAACAGCGATGGGAGGCTGTTCCTCCCTACCAATTCCTGGAGAGTGCCCAGACAACACTTCTCAGGACCCCCGAGCTTGCTCTGGTCTCCCTGGCTAGAACTAGGTGCAGCAAAACAATTCACTCGGCCAAACAGCTAAATTGGAACCAAGTTACTGCAGCATCCCATATCAAAACACTCCCTTACTGTATTTTCCCTCTTCCTCAATGGGACTCCTGAATAGCATTCACCTGAATGTATTCTCCCTCCAGAACTATTGAACCCCCAGCTCAGTTCATTGAGTACTATTTAAAAGATTGCCTAGGTCTTTGTTGAGTTAACTGTCATTAATGAGCCACCTGCTCAGATTCCACTTTCTTGGGGAATCATGACCCCAAAATATAGGGAAGTTGCCACCTGCAACGTAGGAAGTGTTTGAGGATGCTGCCACTTGTCTTTTGCCTCTCCACCTAGTTCCATCCACCATTTAGACCAGTAACCTCTTTTAACAGCTCTCCCATGCTGTTGTCTCCATAATTTATTTATTAATAATAAAATATTCAGAATTACATTCCATTACTTGTGACTCTGCTGAGTCATCAATTTCTACTAAGCATTAAATTTAACATAATGTCTTAGAATTATGATAAAATAATTACATTATTTTCACAAAATTGGGGTATGTGACATACACACCCCCTTAAAATGTAACATCGTCCTCGATGTTACTTATTCCTCATCCTCAGCCACCTGCTGGAATAGATTTGGGTATGCTTCCCACATCTTACTTTCCAGTTCCCAGGTAGCTTCTTCAGGACTAAGGTGCTTCCATTGCACCTTCAGCTGTCCAATGGTGTGGTTCCGCAGAGTAATTTCCCTCCTCCCGAGGATACAATCCGGTTCCACCAGAACTTCCCCTTTTGGTTCTACCTGTACAATGTTCCATTCAATAACATGAGTAACATCATGAACCTACTTTTTCATAACAGAAATATGAAAAACATTGTGTACTTTTAAATTAGGTGGTAATGCTAGCTGATAAGCAACTTGACCGATTCTAGATAAAATTTCAAATGGACCATAGTAACGTGGCGCTAATTTTGCACAACTTCCCAGTCTTAGGGAGCTCTTCTTTGGCCTTACCTTGATGAACACATGTTCACCTACCTGGAACTCTTTAGGAGTTCTTTTCAAATCTGCTTGACTCTTTTGCCAATCCTGGGCAATCTTCAAATTTACCTGCACTTGTTTCACAATCTGTTCCATCTCTTTTAACAAATCAGGACCTAACACTAATCTATCTACTAGATTACTCCAAGAGATAGGAGTGTTACATTTATGTCCATACAGGATTTCAAAAGGACTAAATTTAGCTGACGATTGATAGCTGTTATTGTATGCAAATTCTGCTAAATGCAAATAATCCTCCCACTTACCTGGTTGATCTTTAACATACATTCTTAGCAGATCTTCCAGTACCTGATTAACTCTTTCAGTTTGTCCGTCCGTCTGAGGATGGAAGGAAGTGTTGAAATTCAGTGTGGTATTTAATCCTTTAAACAAGGATTTCCAAAAATTCCCTGTGAATTTAGGATCCCTGTCTGATATAATAACTTTTGGAACACCGTGTAACCGAAAAATCTGTTTCAGAAAAATATCAGCTATGTTTGCAGCCTTGTAAGTGGTTTTAACAGGAATAAAGTGTGCTGATTTACTCAATTTATCTACTACCACCATAATTGAATCATTCTGATGCTGATTTTTGGGTAATCCCGTAATGAAATCTAAACTAATTATCTCCCATTTCCAACTAGGAATAGGCAAAGGTTGCAGTAACCCAGCTGGATGCTGGTGTTCCGTTTTTACCTGTTGACAGTCTAAACATCTAGCTATATACTCAGCTGTTTCAGATTTCATATTAGGCCAAAAATAATCTTTTCTCAACATAGTGACGGTTTTCTGGTAGCCAGGATGTCATGAATAAGGGGTTTTATGAACCTCATCCAGAATTAACAGTTTAACTTTAGGTGCATTTGGAATATACAGCCTGTCTTTAAACAATAAAAATCCATCTTCATTTAGACTATAACCCTTTATCAAACTTTCTGTAGGTGCTTCTTTAGCTGTAGCTTGTAAGTGCTGATAATTTTCATCTGATTTTATCCCTTCAGCCAACTGTTCATTCAAATCAGAGGTATAAATGCTGCTAGCTGATACAAAATTCAGCTTTGCATTTCTGCTCAAAGCATCAGCCACCTTATTTTCCTTTCCTTTTATGTGCTGAATTTCGAAATCATATTCACTTAAGAAGGCCAACCACCTGGCTTGTCTTGCATTTAAGTTAGGCTGGTCTAAAAGGTATTTCAGACCCTTATTATCAGTCATTAAAGTAAACTTTCGGCCTATTAAGTGGTGTCGCCACATCTTTAATGCATGAATAACAGCAACTAATTCTAAGTCATAAGTGGCATAATTCTTTTCATGAACTTTCAGCTTCCTAGACTCATAGGCAATGGCATGTCCATCCTGAGTCAACACTCCACCTAGACCGTCATTACAAGCATCGGTGCAAACCATGAAATCCTTATTAGGATCTGTTATTCTTAGAATACGCGTCGTTGTTAATAAATTTTTTAACTTCTTAAAACGTTCCTCACACTTCAAGTTCCAATCAAACTTCTTGCCTTTCTTTTGCAAGGAAGTGATTGGGTTGGCTATTTTTGAAAATCCTTCAATGAATCTCCGGTAATAACCAGTAATTCCCATGAAGGATCTAACATCTGTTACGTCTTTTGGTACTGGCCACTCTTCAATTGCCCGGATCTTTTCAGGATCAATTGAAATCCCTTCCTTGGTGACTACATGTCCTAAGTACTGGATTTCATCTTTGAAGAAGTCACATTCACTGAACTTCGCAAAGAGCTGCTGCTCTCGTAGTTCTTGTAAGACTATCCGTAAATGTTCTTTATGCTCCTCTTCATTCTTAGAATAAACTAAAATGTCATCAATGAATATGACAACAAATTTATCTAAGTACTTATGCATTATGTTGTTCATTAGACACATAAAGACGGCTGGGGCATTAGTAAGCCCGAATGGCATTACGACAAATTCGTAATGTCCATATCTCGTTCTGAAAGCTGTCTTAAATATATTCTCTTCTTTAATCCTCACTTGATGATAACCCGATCTCAGGTCTATCTTAGAGAACACCGTAGCTCCACATAGCTGATCAAACAAATCATCTATGCGAGGTAACGGATATCTGTTTTTAATCGTCATCTTGTTCAGTTGACGGTAATCTATGCAAAGTTGCATAGTTCTGTCCTTCTTTTTAACAAAAATTAATGGTGCTCCCCAAGGGGACACACTGGGTCGAATGTAATTCTTGTCTATTAACTCTTTTAACTGAGTTTTTAATTCATTAAGCTCCAAAATATTCATACGATACGGAGCTTTTGAACTGGGTACTGCACCTGGTACAAGTTCAATTGTAAAGTCCAGTTCCCTTTTGGGAGGTAATCCTGGGATTTCCTCCGGGAAAACATCAATAAATTCATTTACTACAAGGATGTCTTATACTGTTATCTTGCTGCCTTCAGACTTATCTGTCTCATCTGTAATAGTTACAGCATAGGCTTTGCACCCTTTTCTGACTGCCCTTTTAAGTTGTAAAGCAGAAATCTGCCTGACTACTGTTTTCCTAGGAATACCCCTAACAGTTACAGGCTGTCCATCACTGTTTACACACCTAAAAGTTTTGTCAAAACAGTTTAAAACTACCTTATGCTGTTCTAACCAGTCCATACCAATAAGCATGTCATACGAGCCAAGTGGCAGAATATTTAATTGAACAGTAGTTTGAAAATCATTCATATCTAAAGTACATTCTTTAACATAACAGTTTACTTTCCTTTTTGCCCCAGTAGCTAGTTGTACATACCAGGAATTATTAAACCTTTCAACAGTTAGATTACATTTTTCTACTAGCTGGGGTGAAATATAACTAAGACTAGCACCTGGATCTATTAAAATAGTTACAGGGGTTTTGTTAATCATACCTCCTACTTCCACCATGGAAGTTTGATAGTCAGCTTGGCGGTTTTCCAACGCTGCATTGATTCGGGGCATAGTCCCTGCAAAGTCTCCAACAGTCATTTCATCTTGAATAGTATGAATATTGTTGATTTGTTTCTTTCGATTTGGGAAAACTGATGCATAATGTGGGCCATTACACTCCCAGCACTTAACAGGCTCCTTTCGTTCAAAATTCTTAGTGTAATTTCCGTGATTGTTAGAAACCTCCTTGTTGCCCTTGAAGTTACTGGAATTATTAGTAACTCCATTTTTGCTCCCTTGGAATTTTTTACCATTAAACAAGGTTCTGTTCTTGTTATTTTTAAGCTTTTCTGGGGTACAAACTCCTTTTTCCTGTACTCAGGCTGATTGTTGTTCTTTTTAGCTTTCCAGCTAGCTATCCCTTCTTTCTTTTTATTCTGTTCATAACAGAAATTAGCCTTTCGCATAGCCTCTTCCAGCGTTTTGGGGTTATCATATTCAATTCTGTCCTTGATATGATAGGGCAGACAGCTAAGAAACCGCTGTATTTTTGGTTTCTCTTCGACAAAATATGGCACATACCTCAACAGACTTAAGAACTTACTGTTTAAGTCCTTCATCGTCATAGATCCTAGCTTTAATTCATAAAATTCCTTGGCCCTCTCCTCGTAATACTGTTCGGACAGAAATTTCTTTTTGAAGTACCTTTTAAAAGTACTCCAATTGACTTATTTTTCTTTAATCCCCTTGACCCTTTTCAGGTCTTGCCACCATATGTCCACCTTTCCAGAAAGGTTGTAGATGGCCATTCGTGCCTTCAGTTGATCTGAATAGTTATAAATCTGGAAATATTTTCTCATCCCGGATAACCAGGATTCTGCCTCTTCTCCTGTCTCAGATTCTCCATTGAAAGTTGGGGGTTTTATTTTCTTAAAATCCCCGGAAATCTCTTCATAAGGCCTGTATTTTTTCTTTCTGTTATGCAGCTCAGCTTCACTGCTGTCACTAGTAGTGCGAAAGCTGTGTTGTTCCCTTCTTTCTTCAAATGATGAACTGCTGTCAGATTTAGCTGGTTTCATCCTTTTAGACCCTCTTTGATGACTAGCTTCTTCTGAGTCAGCTCGTTTGCTCCTTCCTTCTGTCTGAAATTTTTCTATCAATAGCTGATTTAGCTGCTCTTGAGTTTTCAGAATCCTTTCATTATCCTTCTTGACTGTTTCTATCTCTGTCTTTAAACCTTTTATGGTCTGCATCAGTTCCGAGGAGTGAACAATTACCTCCTCTGTCACAGGTTCTCTCGACATTTGTCTTGTCGCAGTATTTGGAGATTCCTCCTCAGCATATTCTCCCAGTTTTTCCATACCTGCCTGTTAGATTCAGAAAAAAGAAATTTTCTGCTCTGTTTTTATGAAACAGAAAGTATAAGTTAGTACATAATATATATATATATAAATTTTTCTTTTCATTTGCACTGTTTTGCGGAAATTAGTGGAGCCATCTTCAGGCCTAGTGTATGAACCATGCTCTGATACCACCTGTCAAAACCCAATAATTTCTGAAAAATTTAAAATTTTTAAGATAGCAATAAATGTTACTAAATGCATTCCTTGATCTATTTGATTTAATTAAGGGAGCACAACTATGTCTGAGTAATTTGTCTTTGTACTTAAATTTCTAATGTGTGTCATATTTATCGTTACTGATGGTTTTTATGTTTTCAACCACAAGGGGGAGTTGTCATCACAGATTGGGCTTACTTAGATTCCGAGCTAATGCATCCACTTGTCTTCATTTACAGGTATACAGGTAGAGTACGGGTCACTGCAATTACTTTTTAAAGCATTATAATTTCTTTAATTGTACCAAAATGTCCAGTAAAAGTTTAATCATGCGAGACAGGTTGTCAAGTGTAAAAAGGTAGAAGTTTCGTTCCTGTAATATACATACATTCTTACTGTTAGAGAGTTGACAAATTTGCATGAGCATATGATAGATATTGTTCTTTATTAGACTGTCTTAAATTCCACCATGAAGTACTTGTTCTTTGATATTATTATTGTGTTGCAATAATATCTCTTATCTATCATTATGTAATATCACGGGAGTATGGAAATCAAACCATTTGCTTAATTGTTGTTACTGTCTAATTTATGAATACACTTACAAGGATCTAGAAATTGGCAATGTATAATTTACTTATTACTTGCACTGTATAATAATCTAACAGTTCATATCTTCTTATGATATTCCACTAGGGTTTTGCTTTAATTGCACCACTATTCCTATTTCTAGAAATAATAATAAACCAAGCTATCAGTTATTCAAGTGAAAATGGTATAGTGGAATTGTAAGTCATATTACTTGTCTTCATCTTAATATTTTGTAGACTTACAAATTTGATGTACCCCTTGCCGATTATCATGAGGCTAGGGTTAGGACATAAATAGTGTTATACTGTTCTATGCTATTTGACTTACATTACCTACCTACCCAAGATATCATTTATAAAGTTGATCCCTTCCTCTATATCTAGAATAACACGTGATTGAGTCTTCATCAAAGCACATGTTGTATGAATTGCGGAGTCAAGGTTTAATCTACACAAAAATTAGAGACTCAAGGATATCACCCTATGTCTTGATTATTAAAGAATGACCTAGGAACTATATCAATTAAATCTTTTAATAACTCCAAGTAAAATAATTTTATTACTCAAGCTTTAATTTTTTGTTGGCAAAACATTGGTTAATCCATCGGAATCTTTGGTATGATTGACATACGCATGAATGAAATGTTTTGCATGGCAGGTATAGTTATATACTATGCAGATTCTAAAGCATTGTTATCAATACGTATATAATAACAAGCCCAAGTGTGGCATCACGACTATAAAGAAACAATACTCATGTTATGATTGAGGTTTGTCACTTTGCAATTTTTAAATGATCGTAAGAATGATTGGGATCACTTCATGGACTATAGAAGTTCGACCCATAGCATGCAAAAATTAAAATGTGACGTGGAAGTTTCTATGCCAAGTATCGATGATATTTAAGTGTTGGTTTAACCCTAAACTCGGCATTTTTCCATTTCCTTCGGGCTTTGTCCTTCTGTGGAAACCCTCCTGTCCGAATACGAACACTACAGAGATGTCAAGATCTCGGCTCTTCTGCAACTTGAATTCCTTCGTGCTTATTCGACCTTTTACAAGAGAATCAATGTGTTTTTGTTAATGGCAACTGTGGTTGAGCAATTCCCAGGTTGTTTTTATCCTTTTCATGTCGAAGTTTATCCCTGTCTTTGCATTGCCATTTCTCATGGCTAGGTCCTACTGAAGTTCTCAATGTAATGGTTGTCTTATTTCTGCCAGCTCGTGGCATTTGTTGACGAGGGTTGGGGGTTCTTACACTTCCCTTGCTTACAATTTGCATGCTGAAAACAGTGTTTAAGCTGCTCCTCGAAAATGGTAAGTTACAGGACTTCACCCTTATCGTTTAAGTTTACATTTTTGAATTTTATTTAACCGCGTTTATTAACTAGTACCAAAACGTGAAATGCAGGACCGGTCTGCTCGCGATGGTGTACAGGACACTTCCCTCAATTCGGTGGGCTTCTCCGGGTAAGCCTGGTCGATAGCCATGGCATTCCTCCTTGTTGGTTGTAGGTTTTAGGGTCTGTGGTGCAAGTAGGGATATAGGGTTTACAGTAGCATTGGTTATGTTTTGTAAAGAAACGCTAAGGGCTTAGATCCCAGGTTGTGAATAATGTTACGGCCAGGGTTCCATTCGTAATTCTAGTTTTATTTTTGGTGTTGATAACTCCTGTGGACTTTGGAGCCGACCTGTAAATGACATTGAGGCCTCGTAGTTTTTAAATACTGGCTCGACAGTTGTACTCAGGGTTTGTTCACGCGTTTTTTTTATATATTATAAATACCTGTATAAAACGAGTTTTGTTGAAACCTTGCATGTGTTTCTCCTGTATGATTTAAATGGTGTTAAAGCATAGTTTTTTGATTCCTAAGCTCTTATAGATGATTATATGCTGCTGCCGTAAGTAAACTTAATGTCTGCAACCCTTGTGTTTGTTTTTAAAAGGAAACGCACGCAGACGGAATAGGGTTCTACCCGACCTTTGCCGTCGTGGATGGTTTTTGTAATTGTAAAAATTAATATGAAATAAAAGAACTCGATACTAAGTTCGGGTTAAGGGTTTGCTGTTTCATGTTTTGTTTTTAATAGTTGATGCTACCGTCGTGATTTCCTTCCGTTGATAGTCATGAAACTAACAAGAGATAATGTAATAATAAAGAAGCTCGACAATGAGCAAAACTATTGTTCTGAGTGTTTAGTTTTGCTGTGGATTTAGTATCCAGGTTTGCCTCGGCTGCTAGCTTTTAAATGTCAAAAACTTGAAATAAACAGGGGTTTTAAATGAACACACCTTCGTGTCTTGGTTTGGTTACTTGTCTAGTTTTGTAAATAAACTCTGTCAAATAAGTGAGTCAAATGGAAGTTAATAATACCTTGAATGAGCTCGATGCCGAGCCTAAGAGGTTCCTGCTAAACCTATTGTTTTATTTATAAAATTCTCAGTAGGGTTTAATGAGAGGATTGTAATGTAACGCTTGTTGAAATAACAAGTAGGGTTTTGTGATAAAAAGGGAACTCGACACTGAGCTGTAAAACTGCTCTATCTGTTTGGTTTGGTTTATGTTTTCTCTGCTAAAATAAATTTTTTCTGTTTAAACATTGGAATGAACAGTTTCATTTCGCTCCTCAGTTGTGATGTCATCTAGTGTTGTGTTTTATGATTCTGTTGTGCTAGGAAGCTTAGAATAAGATATTATGGTGATATTTATCTTGGCAACAGAGTTCTGTAGGTTTACTGCACAATCATTTTTGTTTGATAAAATTTGAATGAAGAAAATTAACTTGGTTTTCGTGTAATAGATTGTTAACTCCTGACTGGGTTTGCACCCTGAGATAGAGATTCTATTTATGCTTACAACATCTCCTATAAGGTATATCGACCTAGATATGATTTGTTATAATATCTATGTTTAGATTTTGATGTTTGTCTCCTATGACTGTATAATAAATTTTTATCATATACAGGGTACCAATACCTGATATGCCACCCCTATTTGTTTATATATAAAAAATATATATATAACTTAACTAATTCTACAATTATAACTTATACATCATTACAATAAGTATGAACAGCTTTCTTGAGGAGATTGTAAATACGTTAATATAAATAGAACAGATATTAAAACATACTGACAATACAGAAGACACAGTAACTTTTAACAAATCTTACTTCTGATAATCTAGGATATTTGACCTGCTAATTAATTGATTTCTATTCAGACATATTAATAATAAATGCAGCATACATTCATTCATCCTTAAAGAACATAGAGGAGTAATTTGCAGAACCTGTCTTGATTTGTGGACAACAACAGCGATGGGAGGCTGTTCCTCCCTACCAATTCCTGGAGAGTGCCCAGACAGCACTTCTCAGGACCCCCGAGCTTGCTCTGGTCTCCCTGTCTGGAACTAGGTGCAGCAAAACAATTCACTCAACCAAACAGCTAAACTGGAACCAAGTTACTGCAGCATCCCATATCAAAACACTCCCTTACTGTATTTTCCCTCTTCCTCAATGGGACTCCTGAATAGCATTCACCTGAATGTATTCTCCCTCCAGAACTATTGAACCCCCAGTTCAGTTCATTAAGTACTATTTAAAAGATTGCCTAGGTCTTTGTTGGGTTAACTGTCATTAATGAGCCACCTACTCAGATTCCACTTTCTTGGGGAATCATGACCCCAAAATATAGGGAAGTTGCCACCTACAACTTAGGAAGTGTTTGAGGATGCTGGCACTTGTCTTTTGCCTCTCCACCTAGTTCCATCCACCAGTTAGACCAGTAACCTCTTTTAACAGCTCTCCCATGCTGTTGTCTCCATAATTTATTTATTAATAATAAAATATTCAGAATTACATTCCATTACTTGTGACTCTGTTGAGTCATCAATTTCTACTAAGCATTAAATTTAACATAATGTCTTAGAATTATGATCAAATAATTACATTATTTTCACAAAATTGGGGTATGTGACATTCTATTCCTGTAAGTGACATGTGAGCTCATAATGAGTCTATTGCTTTAACAACAACAAGCCCTGTTGTGGACCTTGAATTGTGCCCTGAAGAATTTAGGGTTTACCCTGGGTACCATCCTCAGCATGAGGGGAAGTGCCCAGGGGTTTTCCCCGGGATATGTTACCTGGTAAAACTATAAAAATTAAAAATCAAAATTGCTCTCTTGATCTTAGTACTTTAAAAGCATGCTAAACAATTGGAATATGCAGGAATTTACTTGGTTCTTTTAAAAGACTTTACATCATTTCAGTTCAACCTGGATAATATAGCTTTTGTTAATAGCTAACTAGGACATAACATAAATGCTGTCAAAGAGTGTTTCCTAGTAAACATAGGAGTATTTTATTGTCTCGGGACTGTATCAGTTGCCAATTGCATATATTGCTTCCAACCAGAGCATATTCACATGATAGAAGTTTTCAACCGGACATTTGACAATTACACTAGAAGATGACCATCGTACAAACAAACTAGAAAACCAAGATAGTCTTGCCATCAACTAAAGCATCTTGCTGGCCAATTTTGGCACTTTTCAACCGGACATCTAACAAATACACTAGAACATGACCATCCTAAAAACAAACTAGAAAACCAGGACAGTCTTGCCATCAACTAAAGCATCTTGCTGGCCAATTTTGGCACACTGATTCTACAAAGGTGGCTTGCATACTTGCACATTGTATAACTCCTGGGGCCTGCTAGACCAAAGAACCAGGGAGCCAAAGCTTAAGCATGTATTTGAAGCATGCTATATTATTTGAATAATTTTAATCTTTCAAACACTTGAATGGGTTCAATGATTTAATTTTACTCATCAAACTAACAGTGCCTCTGAATCAAAACACCAATCATCTCCCAAGAAGATGATCTAAATGCTTCTTACCAACGGGATGACCTTAATTTCTTCATCTTCAATAAATATTAATGGAGGTAGCATATAGTAGGATAGAAGATTAAGCAATCAGAGGTAGTCAATGCTAATATAAGAGGTGTCTGAAGTATCTTACTACAAGTACTTGAGGATGTATGTAAATAAGAGATGGCGGATAAGTGAAAAGACACAAACTTGACAAAGGACTATTTTACAAATTTTACATATGGAGATATCACTAGCATTTCTTTATTATTAACAAACAATATGCTTACTAACTCCCACTTTGCTACTTAAGTTGGTAACTAGTGTTACTATGGGTTCTTGACTTTCAAGTAGGGAATTGGAATTAGTAATCTCAGTTTAAGCTTTATGATATATAGAGCCATATTTAAGAAGACAGGCATATTTAGCTTCTATATAAGTGATAAATAGCTGCTAAAACTTGAACTTATCCAATCCACTAACATCGGGCACCTTTTGATAGAGTCCTGTAAAATTACAATTTATTGAGCCATTTTCACAGTGAGGCAGGTTTAGATTCTGCAGAAGAAATAATTAGGAAAGCTTAGGAGTAAGTTGCCAAAAAGACCCACTAATAAAAGTAGACTTCCTCAAAGATCTGCATATTGGTCATAAGACTTGGAAGCCTGTCTAATTACACCAAGAAGAAAATAACTTGAAGAATTTAATTGTATACCCAAAAAATCCAAAGTAATAAATGCAGGAGAAAATAGAAGAAAATTGAAGGGATAATAAACACTTAAATACAAAACTTTTAAAAGGCCTTACAGCAATTTCACTTTCTGATTCCAATTTAATGGCCACTTCTTTCAGGTCATGAACACTCTCTACAAATTTGAATGGCGTACTCTCCCATGGGGCAGGCTGAAGAGGTTCAGGAAACTCGGATTGCTTGTAAGCAAATTCAATTTTATCAAGCTCTCCCTACACAGAAAAAACAAATCATAATTAAAATTACAGCAAGTGATGTAAGAAATCTCTCATCCAATGAGCCATTCAATGTATCATTAGCTACATAATAATTTCCTATTATTTTCATGGTATCTCGAGACCAGTTTCTCCCTGCATAAGGTATCAATTACTCTAGAGTCTCTACTCTAAGATGTCATTTACTTTATTTGACTAGATACAAAGCACAACACAAAAGATTGCACAATGATTATTTGGAAGTAATGGGTCTAATAATGTGCCTCTTCTCATCAAACAAGCTAGAAAAATGTCTCATTATCAAGATAATTAATCATTGATATTTATATGCACAATTGTTAAATATTGTTCACTCCTAATATACCACATCATTACATCATTTCCCTCAATCAAAGAATTATACATATCATCATCCCATACAGGCAAGACCAAAATGATAATTATGATCTAACAAACCTATATCCACACAACATTAGTGTCCATGGGCTCATGAAATCAGAATAAATATGACTTGAAGGACGTGATGTAAGAATATCTCATCCAATGAGCCATCCAATGCATCACTAGCTAAACAATGATTTCCCATTATTTTCATGCTAACTCGAGACCATTTTTCCCCTACATAAGGTATCAATTACTCTCTACTATATGATGTCATTTACTATGTATGAATAGAAGCGAATATAGCACGTAGCATTCTACAATGGTTATTTGGAAGCAAGGGGTCTCATAGTGTCAATTAATCTCTACTCTATGATGTCATTTACTATGTATGAATAGAAGTGAATATAGCACGTAACATTCTACAATGGTTATTTGGAAGCAAGGGGTCTCATAGTGTGCATGTTCTCATCAAACAAGCTAGAAAAATGTCTCATTATCAAGATAATTATTTATTGATATTTATATGCAGAACTGTTAAATGTTGTCCACTACCTAATATATAGAATTATACATACCATCAGCCCATACAGGCATGACCATTAAAGATATGATAATTATGATAAAATAAATCTATATCCAATGCCCATACAACACTAGTATCCACAGGTTAATGAAATCAGATTAAAAAGGAATTACAAAAAGTGATGTAGCAAATCTCTCATCCAACGAGCCATCCAATGCACCATTAGAAACAAATGATTTCCCATTATTTTCATGCTACCTCAAGATCATTTTCTCCCTACATCAGGTATCAATTACCCTCTATTCTATGATGTTATTTACTTTATATAAATAGAAACAAAGCATGGCACGTAACATTGTGTGATGCTCTAATAATGTTCATGTTCTCATCAAACAAACTAGAAAATTGCCTCGTTATCAATATAATTATTTCTCTTAATCAAAGAAGAATTATACATGTAACACACCATCATCCCATATAGGCATAACCTCTAAAATATGATAATTATGGTATAACAAACCTATATCCACACAGCAATAGTGTCCATGGGTTAATGAAATATATTTTCCTCTCCTTCTGAAGACATACCTTCTTCCAGAGCATAAGATAGCATTTACTCTCCACCCTGACCTCAAGAATATCAACCAGGCATCCCCCTTTTTTGTGTCTTTAATACTTTATTAATGTTCATAGGTATGTGGAGAGAAACTCTATCCAGAAGACATTAATGCTTTAACACAGATTCAGAATTGAGAAATTGTGTAAACACCATTTTTTGGACACTACCGAATCAGTAAAATCTTCAGTAAATACACCATTTTTTGGACACGACTGATTCTAAAGCCCTTTCTTAATTAAACATCATTAATTCTTAAATGAACTGTTGCGTGTGAATATTGTTCATCAATGTCAATTGCTAGTTGTTTTGTATAGATAAAAGATCTGCTTGGACATAGGCCTTCTCTTTCACAGCTTACTGAAATTCACGAGTCATGCCTTGATTAATTTGCAACTTATATTAGGACTTCTTTTCTTGTATTTGTTGTGTGCTTCCACCCAACAGATCTAGATTCATCTTTGCACATTTTTAGCAGGCTAAACTCTAGAAATAGTCTTTGGTCCAAGTAACATGAGCAACATCAAAATACTGCAAATTTGCAGTTGCACAAATATTTTCCCATCCCCCAATAGGCTCTCTTTCTTCATCACTTGTATCAAGTATGAAGTCATTCTTTAATGTGTATTTATCTGCAAGTATCGAGATAAATGATTACTTTGCAGTTGACAGATAGTTATGTACTTGTAGCCAGTATGAATAGTTATTTTTTCTCATATATAATATTAGATTACTTAATTATGCAAACAAACAATATTTATTAGCATGAATATGTTATCCAATATTGAGGCATTTAATGTTTTTTGTTTAACATACGCATAATTTGATATTTCATTTTTGGAGGTGCTCATATAGGTAGAAAGATTCAATTGACATTGAATTATATTATTAAAAAACACAAAGGATATGGTAGTATTTTGTGAATTATTTTGTTTGGATATGTCAAAAGGTTGGTTTGTGCCTCTTAAATATATTTTCAAAACGATACTTTTTTTTCTATATTTATAAAAGAGAAACTAGGAATACTAGCAACAACGATATGTAGAGAGTCGAGACAAGTTAAGAAGATTTATGCTCCATTGGGGCATGAAAAGAGTGGTTATATCCAAGGGCCAGCTGAAAAATAATATAATGTCCCCTTTTAAGTTTTTATATCTTGATAAGCTGCCATGCTGAGAGGAATGCAACAAGCAAGTGGTTTTTATCACCCAGAATGAGGTTTGAGGAAAGATGACCACAAAAGGCCAAAATCTACTGCCATGTTGATTTGGTAAAATAGAAAGGTTAAAAGAGATGTTTTAATGGACCTGGGCTTGCTGCAGAAAGGGTATTTAGGGTGAGGAATACTCATGTAGATAAGGTGTTGACCAACAATCAAGCTTCCCAAAATAAGAAACCATTTGCGTGGGTTGTTGATCCACAGTCTATCCATTAGATCAAGCTATGACACCCAGTCCCTAGTGCATAAAAGATATTCAAGATGATTCTAACCCCTTGTTTGAATATCCTCGAAGCCAAAAACCATGGTGGCACAGCCAAAGGGTTTTCATCATGCAAAAGCAATGGAGACTACCAGATAGAATGCTTATTAAATGATAAGCCTGCTGGAAAACTTCATGCATTCCATTTATGGAATCAGCCACCAGTGTCATCCTTTCTGAATTAACTAAGGTATTTTTTAATCACCTTGGAAGATTCTTGTCATAGATTCCTTTGATCGGGCTGTGTTGTTTTATTTTGAACCTTCCAAAATTCTATCTATCATTAAATTACACATTAGTCTGTCTATTTGTGAAAGTGAAACTACTTTGGGAATGAAAAAAGAATTGACTCGTTGTTGTCTCATTGTTGTGTGGGAATTTGATAATTTCCATCCATACATGGTTCTCACTTTTCACACTAATTCTATTTGTCATTGACTGAGCATTTTGTAAGGTGCATCCCTACTTACATCGCTTTCACACTATTCTTGAAATTGATTTTGTAACTTTAATTATTTTGTTGAAAACAAAGCCCCAAATCACATCTTTCTCATTGATTGGACATTTGGTAAATGTACATCCCTACCTACATTGCTCTCCTACTATTCATAAGATTGATTTTGTTGCTTTAACTAATTTTTTTTTACCGAAATGGTTCATTTTGTATTAAAAAATGTTGCATCCGTACTGTTCCTGTTCAGTAGTCATAAGTTCAAAATAATATCTTCGAAAATTTTCCAAGCAGTGACTATTCTGCTACCTATAACATGAAAATAGCATGGAAATTTGCAAGTATAAATCCTATGGAACTGCCCTACTATCAAAATAGTTTTGCAAAACATAACTGAACCTGGACTTAACTGATGGCAAGACCACTGTGCTTCATCCTGATCCTCCTAGAGAGGATTTTCCTACTGATATACTAGCTCCATAACTACATCCTCTAGCTCTTATTGCCCTCTTTGGCTTCACCAGGAACTGATCCAATTGATAATTTTTGCTAAGTTATCCAAGATTGATTGCTTTTTTCCAAGGTCATTACCATTTGTCTCGACATATTGCCTTCTTTCTCAAGGGTTTGTGTCTTTTGTTGGACAACTATTTCCAAGATTTCTATATGGCCTATATTCTAAGCTTCCTCCTGTGAATGGAGGTGGTTTGAATGAATGGTTAATGAAGCTTGATTTCCCAAGATAAGGCTTTCATGGTTCCTCGGAACTCACCGAATACCTCCTATGAATGGAGGTGGTTTGAATGACTAGTTAATGAATCTTGATTTTCCAAGATAAGGCTTTCATGGTGCCTCAGAACTCACTGAGTACCAATTAATTCACAAAGAGCACAATGTCCTTGGTGACTACTCCTCCATGTCCCAAAGAGGCTCACTCCCACCAGCCAATCTCAAACAGATAGAGCCACCAGCTTCTACCAATTTGGAAATGTATTCATCTTTGTGTTAACCAAATATTTGGACTGATGGTCTAGACTCTGGAGCCAAAGTCATGGCTAGATCTTTACTATAGGTTTTTTGCAATTGCTAATGTCCTTGTCTACTTTTTGACTTAGGCATAAAATTTAGTTTGTAGGTAATCTTTCACTATTTTATCTAATTACTGTTGTTCTCACTAATTAACTAAAAACATTAGTCATGCTTGTAAATACATATCATTTGGTGGAAATATTTCCTTCCTATGTTCTCTTTGTCCATATCATTATGTTCAGAAATATCAATTTTGACATCTGTTTGTGTAGCCATGCCTAATAATCTCTCTGGCACAATGGTATTAGAGGGGGTATTATGATGCCAATTATTTACACCCTCAGTTATTGGGTATTTTTGTACAATCCTATTTATATATGGGATCTATCTAAAAGACTTATTTTTGGCTGGGACCTTTTCAGATCACTGGTTTCACCAATTCTTTTCAATTAGTGGCTAAATTAACCATGCACTTTACTCGTGTCTACTATGAAAACTATTTATGCACCTCCTGTTAGAGCTTATCAACAGGTTTTTGTATAGCTCAATTATCACCCAGCATGGCAGAAGATGTTGTGAGCTTGGAAGAGGCACTTGATGGATATGTAGATACTAATGCCATACAAGTTCTTGGGTAGTAAGAGTTATGTAACATCCGGTTTTTTTTGGTATGGGATGAATTTGAATATGCAATAAATGAAAAGTATCAACTTGTCATCAGTCATCAATTATTTTAAATATATGCATCCTCTCCTCTCAAGGTTCATCCTACAAACCTAAACTATTGAAACTCTAGCATTAATGTGAACATGTCTTGTCGGGCAAGGATTCACCTGGCCAACCCTTTTAGTCATACTACACACCATATCCACATAAACCATCACTTCATACCCCTATACCTCCCTTAGTTTTAGTAATTACCCTTTTACCTTGCTATATGCGTAATATGTAATTTCTTAAATAACACTTGCTTACATATTCTTTGGTACCATTATGACTTGGATTTAAGAGCATTTCCCAGTGTAATGTCCTCTTCTGCTTAGGCATTGAGGACCATCCCGCTAACCTATTTGATTCCCATAGGTTCGAGCGGGAACTGACAGTCAGGGGATCAGTTGAGGACTTATGCCATTTTAGAATATCTAGGGCATAGATTTTATATCATCATTAGATGGATAGGGGCCATATGAGCCAAAGGCCACCTGCATGCATGACATCCGAGCATTATTTGATGATGCATGCACCTTATTGAGTCTCCAGGCACCTGCATGCAAGTCAACTGCAAATTAGAAGATAAAGTGACCTAATTAGGGTGAAATTAGGGTTTTGAGTAGATGAATGTTATAAAATAAGGTAAAGCAAATGGAGAAGGCATTATTATTGATTATTGATTTATGATCTCGATTTGGAGAAGCTCAGCGAGCTAAGTTGGGGTTGAGGCTTGTACTCAACTAACTGGTGTATTTCGGCAGTGAAAGCTATCTGCCCTAGTTCATCATTCAGGTTGGATCATCTAGATTCAGCATTGCTTTCGCATTGATTCAGTATCAGGTTACAGTCAGCAGTGAGATTGAGTTATTTAGCATTGGGGCATTCGCTATCCCTACTTGGGTGAATTGATCCAAGACATATCTATTCGCATAGCATCTTCCAGTTGTCAGAATTGCTGCATGCAGCTTCCATCAGTCTTAGAGCATAGGTATTACCCTTTCCCTGGAAGGACAACCTCTCACATTGCTTCTTTCATTATTTATCAGCAATTCCTCCTTTAGGAATACGTATCCTCTTCTTGGGTGCATTATTCAGGGAGAGATCATCACGTTTTTGGCTTGGGAGAAGTATTTCTTCATGCATGCAGTCTCCATCATCTTCAGAAGGAAATTATAACCCTAGACTACCTCATTAGTGGTTCATTCTGCCTCGTATTTATTATATGGGAGCTTCTCTAGCTTGGAGAAGGGCGCCTTCTACTCAGAAACACGATTTGTCTTAGCTGCTTATTGGTTCATCCTTATTCTTGCATGCAGGCTTCATCTTCATCAGCAATAGCAAATCTACATACTGGTATGTGCATGCATTAATTCCTCCTACTTTCTAACATTCTAGTATTTTCTAGGGCACATATCTGCATGCAACTGCATACATGCAGAGATCAGGGTTTACTTTCATACGTTGTTGAGATATAAGCCTACTAGCCATCTACAGTACACAAAAAAAAAAGAAAAAATATCAGTTTGGGATATTACAGTGGTATCAAAGCATGTTCCTTGCCAGTTGTGGGGCATGCATAATATAAACAGTCAATGAATTCAGAGGACCCACACAATATTACTTACCGGAGACAGAGGTTTAGAGATCGTGGTAGAAGAGAAGAAGAATTAGAGGATATAGATTTGGGAGATAAAGGGTATCAGTTTGACAGTAATAAAGGCAAAGAAACAATGGTAGATGATGATAAGACAGCTTTCAATAGTCTCATTTCAGTGATCAATGCACTCACCACTGGCCAAAAAGAAATGGCAAGTGCCATTAAACAGATGACTGAGAGGAACGTACCCCCTCCACATAGCCCTCTATTTCCCCATAGTGATAGGGTGTCCACCAGTAGTAGTGGAGAACACTTACATACCAATATGCACAGCCACCCCCATCTATACAGCAAACCCTTTCGACCTACCATGCCTCAGTTCTTGGACAACCCATCTGCAATGCCTCTAGCACAAGTAGAACCTGAAGAGTCTATGACTTCCTATTTTAGAGAATATAGAGCCTTGGGAGATGACTTCCAGTCAGCCATGTCTTTTACTGAATTTTGCCACTTCAAGAGTAAGAACAAACCCAAGGCTTACAATATACCCTTCAACAAGAACTTTGAGTTATAGAGGACCATAGGGAAACTGACTATTCCTACCTTTGAGGGAACCCGAGGTGGCCCAGCTCGGAATTGGGTGCAGAAGTTGGATACATATTTCCAGCTCAACCCCATGCTGGAGGTAGATGCCATTAAATTGGCTACATTACATTTGGACGTAGAAGCCCATGAGTGGTGGTACCATGGATTGGTGACATTGGATCACAATACCATCACTTCATACACTGATTTCACACAGAGGCTCATTGAGCGATTTGATAGAAAAGACCCTGAGGTGCACTTTAGAGAGTTGGAACAGCCCAAGCAAATAGGCAGTGCAGATGCATTTATTTCAGAGTTTCAGAAGGTAGCAGTTATGGTGACAGAAATATCAGAGAGCAGATTGATTATGTTGTTTACTGAGGCCCTCATTGAGCCCTTACGTGGATGGGTCAAGTCTTATAGACCCACCACCCTAGTTGATGCCATCATACAGACTAGAGACTTGCAGGACGCAATGCCCAAGAGTAGGTTCCCCCCTAGAACCAACTTTCCGATTAAAGATAAAGAAAAGAAACCCTTCCAGAAAGAGTGGCCAAAGAAAGAATGGATGGATAATGATGTCCACCAAGACCTGAGGAGAAAACAATTATGTTTCACTTGTAGAGACCCATGGGAACTAGGTCACAGATGTTCTAGAAAGGGAAAGGCCTACTACATAGAGGCTTATTCAGACAGTGGGGAGGAGGAGGATTATCAGGAGCTGGAACAGAGGGATACCCATGAGACAGCTGAGGAGGGACAGCCATCGGGTGGTTCCATTGCTACCATGACAGGAGTTCCGAGATTCCACACCCTATGGATCAGAGGTATAGTACAGGTCCACAGAGTGGGAGTACTAGTAGATGGTGGGGCATCCCACAATTTTATTGACGCTGCTTGGGTTAAAAGGAAAGGCATTCAGATAGAGACTCTTGATGGATTTTCAGTAGCTACAGCAGGTCACACCATGGAGTGTAGTTAGCGGATTCCAAAACTCAAGGTAACACTTGGGAATTATACAATGATAGAGATTCTATGTAGTAGATGTACCTGACATGCATGTGGTATTAGGAGTTCAGTGGCTTTATTCCATAGGGAAGTATTCCACAAACTACCAGACCATGGAGATGGAGTTTATGGGAGCAGAGGGATAGAAGGTAGTTCTGAGAGGGATGAACACCTACCCTCCTATAGCAGTATCATCACATAGGATGGAGGCAGTACTCTGCATGGATATATCGAGTGGGAAACCGAGTGCATGGTTACCTTCAGGAAACCACCAGATAAGGTCACACAACATCCAACAGATATAGAGGCCTTACTGCAGAAGCACAAAGCAGTATTCAGAGACCTTCTAGTAGGTCGACCTCCTGATAGGGGATTTGAGCACATCATTGAGTTAGAGGAGGGGACTCAAGCAGTTATCACCACTCCTTACATACACCCCAAAATATACAAGGACGAGATAGCGAACACTATCAAAGAATTGCTCAAGTTGGGGTACATCAATCCCAGATCCAGTCCTTTTGCATCCTCAGTTGTGCTGGTTAAGAAAAAAGATGGTACCTTATGCATGTGTATTGACTACAGGGCTCTGAATAAAAAGACTATCAAGAACGGGCACCCAATCCCCAATATTGATGAGTTGATGGATGAGCTACAGGGGGCAAAGTACTTCTCAAAGATTGATCTCCGCTCAGGATACCATTAGATTCAGGTTAGGGAACAGGATGTTCCAAAGACCGCCTTTCGTTGTCACTACGAACACTATGAGTTTCTAGTGATGCCATTCGGGCTCACTAATGCACTAGCTACCTTCCAGTCTTGCATGAATAATATTTTCAAAGGTTAGCTACGCAAGTATCTTCTGGTATTTTTTTATGACATATTGATATACAGTAGAACTTGGGAGTAGCACTTGAAACATTTGGATCAGGTACTTGGAATTTTACAAGAGCAGCCACTTTATGCCAAGATGTCCAAGTGTGAGTTCGGCATGCAGGAGATGTTGTATTTGGGGCATGTGATAGGTGCCAACGGGGTACAAGTTCACATAGAGAAGATTCGAGCCATACTGGATTAGCCCACACCCCAGAATGTGATAGAACTGAAGGGTTTTTTAGGGCTTTGCACTTACTACAAGAGGTACGTAATTGGGTTTTCACAGATGACAGCAACCCTCACCGATCTCACCAAGAAAGGGGCTTTCAATTGGTCAGAGACAGCATGAAAGACATTTGAAAAGATGAAAAAGGTAATGATTTCATGCCCCGTACTAGCTCTACCAGACTTTTCTCTACCCTTTGTGTTAGAGTGCGATGCCTCCAGAGAGGGAATTGGAGCAGTATTGATGCAGAACAATCACCCCATTGCATTTGAGAGAAGGAAGCTCAAGGACTATGAGCGCCACTACTCGATTTATGACAAAGAGATGTTATCCATTATTCACACGCTAACAAAGTTCTGACAATACTTAGTAGGTGGCAGATTCAAGGTTAAGACAGATCATAACAGTTTGAAATACTTCCTTGAGCAGAAAGAGATAAACAAGAGGTAGCAGAAATGGGTAAGCAAAATTCAAGCCTATGACTTCGAGATTAAGTATGTGAAGGGAAAGAACAATGTAGTGGCCGATGCACTTTCTAGACGACCAGCTGCATTATCCCTTATGAGCAACTCATCAGATTGGAGATCTCACCTTTTCGTTGAATACTCCAAAGACAAGTTTGCTTGCGAGCTATTGGATGGACAGTTGCAGGATGACAGGTACTGAGTGATTGATGATATCATATATTACAAAAACAAAATCTTCTTGGTTCCAGAGTCTTCTCTCAAGAAGAATATTTTACAGGCATCACATGATTCACCTTTGGCAGGGCATCAGGGGTTTCTCAAGACCTACAGACAGATTAGGGAGAGGTTCTCATGGAAGGGCCTCAAGAATGATGTGATACAGCATGTGAGAGAGTGCATCTTGTGCCAACAGAACAAAATAGAGCACACCCACCCAGCCGGTTTGTTACAACCATTTCCTATTCCCAAGCAAAAATGGGATAGCATCTCCATGGATTTCATTACAGGGTTGCCCAAGGTTCAGGGCAGAGACTCCTTGTACGTAGTGGTAGACATACTGACCAAGTTTGCTCACTTCTTTGCTATTTCCTCATATTACTCAGCAACATAGGTGGCAGAGCTATTCTTCAGAGAGGTATTCCAACTCCATGGGTTACCCAAGACTATTTTCAGTGATAGGGATAGTAAATTCACAGGAGATTTTTCGGCTAGTACGTACTGAGCTGGCTATGAGCACCAGTTATCATCCGCAAAGTGACGAACAGACAGAGATTGTCAACAAGTGGATTGAGGGGTACCTAAGAAATTATGTGGTAGGCCAGCAGAGGACATGGATCAAATGGTTGCACTTGGGTGAGCATTGTTACAACACCACCGACCATATGACCATTAGGATGACACCCTTCAGAGCCTTATACGGATATGATGCTTCCACTTTCGCAAATAGGATGTTCGGTGATAGCAGGGCCCCAAAGGCCAAAGAGTGGATTCAAGAGGGTCAGGATATCCTCAAGATTCTCAGGGAGAACATACAAGTGTCTCAGAATCAGCAAAAGATATATGCAGACATGCACACGGTTGAGCGCAGTTTTGAGGTAGGGGACTTCGTTTATTTGCACCTCCAACCTTACCTTCAGTCGTCTCTAAAAAAGAAAGGAGCGGAAAACTCAAACCTCGCTTCTACGATCCATATAAGATAGTCAAGAAGGTTGGAGAGGTAGCATATGAGCTCGAACTACCCCCAGAGAGAAAGATTCACAATGTATTTCATGTTTCCAACCTCAAGAAGGCAGTCGGTCAGCAAATTGTGACATCTTCCGAGCTACCCCCTCTTGATGATGAGGCCCAATTGGTTCTGATTCCTAAGCGCATCCTAGAAGTGCGAGAGCGGAAACTTAGAAACCAAGTCATTAGAGACTACTTGGTTCAGTGGAGAGATTTTCCTTTGGAGGAGGCCACTTGGGAGGGAGAACAGGTATTACAGCACCCAGCTTTACAGTTGCTTGAGGACAAGCAAATTCAAGCGGAGAGGACTGTAATGTCCTCTTCTGCTTAGGCATTGAGGACCATCTCGCTAACCTATTTGAGTCCATAAGTTCAAGCGGGAACTAACAGTCAGGGGATCAGTTGAGGACTTATACCATTTCAGAATATCTAGGGCATAGATTTTATATCATCATTAGATGGACAGGCCCCATCTAAGCCAAAGGCCACCTACATGCATGACATCCGAGCATTATTTGATGATGCATGCACCTTATTGAGTCTCCAGGTACCTGCATGCAAGTCAACTGCAAATTAGAAGATAAAGTGACCTAATAAGGGTGAAATTAGGGTTTTGAGCAGATGAATGTTATAAAAGAAGGTAAAGCGAATGGAGAAGGCATTATTATTGATTATTGATTTGTGATCTTGATTTGGAGAAGCTTAGCGAGCTAATTTGGGGTTGAGGCTTGTACTCAACTAACTTGTGTATTTTGGCAGTGAAAGCTATCTGCCCTAGTTCATCATTCAGGTTGGATTATCCAGATTCAGCATTGCTTCCGCATTGATTCAGTATCAGGTTACAGTCAGCAATGAGATTGAGTTATTCATCATTGGGGAATTCTCTATCCCTACTTGGGCGAATTGATCCAAGACATATCTATTCGCATAGCATCTTCCAGTGGTTAGAATTGCTGCATGCAGCTTCCATCAGTCTCAGAGCATAGGTATTACCCTTTCCCTAGAAGGACAACCTCTCACATTGCTTCTTTCATTATTTATCAGCAATTCCTCCTTTAGGAATACGTATCCTCTTCTTGGGCTCATTATTCAGGGAGAGATCATCACGTTTTTGGCTTGGGAGAAGTATTTCTTCATGCATGTAGTCTCCATCATCTTCAAAAGGGCATTATAACCCTAGACTACCTCATCAGGGGTTCATTCCGCCTCTTATTTATTATCTGGGAGCTTCTCTAGCTTGGAGAAGGGCACCTTCTACTCAGAAACATGATTTGTCTTAGCTGCTTATTGGTTCATCCTTATTCTTGCATGCGGGCTTCATCTTCATCAGCAATAGAAGATCTAGATACTAGTATGTGCATGCATTAATTCCTCCTACTTTCTAGCATTCTAGTATTTTCTAGGGCACATATCTACATGCGATTGCATGCATGCAGAGATCAAGGTTTACTTTCATATGCTGTTGAGATATAAGCCTACTAGCCATCTACAGTACACAAAAAAAGAAAAAATATATGTTTGGGATATTACACCCAGGAAATTTATTTATTAATAAGCAACCCATTGCTGGAAGAGCCCTATATAATATTTACTTAAGTGCATGCTACCAACAATTAGTCGTGGGATCATGGCGTGAGAACTATTCTATTTAGGAAATACTGCCTGCAGAGATATCAGAGAGAGGGGGTTGGCACTTTGAGCATTGATATTCCCTTTAGCAGCCTACACGAGGAATTAATTAATGGTTGTGTCACAACCTATAGTTTCAACATCCTTTAGCAACTCACAGACCTGAACTTAGAGCTTTTCCCTTCGAAAACAAACACTTGCTGGAGTCATGCTTAGGAGTTACGACCTTAGGAGGTACGACACTATTGCTATTGTTTGGGCCAGGCTAGAGCGAGGTAGTTTTATGAGCAGAGCCAATAGGAATTTATTTCACAAAAAAGTTGAATCGTTGAGGAACGAAGTGAGTGATACGAGTCAGGAATTGAAACTAAACCTTGTCCCTTATAAACCTAGGAGATGGAGTACCAACCCATTCATGAAGCCAGCGAATAATTTAAGTAGGGAAAGCATGTTATGAACCCTTTCACCCCCTTGGTTTACCAACTATTTACCTACAAGAACTAGAATTGTAGTTCCCTATACCATGAATACACGTAGTTAGGAAGGAATGTTATGATCCCCTTCCTTTAGAAGCACCGACTAGATGGGATGGGTTGATTAGGCCTTTCCTTAAACCTAGTAGAATCGTCACTCATTGCTTTGCACCTTCGATTATCAGGGCATTTCCCTTACCCTTCCCTTATGAATTCTTATGGGGTGGTACCACTCTAAACTTCTAGGGTATCACATATTTCCTTCTGGGCAAAATTGATCACTGTTATCCACTGTGTAATTGGGCAAAGTTATCACTATTTACATGGGCAGATTGCTATCATTACAATACTATTTGCTTGGGAATATTTCTAACACTACATCACTGGTATATCATTGTTAATAAGGGCAGAGTTGTCACTATCCTATCACTGTTTTCTTAAGGTAATTTTACTAAATCCATCCATCCAAGCAGTGATATCTATTGCTTCAACCATGAAGTGGAGGATTCACCAGATGGACATGAAGATATCCTTCCTTAACAGGATTATTGAGGAGTAAGTATACTAAGTCTACATATAGCAGCCGCAGGTATTTTAGGTACATGGCAGAGTGTAAGAGGTTGAGGAGCTTAAAGCTATATAAGGCTTTGCTCTCTCCCTCATTTGTCATAGTTGGGTTGTTAAAATAAAATTTCCTTTGGAGCCTCATTGTAAAATATATGGCCATGATGTGGGGTAGAGAACGAGATGAACCATTTCCATCTGGTAAACGATATGAAATGCCCCTGTGCTTGCATTGCCCAATTTTAGGTAGTGTTTTCAATTAAAAAGGATGCAACCGAGACAATAGGTGATGTCCTGATGCAAGCAAAAAACCTACTATCATTTGGGGATGTTCAGTGGGGCGGTCGTAAATGTTTTACCTATAAAGCTATAAAGGAGTGGAAGCACTACCTTCTAAGGTTCAGATAATGCCAGCGTAAGGCTACTTTTACAGGGTTGGTTATACCAGCTGCCTTAGGAGACCCGATCTATCCTCAGTGAATACTATATGGCTATCCTTTTGGATAACAAAGACTCATAAAGGAACTCTTATTCGGGTCCGTAACTACTAAATACCCCACTTTGGTGAGACAGGATACTTTTACAGTGAGCTTCCAGCTAGCAACTCATATAACCCAAGAGTAGAACGAGGTAGGTCTTATCCTGATAATAAGTAAAAAGGTTAATAGAGTCTTTCCTCGAGATATGGTGATGACTCTAATAGCGTTTCCTCTATATTAAGTATGCTCATATATAGAGTAATTCCTCAGGATAATGAGAAAATTATCCTTGAAATAAAGTCTTAGATCAATCACAAACTCTAAGGTTGAGTCTTCCTTTCCTTAAAATAGTATATATGTTATTTCCATACACTAATACTAAAAAAAGAACAAGCCTTTTCCTTTGGCAACCACCATTAGGATAATGGAGGTTCCACACCACGTTCTGTTTTTGGTCTTCCTAAAGATTGCTCCTTTCACGCAATTACTCGGCGGATCCATATCAAGTTGGAGTTCGAGCAGATTCACCAATAGATCCAATGGCGGTATCCCTACTTCTGTATCCAAGAGCCAGTTAATAGCTTGTTAAAAAGCCATAGCCCAAAATTCTGGTTGTTAACTAAGTAGATTAAATTTCAGCATCAATAGCTTGAGCTCCGGATCCATATTCAGTAAGTGAGCTTGTGATAGCATCTAGTTGCAGTGTAAATAAGGCATCTGAACGTTTTAAAAAAAGATACTTTAATAAACTAGCACGTGTTTCTATATCCCTTACTTTTACGACTCACCTTTAAGTGTTATAGCCCCTACAGAGGCATGCCTAGTTACAGGCATTGAGACAGATCGAGAGATGGTTGTTTACCTTTAACTATTTCATCTTTTTTATTACTAATAACCACCAATGGCAGAGGCAGATTCACCACTAACATATTTAGTTTAATATGTGGATACATACATTCCTATTGCAAGAGGAGAGACATCAAAGGAAGGAGTAGATCCAAAAGCAGAAGTAGCCAGAGCATACCAAGCATCTGAGCAAGTAGCACCCCCCCTATTTAATAAATAATTGCTTAAGTGTAAGCACCACTAATAGCAGCTGTTGTCGTTGTTTAAGTTGATCCTTAAAAAAGGGGGGAAAGGGTGGCAGTATAGCTTGTTTCAGAGCAAGTTATAGATTCTTAGCTAGTAGATTTACAACCAAAGACAGAGGCAAGTGCAAATAAAAAGGTTGGAACAAAGGCTTTCCCCACAACAGTAACAAAGCAAGCATTAGCTAGTATAGTTTCACCACCTATTGAAGCCAAAGCAGAGCAAGCAGCACTTGTAACTTATTTAGTAACAAAACCACACCATCTCCATTTCTTTATAAACTACCCTAGACTAAGCATGCGGCAAGTCAATGTGGATAGGTGGAGCAGCAACTAAACTCCCTCTTTGTTACTCTGTATCCCTATCAAACATGTACTGGGCGGACTCTGGCTTTCCTTTTAGGATTTAATAAATGGATATTACTCTGCTAGGTCTTATTCAACAAGGTAAATAATAAGCTTAACTTATAGGTACTTCCTTTACCTCTCTTGCTTTTGGCTCAGCTCCCATTATTGGTGCTGCTTCTGTTACTGCCTTTTTTTTACCACAACTATGGATTATTTATTTCTGACTGGGTAAATAAATGCTTCTTAAACTCGATCAATATTTGGATTTCTTAAACTGATACCTTGTTAACTGGTTCCAAGTAACCTCGGTCCACTGTTGGTCATGCTCTCGTCTTTACTACCACCCATGTCCCAGTATAATAATTACAATACCTAGTAAGGGGTTTCAAAGCAGTTATCAAGAAATATAAAACCAATACCCCTTTGCCTTACGGTCCTTTTTACCTTATACCAATTTATTTAATAAGAGTAATATAAAGCTATTGGTACACCTATTTTGAGCTTTCCTGGGATAAAATATCTGGCCCAATTCGTCATGAATGCATTGTGCTCCATCATTATAGGGTGTTTATTATAAGGGCTTGGGTTTACGAGGGAGAGAATAAGATTTCTAGCCCTCCCTTCGTTTGTGATGTCCCTTTTGCCCAACTTATCTATGCGAAGAAGGATTATATATTATATAATTTTTGGGACTATGATATCTTTCGGTGCGTAGTTAAATGCTTTTTACATTGCGGTTAAAGCTCTAAGTGAGACATACAAGAGTGAATCCAATTTGATCCAAACAAACCCCATCTTCTAAGATAAGTTCAAGTTACCAAGCATCTCTGAAAACAACCTAAGAGAGCTTCCTGGAGTGATAACACACTACAACTCAAAACACAGCTTCCCCTCATCGAATCTCTTGTGTACATACAGCAGAACCACAAGGTAAATTTTCTCATCAGAAAAAAGTGTGAGCCTTTGCTCAAATTCGATGGATTATAAAGATGCCTAGGTCTTTAGTGGTCAGTTTCCAAAATAAATGAGCCTCACGCTCCAATCCCATCTTTCAGGGAACTTTGACCACAATTCAAGGGAGTGGTCCCATAACAACAGCTAGTTACTGAGTTCCTAATGTTGCCAATTGTCCATTTCCTTCTACCCTAGATTCCATTCCACCTAGTAGGTCAGTAAACACTCTTTCAACAGTCTCTTTGGGTGAGTGTCTCCTATTTTATTTTATTTAAATAATAATATTGTGCAATTACAGTCATCCTTGGCCACTTGGCCAAATATAAAACTTTACAATATAGGTTAAGATAATGTTTTTCTTCAAACATAAGATGTTTCAGCAAAGGGGTATGTTACACATATCATAACAACTGAGAATAAATCTTCTTTTATTATGAGAAAAGTTAAGTTGTTACATAAGTGTTCAAATTGCAAGGATTGCATTTCCATAGGTTTTGTAACAAATATGAGTGACACTTATTTTGTTAGGGGAACATTTTTGGGTGACTTCTCCTTTGCTATTTTGGTGGATGAAGTGGTTTTTTCTTATATAGCATGTTGTCCAGGGTTGAGCAGTGGAGGTTTTGTTGTATGGGAGATTAAAAGAATCATAGATTTTAATACAGAAACATTTCTTTCTGTTGAAAGCAATTTCAACAATAATCAAACTAAAACTAATTTGAAAGTATTGAGAGAAAATCACAATGTCAGGTTTGTGGGAGAGAAAGTTAATTTGTTACATCAATGTTCTTTAAAGCCACATTATATTGCTCAGGGAATAGTGTCAACTGTTTGTTAGGGAGACATTGTACAATTCAAAGCACTAGATGCTGGTGAGTTTGGTATTTTAGTTCATAAAGTCTTCTGCAATTGTGAGGATTGTGGTGTGTTTGAAGGCTCTCTTATAAGATGGAATGCAAATAATTTTCTTGACCTCGATGATGTTCCTTTGGATGTTATACTAAAAAATAAAACAAACGAAGATATGGTCAGCATTTGGAATATTTTTTAAGAATGTCCTTTACAAATGGTCCTTCCAGGTACTCCCCATTGTGAATATATAGATGTTAAAGGTAATGGAACAAGGCCATACAATTCCGTAAAGCGGCAAGCTGGAACTAAAATTTTTGAAATAAATTCAAGATCGGTACCTTACAGGCTTGGAATTGATCAGGGTGCATTCCTTTCAAAAATTGTCACTGGACATTGTTGCTAAAATATTTGTATGTCAAAAATTTCACTTCAATCGATAGTTGAATGTGTGAATAAATTTCAGAGTATGAATGGAAATTCAAGAAGACAGTATGTTATAAATTCTATGGGATCAAATGCTCCTGTGGCCAAAGAAGGAGATGACCTAAAAAGAAGCATGTTTAAAATGAGATTAGACACAATAGATGTCTGTCAAAATGCATGGTATAGATTCCATGGGATAAAAATGAGCACTTTCTACAATTATAAAAGCATTTTCTTAAATGGTGATGTGAGAGTTGTGCATGGTAACAGTGGCTTCGAAAAATGTAGGGAGAACACTGTTGCACTGGTAGATACTATTAATAAAATTGTAGAAGAGAATTCAGAAAAATATCTGAATCCTACACAATTAATCAGTGAAGATGGAACAAGGACAACCTTGAAATTATTGCCATCTAATATGTCCCATGGTTTGCTGCGAAAAATGGATAGTGAAGAAATCGAAAGTATCGGTTTGCCTCCAGTATCACAATCCTCCTTTAGCAAGGTGATGAGAGAAGATTTTTGTGATGTTAAAATTTCTAAATCAAACTCCTTTGCAAGGTGTAATGAGTGCATTACAATACAGGATAGGCTTAAGGGGACCACTGATCCAGTTGAGGTGGAAAGGTTGCAAGGAAATCAAGTAGCTCATAATAAATATATCGCAAGTTGTCACCAAGAATATTATTCTCACAGATCAAATTCACAAAAAAATCCAAAGACTTTTCTGAGTATTGTTCATGACAAAATGGATAGGTCAAAGAATTCCATTCCAAGGATGGGTAAGAAGGCAAAAAATTTTAGCAATGTTATGAATCTTCCCATATCATTGACTTGAATGTTGACTCATGGGTACAAGACTAGGGGTTTTGGCCATTTCAGCCTCTCATTTTTAGAGATGGGATCGAATTTCACTGTGACATCCCTGGCTAAATGCTTGAAGTGTCTTAAATAACCAATGGTTGATAAATATGGTGCTTTTCTCTACAAAGGCGGAACATCTAAGCACCAATTGCAGGATTCTCTATTGCAATCAGAGTCATATGAAAAGTGTTTGATATATAGACAAGATGTAATGGAAGATGATGTATTGTGTGTTGATGGTACTAATCAATGCATGCCAAATAGAAAAATACCACCCATATTATTGTTGCAAATGGATAATTGTTCAGGAGATAACAAAAACCGCTTTGTATTTGCATTTTTCTCTCTTTTAACAGCAAGGAGAGTGTTCGAGATAGTTGAAGTTGGATTCCTCCCGGTCGGACACACCCATGAAGACATAGATGGAACTTATGACAGGTTATCAGTAAAGCTAATGCGCAAGGATATATTTTCACTCTCATAAATTATGGATACATATAGTACATGTGAAGATCAAAATTAATATGTCCCTTATCTAATTCATGAACTTTACTATTTTAAGAGTTTTGTGAAACCCCACCTTTTGGATGGAAATGTCAAGATCATCAGTATCAAAAAATGCCAGTTTTTTAAATTTCAGCTCATAGATAACATTCCAGTCATGCTATGGATGGAATCACTTCAGGATGAAGCTTGGTTGTCTCCTATTCATCTCTAGTGGTCATTTCCAGATGGTAGCGCAGACTTGCCGGTGGGATAGCCTAGGTTATTAAATTTGCAATCAAAAATACCTTTGGACATTGACGAAATAAAAAAATGAATATAAACATATATTTCATTCTGGAATCGAGGGATTGAGAAGGGAGGTGAACAATTTTGGCATCCCAAGTTAAATTATTGGGATGCTGTATATAAATATTTGGGCAGTCCCTTCGAGAGTGTTGATCAGTCATCAACTAACTTTTGGCCATCGACAAGCCATGATATTCATAGTAGTGATCCTACAAGATCTGAACATGAAATTATGGATGCCTATTTGAAGGGAATTGTTCCAGCTTTACAGGATTGCTATGTTGTACCAGTATGCAACAAGCCTAGAGATGAATTCATTCCAAGAGTTGATGTTGTAAAGGGCCAAATGGTCATTTTGCAATCACCAGAGCAGGATTGTGCAATCTGGTTGGGTAGGGAGATTGGTAATATTTATCAGGATTCAAATGCTAGTACTGTTGGGTCTTACAAAGTAGAGGTGCAATGGTGGAAGCCAATAGGATCATCGAAGGATCTGAAGGTCTTGTACAAAAACTGCTTAGATAGAAAGCAACAATGGGTTGTTGGTGCAGAAGAAAATATGATGATCGATGTAAATAGCATCATATGGGCATGGTCACCAAGGAAAGGATGGACATGAGAAAAAATTAAAATAAATGAGAAGGGCCTTGCTACAGTTAATCCACAACGAGAACATATGGGGCATAGTGTTCAGAGTGGGATGGATGTTCCTACGGATATCGTTTGATGTGATCTTATCCCAAACAATTTATATTTTGTTGCAATCATTCTAGTATGTCTATCAACCTGGCTGGGCAAGCAAACGACGAGCATCTGGAATGTCCATGAGCCTCTAGGAATTTGGGGATAATTACTAAGGTGATGCAGAATACACCGTTTACTGGTTACTACTGTGTAAGTAAGTTTTGCCTATACAGATTACGCAGAGAATTCCTTCCTTATTTGGAAACTATAAAAATTATTTATGTAAAAAGATAGATATTCTTGATATTGTATCAAAAAAGAAATAAGAACTGATAAACTTGTTATCCAAACTAGGACTGAATATTATAGACATTGAAATTTTCACCTCAAAAGGTTGCACATTTCCAAATGAAAATTGCACTTTTCAAATCAAAATTTGCATTTTTTTATTTGAAATTCACACTTTTCAAATATAAATTTTCATTTTTTGATTTGAAATTCACACTTTTCAAATCAAAATTTGCATTTTTTTATTTGAAAGTCACACTTTTTCAATTGAAATTCATAGTTTCATAACAAAAAAATGCAATTTTAAGGTTCATAAGTAGTCAAAAAACACATTATTCGAATAGAAAACACACTTTTCAAAGCCAATATTGCCACTTTCAGAACCTGATTTTGCACTTCTACTAAAAGAAGGGATGGTCGATCTTTCTTGTCGGAAAATGGAATTTGGGACAAATATTTTTTTATATTTTTTATAAAGAGAGGTTACATTCAAACACAAACAAGTCGAATCTCTATGTATATTCTGTGAAACTGGGCTCTCAGGCCTTACAAAGAAAGAGAGATGTTGTATGACTGTTCTACCCATAGCCAAAAGCTCAACTTAGAGAAGCTGTAACTTTCAGTCGAAACATCCTTAAGATCAACCAAAACTTCCTAACAGAAAGACTATTAAACCTAGAATTGAGCATAAACAGACACAACATAGTGATATAAACCCAAAAAACACACCAACTACTTTGGAGAAACAGGCCCCAATCATATAAAAATAGAAGGGAAATCCGAGAAACGGCCTTGAGGATTTTTTTCTGGCGCAGTCTAGGGAGCATCAAGAGTACGGAGGCCCATGGATTGCAGCAAGAAGTCCATCTAGCAGTTCAACTCCCTAGATTCGACTTGAAGTGATTTTTGTACCGGATCCTTCGACTCCCCTCCATCCTCTTTTTCCATATGGTCCCTAAGATCATACCTCACCAATTTTTTCATTACCTAGTAAAGGGAAACAGTTCACTCGTACAGGGTTAAACTGACAGCAGTGTTCCTCGGGTCCATGACCCAATTTTCCAGCTTCCGGCATTCCTCCTGCAAGGTATCTTTACCAAGATTTTTCCATAGCTCATGCTCCACACCTTGGATTTACTTATGCATTGCCGACGGTAGGTCCAATTAAAAAATCCTAGATTCCCTTCAAATTGTCTTATGAGCAGAAGAGACTCTGTGAATATCCTCCAAAGGGATCTCTTCCCTATTACATCTCTTCCTCTTCACCTCTTCCTCGTGACGATGATCATCCATAATGCTGGTCGAAGTGAAGTTTACTTGTCTAAGTGAAGTTTACTTGTACAATTACCATTCCCGTTCCTCGTCAATGTCAAGAAATTCTATATAATTGTACAATTACTCCAACAAAATCTACAGAGATGATATCTATGACCACCGTCCCGCCATACTGTGATAACTATCGTTCCCCATCCGTCCCATCCTAGTACAATTAAATAATAATAAAATAATAGCCTCACTATTCTCAATGTGCCACTTGTTTTCTTGATGAATGAAAATGACTCTTGATAATTATCGTTCCCCATCCGTCCAATCCTAGTACAATTACTAATTTTGGAAAAATAAATATTTATAAGTTTTAAATCTGTGATAAAAAATTAGCAACCTCACTATATTCAATGTGCCACTAGTTTTCTTGTTTATTGAAAGGATTGGTTTAAACAATGTCTTCATTTAGAAATATATTCGTCTTCCACTTTCCATATTCTAGTTCGTCCTGCAACAATAATCAAAATTATGAAAAAATGATAAATTCCAAAGTGCGGGATTATTTTAAAAGCATTAGTAAGGAAGACATCATGCCTCGGCATAAGGAAAACATGCAATTAGCATGAAATAAGGCAGTAAATAAGTAACTTTTATGCTTCAAAAATAGTAAGATAGGCATAGGCAAGCAGTTACACAGTTGTACCATTCTATATAAAACAATAATATAGTAGCGTTATACGAATACTATTCTATTTTTTTAAAATAGAATCATTCTTTCTTTTTGTTTTTTTAAATAGAAACATTCTTTCTTTTATAAGTTAAATACATATGTTTATATTGAAATGGTACCATTGATATCCTTAATATTCATTTATACAATCTTTAAACTAATTTTAAAAATCAAATATGCCATGTGTCACAATCTGAGCGTTCCATGTGTCACCCTGGATACTAGATATCAACATTTTAACAACAAAATTTATAGAAGTTTTGCTTCAATGAATTTGTTGACAAGTAGAAATGTTGTCAGAGAAAGAGAGGTCGCTCTTTCGTCAGGTTCTATTTCGGGGTGTTGGAAGTAGATGCTGAGGAGTAAGAGCATCCGATCCTTCCTCCAAGGATGATTTTTAGGAGTAGGGAAAGTAGATATCGGCACTCTAAACACAAATTTAATTGGAACATTGCTTCGCACATTTTACTGGAAAGTGGAAATATTCTCAGAGAAAGAGCGGTTGCTCTTTCTCCAAGGTGTTCTATTTTTATAATTCCCTCGTAAAATAAGGGTTGACCGACCCTTTGTATTCCTAGTATTCTTTTCTTATTACCTTCTTTTGTTCTCCATTATGGATATAGTTGAATTGTTGGATAAAGGTTTTCACAATTAAAAACGAAAAGAAGGGGCGGTCGATCCTTCTTGTCGGAAAACGGAAGTCAAGACAAACAATTTTTATATGTTGTAACTTAGCCGATGTCCGGGCCCATACTATTTACATAAGAAGTCGTAAGTCGGTAATTGTCAGCATAGCCTTCGTAGATCAAATATTTTTACATTTATCACGTAAATGAAGGATCGCCTA
The DNA here is from genome assembly GCA_027924585.1 of Larix kaempferi. Classification (NCBI taxonomy): domain Eukaryota; kingdom Viridiplantae; phylum Streptophyta; class Pinopsida; order Pinales; family Pinaceae; genus Larix; species Larix kaempferi. The sequence goes on along the minus strand of BSBM01000318.1, from coordinate 3,373,024 downwards.
GCCCTTCCTGTGCTCAATATTCTTACATTGTTCACCATTTTGGATATACATGAATTGACAAGTTAACCTTCGTAGGTTGAATATGTTTACAATTCCCTCATAAATGAAGGGGCGGTCGACCCTTCTTCTTCCCGGTATTCTATTCGTTTGATGTGATCTTATCCCAACAAATTTATATTTTGTTGCAATCCTTATATTTTTTCTATCAACCTGGCTAGGCGAGCAAAAGTCGAGCATCTTGAACGTCCACGAGCATCTAGGCATTGGGGGGGAATTACTACTATGATGCAGAATACATCTTTTACTAGTTACTGCTGTGTATGTAAGTTGTGCCTGTATAGATTACACGGTGAATTCCTGCCTCATTTGGAAACTTTTAAATTTATTTCTGTAAAAAGATAGATATTCTTGATACTGTATGTAAAAGAAATAAGAACTAATTAACTTGTTATTCAAACAATGACTGAATATTTTAGACATTGAACTTTTCACCTTAAAATGTTGAACATTTACAAATGAAAATTGCACTTTTCAAATAAAAAATTGCATTTTTTTATTTGAAATTCACACTTTTTAAATCAAAAATTGCATTTTTTTTATTTGAAATTCACACTTTTCAAATGAAAATTTGCATTTTTTTATTTGAAATTCACACTTTTCAAATCAAGATTTGCATTCTTTGATTTGAAATTCACACTTTTCAAATCAAAATTGCATTTTTTTATTTGAAATTCACACTTTTCAAATCAAAATTTGCATTTTTTTATTTTAAATTCACACTTTTCAAATCAAAATTTGCATTTCTTATTTGAAATTCACACTTTTCAAATCAAAATTTGTATTTTTTTATTTGAAATTCACACTTTTTGAATCGAAATTCATAGTTTCATAACAAAAAAACTGCAATTTTAAGGTTAATAAGTAATAAAAAAACACACTATTCGAATCCCCAGTCTCCAATATGAATCCACACCCTTCATTTATAAGTCACCTCCCCATTGTGTTAAAAGTCTCGAAATGGAAATCACATCATGCATATGGGGAAAAGATTCCCTATGTAAGGCTTGTGTGATGGCATAGTGGGGCATGCATATCCAATGAATGGAACTATGATGGAACACCCATTTGTTGAATGTATAGTGGGTCTATTGGGAATGTTATTTAATATCTACAAAAGGTAGTTGATTGTCTATTGAATAAACCAAATATTTCTCCTTTTTTCTAGTTCAATGAATTTCCTTCTATATAAATTCTATTGTAGTTTGAATGTTTCAACATCACTTTAACAAATGTATGTTATATCCAATCTTTTGAAAAATGTTTCTATCTCCTTATCCATTTTTATCTAGCTAAAAGGTACATGTGGATGGAAATGCAAATGAATCCAGACAATTATTTTGACTTTGTAATTGTAACTGGTGAAGAACGTTCTACCCTCGGCATAGTTAGGTGTCAATCAAATGCTACATTTGCAGAAATATGTCAAGAAATTGTGCTTGATGGTATTATCGGATATCCTTTTGAGTTTACCAACAATCAAGGATATACTTTAAATGCAACATAAGAAAAAAGATGGAAAGCTACAAAAACACCTATAGGCATCAAGAGGAAACTAGAAACATTAGATACTGAAGTGTTGCAATCAAATGTAATGGAAAGAACACCAAATGTTGAAATCATTGAAGAGAATGTGGAGGAACCTATGCATAAACAAGCAAGAGTTAAACTTGAGTGTGATTCGATAGAACAAAACTTAGGTGTTGATTCTACTATATTGGCATCTTGGGAACAAAAAGTGAATAGTTTAATGGAAGGGTTTGTTGAGGAGAAAATTACTCTTAATGCATATTCAGAAAATAGAACATCTAAAATAAATATCCATTATGAAATTTGTGGTTGTTGGGCATGGCCCAAGTTGGCACAATTTTGATGAAGTACAGTTTTGGCAGTTGCGCAGTTCGTACTACAAAGTTCATCTGGAACAATTTTGTTAATGGCGCAGTGTGGATTGTGAAGTCATATATGCACAGCGAGCAATGCGATGTCTAAGCACAACGCAGTTTTGCTGATGCGTTGTGCTAGTGCAATAGTTATTTTGGGCAAAGAGTATAAGTAAAGGAAGTAGTTGAAAGTGACCTGTTTTGGGTAAAAGACTCCATGATTCCCAGAAGTTGGGTAAGGCGCGGCGTGGAAGCGTATGAAAGAAACCTGTCAGTTAGAGTGGCGAAAAACCGTTAGAATCTAAGCCACGGGTCGACAGTGATAGGAAGGCCAGAGGGCCGTATAGTGACACGCCACTATGCAGTTGGAACCGTTTCAAGAGGACTACGACTGTCAGAAGGTCGTTAGAGCCCGGAGTGGCCCAGCAAGGAGGCCAGAGGTGCGTGGAGCAGCTATCGACTACAACAGGCAGGGTCGGCGGAGTAACCACACCGATTTTGGTTACACCAAGGTTTTTGGCCCATATTCATTGTAAAGGCATGACCTAAGGGCACGATCTATAAAAGGGGGCAATTTTGTAAGGGAAGGGTTAATCTTCAAATCTCTAATTGATCTCTAAGTGTTTTTTTTTATCTCTATTGAGAGACTGGATATTGTAAAAAGGATCTACAGTTGTGTGCGCAGAGACCTACTGATGAGAGAAAGAGGCTCTGCAGCTCCGTGCGCAGATACCTACTGAAGAGAGAAGAGGGTCTGCAGCTGAGTGCGCAGACTAGAACTATTGAACCCTTCCCATTAATATAATCAACAGTTCCCGTGGACGTATCTCCCATCCGGGGGGTGAACCACGTAAATATCATTTTATGTGCTTGAATCTGTGTGTTTGCTTTTGTTAATGGTTAAGTTCATGCTTATGAATAGATGTATCTTCACTTTTACATGTATTCTCCACATGAATGAAAGATGAGAATAATATGTTAAGTGTTGAACATATATGTTGAATGTTGAATGCAAAAGTAATTTGGAATATGTTGAATGCATGAGTATTGGGGTAAACACTAAGTCAGTGAAGTCTGTGTTAAGTACGATTCCCTGAAAGCGCAGCACCAAAAGTGCGTGGTTGCATAGTATTTCATCGTATTGTATGAGTTCGCGAAGTGTAAAATCCCCTTATGTTGAATGCATAATTACACTAAGTCTTAAGAGGTGTGATTGTTAAAGAGGTAGCGCAGTCTTTAGTTGCGTTATCCTATTGTTAAGTAGTTGTTCTGAACCATGCAATCCCTATGTGCTCCATAGCATAAGTAACAACCACGAAGTAGGTGAAACTTCGTGCAGTCCCCCATTCTGTTGAACCGCACATCACCTGATTACAAAAACCTGATTCTGTAATCCCCCATAAACTTCACCTCGGGTGAGACCTCAGCTTGTTCGAAGGCTGTTACCGAAAGGGCCGGTGAAGAAGGGTTTTTTTGGACCACAACTACTCAGAACCCAGGTCAGCACAGGGAAGTTAAAGAACAAAGTTCATATTCCCAAAAAATGGTCCCATTGTCGTGCTTGAACTGGTGATGTGTTCTGAATATTGGAATCCTGGGAGAACAGAAATATAGAACTGGGTCGACAATACAGAAAAGGATTTTGCAAGAAAGTAGAACAAACATCCACGTTTCTCTGACAAAGAATGGTCGCAGAGATACCTATATTCTGATATTTATGAAATTTTCTTCGCATTCTTCAACACCGATCTATATGAATGGTTTTCAAGACTAGCAGAACAAAAAAAATGCTATCGGGAAGGAGAACCTATGGTGTGGACTCCGTAACTGATTCAGAGACTTAAAGTGGTGGATATTCTGATCTCAAGAGCAATAGATGTCTGGCTGGATAGCATACTATAAGGATACGTTACAGAATTTGTTGTGGACACGGTGAAGTGTTATAGCACAGCAGAGGCATATTTCTTCAAAGGATTCATAGGTAAGTACCTAAACAATCTCAGTCTATACATTAAAATGTTGTTAGCAGAGAAAGGTGTCTTAAGAATGCAATAAGATCCATAGAAGTTTTGAGTCTGTAATGTTCAGTAATAAAGACAATGATACCGAACAAAATATTCACACATTAAGAAGTGGTAAAAGATACAAGTTTAGTACTGAGAAAAGGCCTAATGAACCTGAACTTCGCATCTCTATAGAAACTGATTTAGAAGTTGAGACTGATAGTGGAATAGAACCTCGAGTAGCTACCTATCAACCCATCACTCTGCAGAATCCTCCAGGTGACAATACTTCTAACCCACAAAACAACAGTCGTAACGTCGTAGGAGCAAGTACTCAGAACATTCTGAGTAGTAGTATCCCTAACACATCACAGAACACTACGCCTCCTAGAAGAAGAATGACAAACGACATTAAACTATCGATATTCAAAGGAACAGGCCTAGAAGACCCTGAGCAACACTGGTTTCTGTGTGAAGCTGTGTGGAATGTTAAGCAAGTCCATGACGATGCTATAAGACAAGCACAATTAGTTACCACATTTAGGGACAGAGCCTTGACATGTTTTATGAAGTATTCTGTTGGACAGAATAGGAATCCAGTGGATATTAGAATTGCACTCCTCAGAGAATTCATGAAACCTAAATCAGAATCGAGGTGTATCACAGAGTGAAAAGAAATAAAACAGAAACCGACTGAGATGTATGGGAATTCGATCAGAAGTTCAAAGCATTGTTAGATCAAGTTAGCTTTGGAATAGCACCGCAACAACACCAAGAGTGGTTCATAGCCGCGTTGTTTCCCCACATTAGGTTACCATTGATGCAACAGAATATTTCTTCATAGACAGAGGCCCTAGAGATTGTGATGAAACTAGAGGCTTCGTCGATAGGAGATACTAATGCAGGGATGGTTCGGATACAAAACCAACTAGAAAATTTGACATTACAATTGCAAGACATGAAGAAAGGAAAAGAAATCCGAAAAGAAGTCTAGTGTAGAAAGTGTAAAGCAGAAGGACACCCAAAAGAACACTGTCTGTTCTTTAAATACTACATCAACATCGGAGCTCCAAACCCATTAAATCAACAACAAGGACCATGGTGTGAAATTTGTTGATGTAGAGGACATCATTCATAAGACTGTTATTTGATTAAAAAATATGTGCAAACACCAAAGAACCTATACTGCACATTCTGTAAATCAGTTAGCCATGATGATACCAACTGTAGAGCATATGAACTCATGATAGAGAGAAAGCATTGTGTCTACAGAGTTCAAGAAGAAACACCGCATAACAATGATAATGTGTCAGTATGATCAAGGCGCATATAGAGGATGTGGTGGCTTTAGAGGTAGAGGAAGAAACACTGGCCAAGGAAGAGGAAGAGGTCAAATAGCCTGTTATAACTACGCTCAACCTGGACATTTATCCAGAGACTGCACGAATGCTTGTACTACCTATAATATTGTAAGTCTTTTGATCATGTCATTGAGGCATGCCCTGTTTTGCAAGCAAAAATGCAAGAGAGGAGATAGGAAGCTTAGAACCAGAACATACAGATGATCGCAGCTGAGAGAAGGAATACATATTGCAGCATTAATGCTGTGACTAGAAGTGGAGCTACCACAGGTGAAGATCAAAGAGCAGAAGCTTCAACTTCTAAGAATTGTCATGCTAAGCAAAATCCTACTGAAGGGGCTTGGATAAGAAAAGCGACAAGAAAAACACCTTCTTTTGAGTTGAACAAAGAAAAAGAAGCCTTCATGGAAGCAAGAGAAACCTTCAAAGAACCAACACCTGTAACTCCAAGAATCAAGTTGCGAAGTGAGACTTCGCCTGTAAAATATATGCTAGATGCATACGATAGATCACGCACTGCAACAGACACAATGAGTCATGTTGTGCAGTTGTTACAGAGCTGCATGAGCTATTAAAACATGAGAATGCCTTAGAAGAATTACAGAGCCTGCTGAGTAATTACGAGCAACACAATATAGTGAATGAAGCACACAGAGTGGTTCATCATATCAAGAGCCACAAAAGAACAGGAAGAGAGATGAGATTGAATGCGCAGATCGAAGATTTTGAAATGGATGAGATCATCCTTGACTTAGGCTCAGAAGTGAATGTCTTGAAAAAGAAGACATGGAAACAAATGGGGAATCCAAAGTTGTCATGGTCACCCATACAGTTGATATTAGCGAATCAACAAAAGGTTATACCATTTGGGAGACTATCAAATGTTTTTGTGATATTGATGGAGTGCAAAGTCATGCATACTTCGAGGTTATTGAAATTGTAGATGATAGCCAACATTATCCTGTACTATTGGGGATAGATTGGGCCATGGATAACCTCGCAATCATCAATCTGAAGAAAAATAAGATGATATTTAAGGGGGCATATATCAGGGTCATTGCACCCTTGGATCCTTCACAAGGACCTAGATACACTGAGCCAATCAGAGAAGAATGCAGAGCTCATGATCTAGATCACATATACAAGATGACAGCAAATAACATAGACTATATCAACCCAATGGCTGATGGAACATTGAGTTGGCGATGTGACATCTCTTGCATATCAGACTCAGATGCAAGACTGGAGAATTGGCAAAGCAGAATGCATGAAGTATCTGCAAGAATATGCGCGTAGTTCACGAGATCATTGCGCTAGATTGGAATGGAGGTATGTCCAATCCCTACTTATGATGGCTTGACTAACATCCATACATTTTTTCAAGAATATATTGTATCAGTTTTAGATGAACATAAGATAGCAGCATTGGATATAGCACTGTGCGCTACACCTTCCAGATGGTGGGTTGCGCATAAGCAGAACTTGACCACATGGGAAGAATGCAAGCATATGATGGAGATCAGATTTCTGGAAGAAACTGAGCTTGTACAAGTCAAATATGATGGACAAACTGATCCAAGGGATCACATAGACAATTGCAAGAAAGCATGGACACACAGACCGCAGACAGAATGGGTTCATCTGTTCATCCACACACTAGAGTAGATTCTGAATAATTGGTACACAGAAATGGAGCTGCGCAGAGGAACAACAGAATGGTATGTTATCATTAAGAACATCCAAGAAAATTTTAGCTTCGAATATGAATTCCCAAGTATAAACGAGGCATTACAGGTCATCAAAGAGAAAATATTCAATGACATATCAAAACCGGTATATCAGCAAGCAAAATGGGCAAGACAGATAGAGCATGCCATGGAATGTTATAACGTCGTTGTAGACGAAGAAGAAGAGGAAAGCGATGATGATGACCCGCGCAATGTCAATATACCTGAGTCAGAAGGAAAGCGTGAAGTCGAAGGACCAACATTAGAAATTATGGATTTCAGCGATCCTGTGAAAACTCAGAAAGTGAACATTGGAACCACTGAAGAACCAAAGTTTGCTTCTATAGTAGATTATTGGGACGAAGAGACCGTTGCGCAGATAGCAGATCTACTTTGCAAGTATGAAGAATTATTCTCGAAAAAATTTCTTTGAGATGAAAGGCATTTTGGGCGACTTGGGGGTCATGAAAATACCTCTCAAACCATATGTGAAGCCCATTAAGTAGAGACCTTATCGGCTGAATCCAAGGTACAAAGAAAGAGTAAAAGCAGAACTTGATAAGATGCTTGATGCAGGAATCATTGAACCCATAGAAGAAACATAATGGATAAGTCCCATGGTTATCTAGGACAAAAAGACTAAAGGAGAAATTTGCATCTGCGTAGATCTCAGGAAGTTAAATGATGCATCACTACATGACCCATTTCCTACTCCATTCACAGATGAAGTATTAGACAATGTTGGAGGAAATGAGGCATACTCTTTCACTGATGGATTTTCTGGATACCATCAGATCATAATCGACACAATAGACAGGAATACGACAACTTTTTCCATTGAATGGGGCTCATATCAATACACAGTTATGCCCATTGGTCTCAAGAATGCACCTGCCATTTTTTCAAGAGTATTTGTTGCTGCATTTAAATATTGTATCCATAAATTTATAGAATTATACTTTGATGATTGGACTATATTTCGGTTACTGAAGAACCATTATGCGAGCTTAAGACTGATGTTAGCAAAGTGTAGACAACATCATATCTCCCCAACTCTAAAGAAGAGTGTCTTCTGTGTTCCCTATGGAACTATATTGGGACACATTGTCTGTAAACAGGGACTGATGGTTGATCCAGCTAAAATTGCAGTCATTGTGAACCTGCCAGCACCAAATTCAGTAAAACAACTACGCACCACATTGGGGCATACAGGCTACTACAGAATGTTTATCAAAGGATATGCGCAAATAACTGCACCCATGGAGAAACTGTTGAAAAAAGAAGCAAATTTTATATGGACTGACGACTGCCAGAAAGGACTGGAAACACTAAAGGAAAGGATGGTAACTGCGCCTATATTAGTCTTTCCATATTGGAGCAAACAATTCCATGTACATGTAGATGCTTCATCCATTACACTTGGTGTTGTGCTAGCGCATCCAGGTGAGGGAGGTATTGACCATCCTATAGCATTCTCAAGCAGGAAGTTGTCTTCAGTAGAAGAGAATTATACAACCACAGAAAGAGAAGGTTTAGCTATGGTGTACACACTGCAGAAATTCAGGCACTATCTGTTAGGTGCGCACTTTTGCATGTTTACTGACCATTCATTTTTGAAATACCTGGTCAATAAACTAGTGTTAGGGGGGAGAATCTGTAGATGGTTGTTACTATTTCAAGAGTATGATTTTGAAATCGTTGTTAAGCTAGGAAAGCTAAACTCAGGACCTGACCATCTGTCTAGAATTGATTCAAGCGAAGAACCTACAAACCTGGAAGATAGTCTACCAGATTCACAGTTAGTTGCTATTCAGATCACAGATGACTGCTATAAGGACATTCTAGAGTTCTTGACTATAGGTTTGGCACCTATGGAGTTTACTACACAGCAGAAGAAGCAACTCGTAGTAAAAGCACTAGACTTCACCATAATTGCAGGACAATTATACAAGCTAGGACCAGATGAAGTACTGCACAGATGTGTGCTCGAACATGAGAAAGCATTGATACTAGATGAAGCACACTCAGGAGTGTCAGGAGTCCACTACGCAGGAAGAGAAACTGCGTAGAAGATCTTAAAAGCGGGACTATGGTGGCCTACACTCCATAAGAATTCAAAGGAACATTGTCGAAGTTGCAATGTTTTCCAGAGAATAGGAAATCCATCTCGTAGAGATGAGATGCCATTGAGACCATAGTTGACACTACAAGCATTTGATAAGTGGGATATTGATTTCGTGGGACCTATTAACCCACCAGGAAGGCAAACTGGTTTGAGATATATCATTACAACCACAGATTATCTCACTAGATGGGCAGAGGAAAAACCAGTGAAGGACTATAGCACAGTTACTGCCACGCAGTTCATTTTTGAAAACATCATAACAAGGCTTGGATGTCCAAAAATATTAATGAGTGACTAGGGAACACACTTTTTGAATAAGACCATTGCATCCCTGACTGAAGAATTTCAGATCTACCATCAGAAAAGCACACCATATCATCCACAGACAAATAGCACTATTGAAGCATTTAACAAGGTACTAGAAAATGCACTGACTAAGGTATGTAACATAAATAGGGATGATTGGGATCTAAGAATACTAGTTGTCTTATGGGCATACACGATGAATTGCAAGAAGTTGACAGGACATACACCTTTCAGGTTAACATATGGACAGGAATTTGTGATGCCGATGGAATACATAGTACCAAGCTTGAGGATTGCAGCATTCATAGGAATGGAAGATAAAGACACAACGGAAGAAAGGCTACTACACTTGGTTGGACTGAAGGAAGATTGCTTCATTGCAAGCTTTCACTAGCAAGTGCAGAAAGACAGAGAAAAAGCATGGCATGATCGCCACATCAAGCACAAATTCTTTAAGGTAGGAGACCTTGTCCTCCTCTACGATAGTAAATTCATGAAATTTCCTAGAAAATTTAAAATGCACTGGCTAGGGCCATATATTTTTATGCATGTTACTAATGGTGGTGTAACTCAGCTAGCCACATTAGAAGGAGAAAACCTACCAGGTATGATAAATGGAAGTAGACTAAAGCCCTGCCGGGATAGTCCTACTTCGCCAAGCCCTCAGTGATCAGAAGAGAAGATTCTAAGTGTCAAGTGCAGTTGAAATACGAATTTCCATGAAGTATGAACTGCGCAGTGCACAAACGAAGTCGGATGCGAAGTGCATGCTGGGAGAGCATATGTGAAGTGTACACCAAAAGTTGTGATGTGAAGCATGAGTTGATAGTGCAACTAGGAAGTTAAAAATGAAGGAGTAAAACTGCGCAGAGGAACCACGCAAAATATTTTATCAGGACCGCTAGCGCAGTTCGAAGAAACTAGCCGTTAAAATGTCGGTCGGACAACTAGCCATTAAACAGTGATTTTACCAACGCTCGCTTGTGCATTTAACGCAAATTTAGCCATTCTAATGAATTCAGTGAAGGAAAGGACTAAGATCCTTGGCAGATTTGGCCAACAATCATGACATTTAATGGTTATCTAGTCGTTTATGGGCACGTCTTAAGCCTAGCTGCACCTATAAATACCTCTAAGACTAGACTTGCGGGTTTTACCGTATGTTTCAAATTTTCCTACAAAAAACAGTTTCAGTTGTTAACAGTGAAGTGCCAAAAAATCTCGAGAGCATACAGACCGACCTCAAGGTGAATGTCTCAGCAATCTACAGTTGAGCCGGTTGTGAAGGACTTCAAATGCTCTGGGGTTGCGGGGTTGATGAAAACGCCCATTAAGAAGTTAGTTTCAGAGAGAGGTTCCACATCAAGAAGCTCACCCAGGAAAACAACAAATATGCAGAAAAAGGATAAGGGACCCCTTAAGGAACCTAAGAAGCCGAAGGAAACAAGAAATACGAATCCTATACCACCATTGCTGCCACGGAACAGCCCGATTTACCTTACACATGTCTATATCCCACCAAGAAATCTCGACGTGCCAGCAGTTACACTCTTCAAGAACGCGCAGTATGACATTCCAGTACCGCCAATTTCCAGTGATGTGGAGATTCAAGGGAACCTACTTGGTAAAGTAGAAGCATGCAAGTTCGCAGACCATAATCTGCTAGAAGGAAAATATCCGCATGACCCAAAGTATCCTCAATTTGAAGCTGATCAGTACATGTGCCAAAAGGAGGATGCAAAGTCAGGAAAACCTATGATCGTTCTGCAGGACTAGGCTAAGCATTTGGCGCCCTCCGGTTTGCTGCATCTCCTGTGTATACCTCAGTATGAGCGAAGTCCAGAATGTACAGTGGTGGTGCGCTCTGATATCGTGCACACACCAGGGATTCCTTTGTCTTGACCGAAAGATTTACATCAATGTCGACCTCATCTACAACATTACTCATATCAGCAAGCGATGCGAGGACCCCAAATATGAGTTTGTAGGAAAAACAAAGGATAAAGAGCTCACAAAGCAAATGAAAGTTGAATACAAATTAATAAAGGGAAAACAAGGCTTTGTCATTGATGGGATTGAAGACAAAGCTACAAAGTTCACCATCCAGCTGCTCGCAGTTTCTTCTTGTTGCGAAGGCAAAAGATGGGCACCCATACAATTCTAGCCAAAAAATCAACTTTTATCTTTCAGTTTTCTCGTAGAAGAATCCCACCCCCACCTCAAAGAAAAGCTCTATTCTGCCCACTGCAAAATTTCAAAATTTATTAAAAAAAGGCCTTTAACCTCCGACAAAGATTCAATCTTCATCTTCTAAAAAGATTTCTGCGAAAGGCTAATGCTCAATGTTTTACCTATTTTACATGTCAATACTTTGCTTTATTTGATTTTAAGGAGAATGACCTTTATTTCCATTATCGAATGATATGAAGATATGAAGGACAGATCAATCCAAGGAATTTATTTTTCTTATATTCTTTCCATTCTTTCAACCACATCATGAAGGTATTTTGTTCCAAGAAAACATGTGAAGAAATGTTGAGATGGTTTTCCATCTCTGTCACGTACTTTTCAAAATTTTCAAGATTGTGTAGGCTCTGCTATTGGCCTTGTTTCGTATTTTCAAAGTCTTTCAAAGCCTCTTTTACATGTGCCCAAAAGCATGAGTCTGGAGTGAGGGATGCACATTTTGTGCAGGATCTTTGGGGATTTTCATTTGCTTCGATCCATTTCTAAAGAACTTTATGGTTATTGGGTCTTCCTTCTGAAAGATAGTTGCCCTTAGTGTTTGTGCGATAACAATATGCAGTGTCCAGAGGCTCTAAATGTCTTAAATATGTATTGCCAACATTTATTCACTTAATTTGCGATTCGAAATCACTTGGTAACTCATGACACTCCCCCTTTTAGTAATCTCATTCCAAAAATCTACAAGCTTTATCCTAAGAATAGTAGCATGGATATCTTTCTTGAAAACTTGTTTTTTGAAGGTACCTTAATATACTATGCCACCGTCCTTCTCATAACCCTCTTTATATCATTCAAGCTCTGCCAAATTCCTTTGTTTTAGGCTTAATTCAATAGCTAGGTTATCAAGATATGTGTTATAGTTGTTTTAAGTTTCTCCACTTCTTTGCAGGGCAATCCGTGCATAATCATTCTGCACAAAGTTATCATCATCAATTCAACAACAATTCAAGCATCAATTAGTGTGCCTAAAAATAAAATTCAAAAGTGCAGATAAATATAATGCTCAGTGAAAGCTTATATCAAATCTTACAGAATAATAAACTATATCCTTTACTCTCTAAATTCCAGTTGTTCTGAATTTTGTCTCCAAAGTTTTTTGGGTTTGATGGTTGTTCAGATAGTTTTAATACTTATACTTTTTGTCGTGGGATGGATGTCATGTTCTTCATACAACTCGGTTCTCTCATAGATCTGTGTAATCTTGTATCAACTGTTATTATTTTTGTACACATAACTGTTTGGGGTTGGATGTAATTATTGTATATTTTGATTCATACATATGAATAGCAAGTATGTTTTTCTCTGGTTGTAAAAAACTAGAATGCAGAAAGTTGAAAAATCCAAACTAGGAAATACATCAATCATAATAAAGACAGGCAATACGTTTGAATGTTCTGTGAAAGCTATTTTTTTAGTTTTCTAAGCGAAAAAAATATATATGAGATATTTCTAGAAAAAAAACAAAATATACATAACAAGGTTCCTGTCTAACGCTCCTAATAATAGATATTTCTCCCTAAAAACTATAAGCTTTAAACCTATCTAAAAAACATGCGTATACAATCATCCAAAATTTCACTTTAGTCTTCCATGCAAATTCACAATGCTTAATATATATATCTAGGGATTAACTCTTAGTTGTGGAGATTCTTGCATCCATAGATATAACTTCTTCGTTGACTCCAAGGTTATAAATTTTTTACTTATTTTTACAGTAATTTTGGTGAGAATCACTGTAAATTCTAAATACCAAATTTGGCTTGGTCCTGCAAAGAATATGAAACTTATTCTTCAAACAGATTTTTATTATTTCCAACATTGTAAATTCACTCGTTAAGGATAGAATCAACATTCATACTTCATATTTCAATTTAATTAGTCCAGCAAAACTCAAAATTTCCTTGTTAACGCCTATATGTGACAAATTTTTTGTCTTTCCATATCATCTTTTAAAGGTTTGACTGCATGCTACTTTTAATTGCACAAGGTTGTTTAATTGCACAAAGTTGTTTTGTTGATTCTTGACTAAATATCAAATTTATTACTTCTTTGATTTAGGATATTAGCTATTTGTATGTTTGATAATTAGAGTCAATTTTTATGACATCTGATTACTCCTATAAGTGAAGAATAGTTGGTAGTTGTTTAATCTTATAATTGTGGTTGGATGAGCTGTCTTAAATTTGCTAAGTTCCACATCAAGTCAAGCAAGCAGAAAATATTATCAGTGTAAACCTAAGGAGTAACAAACTCGACACAACATTTGCCATAACCTCAAGTGGCTCAGATTTACATGGATTTTTCCATATGGTGTCTTGAAAATGTTTTTATTACTATAAATACCCTCACTTTTCCACATGGGTTGCCAGGATTAGTCTTCTATGGCATATAAGTCCCACTTTTCCACATTGGTTGTCGGGATTGTTTTCCATGGCATATAAGTCCCACTTTTCCACATTGGTTTCCAGGATTGTCTTCCATGGCATATAAGTCCCAATATTACATGATTCATAAACTAATACCAATACCATTATCCTTATTGATCCTCCTTAATCTTCCATCTCATATAATTCCCAATATTCCATGATTCTTAAGTCCCAATATTCCATTGCATGATTCTTAACCTGGTTGCTTGGTTACCTAGAAGCTTCATGCTTCCTCCATATCCTTAAAATGCCCATACCCATAGACATTGGTAAGCTTCAAAACGAGGATGAACAACATCAGAAGAATCAGAAATAGTTCAGACTAGTTAAGATGTGAATCTAGTGAAATTGTGTTGCCATGTCAACTCTGATATTGCTAATTGATCTTTGTTGTAGTTGCTCTTGCTTGGGGACCGAGGCAGCCTCTGAATATTGAAGATGTGGACGTGGCACCTCCACGCGCAATGGAAGTCCAGATCAAAGTGCATTATACTGCCTTGTGCCACTCAGACATTGTTTTCTAGGAAGCAGAGGTAAACTATATATCATAAGTAATACATCATTGTGAAAAAAAAACTATAAGTAGTACATGTACAGATAGAATTTCTGTAAAGTTTTAATTACTAGCAAAAATTTATCTTTTAGGATCTATTTAGTATTAAGCATTAAGCACTAACAAGAATAAAAATGTAAAAACTGGAGGCACAAACCTACATCCTTTTGTGAGCTCACACTATATTCAATAAATTGGTAATATATCCAGTTTTAAGAGGTCAAAGATGGATCTATGTCATCTTATTTAAGGTGAAGAGGTTAAGATGGATCAATGATAAATGTTAGTTGAGATCTATATTAACCCTGTATCTTTTAAGCAGCTAGAGGAGGTTTGCAGGTTTGCACTTGGGTTGTTTAGATCCCTTTAGGCACTTAGTAGATCTTAGGATTAAGATGGATGTTTTATTCGTGTTACACACTTTCAGAGACATCATCCACACACATGGACATCTCCTTTAAAGAACTTAACTTCTTGGGTGAAATAAAGTTTTCTTGGTAATGAAATGTCTGTTGTTGCTTTGGCTGCAGGGTCAAACTTCCATCTTTCCCCGCATTTTTGGACATGAAGCAGCTGGGTATCCACTTTGTTCTTGCCCATGAAAGTCTATTTTCAAAATAATTATTCAATCAGGCACGTAGTTTTTCATGGGGAAATTTTCCTGGTGTTTAATTGCTGGCTCATTCTGGCAATTATTGATACAGAATTGTTGAAAGTGTTGGAGAAGGGGTAACTGACGTCAAGGCGGGTGACAGTGTGCTTCATGTATTTACTGGAGAATGCAAAGAATGCAGACACTGCAAGAGAAACATGTGTGATCTACTGAGAATTAATACTGGAAGAGGGATTATGAAGGTTTTCTATCAATGGGAAGCTGATTTACCATTTCTTTGGCACATTGAATTTCAACGAGTACATTGTTCTGCATGTCGGTTGTGTTGCCAAAATTAATCCGGAAGCTCCTCTTAAGAAAGTTTCTATTCTAAGTTGTGGTGTCTCTACAGGTAAATTATTTCCGAAATATTATTTTATCCATTTATTTTGAACTAAAGGTACCACTTTTTATATGAAAACAAACTTCAGGACCTCACTCATGATTGGATCCCTACAGTACTACATTTTCTTATTAGAGGTTAGCTCATAGGTTCGGGCTTTCTCTGACATTGGACATTGAATTTATTGGGGTTCCCCGTTGGTCTAATAAGATGGATGGCACAACCTTTTATTACCCCTCTACATTCGTAAAAAGTGTTTCTAAAGAATGACACCGCAGAGACTTCGTTAAGATTCTTTGATTGGATAATCAATCTGCGATCTTATTTGCAGACCTTCTTACATGTCTGAAGTCCCATCCATCCATATTCAAAACACTTCTTTGCTTCGTGTATTCAAGAGACCTCGTTGCCAATTGCCATCTCCCATGAAATATTTTTCCATTGATATTTTCTATAATAAGTTTCTACCTCCATGGAAGATGACCATTTTGTAATTTTGAATCCTTTCCTTACAATCCCCAATAACAAGCCCTCCATCTCTGCTTGATGTCCAAAAACATGGCTAACATTCCTCTATTCCTCCATTGTGACCATGCACCCTCTAAACCCCTTGCCTCACCCTTCCCCAGTGTTGGCATGTGCATGCATGGCCTGGCCTTGGATGTCCTCCATCTCTTCTTGATTGTTAGATTTGGTATCCATAAACTTGGCTACCGTTAATGGAATGTGACCATGCTCATCTCTAAACACTCCCTTGCCCTTGCGAGGCATGGATTGCCATTGCATGTCCCATCAAAATTGAATTTAAAACTTAGCTAGCATTCCTCCAATGCGACCATGGCTCCAATTTGACCATGATGAAATCTAAACCCCCAATCTCCCCAGGGCTGGTCCATGCAAGGCATGGATTGCCCTTGGATGTCCTCCATATTTGCTTGATTTATAGATTTGGAATCCAAAAGATTGGCTAACATATCTGGAATGTGATCATACTCATCTCTAAACACTCCCTTTCCTTTGCAATGACCCCTTTCCTTTGCAATGACGAACTCCAAGTCTAGGTTGCCCAGTTGGATTTAACCCATGAGGAGGGCCTCCAAGTCTAGGTTCAAGGTGCCTTTCCCCTGTCTGCTAACTGAAAAATTACTTCTCTGACTCATTGCAAAATTTATAAGTAATTCCGTGAGGATGATGACACCATATGATCAACAGAGAAAACATGAAGGATGTGAAATACTTGAAACAATTGACATTGTATCATGTTCTACAAGTGGGTAAGACAATTCTTGGGATGTTTTGCTGGCTAGACTAACTTTGTGGAAGCGAAGGTGTGGACTCACAAAGGCAATGTTTTGTGACTCTTTGTTGTGTCTGGCATGCCCACAACCTTGGGTTACATGATTAGAGAAACTTGGAGCCCCATGTTGCAAGGCCAACATCTTGCAACCCCTAGTTCTGGAATGGATGTGCCCTGCAACCTAATGTTGTGGCCTAGCGGAACCCACAACTATTGAGAAGCATTTCAGAACTAGACATGTCAATCAGAAACATTGGAGAATCTCAATTCAAGAATGAGGAAATTGTTGACCCATAGACAAAGCGTACATGATAGATGCAATAAGAAATGAAGGAGGTGAATTGGTTTGCCACAAATGATGAATGGAACAATGTAGTTCTGTAAACATCATAACCAGTTAAGATGATTTTGTATTAAAGTCATCATAATGCAAGTAAAAGGTGGGTTAAAGGTTGGAGATGCCAACTTTTATACGGCTAAGGAAAATAAATTAAATGACTTTTTCTATAAGAAGTCAAAAAACTTGGTTGAGGGACACTACCTCTATAAACTTGTACTTGTTCTATATTAATGACAGTAATTTTCCTTGGTTTTCTACAAATGCTTCTATATGATAATTTCGGGAAAGTGAGAATGCTACTTGTGTACGGGAAAGTGTGAATGGTACTTGTGTATTGGAGAACATGCACACACATGTATAGGAATCCAATTTTTTTATCAAATAGGTTTTAGAACCTGGAGATTACGAGGCATTATGGGTCAACTCGCTCGTTGGAACAATGAGTCAATTCCACCGGTGAGGAAGATTTCCTCAAGGTTGAGTTACCTAGTTATAGGAACTAGGAACGAAGTTGATTTAGCAGATGAGGCATGGAATCCCCTTGCAGATGCAATAGACTTTTACAGACTTCCATACATTCATCAAGGAAAAGTTTAATATGTTCATGGTGGACACTTGAATGTAATGGCCATTTCGTAGATTAATTTGTGTATGTTTGTGCCGTGTATGAAGGATGAGGAATAAGAAGGCCAAAGTCAATAGGCCTTTATATGTTTAAGTTATTCCTCTGAAAAAATTAGCTTTTGTAAATAATATTTAAAATAATATAGCATATATAAATATTAAAAATATTAAACTTAAATTAAAATAGTAATATGACTCATTTATAAGTTTATTTTTTTAATTTGTTTACTTCAAAATAACTTAGAATGTAGGGATTAAAGCTGTTAGCAGTCTTTGTTTTGTTTTGTTTTAGAGAAAAAAAATTGGATCAGCGTACTTGCCTGTTGTTCAATTTAGATTTTTTTTTTGGACAATAATTTAAAATGATATGAAATTATGGGGTATGTTTAGTAGCATAGATGTTCGATCCTTAGATTTGATACAAGCAACCAGATATCCAAAAGCATGTATATTCATTTCTTAACTTTGGATTTAACAAGCACTAAGAGAGATCAAATCCTTTAAGGTGCAAACTTTTCCTCAAATTTTGCACTCTAAAAAATGTTTGCATCTCTAGGGATTTGACCCCTTAAGCCACTTGGGAGATCTTGAGTTAAGATGGATCTGTACTCATTTAATATGTTAATCCCCCTTATCTGCTCAAATCCCTAGCTCAACTCCAAATTGCATGTCAAAAAGTATCCAAGTTTCATTAATTTTTTTTAGTTCTAGCTATTTGGATTCTAAATCTCTTTGGCTTTTAACTTTAGGTTAAGACCCACATTAAAAAATATTTATTGAATATTTTATTACTTTATTAAAGTGTCATTCAAGTCAACTCCAAATTGAACACAAGATTACACTTCTCTATCATACTCGGCTGTAGATACCACCTCTCAATTAGTTTTTAATGGAACAAGTTGTATTCTAACTTGCATAATTATGATTTTAGCTTTTAGTTATAATTTTTTTATAAATAATGAAAAACCAATCAAATAATCAAATGCTTAGTTGAAAACTGAAGTTGAAAAGTTTGAAGCTTTGGTGAATTGGATAACGAATGTCTTTCTCTTAAGAGAATCAAAGAACTGTTATAAGATGTCAAGACTTTGTTTTAATGGTTGCCCATGAATTTGAAACCTTTTGGCGGCTTGTAAATGAAATCATATGCAAATAAATACTCTCTGAGTTCATATGTCCTCCATTGCATCTAATTTCGTGTCTACTACTTTGAAAAAACCTCTTCAAACTTATAATGTGCACATTTCATAGAAACCATGATATAATCATTAAGATTAGAAGGCATTCATGTAGTTCCAGGAAGTGTTCCAGTTCATTCATATTGGGTCATCCCCATCAAGCCTTTGCATCTTTACTTTGGGTATAATTTTATTTATTAGTTTACGATGTTGGTTTGTTCTCACCATTATGGTTGTGGCTGTGTGGACAACTGGTTATGGTTGTGGCTATGTGGAAAGTTTCTTATGTTTTGCTTTCTTCCAAATAGACTGTACTTTGGATCTATGGATGTGCTCAGCGGAACTTGGCTAGGTAGATTAAGCTTGATCATGTCGTTATTTCTTATAGCGTACAATTATCTTTTACACGCTGAGAGGACAACGCCTGTGTGTATGGTCCCTTTCTTACTCAACTTTACAAGATGGTAGAGAATGATCACCTCTTCGTAGGTAAGGAGGATTGCAATATTCTCATATATTAAATATGTTATTGAAATTATTTTCATTTAAAAGTGGATGGACATACTTGTTTGACACTTTTTATTTGTTATTTCTATCGACATTCCTTTACATCTTTTAAGGCAATTGGTAATTTATATTATTTATACATTTAACATGTAAAATGATATAACAAATAAATAAATAAATAATTATATTATCAAACATGGTATAGAATAAAAGTCGGTCACTTAAGACAAAGGCCCTGGTGAATAGGAGCTCCAAGAAAGGTGCGAGCTAAGTTTTGAATTCCAAGAACCTTTAGCACTTCACGCAGACAGGGATAAATCCTACACGCAGAGAGGATGGGAAGCCTTATTCGATCTTGAAGGCCGGGCATAGGAGAAACGCTTGGATCCAAGCTGCAATGGCCGATGGAGGGGGCTCCGAGGCCCTCCCTCCCCTGCCAGAACTTGTTACATTCAAGAAGTTGGTGGCTGCCTGTGGGAAGCGACCTCCGAGTGAACATCAGCAGAAATTCGTAAAACGAATGGCCAGCATCCCCACTGTAGACCTCCCATCTGAAGATCCGTGCAGATCAGCTCTGAATCTTGTCGAAAGAGGGCTCATAGGGAAGTTCACCGGTCTCTGGCCTTCACCCAAAGCAGTGGACAACTGGGTGCAAAGAAACTAGTGAACCTTGACCCAAGAAGGCATCAACAGTCATCTGGTGGGTAAGGGCTTTTTCGTTTTTGTTTTCACCAATGTAGAGGACAGAAACTTAATTTTTAGGAATGGACCATATTTTATGGGTCCCCATGGGCTATATCTGAATAAATGGACTCCGGACTTCAATCCGACACAAGACGTGCCCTCGGCTGTTCCATTCTGGGTTCGATTTCCTCATCTACCTTTGCACTGCTGGAACCCCAAATCGTTGGAAGCTATTGGTAATAAACTGGGGAAATACATTGACCGAGCAGAGAGGAAGGATCAGTACTCCTGTGCCAGAATTTGTGTGGAGGTGGACTTGGAAATAGGGCTCCCCGAAGCAAT
Organism: Larix kaempferi; assembly: GCA_027924585.1. Lineage (NCBI taxonomy): Eukaryota > Viridiplantae > Streptophyta > Pinopsida > Pinales > Pinaceae > Larix > Larix kaempferi. Next base: position 3,352,369 of record BSBM01000318.1, on the reverse strand, counting down.
TAAACTAACAGTGGCGGACTGGTCATATATACAAGAGCTAGATTATGAGCAACTTCCATTTAAATGTCGATTCTGCCATGGGTACGGACATTTTGCCAGGCACTGCAAAAAGAAGGGAGAGGAGGAGATAGAGACTGTAAAAGGAAATCAATGGACCCCAGCTCAGAAACCAAATGCAACAAAACAAGCCAGCAGACCAAAAGGCAAAGGAAAGTCTATGGAAAATGAAGGCCAACCCTCTGGCCAGTCACAAGGTGAAGGGAACTTAGGATCATCAAGGATGGAGGCATCCAAAAATCCATTCGATAGTCTCATAATTTTGGAGGAATCACTAGTATCAATGGCAGAAGAGGTTGAACAACCCACCTCAATTGCTGAAGACAAATCCCATGGAGAAACCACAACTCTACAAGATGGATCCCCTATTGGAGTTACGAGCCCTCTCTCATATGCTGAAATGATAAGAAAGAAGTCTTTGGAGACCTCAGGCTCTTTGGAAGATGAGACCTTTGAGAGACCATCGAAAAGAGTAGGGAGAAAATCTCACCAGGAGGCAAAGGCAGAAGAAGTGGAGAGGCAAAAAATGAAATTCAACCAGTTAACAATTGAGATGTCAATTGGCAGAAATACTAGAAATAGACCTCCCAAGGGAGGAGTTGCACCCACTTCAGCCAGTAAGTAATGCGTTTAGTCTCTTGGAATTGTCGAGGATTGGGGAACTCTCTAAAAGTTGAAGCAGTAAAAAATTTGGTGAAATCTGAGTGTCTTGAAATCCTCATGCTCCAAGAAACTAGAATTGAAGGGGAAGCTCTTCTTCTTCTCAGCAAAATGAATTGGAAAAAGAATGTTGGAAGAGCAGTTAGTGATAGGGGTTCCTCTGGAGGGCTGGCTACCTTGTGGACGGAGGATAATTTCCACCTCAAAAGTTCTTATGAGACTCAGCATTGGATATATACTGACCTCATGCACAAGGTGAATAAAATGTCTTTTGCTCTTGTAAATTTATATGTCCCTGTTCATTATGCTGAAAAGAGAGAATGTTGGCATTCTCTGTCTGCCTTTCTTGAGTCAAGATCCCCCAGGAACATAATCCTTGTTGGTGACCTCAATCTTGTTTTTTAATCAAAGGAAAAACGTGGTGGAAACACTAGTCGAGATCAGATCCTTCTGTTGGTCGAAGATCTCCTTCACTACTGGGATTTATTAGATATTAAACCGAAAAAGGCCTTTATACTTGGACCAACAATAGAGTTGGGGAACATCATATATCTGCCAGACTTGACAGATTCATAATACAGAGCTCCTTTTTGCTAGAAAAAAGAATCATTTCCTCAAAAATTTTACCAAATTTGACCTCGGATCACAAGCCTATCTTGCTGCAGTTTGAGCAGGAAAAAAACTTGGGACCTATCCCCTTCTGGTTTAATCCATTATGGGCTGCAAGAGATGGGTTTGAGGAAACAGTCCACAATGCCTGGAAAGTTCCGGTTAAAGGTTCGCCCAGCTTTGTTTGGGAGCAGAAAATCAAAGCTACCAAAATGGCTTTAAAATCTTGGATAAAAAAGCCCACAACATCACCCATGAGCAGCAGAAAGTAGACATCTAATCAACTATTAGAATTGCAACTTGAAATGAAGTCCAATTAAGTAACTCAATCTGCCATGCAAAAGGAACAAGCTTCCCAGCATCTTACTCTTCAAGCTTTCAGGCAAGAGGAAGAACATTGGAGACTAAAATTGAGAAGCCTCTGGCTGAAGTCGGGCGATAAAAACACACCATTCTTTCATAAACAATTCAAAGCAAGACTTTCTCGTAATCACCTGGAAGAAATCACTGCCTCGGACGCGACGGTCCATAAGGATATAGCTCACTTAAAAAAGGTGGCAAATTCTCATTTTCAGGATCTCTTTACTGAAAAAGGAATTGACACGAATGACGAATTCCCAGAATTCCTCAATAATATCCCGAGATTGGTAGGACAGAATGATAATGCAGGCCTCTTGAAGCCCTTCACAGAAATTGGAATAAGCAATGTTATATGGGCAATGGAGCCGGACAACCCGGGACCTGATGGATTCACCATACATTTTTATCGAATTTGCTGGGATTTAATCAAGGTGGATTTACTCCGAATGATTAGGGGATTCCAACAAAAAGCCAAGGTTGGAGGCAGCATCAACTCTACTTTTTTGGCTTTAATCACTAAAGAATCAAATCTTGGAACCTTTGACAGGTTTAGGCCTATCTCGCTGTGCAATGCATCCTATAAAATTCTCTCTAAGCTCATTGCTAATAGAATTAAGCCATTGCTGGGGAACCTCATCTCCTCCAGTCAGGGTGGGTTCGTGAAAGGTCGGAATATATTGGATAATGTGACCATAGTGCAGGAAACCATACACTCCAGCAATCAACGGAAAGAACAAGGGATGATTATCAAGCTTGACATGGCTAATGCCTTTGACTGGGTAAGGCACTCCTTCTTGTTTCAAGTTCTTCTAGCTTTTGGCTTTAGTCCTGACTTTGTAAGGTTGATCAAAGCTTGTATAGGTAGGCCTTGGATAGCGCCTTTAGTGAATGGTAGACTTGCAAATTACTTCCAATGTACTCGGGGAATAAGGTAGGGTTGCCCTCTGTCCCCTTTCTTATACATTCTGATGGTAGATTCCCTCAGTAGAAAGTTGAATGCAGAAAAAATTGCAGGAATAGTTCCAGGCATAAGAGCTACGAAAGATTTAGATCCCATAAATCATTCCTTATTCGCAGATGACTCTCTCCTTCTGGGAGGAGCTTCTGTCAAAATCGCAAGGGTTTTCAATGATATAATTCGAAATTTCTGCAGCGTTTCTGGAGCTCTTATCAATAAGAGAAAATGTGCAGTGTATGGATGGAATGTGAATTATGCTATCATTCAGCGGATTGCTCGTTACTTAGGATTCACTGGCTATGCAGATTAGGACTCTCTTAAATACCTAGGCTTGCCATTAACTCTGGGCACTACCAAGGCCAGTCATTGGATTGAAGCAATAAGCAAAATAAAATCCAAAATTACAGCCTGGGGGGGACAGTGGCTGACTAAAGCAGGGAAATTAATCCTCATAAAATCAGTTATCTCTTCTCTGCCTCTCTATCAATCAGCGTTTCTATTGGCTCCGAAAATGATTGCTGAGCAGATTGCAAAGCTCATTCGAACCTTCTTGTGGCAAGGCAGTAATAGGAATGAAAAAAAATTCCATTTAGTGGGCTGGGATGTAGTGAAAAAACCAATTGCTGAAGGAGGTCTGCAAGTCAAAGACCCAGGACTTGCGAATCTGGCTCTTGGGGGGAAGATATTGTGGAAGATTTTTTCCAATCCCAGTCACCCGGTCAACCAAGTTCTGATTAAAAAATACATGCACAATGTATCTGAAACTTGTATGGATAAAGCCGTAGCCATTAAAGGCACAACGATGTGGAAATTATGTAGCCACGGTTGGGAGTTTTTTTAAAAATAATCTATATCGAATTCCAGGAAATGGGAATCGGATTTCACTTTGGAATGACAAAATTATGAATCGACCTCCTCTCAGACAGAATGAGGATCTCCACGAGCTTCGCATATGGGTCACCCAGCGTGGTTTCATTAAGCTCGCAAACATCTCAAGGTGGGATCAATCTGGCAACTGGCACGAATGGAACATCCCCAGGCCGCCGAATAGGATGCTAGAGCAAGTGAATTTGCTCCTGACAGCTCTCAATGGCTTAGCTCCAATTCACATTAGCTTTAGGGAGAAATGGGGATGGGTTACGATAGGAGAATACATAGCTGCCCTTGGATTCGCTACTCTCCAGACGCAGCAGCCTCAGACTCCATCAAACGCTATATGGCAACAAGTATGGAATTCATTTGGTATTCCTAAAATAAATTTCTTCAGCTGGGTTCTCCTGCACAAAAGAATTTTGACAAGTGAGAACTTGGCAAAGAGAGGAATATTAGGGCCACACAGATGTTCACTTTGCCATACAGCCGAGGAAACAATCGATCATGTGTTTATCAATTGTCCATTCATGCAGGAAGTGTGGCAGATTGCAGTGCAAGGACTCAAGGTTCATACTCCAGCTCAATGCACTGTTGTCTTTTTATTTTCCACTTGGTCAGAACTTTATCCCCAGACAATTAAAAATAACTCCTTATGGTCCAAGATATGGCAGGAAGTCCCAAAATTCCTCTGCTGGGAAGTGTGGCTAGCCAGAAATGAAGCCATCTTCCAAAACAAAGTGAGCACCCCAACAATTGTTGTTGCAAAAGTGAAGGCATTGTTATTAGAAATGGTGGAAAATTATCCCTTTAAGCAAAATCATAAGCTTCTCCCAGTAGGGATCAATTGGATTGGTGACCCAAAGAAGTGTCCTAAAAACAAGATTTATGTACGACCTCTTAGAAACACTGAGTGGAGGCTACGGTATAGTGAATCCGAATTCTGCAAATGGTGGAAGAATCAAAGGAAGGACACTATCTTTTTCGATGGGGCAGCTAAAGGAAATCTAGGGAGAGCTGGTGCAGGAGGGGTATTCTATGCTGCCGATGGTCTTCTAAAAGGTAGTTTCAGTTGGGGGATCGGACAGGGTACTAATAATCAGGCTGAACAATTAGATCTTCTCAAAGTATGTCAGATAGCAAATGGAAATGAAGAGCGTGATATTCAAATTTTTGGAGATTCAAAAATTCTTATTAATCTCTTAAACATTGATGGACATTTCAATAATGTGGTGGTAAATAAGAATTTGCAACGAGTCCGGCAATTGCTACAACAATTCAACTCTGCCTCTTACTACCACATTCTCCGAAGTCTAAATAAGGAAGCTGTTTATAGGGCCAATGTAGGCTGCCTATTAGCCCCTGCAGATTTGATTCAGAATGACAGTGATCCTATAAGGTCTTCCATTCCGTAAGATGGCAGCTGCTTGCATATGTAAATTGTAGGATTCGGATACCTCTGAAAATTGAGTATCTTGATTTTGTTTGATGGGTTGTTTGGGCGCAAGCCCAACCTAGTATCTTCCTAATAAAAAATTTAACCGTTCTTATGAAAAAAAAAATTGGTATAGAATAAATTATTCAATTCATTCATAGCCAGCCAAACCGGAACAATGTGATTAATCCCATCATGTAACATGTAAAATGTGTAACAAGTAAAAGAAAAGAAATTAATTATATGATCAAACATGATATAGAATAAATTATTCAATTCATTCATAGTCAGCTGAGCCGGAACAATGTGATTAATCCCACATGCATACGGTGTTATATTTTCAAAACATTAATAGATACAGTGAGAAGGTTGGTAGAGCAATTGGGCAATGATGATATGGAGCATAGCAGGAGGAACAAGTTCTCTCCATAATTCAACTTGATACCACCGTTGAAGATGATGCTGCTGAGCTCACCGGTTTCTTTTAGTTTGTTACAGTAACTGGTTCACAGAGTTTAGTTATGTTGAACATGCAATCTCCGTTCTCTTTTATTTGTTTGTTACAGTGACTGGTTCACAGAGTTTAGTTATGCTGAACATGCAATCTGCGCGGGCGGAAAGTACTAGACTGGTCACGCGGATGACCCGGGTTCTATCCTCCGCAATGGTGCTCAAAACCCTAGCTCAAGGAACAACAATAGCAATTACTTCGAAGGAAACAGATACTCATACAATGGCAAGGGGATTTGCCTCATAAATACCGAGCATGACATTGATTTAGGGTTTTATTAATTCTGAACGGTATCTAAATCAATGGAGACAAATTTGGGAAATGGTTGGTGTTTGGTGCATTCAATTCTACATATGCTGCCATGAACAGTATCTAAATCAATGGAGACAAATTCGGGAAAGAGTTTGTTGTTTGGTGCATCCAATATTCACCCATTCAACTCTACCTATTCGGGAAAACGCTTCGACTTCCTTCCTAAAACCCCAATGCCTAATACCATCACTTGTTGCAGAAGTTCTGCATGGAAATATAAATTGTGTTTCTTTGGCCTAGATTTTTTTTAAGTGGGCAGGCAGGAGAGGTGCTTGCACACACAGCTTGCGACCTTTTACAACCCAGCTTTCTGATACTCTCTGCCATGCCAGGATGATTGGTTGAAATCAAAGAGTTGCTTGAGAATGTACCATATGGAAGAGTTTATCAAAGCTTATGCATCCTTTGATTTCTTTCACTAGCTGAAGAGCCGAACAGAGTGTTTACAAGTATCTGTCACTTACATAACCCTCTGCACATCTGCGTGTTTGACTTCCTTGCAAAAGCCCATACCTATGCTGACACTCACCATTACAACATTGAGAATTATTGCAGGCTACCGTTGTTGGTTTTGTAAGTTTTAGGGAGTAAGCTAAACATTTTATTTTTGGAGACATTTTTGTTGAAATGATGATTTTCATTGTTTAAATTGCAATTTTGATTGTAAAAATGGATTCGCTCTCTCAATTATTCATAGACAATTCTAACAACCTAAAACTACAATTTCAGGCAATTCTAACAAACCTAAAACTGCAATTCCTGCAATTTCAGGATGGGTGCACTTTTCCAAAACAAAATTTGTTAGAATACAGGGTTTTTTTAGTTCTTTATTCAAAATGCAATTTTGATTTAATACTGGGATACAATTCCAACAACCAAAAAAACTGCAATTCCAACAATTCCTACTGAAAAAATTACCGAAAAGAGAGTGCAAATCTTATAGCGCTTAGCTTATTTCAAGCCGTTATGATGCATCCGGGGTTTGATGACTTTTACTAGTTACCGCCTTTTTAAGGATATGCGGTCTTCTTTGCGACTAGAAATGAAGAGTTCTGTTGATTACCAACAAAGGAAAGGTCTTCTTTGCGACTTGAAGCGCTCTGTTGGTTGCCAACAATGGAAAGATTTCAAGCTTAAGTCTTTGCAAATGATCTACAATATGCTGCAGAGTTATTTACTCTCGAGGATATTGTAGTCGATGCTTCTGGAGATTCATATAAAAGTAAAGAAGATAACCGGAATTGGAGATTCGGATTTGGAGATTCGATTCATTCATTCATCTACGAGCCGAACTAGAGCAATGCCATTAATCCCACATGTAACGGCGTGGATATAATCTAGATACATTAATATATACAGAAAGTTTATCGTAACATAGGAGCTTAAGAGATAGGCAATGAGGATATTTAGCACTATTGGAAGAATCAAGTTCTTTCCGTTATTCAACTTGATATGGCCGTTGAGAATGTTGCTGCTGAGCCTATCTTTTTCTGTCTTCAACTTTTATATAAACCTTTGTCACATACTCGACCTGGGACCTTTTTATTTAATTCAGGAGATGTGGTTTCTTTTTCTTCTCAATTTTCGCTATAATACCTTTTTCTAAAAGGCCCCCCTTTCCTTGTAGGCACTACTTTATAACCCGGATGTGCAAATGTCCCCTTTGTGCTGATCATCCCAACACCCTATATGAATTTAATCGATGTAAATAAGGCATCCTTTACTAAAAAATAGTTTACTCATTTATAGATTTGAGATTAAAAATATGTTTTTAAAAATCCAACTTTTTAATAATAATGTAAAAGTTAGCTATGGTATATATATTTGTTGAATGATAAACACCTCGCAGTTTAAAGGCTCACATCCATGAAACTATAAGGGGTGATTATTGCTCGTCAATGCATTTTAATAAATATAAAAGATATAAGAACATGTTCAATTTAAATTTCAAGGTCTAACACCACTTTTTCTATCCCAAATATAAACATAATGTGTAAACATATATTTATATAATGTGATCATGTAACACCATATTAATCTATGTGAAATGAAATCTTTTCATAAACCATTCCCAACAAAAAATTAACTTTATACCCATTTCATCAAGTAACATAATGTGCCCATGTAACACCATATTAATCCATGTGAAATGAAATCTTTTCATAAACCATTCCCAACAAAAACTTAACTTTATATCCATCTCATCTAGTCTTATAAAGCATAGGATAAATGATCATCGTTGTCAGCTTTTGTTGGAATATTTTAGGGACCAAAGGTCTCCAATTCAAAGTTGCAAATGTTGATGATGAGGTATGGATCGTCACCTTCCGTTGGAATAATTTAAGGACAAAAAGTATCCAATTCAAAGTTGCAAATGTTGATGATGAGGTATGGATATATGGTTGATAGTATCACGGAACCACTTTCTATCAACTAACTCCGTGCCTTCACATAATGCCATAAATAAAACAAAATAAAAAATAATAATGCTGTATTAGATTGCTTCCATGAAAATATAAAAGGGAAGAGAGGCATTTGATTTAGTGAAGATTAATATTTGGGAGTGTTTAGTCTTCTAATTAACCTTAATAAAGATAGGTATTCTATAAACTAAGGCATAACAAATTACAATGGGGTTATTTGGTACAGATTAGAAGAATGATGTATTAAAATTCTTGTGTAATGATAATTGTAAATAAGCTAGAGAGCTAGACCTCAATGTAACCTACAAATCATTACGAAATAAATATTAACCATAACCATTCCATGTAAGAGTTTTTTTTCTTTGGGTTTCTCTATATTAAGTTATGTGTTCATTATGTTGAACAATGAGATTACATTATTTTAAATAATTGTTATATTCCGGTGTAATGCCGAGTGAATTTATATCTACTATAGTGGCATACAATATTTACTATACCTCAAACTTGTTTGCCTAGCCACAATGACTGGCTACTTTGGGTTGTTCATTTAAAACACAAAGATCAAAGATGTAGACATGAAAGTTGTTACCAAATGTTTCTTATCTCACTAAGTTTCTAATTAACTTTGCTACTATTTTTCACCATGGTTTCAACCTATAATGAACTCATAGTTCATTTTCCAAACTTTGTTACAGCAACACACATGTTTTCATTACATTACTACATTTTTTGTTGTTAATTAATACAATCTTCTTTATGAACAATTACATACCCTTTACTTATCTTTTAGATGAGAAGTGATTGAGGATGATGTTGTAATGAAAAATCTCCATTGTTATTGGTTTTATTAATTGGATGAAGGTACAATGTATTGTTGAATGCAACAAACAAACAAATTATTATTCGGTTTTATTAATTGAATGAAGGTACAATGTTGTGTTGAATGTTACACAAACAACTTATTATTTTCTTGGAATTATAAGTATCATACATGTGTCCTTTTGGTTCAATATTTGACAAAGGATTGCAATCAATAAACAAACAATTGGAAAAGCAAGGAAAATAAAAAGAACTATAGATCAAGAGAGCTGGCAACATCATGAGAAGGATGCTCATGTTTTTATAACAATTTATGCATGAGCATGCATGAGTAGGCATTTAAATCATAAATAGTTGTGAAAGACTTAGAAATATTTCTAATTTAAAATTTATCATCTAAATATGCCTACTTTGTTATTAATGTGCATTTTGAAGCGTTAAACATACATTATTTTTAAATGTAAAAATAATTAATTAATTTTCAAACATAAAATTCATCTTAATATGAAATCTTTGTTATTAATATGCATTTTAAAACGTTAAATATATTTTTTTAAATATAAAAATAAAATTATAACATTAAATACAAATCACAAAACATAAACATTTAAAAAATTTAATATAAATCCCTAACATATCCATATACAACAAAGCTCCTACACTTGAATACCATGCATTTTATAAGTCCATATACAACAAAACTCCTACACTTTCATTAGTGATTAAGAACACCATATGAAATATACTAAAGTGCTCCAAGGGAAATACCACACATGGGTAAATACCAAATGCATATTAAATATATTAAAGTGCTCTAAAGGAAATCCCACACATGGGTAAATACCAAATACAAGTTACATGAAGTCGTAGGCAATATAGGAAGGTGTTGGAATAGAAATCATTTCCCCATTTTAAATACATTTAATCTTAAGAAATATGTAATGCAATTTTCAAGTATCTCTTTTCAATGCGGGTATTCATGCATTTGTAAGTTCGATGAGAGGATGAAATTATGCATATGATGTTTGTATATTTTACACTTGTTAGTCCTTGCTTTGAGGCTGGCAGGGAATCTTGTAATCGGCACTCTTTCCGTTCACTTTTATTCACTGCAAAATGAAATTAATAAATTTGAAATTCAGTGACCCAAATACTTTCTACTAGTCTGGATATTTCCCAAATCCAAATACTGTATATTATCATTTTTTATCTCCGCAATCTTTCTGCTATTTTACCTTTAAAGCTACTCAAAGACATTATCAATGTACCGTTATTTTTTTTGTTTTAAAATCAATTTTCCTAACTCAAAGGTGTACCAACTAACAGAGTTCTCATTGTTTGCAATTTGAAAGAAACATTGTTTGCATTTCTTTGGTGAGCACTAATCATCTGCAGAAATTTAAATGTTCTCAGCATTTTTAGGGAGCACTAATCATCTCCAACAACAAAAATTGAAATATTGTATAGAATGGTAAGTAAGTCATCGAATCTAAAAATGACACCACGTACACTGCATTTAATAATGATACATAGTAAGTAGATAATGTGCTATTGAATCTAAACACAGCAGTATGCAGTAAGGTTAATAATACCCATAAACTACAACTTGTGAAATAACTATAACCATAATAAATAGACATGACTATTTATTTTGTTATATAAATAGCTATGGATTTCTATTATAGCTGTTACTTTTCCTTTTACTGGGTTTTTATCCCTTTTAGGAAGGGACTTTTTGCTCAACAACCGTGCTTGTTTGTATATTGGTTTTCATAAAAAATACTATCTGAATTTTAAAATTTTGGTACATATTATGTTTTATATATTTTCTACTTGTTTTCTTTATTAGTTTTTATATTTATGGTGTATTTGTTGGTTTTTATGTTTACGATATATTTATTAGTTAACATAATTAATAGTTGTTTCAAAAAGGTGTAATGATATTCTTATAGGTTGTTGTTAGAAACCATAGAATTAGTGATTGGGAAAAAAATCCTAAAATAAATCCATGGAATAAATTTTGGCTCTAAATTTATCGTGCTAGAGAAGAAAAACCTCAATAAAAAATGCAAAAACATAGTGATCCCACCAAAAATCCACATTTATGTATATGGAAGAGTATCCTAGATATAATTTTGTCAATAGGTATATACAGCGTTTCCCTACTATAAAAGAGTAGATGTATATACATTATGGCCCTAGCAAAGTTCAAATATCATAGTTAATATTAAATTTTTTTGGCATAAAAACATTTTAAATATCCTATTAAGCAAAAAAGGACACATTATATATATATTCAACATTAAGAGACCACAAACTTCACCCAAAACATTTTAATATTTCACATCATTAATTGTGACTAAATTTATATTTTGGTCTTACTTTTTAAAACAACTTAAAACTAGATGCAAATTAACATAATTTTCATTTAAACATATTTGATAGTTGTATGTGTGTGTGTTATTTCTTACCTTAGAAGCCTCGAGGGTTGGGAATCTTGTTGAAGGATATGAGAATAGAAATTTGGTTTTGGAACCACAAGGAAACCCCATTATGATGAAACTGGTTAGTGAATCAATGGATGCCCTTGATGCTAACCCAAAGTCCATTTCCTATGGCTCAAACAGTGTATTAGAAGTATAGGTATTTTCTTCCACCATGGTAAATCTTAGAAACAACTCCCCCATAATCCTCCCCTTAAATCTAATTACTAGTTGTGCATTAAAAAATATTATGAGAAGGCTTATGAAGAAGTGGGGGGATTTGGCTTTCGAGAAAGACATTCCTAGCTTAGTAGGAAGTCCCATATGACTTTAGAAAAATATAAGGATAAGAAGGAAGTGAGAGAAGGTAAAGAACATACAATTAACAAGGCCATTAGGGCAAGGAAGGACCTTCCCTCATTTTCCCAATTATTTTTCTCTGTCTTAATGTTAGAAGGGTTGGGGGTTCCCACAAGCAATTAGCCCTCAAAAGACCATTTGAAGTCTACATGCCGGACATTGCCCTTTTACAGGAAACTATGTGCTCTAGTCATAACGATGTTGTTGTTTTTATCTTCTTTATTGAAGGAATGGAATTTTTGTATACTCGATGTTGTTGGTTTGTCTCAGGGTCTTGCTATGAGATGGAGTAATAAGTTTGATTTTATTTCCACTTTAGTTTTGGATTCAATTATTCTAGTGAAGTTTAAAGAAGAATAATTGGGACAAGTGATGAGTTTCATTAATATTTATGGTCCTTACGGGGATAGGAAACCTTTATGGGATGCTTTGGTGGATTCAAGAGTTATAGAAGGAGAAAATGTGATATTGGGTGAGGATTTGAATTTAACTCTTAACCAAAGAGAGGACTACATGGATATTGCTAGAAGAGACTGGCTTGGTGACTATTTCTCTCAATTTTTTTAAAATTCACCACCTTTACACTATAGAACATGTTAAGCTTTCTCCTACTTGATGCAATGCTAGACTAGGAAGAGAGGGGATTTCCAAGAGATTGGATCACTTCTTAATGACATATTCCCTTTAGAATGATCAACTAAAAATCAACTATTGGGTTGGTATTAGAGTTCTATCACATCACCTTCCTATTCTTCTAAAATTGGAAGTGAAGGACTGGAAGCCAACTTGTTTGATTAAATTCAATCACACATGGCTTGAAGAGACATATTTTAGAGACCTAGTCACCAAAAATTGGAAACCTTATGACATTCAGATGAGAGACTCTATTATGAAAAAATTCGAAGATAATATTAAAAGAATCAATATGTTGTTAAAAGGATGGGAAAAATTGTTGCTTTAAAGTATCAAAATGAAATTAGACAAGTGGAAGGAGGCATTAAAGCTCTTTTCGATAATAATTTAGAGAGGCCTTTTTATATGAGGAAGTTGTGTATTTAAGGGATTGAGAGGGAAATAAGAAGGAGCTTCTAGCAAAGGAAGAGGCTTGATGGAGGCTCAAAAGTAGAGCTTTATGATTTAGGAAGAGGATAAAAATACACAATTTTTTCATAATAATTCCAACCATAGAAAGCACATTAACACTATTTGGGAAAGCAGACACCCAAATAGTAATATGGTTATCTCTTTTAAGGAGATAGCAGATGCTGGAAGATCGCATTTTAGATCATTGTATCAAGATCTCAGGTCTACTAATATAGGGGAAATTATGAGAGTTTTGAGTTTATGCCCAACTCTTATAAATGAGGAGTCGAAAAGAGAATTACAAGCTAAAGTAGCCTCATATCAATTGAAGGCAATGCCGTCTTCTTTTAAAAAGGGAAAAGTCTTGGTCCTAATGTCATTTTAGTTTAATTATGTTTAGGTTTTTATGATCTCTTGGAACATGATTTGTTGCATGTGGTGGAAGAATCAAGGCATTAAGAAAAGTCTTGTGAGCTCTTAATAGCACTTTCATCTCACTAATTCCCAAAAAACAATGCAGTGAAACCCTTGATGATTAGAGGCCTATTTCATTATGCAACCAAGATCATTACTAATTGATTGAAAGGTTAATTGTTAGGGTTTGTATCTGAAGAACAATTTGGTTTCCACTATCAACCTCAAATTCATGATGTGGTGGCTATTGCTCAAGAAGTGATGCATATAGTCAAAACAAAAAATTTGATAGTATTAATCTTGAAGATTGACTTGTCCAAGGCATATGACAAATTGAATTGGTTTTTTTAATTATGTGACTTATTCAGATGGGCATGAATTTGCAAATAGTTAAATGGGTCATGAGGTGCTTATTTGCAGTTTCCTTTGCATTAATGGTTAGTGTATATCCATATGGTTTCTTCACTACCTCTAAAGGACTTAGGCATGGATTTTCATTATCCTCTTCTCTTCTCTGGTTAGTAGCAAAGAGGCTCAACATGCTTATAAAATATGTAAAAAGGAGAAGTTATTTGAAAGGGATTCGAGTGGTAAGTAATGTTTCATTAACTCAATTTATCTTTATGGATGATATAATGTTGTTTGGACATGGCTCAGTAAACGTGGTAGAGAAGTTAAAGGAGTTGTTAGACTTTAGGTATAGAAATATGAGCAAGTCCCTTATGTTGTGTAATGGGTTGGTAGATGATATCAAGGCTCATGTCTCCATCACTTTTCCTTTGAAGAACTGTAAATTAGTCCAAAGGGTGAAGTACTTGGGATTTTTCATTAAACCAAATAACTATCATTTTGAGGATTGGATCTAGTTATACAATAAATTGGAAGCAACAATTTTAGTTTGGTAACCATTGGTTGTCTAGGGGAGGTTGGTTAGTGCTACTCAAAGTAGTATTGGAGGGTATTTGTATCTACTTGTTAACCATTGCAAAGGTTCCCAAAGGCATGCTAAATATAATCAGGAAGAAGTGTTCTAGTTTTTATCAAGGCTCATGTCTCCATCACTTTTCCTTTGAAGAACTACAAATTAGTGCAAAGGTTGAAGTACTTGGGCTTTTTCATTAAACCAAATAACTATCATTTTGAGGATTGGATCTAGTTGTACAATAAAGTGGAAGCAAGAATTTTAGTTTGGTAACCGTTTGTTGGCTAGAGGAGGTAGGCTAGTGCTAGTCAAAATAGTATTGGAGGGTATTTGTATTTACTTGTTAACCATTGGAAAGGTTCCCAAAGGCATTCTAAATATAATAGGAAAGAAATGTTCTAATTTTTATGGATGGGGAAAAAAGGTAAAGGAAAGCATCCCCCTGGTTAAGTAGAATAGAGTGGCTTTACCAAAATAACTAGAGGGGTGGTATCTAAGAAATATCTATAATTTCAACATCGCCCTTGCTATTAAAAGTTTGTAGAGATTAGTAACTAACGAAGGCCTTTGGGGGAAAGTTATGAAGGCCAAATATCTCAATGGGACTCTGGAGGAATGGTTTAGAGTAGCTAGAATTCATTATCCTCGAGCCTCCTTGGTTTGGAAAGCCTTGAATACTTTTTACCATTGATTAGAAAGTGGGTTGCATGGCAAGTGGACATTGGGGGAAAAGTTAGAATTGAGGAGGGCCCCTAAATAGGAGTAAGGGGGTTTGTATGCTTTATGAGGAATTATTAGAAGTATTACATGAGAAAGGGATACATTATTTAAGAGAGGCAAATATAGAAAGGAACATATCTGATCAATTTTAAGGGTGGAATTCTATTGATTTTCTCAATCTCTAAGGAGAACTGGCAGAGGAATGGATTCATGGAGGCTATATTTTAAGTAACTTTCTCACCATATGATCACATTAAATAATAATGAAGATGTGCAAGCAAGTGGGTCAATAATAAGGGGATATAAGATTCTACAACTAAATTGGGTTATTCAACATAAATTGAAGAAGAGTGGACTAGAGTTAGAGTTTGGTGGTGGAGGAATGTGTGGAAACTCACTTGTCCAATAAAAGCCCGAATTGACCTATGGCTGTCAATGGAAAATAAGATCCTAACATGGGACAATGGTCAAAGGAGGAACTTGATTGGTTTAAAATATGCATTCTGTATAATAAAAAGTTCAAGAATTAATAAATCGCTTTTTTGTATATTGTTCTTTTTCAAGGCTTGTTTGGTAGGAGGTTACTAAAGCTTTATTAATAAAAGGGAAATGGAAACACGAGACTTTATAAGAGAGTCTACTAGACTGGATTACCGGTAAAGTCGTGTCTCCCCACATGCACCTACCCTATATGTTTGTTTATGGGATTTGGATGGCTAGGAATCTTATTATATTTCAAGATATGTCTATGTCAACAATGCAAGTAGCACAAAAGATCAAAATGGATTATGAAGGATGCAAAAAGTCATTCAAAACAAAAAAAGTCCTAAGATTTTACAAATGCCTAGTATAAGAAAAAGAGAAGCCTTGGGGATTTTTCGACGAGCATGTCAAGGGGATATGAGATTATGTAAGGTTTGGAACAGTTCTTTTTATTGATACCTCACTTTATTGTTGTAAGATATGTTGCGGGCTATGGGACCAACAATAGGGCATAATTCTAAGCTTTGTGGCTACTTCTAAAGACAACACATAGCAAAGGCATAAACCATCTACAAGTTTTCAATGACTCTAAGCTTGTGATGGAGTGGGCAAACCAGAATTATAACATTGGCAATATTGACTTGTTCCCTATTTTGAATCAAATTTTACAAGTAAAATATAATTTTGAAGATATGTCGTTTGCACATGTATTGCATGAATTCAATATTGAAACTAGCAACTTATCCAAGGATGCTTTTCTCTGCCGGAGGGTACCTTAACATAACAAGACTCTCTTTCCAGCTACAAAATCACTCCTTTATTAACTCTAGCTTGTTTTAGAGATTGATTCCAAGATATATTATCATGTGGAAGCTATGGGAGACTATAAGGTCTTTTTAGCATATCAAGATTTTGAAAATTTTAGATAATCATGGAAGATTTGATTATTTGGAAACAAAAAGGATGACTTTTAAAGCTAAAACAATTACATCATTTTTTTTTACAAAATATTTAATTTTAATCTCTAAAATATGAATAATAATTTTAAAAAAACTAAGAAATAGAATGTATGATATATGTCATATCTATTAAATTCTTAATATTAAGGACTCAAATGTATACCATCCTTCTATTTATGGTCTTTAGTTAATGAGCATAAGGGCTTTGATTCAAAACGAGAAATCTCTGCAATTCCTGAAAGTTTACGCTTTATTTTATCCCGGCATTCTAAGCGCGCCTTAACGTAAAATGGCCAAGGCAGAATTCAAAAAGAAGTACAAAAGTTTTAATGCAGACGCCCACCGTGGGGCTCGAACCCACGACCACAAGGTTAAGAGCCTTGCGCTCTACCAACTGAGCTAGACGGGCTTATATTTTTTTTATATAAGCTTGTAACTTTGTTAGAAATTTACAAGTTTTATTCTCTATATCCATCCATCTTCAACGCTTTGATTTGAAAGTAGAATTATTTTATTTTACATAAATTTCTGAAAAGTTTCATCTTAAACACATTTTCTTCATAATTAAAACTAGCATTTGCTCCTTGAGGGGCAAAAATGAACGCCGGTAGGAAAAGAGGAAAGTAATAATTAATCTTTTGAAAATCACTAATAAACCAAGGAAAGTAACTGGTTATCAATGACTCTCACAGCGTAAGGATTCACACGTCTTCTAACAATATAGATATTTCACAACAAAGCATAATAAAATGCAGAGTTACAACACAATAACAATGGTCGTAGCTTTGAATATAAAGGTTTTATTTATTCAACGTGGAGGTAGATGAGGAGAGGTCGCTTTGCTTGGCTGCTTTGTTTTTATGAATGTAAAAGAGAGTACACAGTTTACAAATCAGCTGAGATTAATCTTATATCACTACTGCTTGGGATAATACATTATGAGCTTAGCTTGAAAAGCCATTGCCAACAAGGAAACTGAAGAGCATTGAACTAAAAACGTAGTAAAATATAGCACTGTTACAAAAATATGAACAAGCATTTATGTTTTTTAGAGAAAAGGAATCTCAATATTATCCATTGAAAAGTACACATTACATATAAACATTTCTGCAATAGTTTCTCAAGAAGGGAAATTGGTTTTCATTGACAAAGAAGAATAGATGAACAACAAAAAGGGTTGGTTCACCACTATATATCCTTGGAAGAGTTTGTTATCTGGTGAAATTGCAAAAATGAGAATAATAGGCAAAGTTTTCATTTGAGTGTTGTACATATGAAAAGATACAAATGATATTTACAATTAAAATTAGCTGGACGCTTCTAAATTGGAAATATAGTTTGCCCATGCAGTAGCTTCTTCAATTATGATATTATATTCGTCAGCCTTTAATAGTTTTAGAGACACTTCATGATAAGACAGTTCTGTTTCTATATTTGCAACTTATATTGGTGCATCCTTGCAGGTATCCTCAAGGAAAATGAGATGTTTAGATGTTTGTCTCACATAGAAGTCGATGTCTTCTTCTGTTAGAGCATCAATTTTCTTGATGTAGTCTAGGTTTGATTGCAACACTTGCTGGAGTTCTGCCATCCGCTGATCCTTGGGGGGGAGCTCATCGATATTGGCTGCCATAGGGAGATGACATTTACGGTGAAACTAATGCATTTCCTCATAGAAGTTTGTGCACTTTTCAAGAGTTTTATCAATCTCGGCATTTAGTTGATTAGTGGCTTTCCTGCAAAATTCAAGGAGTGCAATATCCAGCTTCAGGGTCACTAGTGTTTTTTGAGAGAGGTGAGGAGGAAATGCTGAGTTATTTTCTCTCCAAGTTAACTATTTGTTAAGCTTGTTGCCAGTAGTAATCAAATGTTGATGCATTGCTATTGAGCATGCAACAATTTCCTGCATTCTTGTTTGATATTGTCGGTCAATGTTGCCAATATCTATGGTTTCATTTTGCAGGGTCATCCCTTGTGCTTTATGGATTGTTAAGCCCCATGCCATTCGAAGTGGTACTTGCCTTCGTGAACCTCTTGTTATAGGATTTATGGGGACAAAATTTGGATTGGAAGAATCCTATGGGGGGGCTTTGTAGTGGAGAAATTGGATTACAACATAAGATGGGAAGGTAGGTGGTTGATCGTTGGAGTTGTACACAATTGCAATAACTTTTCCAAGTGAGCCGTTAACAAGGCCTGATGAGACACATAAGTTGGCTGTCAACATGACCTGCTGACCAACTGCTAGTAGAACCTTGAATGGAAGTTGCTCATCATCGATTGAGGTTTGAAGATGTTGTTTCTTTTGCTCTGCAATGCAATGTGCAACTAGCATGTTAAGGAGTTTTAGCATTTGTTTGTTGTGCAATGCAACACAGCTATTAGTTGCGTACAAATGAGTGCATTGCGATGTCCCTGCCGTAAGATTTATGATGCATAGTTGGACAATGGTTTTTGTGCATCATAATATATTATTAAAGCTTGAACACGATGCAGTAGAACATATGCGCAAGATATGGGGGATAACGAGCAGATGATTGTTGAGTATCCTAGAGAATAAATAGACGATTATTACAAAGTGCATTAATTTTACAAATAGGTGTTTATGTATATAAATTTAGTTTTAGAAATAAAATTTTGCATCAAGTGATCATTGAGCTATCATTGAATACAGGTTGTTATTGTTGGCACGATATTGACTGTATTTGTGCAAACTCTTTGATAAATCACAGTAAATGCATAAGCATCATGGAGGTTAGGTCATAGTAGAAGAAGTACCAGAAAATTAAACTGCTCCCACAGATATCTCACTAGACTAATAAAATATTTACCTTCCTGATTTTCAAGAAATCTGCCACGAAGATTGTTGATCCCAAGGTCATAGAAGATAGAATCTACCAAGATTCTTGGTTGGATTGCTCTGCAAAACTATGTAGATTATCCATTTCTAATCGTCTACATTCCTCTATGAAAAATCATTAACAAGATATATTTCCTATGTTGTTTGCATATACACTTGATATGATCAAATAAAACATAGGACATACGTTGTGGGAGAAAGTAATAGCTTCCACATATATCCAAAGTACTATCTCCACGTTTAGAAAAATTAACATGCACTTGTCATATAGATTAATTGCTTTTGTTGTCCCAGAAGTACCACGTTTCCAAAAAAATGCAAAATTGCAAACTGTCCAATATTTTATAGAATCAACCGTAACACCCCATGAACCATGATAAAATCACCCACTAATATACTAACCTTAGGTCCCATTGCTTCCATTTACCATATTTTGAAGTGAATTATATAATGTGCTTACAATACTACATATTATTTTATTTTTTATGATCATCATGTTGATTATGTAAAAAGAAAGCAACGTTATTTTATGGCATCAAATAAAAATATATGGACAAGGTGACACATCAAATCTTCGGTTGAAACATACAAACTTTACATGACTTACCTACTTATTCGGTTGAAACATGATAATATCCAATGACATAAATAATAACTTTAATGTTTGTACTTAATTTAATAAGTGATGATTTATTTTGATAAATGATATGAATAATACCATTAAGCTTTGCATTTTGTTTAATAAGTGACATAAGGTTGAGTAGTAATAAAAACCAATAAACGGTGATGGCTATCCAGCTGTTGCATTTGTCCATGGTTGCAAGAAAGGCAGAGGAATCAGACTTACGGTTTCTTATTATTAAAACCTCGGAGTGTTGAATTTACAGATAAAAGTGAAAGTGAGGATGTATATCGTTTTTTCTTTAGGCTTCTCCTAGCAGTGCCTGCAATTCAGCTTTGAAGCGTTTAAAATGGACGCTTGTCAAAATTTCTGGTCAAGTATTTTATTAAAATCGCTTTTCTTGTGTGTTCCATGTTAAAATGTATCTTGACTACAAACAATTATTAAAATTTAAAATTTGAAAATAGAATATATTGTTGACTTTCTATATTAGAAAATTGGGAGTTACTCGTCGACACTAACTTAGCCACCATGGGCATGGGCATGCATGTTAGCCACCTATTCATAATCCTTCCACAACGACCACATGTTAGTAATCCTTCCACAATGAGCATGGATTACTGAAGCAGAGGGTACCAGCAATGGAGGTAGAGTTTACGTACCAGCAACTTGCAATAGAACTTCCGGGTATAGTGAAACCTCATCTTCAAGCATTTGTCTTGTTGTGGCAATATTAACATCCGCGTTGGCCGCGCTCTGGCTATGATTTCCAACTCTTAGAGCCATGAAGGAACTTCTTATTACAGACTGAGCAAGACGATACAGAGAGGCTGAAGTAGCACTTCGGTGGAAAGATTGTTTGAGAAGCCAGCGGAGTCCACCGACATTGCCAACCCTACGTCATCTGCTCCTATTTGCGTACCTTCCTCCACTGGAAAATGGTTTTTTTTTAGCTTTTTCGCTCCCACTGGTTGACACAAAAGAATCTCGTCGAGTTGTTGTTTCTGTCAAGTGACGAGTGGGGTTTAAATTATAGACAACCAGAGACCGGGATGGAGGTTGACGGGTTGGCATTAATGTGGCAGCTTATAGGATTTTTTCCTGCCGGACAGACTGACGGGGGCATTCCTTCTGTAGATGACCAACCTGCCGGAAATTGAAACAACGGAATGGTAATTTCCAATAATCTAATCTCTGAGTCCATATACTGCCCCACATTTCGAGTTGAATTTATTTGAACAAGCCATTTCTTAGATCCATTTCGACCAAAATGTGAGCGCATCACCTGTCCTACTTTGAGCTCCAGTCTTCCTCCAGTGCTACGAATTTGCCAATTTTATTTCCAATTTCTTTTAAGAGGGGTTCCTTCCAAAAAACTATAGGGAGACCAGGGAGGATAACCCATATCTTTTGAAGATTATGAGGTTCCCTATTTGCGTTGAAATCAACAGTCCATTCTTTTAGGATTAATTCGGAAGGACCCTAGCTCCATCGTTGATTCATTAAGGTGGTTGCACTGTCTTTGGCTTGGACCTTGAAGAGAAACCAGCCACGCAGAAGAATATGAAAATCTGGTATATATCCAATTGTGGGGATCCAGTGGTGCTCCATATAAGAGGTAAGAGCTTCTTTACCTGTCAATTTGCCACAAAACTGTCCTAGTAGTGCGTGTTTCAGGTACTCAGGAATTTCCGATATTTGGATATCCTTGCCTACCATAAGTTCGGGACAAATTTTCTTTGGTTTGATGCTTTTTTTTTCCACACAAGGAAGGAGATGGGTATTACTCCAAAGCTCATTATTGATTAAGTTGGGCAATGCTGGATCAATTGAAGTTGAGGCGGCATGCGCCATTGAATTACTGGTACTATGTAAACTCAGCGGCGGAGAGTTAATGTACCTTGAATGATTGTTGAAATTGGATTCCGTGTCGAGGATGGGCTCGCCACTGAAAGAGCTTGCACAATGTGGATCAACTTTCAAGTGAGGCGAGGAGAGAAACTACGTATCTTGAAAACCCTCGGTACAGTGCACCTCCTGGTTTGTGCAGAAGATAGATACGTCATGTATGTTAGGTTCATAGTCCACCTCATCAATAAACATTATGAACTCGTAGATTCGACAGATGATTAATGAGAAAGGCCTTGTCCAGTATTCAAACTGTTAAAGTTTATACCATCAGTGTTGAAAGTGGCGCCTCGAATGAGATGTACCTTCGTGAAAAGGGCTCGATCCTCGCACGCCTTTACCTTCGCATTTCTATTTGCGCTGTCCTGATGCACCATTATGAGCTGAAGCCCCGAAAAATTATAAACTTCGACATTCGACCTTCGAACTTGCGCACCTGACCTGTTCTCAGAGCTCCATCGCGCCCATCTCAATGACTTTGAGTCTCTATAAGTCAAACAACAATCACACAGGTGAACTCACAATATACCCTGGAAACCCCAATGGGGCAAAACAACTCCGATGGGGGATTTCTTCTTTCTCGAGCCTAGAGCAAAGTAAAAGAGACTTAGTTACATACAACTCTTCAGAATAAAACAACCGAACATGAATAGTTATGAAACTTGATATCTGCAGCAGCTGCAACTGTTGCTCTTGGGAAATGTGCCCCTTGCTGTCAGTTCGGATTTGAATCTTTCTAAATATCTACCTCAGCTTGTCTCAGGATTTATTACCTCTCTCTACTCCACAACCTTGATCTTCTCTATATACAATGAAATCCTGCTACTGCTCAATGTAGGATGAGCCCTCTGCTCTGCATGGAAAAGTGCACCCTCCCTCCAACACTAGAAAAAAACCCTAGCTCAGATCTCAACCAATATGATCTTAGATAGGCACAGATATTCTTCAAACATTGAAGAATACCTACCCTACAAGTCTCAGCTACTATGGCCTCAATCTAAATCCACAACGTCCTCCTCTCCTCAAGAAGTGTGCCCCCTCTCTATAGAAAAGTCGCCCTCACTCTGAACTCTGTAGAAACTCCTATGTGATGCTCTCTCATCCCACAGTCAATGTCACACAGGTGCCTCCTATCAAATGAGGACTGATCCAACTCAGATCCCCTCACTCTTCCTACTGCAGAAGCTCCTCTCTCTCTCAGAAAGTATCCCACTCTGCATGCACAAGTCTCCCCCCTCTCAAACTGATCTCTCTTTGATAAGTCTGTTTATTAACCTCTAACGGTGTCCTCCTGCCTCCTTATAATAACTCACAGTTTGATTAGGGTTTCCAAACACTAAAGTGAGTGTATGCAAAAATCTCACTTTTGCATGCTTTTTAATTAACAACTGTGCATGCATGAGGCAAATCACCCCGAAAGGTCTACATGCCTCCACTGTTGGATTCATGCCACTAGGTAGTGTTGGAATTAGTGCAACTTCAAAAGCTATTATTATTGTACTTTATTATATTATTGTTGTACCTCGTACATGAGAACATATTGATGTAACTGATCATGTAAAACCATTGAAAGAATCAATGTAAACCTTGGGGTGAAAATGCACAAACAAAACAAATTTTAAATGTTATTTTATCTTCCCCCAAGACAAGTTGGCCCTGTCCATTAGACAAGTCATCCCAGTGGGTAAACTGCCCCCCAAAAATGGGTAATCTACCCCAAGCAATGGGCATAACTTCCCGAGACAGGTCGACCCAGTTTAGGAAATTTAGGTCGGCCTAGTAAGGGAAAAAGTCAGTTTTTCATGTGTATAAATAGAGAGGTCATGTGCCTCATTTGGTCACTCACTCAATTTAAGCAAGTTCGCACTAGAGGAGAGAGAAGTTCGCATCTTCATCTAGAGAAGTGATTTTTGGGGTTTTCACTTGGAGAAATTTTCTATTTCTCTCTCTTGTATCTATACTCTGTTCTTGGGACTGATTATCTCTATATGAAGGTTGATGGTTTTTCTCCTTGTTGGGTTTCCTAGGATAAAATTCCCGTGTTCATTGTTTATGTGCTTGGTTATTCTTTTAGTGATCTTATTGTTTATCTGCAATTAAATTCTACTGCTATAATTGTGTAAATTTAGCATGGTATCAAAGCGGTACTAGAAGAAGCCATTGTCGGAAACTAGTGTTTCACTTTTTCAGTGCCTTTCCTCATTAGTTTGGCTTGAAAAGAGCATTGGAAATATTTCCCTAGGGAAGGTGCATCTTTTGGTGAAAGAAAAATCCAATTCTGAGAAATTAGGGTTTCAAGTATTGAGTTGTCTAGTCCACAGTTTTGGCTCGATCTTACCTTCTATCAACTCGCCTTGATAGGGCGCATCTATTTGCGGAGTCAGTTTTGCAAGAATCCAAACTTCATTTTTGACCTAACTCCTTCTAAAGTTTATGGTTGAGATCTGCAGTCAAGATGATTGGAATGAAGGTTGAAGATCGACTTGATGGGGCTTCCAACTTCATCTCCTGGAAGTCTAGGGTTCTTCTCATATTATAAGAAAGTGATATTTTGAAGTTCTTCAATGAGAAGATTCCAGAACTAGAAGCTAAAGATAACAAGTCCTAGTGGAGAAAGAATGATGCAAGAGCAAGAAGAATCTTTCCAGGTGGGCTTAGTCAAAGATCATTTGGTTCCTTAGATATCACAAAAGAATACATCTAGGAAGATGTTCAAAACCATAAAGAATTTGTTTGAACATAGTAGCATCAATGTTACTCTCACA
Organism: Larix kaempferi; assembly: GCA_027924585.1. Taxonomy (NCBI): domain Eukaryota; kingdom Viridiplantae; phylum Streptophyta; class Pinopsida; order Pinales; family Pinaceae; genus Larix; species Larix kaempferi. Next base: position 3,327,776 of record BSBM01000318.1, on the reverse strand, counting down.
TTAAGGAATCAACTATCGAATCTGAAGATGTCAAAGTCAAAATAGATTGCTGAGGATCTCAGAACTAAGGGACAAGCTAAGTTATAGTGGATAATTCCTTGATGATCAGGAGCTTGTCATAACCAATTTAAATGGTATCCCTCCCTCTTGGGAATCATTTATCCAAAGTATAAGTGGACGAACCAAGTTGCCCAAATTTGACAAGTTATGGGTAGATTGCACTCAGGAAGAGATGAGGATTACATGAAGGCAGAAACTTCATGGCTGTCAATCCGAAGAAAATAAAGCATTTACATCTCATGTCAATAAAGGCCGAGGAAAATGAAGACAATTTAATAACCATAAGAATCAAGAGAGGAGATCAAGTCCTTCAACAGATCAGAAGAAGAAAAAGAAGGATTTCTCGCATATTAAACGATTCAAGTGCAAGATATATGGCCATTACGCCAGTAATTGTCGAAGTTCAAACAAAAGGAAGCATGAATCCTCAATTGCTGATGTTGATGAAGACACTTCTCACAAGAATTCAAGGAATGATGATCGTTCGAAGTTCTTATTCTAGTTCTCCCCATATTGAGGTGATGATATGAAGATACAAATTGTGATGGGACCCCAGCAAGAAAATGAAGAACATAGGTATCTCATGGTTGTTCCCACAAGAAGGCAGTGGGAGCCCACCTACAAAAACAATAAAAGATAAGTATTCGGTTTTATTTCTCACATAGATATGTTTTGTCTTATACATATCAAATTATATGCAGATCTATCAGGAAGTGTGTTGAGCACTTGATATAGTTTACTTATTGATGTATCGTAGACTCTTGTTGTATTTGTTATGCATATGAGTTGCACAACATTCCATGAACACTTGATGGAGCTAGTCTAGATGATATCTCCTTCCTACATGCTTAGAGTAGTGCACACTCTTGATGGCATGTTCTAGTGGAGATAACAAACATATAGATAGTTATATGTGTTTGGGAGACATGTTTATGATTGTTGTGCTGAAGCATTAGTCAAGATGCCTAGTGTAAACTATTTTCATTGCATAGAAATAGAATTTGGTTAAATGTGTTTATGCAATGTCACTAATCATATGATGGGATTTGACTTGTAGGGAAAATACCATATGATATGGACTACAAGAGAAGGATGATGAGACTTGTTCCGATGAACAAGTGATGGACACGTGAATCTCGTTGATATTCAGATTAATCAAAATCAAGAAGATTCTAGGAACATGACCCACAGGCCCAGAGGATCCAATCTGAATATCGAGGATGAGGAGCTGATAGATCCTAAGGAGATGAGATCATCTCCCCCTCCAGCAATTCAGAGGGATTTAGCCCTCAATTTGAGGATCTTGGCCTATTGATGATGTGTTGATATCTTCCTAGGATAAGGAAGAACACAGTTGAGATCCTGGGAATATCCAACATGATGACTGTGAGAACCTGGTTACACTGATAACGTTGTTGGTAGATTCAGACTCATAGTTGAGAGGATCCTTGATGTACCTAGTCATCACTAGGATGGATACTTACATTTTAGTAAGCAATTGTGCTCTTCTGCTCTGTGAAAGTTGGTGCTCAGATTGGAACCTGAAGTGATAGGGAGAAGGATGCTCTGTGGATAGCTCTAAAGAGGGAGCAGGATGCTCAGATGCAGAGGGAGCAGGACACTCCAACACATAAGGAGTTGATTATGCTTGCCTCTGAATTTGAACTGAAAAATATTTAATTGATGCATTACTTCTTGGGACTAGAAGTATGGAAGAGGCAAAAGGATATTTTCTTGAGTCAAGGAAAGTACACCATTGACATACTGAAGAGATTCAGAATGTTGGAATGTAAGTCCATGGCCATACTGATGGATGAAAATATGAAGAAGATGAGAGACACTACTTGAGATTCATATTTGATTGATCCCACTATGTATTTCCAGCTAACTGGATCCTTGATGTACCTAATGAACACCAGACCACATATATGTTTTGCAGTGAATTCTCTCAGCCAGTTCATGTACGAGATGAGACAGATTCGTTTGGTTGCTGCAAAACATGTGTTGAGGTACTTGTGTGGCACTGTGGGATATGGATTGAGATATGATTTAGAATGCGACTTCAGATTGTAGGGGTTTTCAGAATCATATTGGGTCGAATGTGCTATAGATAGGAAGAGCACCTCCGGGTGCTGCTTCATCTTGGGTTCTGCAGTGATTTCCTGGTGTAGCGAGAAGCAGACATCAGCAGCACTTTGTACTGCAGAGGCTGAGTACATGGATGCTAGAAATGTGGCTCGGGAAGTTGTGTGGCTTCGAAAACTCCTTGTGATATTGTTTTTCCAGATTCCATAGCCAACTATGATTCACTGTGATAACCAAAGCTGTGTGCAAATGTCAGTGAATCCTACATTCCATGACAAGTCGAAGCATATAGAGATTCGGCATCACTACATTCGTGATATGGTACAGAAAGGTGCGATCGAGCTACAGTATGTTCCGACAGATGACCAAACTGTAGATGTTCTTACCAAGCCTCTTCCTAGGATAAAGTTTGTATACTTTCATGGAATACTTGGTGTGGAAGAGAACGTGTCCCTACTTGAGAGGGAGAAATTATACAGAGACCAAGCATTATCCATATCACTCTAGGATAGAGTGAGGAGATCTCTCGAAAATCCTGATAGGATGTAGAGGCCACTGTATTCTCCAAATCACTCTAGGATAGAGTGAGGAGATCTCTTGAACATCCTAATAGGATGGAGAGGCCACTGCATGCTCTAGATCACTCTAGGATAGAGTGAGGAGATATCTTGGACATCCTGATAGGATGGAGAGGCTAGCACACACTTCCAAACAGTCTATAGAGTGGGGATATATCTCGTACATCATGGGACATGGAGAGATTTAGTGCATTCTCCATATCACTCTAAAAAGTGTGAGGAGATCTATTAGACATCCTGGGATGGGATGGAGAGGTTGGTGCACACTGGAACACACTGGTACTCTTGGACTCACCAAAGGACTGGTTGAGTTGGTGCATGTTCCCTGAAGGACTAGGTTGACTTGAGGCATGATGTCCTTGTGCATGTTCCCCGATGGACTGGGTTGAGTTGAGGCACATTTATTGATCCCCGATGGATTGGGTTGAGATGATGCATGCTGGAATCTTCGATGCACCGTGTAGAGTTGTTGAGGTGATGTATGGATCCACCAATGGATTGTGTGGAGTAGATGCATGATGACACTGTCTCGATGGACTAAGACTTTGTTGACAACCTTCAGTATGTATAGAGATGATCGAGATAGATGTGATGTACGTAGAAGATCCAGATGATCATGATGTTGATGATGACCATGTCCAAAGAATACCTTCCTTGTTGAGAGGGGGTGTTCGAAATAGTGCAACTTCGGAAGCTATTCTTATTGTACTTTATTATATTATTGTTGTACCTCCTACGAGAAAAGATATTGATGTAACTGACCATGTAAAATGATTGAAATAATCAATGTAAACCTTGGGGTGAAAATGCAGACAAAAAATAATTTTTAAATGTTATTTTATCTTCCCCCAAGACAAGTCATTCTTGTAAGTTAGACAAGTCGGCCTAGTGGGTAAACTACCCGAAAATAGTGGGAAATATGCCCCCAAAAATGGGTAGAACTACCCAAGATAGGTCATCCCAGTTTGGGAAAGTTAGGTCGGTCCAGTAAGGGAAAAAGTCATTTTTTCATGTGTATAAATAGAGAGGTCGTGTGCCTCATTTGGTCACTCACTCAACTTAATCAAGTTTGCACTAGAGGAGAGAGAAGTTCACATTTGCAACTAGAGAAGTGATTTTTGGGGTTTTCACTTGGAGAAATTTCCTATTTCTCTCTCTTGTATTTATACTCTGTTCTCGGGACTGATTATCTTTATACGAAGGTTGCTAGGTTTTCTCCCGATTGGGTTTCCTAAGATAAAATTATTGTGTTCATTGTTTCTGTTCTTGGTTATTATTTTAGTGATCCTATTGTTTATCTGCAATTAAGTTATATTGCTATAATTTTGTAAATTTAACAGGTAGAGTGCATCTCACCCTCTACCTCATCCTGATGCCTATACAAAAAATGTACCTCCATGCAAGGAATTTGAATCATGGAGGATATCCCTAGATACCACTATCTCTAACACTCCCTCTTATCGAGGGAAGTCCAACCATTGATGCTTGGATCCAACAAATCCCCTACTTTTGACATTGGCCCATCAGTCCTGACTGTCACTGCTACACTATGATCTATAGTAACCTCATCCACCTCCATCAAAGTATCCCCAGGAGAAGCCACTAACTCTGTCACTAATCCTTGATCCAAACACCCTCTGAATCTTTGTTGTATCCAATCTCCAAGACTTCCATCAAGCATATTTATTGACCTGTAAGTGTTGATGTATTTGTAACTTCGGAATGTATTTCACTTGTATATTTTATATTGTATTCATATGACATTGTACTTCCTACGGAGAGGTTTCATTCCTCCGATCGGGAAGGTCATTATTGTATTTGATAGGGCTATTAGACTCCCCTAGTGGGCTCGGCCCTAAGTCATGTTGTGATGGGTTATTAGACCCTCCTAGGAGAGGTCGGCCCAGTTAGGGTAAAAGAAAAGTGAAGTAAAGTATAAATAGAGAGTGTGACTCTCTCATTTGATCATTCACTCACTCACTCATTCATACAAGTGAGAAGTGCGCACAAGTGGAGGAGGAGGAGCTACGGAGGACTATCTCTTTGTTTTGGGGTTTTGTACTATTGCTCATTCTATCTCTAAGGAAGTTGTAGGGTTTTCTCCTTTATGGTTTCCCTGGTGAAATGATTTGTGTCTATTGTCTCTTGTGATTGATTATGTTGTGCTTGTTATTCTCTCAGATAAGATCCTAGATCATATTGAATTAAATGTTGAAAAAATAACATGGTATGCCGAGCTAACCTGAGAAGAAGACATTGTGTAGTTGCGGAAGCTAGGGATTCTTAATTTTTGGGTCTCTTTCCATAGATCATCAAAGGTAGGACGTTAGGCTGACTCTCCTTAGGAAGGTGCATCTTTCTGTTGAGATAGAATTTGATTTCAAGTATTTTCAGTTTTTGGCCTGTCACTGCTGTGGGAAATTAGGGCTTTTGACAAAAGTGGAATTTTGGAGTTCTCTCAACATAGGATTGATCGCCTCAGCAAAATCAAAATTTAGAGACCAAGATTGAACTTTTTGGTTGGGCAGAACCCCGGGATCTATCAAACCCTAGTTCGGATTTTGGACTAGAAAACCAGAAAACCAGAATTTGATAGAAGCTGTAGATCCAAATTTCGCAGGTCACTTTTGAGGGGTCAAGTTTTGGAGTTTTCAAAATCTGAGCACACCAGCTTTCTTGCCTCAGTCAATTGCATCTCCCTTTTCAGTCAGAAGTTTGAAATTCCAAGTTTGGATTTTTAGGGTTTCTCTGTCAAACCCTAGACAAGTCCAGATCCAGTTTCAACAAACCAAGTGGTAAGATCTAAATCTTTTATTTCCATTTGAGTTTCTCATTAAATATGTCTCACCACACCAATCTTGAGGATAAGATTGAAGGGGTTGATAACTTCGGAGCATTGAAGTATAGGATTGGGTTAATCCTAGAAGAGAATGAATTGGATACCTACATAAGTGAAGAGGTTCCAGTCCCAGAGGGAGATTAGGCTAAGGTATTACATAAAAAGAACTTGGTCAAGGCCAAGAGGATTATTGTAGATTCTATCAAATACCATCTCATACCTCATGTGTCTTCTCTAAAGACACCCAAGGAGATGTTTGATTCCTTGACCAAGCTATTTGAAGGAAAGAACATAATTCAGAAGATGACTTTGTGGAACCAATTGAAGAATGTCAAGATACAAAATTCCGAGACCATACAGCCCTACTTCTCAAGGGCCTCCCAAATAAAAGAACAACTTGAAGTTGTGGGAGAAGATATAGAGAATGGAGAAGTAGTGATGACCACCTTGAATGGTCTACCTAGGTCATGGGATTCCTTCATTCAATGAATTTGTGCTAGGAAGAAGCTCATCTCATTCAATAGGCTGTGGGAGGAATACTCACAAGAAGAAGCTCGTATTGTAGCTGGAGAAGAGAAGATGGGTAGTGAAGATCAAGCTCTCACAACACACACCAAGAAGAATTACAACAAGAGGGAGCATCCTCATCACAAGAAGGGTAAACACCACCAACAGAACCGAAGGGAGAAATTTGAAGGATCTATGAAAGAACTCTCCCACATTTGATGCTATACTTGTGATGAGAGGGGACACTATTCCAGAGATTGTCCTAGGAACAAAAGTATCTCCCACAAGAAGAAGAACACCAAGAAAAGACATCATGCTCACATTGCTGAGGATGATGAACCTTCCAGGAAGAGAGCAAGAGAAGAAAGTGAAGATTCTTCAAGCGATGAAGAGTATGTTTTGATTTCTTTTCTCACAGGAACTATTACTCATGGAAGCAATGATTGGCTTATATATAGTGGGGCTTACAAGCATATGACAGAATTCAAGGAATCCTTTATGAACCTTTCTGAACATGAATCACCCCACAAAGTGAAACTTGGGGATGGCTACCAATATCCTATAAAAGGAAGTGGTGAAGCCTCTTATAAGCTAGACTCTGGAAAGTCTATGAAGATGAAGGATGTCTTGTTTCTACCAGGACTTAAGAAGAACCTTCTCTCCATATCTGCATTGGATTAAAAAGGTATGAGGGTTGCATTTGTAGATGGCCAAGTTCTTATGTGGCCTAAGGGAAAGACCATAGATGATGCAGTTGTGATTGGAGAGCAAGAGAGAGGCTTGTACAAGTTAAAGGGACAACCTGGACAAGCATTGATGACTAAATCAAGAAAGGCACAGGACCTCAAACTCGGACGATAAAGAAGAACACTCTGTTGGAGACTCCAGTAGTTCCTGGAAAGAAACAAAGATTGAGAGGGATTCCACCCAACAACCAAACAAAGATAAGTAGTCGAATTGTCATTTCTTGTATATCTGATTATTTAAATGATATTGTTCAATCATGTATATACTTATGTTCCTAGATTTAGGATGTATATCATGCATGTTAGAAAAGTTGCAGTAATGAACAAGATACTACTAATAGTAATGGGTAAGTGGCCTATGGTACTGTACAAAACTCCATTGCTACTTATCTAAATTGAAACCTCTTTGTTGACATGTTGGAGTAGTGCACACTCTTAACAATGTTATGGTAGAGATGGAAGGCATCTAGAAAGTTACGGGATATGGATAAATGTTGTATTGAAGCATTGGCTAAGATAATTGCATGACTATATGACCTTTGTCTTTATGCGTAAGAATTTGTTCTAAAACTATGAGATGTTTCTAATCATGCAACTGAACTTGAATTGTAGGAAAGATAGTATACCATCACCTACAAGAGAGACTTGTTTCGAATAACAAGCGACGAAGACTCAACATACAACAAATCCAGAAAGCTACCTATTGAAGACATTGAAGAACCAGAAGCACCCAGGATTCGAGATACAATAATGAATGAAGTAAATCCAGAAGAAGACCGTAAGTTAGAAGATCCACAAGAACCTGTAGATCCACCCTGTGAGAAGAATTCTCACAAGAGGAAACCAGCATGGCTATGAGAGGTAATTCAAGAGGCAGAAAGGTATGGCTCTTCAGAAGGTATGCACAGAAGAGATCGAAGCCATACAACAGCTATGTAGCCCTGCTATGTGACATCATTGACAAAGAGCCTTCCAACTTTGAGGAAGAAGCTTAGAAGAAAGAATGGAAGGATTCCATGATCGAAGAGTACCAGTCGATCATGAAGAATGATGTCTGGGATGTGGTCCCGAGACCAGAAGCGAAGTCTTTGGTGACTTCCAAGTGGATCTACAAGATCAAGCATGCTGCAGATGGTAGCATAGAGAAATACAAGGCAAGATTTGTGGCACGTGGCTTCTCCCAGAAAGAAGGGATAGACTATGAGGAGACATTTACACCTGTAGCCAGGTACACTTCCATCAGAACAGTTCTTGCTCTGGCTGCAGTGATGAAATGGAAGATTGTTAGGAACCCATGTCAACCCTTCTCTTTAATATGTTAGTATATTGTTGTTGGATGCATATGCTTTGTAAGTCGTCCCGTAGTATTTGTTGATCCATTGTTTATATTAGCCCATAGTATTGACCCATAGTATTGGACGTATATGCTTTGTAAGTCATCCTGTAGTATTATATGTCCCATGGTTTTGACTCATAATATTGGGCATAGACTTAGTATATAAGTGTGTGTTGAGGTCATTGAAGGCACCGTGAAGTTAATTGTATTGAGCTTGCTCAAAGGAGGTTTCCCCCTCGAAGTGGCCCGTGATCAATATAAAAGCGATTCTAAGTTCTGTTATTTCTGATATCTCGTGTATTTGCATTAATTAATTATTGCAGGTTCTTCACATCTGGTATCAGAGCACTTTCTTGGGCTCATTGGGTGGAATTTCTGCCAAAATTTTTTTCGCATCTGTTGCAAGTTCAAATCTAGGAATAACCCCTATCCTCTTAATTATGGGAAGTACTTGGGAATAAGACATAAAACTCATTGTGAGGAGTACCACAGGAACCCCAAAGTACCTCGCCCACTGAGAGGACCTGCCAGCGAAAAGGGCAACGACCCCTACCTGATTGACTAGTTCCCACCCGTAAGGTAAACCAAGAGCTGTCATTTGTGGCAAAGCGGTTATCAGTTTTACCTAATCCGTGGAGTGAGGGGTACTGCCCCAATACGCAAGCCATCAAACAACATTGGTGGCCGAGTGAATCCCCTGAACCGATAGGAAGCCGCACATACCTGGGGTCCATATCTATTTTCAACTGAACTGTTGCCGATCACTTCTGCTCCAGATCCAGCCGTTTCAGATCTATTCTGAAATTCGTTCTAGATCCAGTCGTCGTTTAAGATCCAACCATTTTCGATACCTTCCACACCGTTGCAGATCCATCTGTTACGGATCCCTTCCGCGCCGCTGTTGCCGATCCATTTCTGAAAAAATAAATAAATAAATAAAATTTCTGTTTTTCGGCCATATCTCCCTTGTTTCAACTCTGTTTTCTTTGAAACTTCACTGACATCCCTGCAATCCCATTCTGCATATTTCATTCTTGAAGACCCTATCCCAAATTCCACTTCCCAAGACCAGAAATCCCACATTTGTCTATTTTTAGGGTTTGCCACAACTCCTTCAATTTTCACCCAAACGCCTTCAAATTTTGCCACCGTGTTCCTTTCCTAATTCTGCTTCTTTGTTCCTCTCTACCAAATTTTCTCATTCCTTCACCTCGCTTCTGAAATCCCCATTTTTTAATTCCCCGTCCATTAGAAAGTGTCCAAAACCTAGTCAAACCCCAATTACCCATCTGAGTTTTTTCCAAATCCAAATCTTCCTTTACTAAATAAGCTTTTGTTTGTGTTTTTCTATCCATTTCTCCCCCCCCCCAAAAAAAAAAAAATCTTAGTTGTGGTTGTCACCCGCGCAGCAGCAAAAACCATGGAGGAAGCACTTATAACCATCCAAACCAAACTCCAAGATCTGGATGAAAAATTTCTCAGCCTCCATCTTTAACATTCAACCATGAACAATAACCGACAACCAGAATCTTTTGCAGCCACCGGGTTCTCTTCTTCCAGCAATTTTCGTGGGCCAAAGCTTGGTTTTCCTCGCTTCAATGGTACTGATCCGACTAAATGGATATATCGCGCATAACAATATTTCAATCTGCATAATACTTTTGATGTCCAAAAAGTTCCACTTGCATCCTTTCATTTGGAACAGGAATCCCTTCAATGGTACCGTTGGTACATCAAAGCTCATCCCGAGCCAACATGGACAGATTTTTTCCAACTCCTTTTGCCATGATTTGGTTCTAGTGCTTTTGACAACTTCACAAGAGCACTCACTAAACTTCACCAAACTGGCACAGTGAGAGAGTATCAGACAGAATTTGAGAAACTCACCAATCACACAGAAGGATTGTCTGATGAATTTTACAGGAGTTGTTTTATCAGTGGTCTTAAGGATGAAATCCGGTCAGAGGTTAAAATGTTTTGTTCCAACACAATGATGGAAGTCTTAGGTTTGGCTAAGTTGGCAGAAGACAAGCTTGTAGCCCAACAACGCTCCAAACCCACTTTTGTTCCCTTCAGAAATATGGGTTCTCAACGACCTCCCATCCCGCCAGCTTCTCGACCAACTCCTATCAAGCATTTATCTGAAACCGAGATGCAGGCACGTCGAGAAAAAGGGTTTTGTTATAATTGTGATGAGAAATTCACTCGGGGACATAGATGTGTTCAAAAGAAGCTCTATCTCTTGGATGTGGATTCTCTGCCTGCCTCTGAACTTGGTGAAGAAGCTCCAGATATAGTAGATGATCAGGTTGACATTCAGCAACCTCCTGTTGACACCCCATCTCAGGATGACCCACCTGCGATCTCTCTCCATGCTGTAACCGGCGTCACAACCCCACAAACAATGCAGGTCAGGGGATACTTCAAGAAGTTCCCTCTTACCATACTCATTGATTCTGGTAGCACTCATAGCTTCATTGACCCTCAGATTGCCCAACAGGCTGATTTTTTTTTCCATCCTTGCTCCAACTTTGAAGTCATGGTTTCCAATGGGGGCACCTTACCTTGCAAGGGGAAGTGTCACAATGTGCGTATCTCTATGGAAGATTATAACATGCGCTCTGACATGTTTGCCTTGTCCTTAGGCACATGTGATCTGGTTCTGGGCGTTCAATGGTTACGCACACTTGGCCCCATCTTATGGCATTTTGCGGAACTTTGGATGCATTTTTCAGTCAATGGGGAACAATACAAATTAATGGGCTTACAACCAGGGTCTCTCTGCATCATCAGTTCACATTGCTTGGAAAAAATCCTTAAGAAGAATTCGCATGGTGTCATCGCTCAGCTCAATTCCATTCAGATGCACCCATCAATGATCTCCACTACTTCCTTGGATATATATGCAGGTGTCTTTGCTGAACCAATGAGCTTGCCGCCTTCAAGAGACCTTTCCGGTAAGAATTTAGTCGCATCTACCTCTCAGTAAGAAATTATGGCTATTTTGCATGTAGTACAGAAGTGGCAGCCATACCTATTAGGGAATTATTTCTGCATCAAGACTAATCTCCAGAGTCTGGAAAATTTTCTGGAACAATGGGTCTCCTCCCCAACACACCTGAAATGGGTTATCCCTATGCGATCACTTACAAGAAGGGTAAGGACAATATGGTGGCAAATGCTCCTTCTCGCACAATTGATGACCCGGTTTCTCTTACATCTCTTTCTCTGCTTGTTCCAAATTGGTTGCAATATGTTCAACATGACTATCTCTTCTATGAACTCCATGCTTCTTCATCAACAAGGCACTCTGGGTTCTTCAAAATGTATGACCGGGAACAATGTAACTTCTTTTGGTAGGGACTGAAAATGAGAATTCAATAGATGGTGGCTGACTGTGATACTTTCCAGGTCAACAAGGGTGAAATGACACTCCTTTCGAGATTGCTCAAACCCTTTCCCATCCCTACACAGCTTTGGCCAACTATTTCTATGGATTTCCTAGAAGCGCTTTGGTGGTACAATACCACATCTCAAAGGACACCATATGAAGAAGTCTATGGATAGACACCACCAGTTCTTCTTCCATACACCCTTAGCAGCTCCCCAATTTAGGAAATTGACTCGGTTCTTTGAAATCGCAATCAGATTCTTCTCATTCTGCAGGACAATCTTCACATGGACAGAATTTGACTAAAACAACAAGCCGATCAGCACCGTTATGAGCACACTTTCCACGCAGCTGATAGGGTTCTTCTTCATCTACAACCTTCCAAGCAATCCTCCCTGACACTCCAAAGGCATCAATGGCCCGAAATGCAACCCGAGGATGCTACCGGGGAACCACTCCTTTAGATTCTGCAGCAATTTCCCCAACCAAAGCTTTGAGGACAAAGCTTTTTCTAAGGGAAAGGGGATGTTAGGAACCCGTGTCAACCCTTCTCTTTACTATGTTAGTATATTGTTGTTGGACGCATATGCTTTGTAAGTTGTCCCATAGTATTTGTTGATCCATAGTTTATATTAGCCCATAGTATTGACCCATAGTATTGGATGCATATGCTTTGTAAGTCGTCCCATAGTATTATATGTCCCATGGTTTGACTCATAGTATTGGGCATAGACTTAGTATATAAGTGTGTGTTGAGGTCATTGAAAGCATCGTGAAGTTAATTCTATTGAGCTTTCTCAAAGGAGGTTGCCCCCTCGAAGTGGCCTGTGATCAATATAAAAGTGATTCTGAGTTCTGTTATTTCTGATATCTTTTGTATTTGCAATAATTAATTATTGCAAGTTCTTCACAAAGATACACCAGATGGATGTCAAGACAACGTTCTTGAATGGTGTAGTGGAAGAGGAAGTATATGTGGAGCAACCACTCGGGTTTGAGACACATGATAGAGAGACTCATGTGTGCAAACTGAAGAAAGCCTTGTATAGTTTTAAATAAGCACCTAGGACATGGTATGGAAGGATTGATAGCTTCTTGACTAGTTTAGGCTTTGCCAAGAGTAAAGCGGATTCCAACATTTACTACAAGCTTGAGGAAGGAAATCCAGTGATACTTCTACTATATGTAGATGACCTGTTTGTGATAGGTGAGGATGGGTTGATTGCTGATACGAAGAGGAAGCTTGCTGCCAAGTTCGAGATGAAGGACTTGGGTATGATGCACTATTTTCTAGGCATGAAGGTGTGGCAGAGTGCGGATGGAATCTTCCTTGGACAAGGGAAGTATGCAGTAGAGATCTTGAAGCGGTATGGGATGATGGAATGAAAGTCCATGGCCACACCTATGGCATCAAACCTAAAGCTATTGAGTGATGCTTCATCAAATTCGGTTGATGCCACAATCTATCGTCATATGATTGGGTCCTTGATGTACCTAACGAATACGAGACTAGATATTTCCTTTGCTATGAACACATTGAGACAGTTCCTAACGGATCTGAGACATGTTCACCTGATTGCTGCAAAGCATATTCTGAGGTACCTGAGGGGTACGATTGATTATGGGCTCAAGTATGATGCGATTCAGAATATTAACCTGGAGGGTTATGTTGATTAAGATTGGGCAGGTAGTGCCATTGATAAGAAGAGAACTTCGGGGTGCTGCTTCAGTTTGGGATCAGGTGTGAACTATTGGTTTAGCAGGAAGTAGTCCTGCGTGGCAATAAGTACACCCGAAGCAGAGTATGTCGTAGCTTGTTTGGCTAGTTGTGATGAAGTATGGCTAAGGAAGCTATTGTCTGATTTGTTTGATCTCCAGTTGGATGCTACTTGTATATATTGCGACAACCAGAGTTGTGTGAAGTTTTCAGAGAACCCAATGTTCCATGACAAGTCGAAGCACATTGAGATCAAGTTCCACTATATCAGGGATATGGTGCAGAGAGGAGCAGTGAAGCTCTAGTATGTTGTGATGGATGAGTAGATAGCCTATGTATTGACCAAGTCGTTGGCCATAGTGAAGTTTGAGTACTTCAGAGAGAAGCTTGGTGTACTTCAGATCCAGGTTCCTTCCAAGGGGAAGTGATGAGTCCAAAAGACGTAGATGCACACGAGCCATTCTCACATGGTGGTCAGTGTGTCCTCCCATGATGCAGATGTAAGGGCTGGGGCCATTCCGACATGGTTGAGGTGTGTCTTCCCATGGTCGCTGATATAAGTGTCGGGCCATTCCGACATGGTTGAGGTGTGTCTTCCCATGGTCGTTGATATAAGTGCCGAGCCATTCCAGCATGGTTGAGGTGTGTCTTCCCATGGCTGCGATATAAGTGCAGAGCCATTCCAGCATGGTTGAGGTGTGTCTTCCCATGGTTGCAATATAAGTGTTGTTCCATTCTCATATGGTTGAGGTGTGTCTTCCCATGGCGTAGATGTAAGGGCAGCGCCATTCTCACGTGGTTGAGGTGTGTCTTCCCATGGCGTAGATGTAAGTGTTGAGCCTGTCCAGGATGGTCAAAGGGAAGTCCTTCCATGCCGGTGATTGTAAGTGTTGTGTTGTGTGCATCTGGGCTGTGCTTCGTGGACGATGAGGTGACTGTATGGTACACAGGTTTTGCAGAGGCATATAATCAGTCCTGGGATGCTCCTTCAAGTTTTGCAGTGGCATATAATCAGTCCTAGGAGATCTTGCAAGTTTTGCAGAGGCAGTGTAATAAGTCTTAATATGTACATACTTGATGGCTTGATCATAGAGATGATGAATACCTACATGGAGGCTAGGCCTACATCCAACATGAAAAAGGGCTGGCTCTGTAGAACTTCCTATGATGAGTAGATTGGATATTGATGATTGAGATAGCAGTTTCAGTGATGATGATGATCCAGCTTTGATGATCCTCTGGTGATGAAGACTTGTACCGATGAACTGTGTCAAGGGAATACCTTCCTAGTTAAGAGGGAGTGTTTATGTATTTGTAACTTCGGAATGTATTTCACTTGTATATTTTATATTGTATTCATATGATATTGTACTTTCGACGGAGAGGTTTCATTCCTCCGATCGGGAAGGTCATTATTGTATTTGATAGGGTTATTAGCCTCCCCTAGTGGGGTCGGACCTAATTCATGTTGTGATGAGTTATTAGACCCTCCTAGGAGAGTTCATCCCATTTAGAGAGTGTGAATCTCTCATTTGATCATTCACTCACTCACTCATTCATACAAGTGAGAAGTGCGCACAAGTGGAGGAGGAGGAGCTGCGGAGGACTCTCTCTTTATTTTGGGGTTTTGTACTATTGCTCATTCTATCTCTAAGGAAGTTGCGAGGTTTTCTCCTTTATGGTTTCCTCGGTGAAATGATTTGTGTCTATTGTCTCTTGTGATTGATTATGATGTGATTGTTATTCTCTTAGATAAGATCATAGATCATATTGAATTAAATGTTGAAAAACTAACAGTAAGTAATCTCCCTCTCTCTCTGAACTGACTCAACTCTCTCATGAGCTAAGTCCAACAATGTCATCTCATACCAACTCAGTCTTCAGTTGGTACCTGTATGAGCATCATGCTCATCCATATGATATGAGTCCAAAGACTCACTCCTCTATGCATCATCAACACCATGACCATCTCACTCATGCATCAGATAAAAAGAATCACTCATGTGAACCTCATGACTATGGTGAGCATCTTGCCCACCCATATACTGTGAGAACTCACTCCTCCAAGCACCATCCCTGTTGTGAGCATCTCACTCCCTATCCTCCTCTGCCTATGATGAGGAATCACTCAACCAACCAGATGTCCCTGACATGGGCTCACCCCGAACCATATACTCACCATCAATCCTGTGACCCATCAAGATTGGATCAAATCCCTCCGGATATGTGAATATGAGATCCATCTGGAAGACAACTGAGTAACCGGAAGCATCCAATGCTACAATTGAGAGTATACTCCCTCTTAGTCCTAGAATAAAAAGTACTCCTGATACCTCCAAGAGTTCTCCAAACTCCCTCTTAGCGAGGAAGGTACTTTTGGAAGCATCCACCATGATCAAATACATCATTTGTTGTTGTTGCTACTCCCTCTGAACTAGAATACTTGTCGGATGCATTTGCTGTACTCTGATATGAATATGTGTGCTCCTACTCTATCGGTGTCATCTTGAGAGAAGAACCACACTGTCCCTCTGTCACTGACCCTAAAATTGCAGCCAATATCTCCTTGGACCCACATACATTCTATCCCAACAAATTGTAAAACTTTCCTTGTCTAATGCCATGACTCATGACTACATCCAAGGTCACTCCCTCTGAATATAGAAACCTATATCCATCCTAGAACATAATACTATATCCATCATCCTCCAAAGCTGATACCGAGGGTAAATCTGTTTTCTCTAGTACATGCATCCATCCTTCCATATTCAGTAGACCTTCTGACTTCAGCTGGAATATCATCGAACCAACTCTCCTCACTACTAACCTCTTATAGCAGTCTAATTTTGTCTGATAAATACTAAAGAACACTTCTCATATTCCCATCATATATATAGATGCATAACTGTACAAAGTCCTGAAGCCATGACTCTGTAAATTTGATAACACCGTTGATTCAAAATATTTGATTAAAAACTAACCTGTAGGTTTGTGTCTTGGTGAACAAGCTAACCCACTCTTTCTTAGATCTAGGGTTCTCTCTCCCAAGTATGATCTTTGTTCTCATAGATTTGGTTTCTGCCCTCACAAATCTTATAGATCTGGTATCTATCGTAACAGATCTGATGTCTGCAATCACATATCTGATATATATCCTGACAGATATGATGTCTGCACTTGCATATATGATATATCTAATGTGTGTTCTCACATATATGATAGATCTGGTGTTTATCCTCATAGATCTAATGTCTTCACTCACATATATGATATTTGAAATCTGCTATTCATATATGGACTATGCCCTCACATATCTGAACACTACTCTCCAGATCTGATATATCTTCCACAGATCTAGACTCTGCTCATGCTATATCTGATAGATATATCTAAGATATATCCACCAAAATCAAAAATCTGATATATATGACCTCTACAACCACATATATGAGCTCCTCTCTTTAGATACAGTAGATCTGGTCTCTATCTTCACTGATCTACTAGATCTATCTCAGATCTAGACTCCAACTTTTCAGATCTATATCTATTAGATCTAACCTCTATTTTCATAGATATGAACCATGCTCTTTAGATCTGGTAGATCTGGTCACTCTCTCCATAGACTCTCTCCATAGATATAATATCCCCACTAAGTCTCCACATAGATCTGGTATATTTCTCGTAGATCTGAGTGTGAATGCCCCCTCTGACCCTTACAAGGGCTATGGTACCATGTTAATTTTATCCATAGGTCACTACTTGCTTTGGACACCTTGAGAACTCAATGGATTTGAGTCTCTATAATCCAAATAAACAATAAAGACTTATAGCAAAAAGTACTACCATATCTCTTAACACTTTAACCAATAAAACAACAATCACATAGATGAACTCACAATATACCTTGGAAACCCCAATGGGGAAAACCAGATCCGATGGAGGATTTCTTCTTTCTCGAGCCCATAGAAAATTAAAAGAGACTTAGTTACATACAACTCTTCAGAATAAAACAGCCGAACCTGATGGGTTATGAAACCCGAGATCTACAGCAGATGAAACTACTGCTCTTGGGAAATGTTCCCCCTGTTGTCAGTTTGGATCTAAATCTTTCTAAATATCTTCCTTGTCCTGTCTCAGGATGTACTACATATCTCTACTCCATAGCCCTGATATGCTCTGTCTAGAATGAAATCCTGCTATTTCTCAATGTAGAATGCACCCTTTGCTCTGCATGGAAAAGTGCGCCCTCCCTCCAACATTGAAAAAATGACCTAGCTCAGATCTCAACCAATCTGATCTGAGATAGACACATATCTTCTTCAAACACTGAAGAAGACCTACCCTGCAAGTCTCAGCTGCTTCGGCCTCAATCTGAATCCACAATTTCCTCCTCTCCTCAGGAAGTGCGCCCCCTCTCTGTAGCAAAGTCTCCCTCACTCTAAAATATGTAGAAACTCCGCTGTGATGATCTCTCATCCCATAGTCAATGGAAGACAGGTTCCTCTGATCAAGTGAGGACTGATCCAACTCATATCCCTTCACTCTACCTCCTGTAGAATCTCCTCTCTCTCTCTCTCTCAGAAAGTCGCCCACTATGCATGCACAAGTCGCCCCCCTCTCAAACTAATCTCTCTTTGATAAGTCTATTGAGTAACCTCTGTCGGTGAACTTCTTCCTCCTTATAATAACTCACCATCCGATTAGGGTTTCCAAAACCCTAAAGTGAGTGCATGCAAAAATATCACTTTTGCAAGCTTTTTAATTAACAGTTGTGCATGCAGAGGCAAATCACCCCAAAAGGTCCGTATGCATCCACTGCTAGATTCATGCCACTAGGTAGAGTGAAAATCACTCTCTACCTCATCCTAATGCATATACATCAAATGTACCTCCATGCAAGGCATCTGAATCATGGAGGACATCTCGAGATACCACTATCTCTAACACACTAGGATAAGACAAGTGTACTGCCTAGATTGATTTTATAGTAATAGTTCCAAATTCAAACTAAACAATTATGAAAAAAAGAATATAAAAAATAACCGGTATCTATGCATGGATAACTGGTAGTTGATGCATGAATAACTGGTAGTTGATGCATGGATAACGAAAACTCCATACAACACTTAACTTGTGACCTTATCAGTGGTCACCAACCACAAGTTAAGTGGTTGTGCTAGTATAGATATATAGCATAAAATTTATTGTTGGTGCTTACAACTTATTCATGTCACGCTCATACCCTATTTATGCACAATGCACTATTAGTGTGTTCATTCAAATGACATACATGATTAAAATTTCTCTACGTTGGATGGTGGCTCAATAATATTTTTAATTTCTATATTCAACCTACAACTTATCTACTTTCTTTGGTTCTATTTTTTGTAGGGACTAACCACTTCGAGGCATATTCACATGTTCATATCTACATCAAAACCATAATTCAAGTAGTGGGTTTGTGTGTTTCTATATGCAATGTAGAATATCAATTATGATTAAGTTATTTGTGACTTGAGTATTCAATTGATCTTGAGCTTGAGTACCTAGACTAACTAGGGTCATGGTGGCTTTAGTGTGGTCATACACATGTAGTTGTGGCTCTTGTGATCCAATCTTTGACCTCTAAAGAAAATATTAGGTATTTAATTGATATATCAAATAATTTACTAGATCATCCTATCTGTCGATAGGATAAAGATAAAATTATTAACATCCTTAAACAAGTTAACTTCCATGCAATCCCTGTTTGGGGTGGACTAGCTGAATAATGGTTCATCTCATGATAGATAAAGTCATTTATTGACACAAAAATGCATGCAAGAAAGGACCATAATTACTGTAATGTCCCCATTCAAATAAATCTCAAGAAGGGAAAATTCCACCAATCTACTAGTTTCCTAAGTTGGGGTGGAAACATTAAATTTGGAATAAGGAGACTAATAAACCCAAAATGGACTTTAGCTTGACATAAATATATTAAAAGGGGATAAATAAATATTTATTATGAGTAAATAAGATGGCACTTGGTCATGGAGACACATTGGTGGTGTGGGACCCACAAAAGTTAGATTCCCCATGCCACATGGCATTCCACTCTCACCCATTCGAATCCAAGGTGGATTCCAATGTTCTTGGGGGATTTGGGAGGGAATAATACTTGGCATGGCTCAATGAGGTCGAAATGTAGAGGAAGAGTAACTCCCATGGAAGAGGAAGAGGCATTTTGGAGCTAGTGGGACACTTGGACTAGATTCCCTATTTTCTATGACACCAATGATGAAGATGCCTATGACACTTATGACAAAATAAGACCTGATGGATGACATATGACATATATGACATGTCAGGTCTAAAAATAGCCTCCAATAGGGCGCACAAGGGATTTAGGGCATCCAAAGAGTCACCCATTCGAATTGAGTGAAGGAGGAGGCTAGAATTGGAGGGACAAGTGGCATACATTGGAATCTCTTCCTAATTTGAGTTGGCATGAATATCATGGATGGAATTTGAGATAAGGAGGTATTTTTAAGTTTATAAAAGTCAAGAACAAATAAGGAGATTAGCTTTTGATCATTTTACATTTTGCATTTGGAGAAGAGAGCTAGTAGAGTGCTATTCTACTTGCCTTAGCACCAATTTTGAGTGTGAAAGATTCCCATCCTAATTGGAAATTGGAGAGGCCATTCAGACCTTTCATTTGGAGCTATAATGGATTCCTTTATTATAGGTTGAATCTATAGGGAAGCTCGTGGTCACATCTCCTTCAGCTTGCTTCTACAACCATTCTTCCATTTCTTGTCATATTCTTGCTCCTTGAGGAGAGGCGCACTTGGTAAGGTGATGATATCTTTGGGATAGTTATTGAGGCCCCATATCTTTGTAATATGATATATATACTCTGTATTTACTGCTCATAATACTTTCAGATCTAAACTCCAAGATATTTTATGTACAAATGCTAAACTATGAATAAATGGTGTCATTTCCCCAATACCTTGTTATTTGCACTTGAAGTGGTATCAAATTCGAATGGTTCAGTCAAACTATGATATATTATTGTTGCATGGAGCACCATTAATATGATGAATCAGTTTAATATTCATTAGAAAAGCATTGGGAGAAATATTCTCAAGTTTCATAACCATTTGTGAAGATTTACTATCATTTCCCCTATGTTGAAGCTAGTATACAAACATCTTATTTATGGAAGTTGAAGAAGAATTTAGGAATTGATTGATGATGTATTTTGGATCCCATTCAAGTCCTTTAACAATACCATGTATCTGTTCTAAAATTTTGGAAGGTATTACAGTGTTTGGGAAGCCATCTTTGTCCCCTACCCTTGGGGGTTTTGAACCTCGATTTGACTAATAAAGTTCCCTATTTTTCCATGATTATAAATGCAGGTTGCAGAAGTGTTTTAAGAGTGTACAAGAATCCATCAGCCTAATTTACATGTATGAATACCTTCCAAACTCATTCAGACCCAAATTAGAACCATTTGGAGCCATTTGGAAGCAGTTGAGTCAATACTAGTATGAGGGTTGAATTGGTCAAAATTTGCAATTTTTCTTAGATTTTGAAAATTATTAAAAAAGGAAACTACAAGTGATATCAGATCATAGTCCTTGAACCTTATGTGAATGACCATTTACAAAGACACCAAGCCAAAGAAATCAACCCACACCCTTAGAACCTGAAACTGAAAGTGTTTTTGTTGAAGAGGAAGAAGTAGGAAAATAAGTGTATTTTGTTGAAACTATGGCTAGGGATGAGAAGGGAACCTCAGAGGATAAGGAGGAATCTACTAAATTCATGAAACCATTCTTTGAAGACATGACAAAATAGATAATGAAAGGGTTTGAATTGTTAGCTAGTCAACTTGGAAGCAAAGGAGCAATAGGAGGCATCCTCAATTCTCTTTTTGAGGGAAAGAAGATAATGGGTGAAAGTATTTTCTCAAGAAAAGGACCTCATAATAGGCCTAATTAATTTCATAGTACACCAAGTCATACTACACCTAAATTTCTTGAGGCCAAAGAAGAACCTAACACCCAATTTGATATGCAGGGAGTTGTAAAAGAATGGAACAAATTGAGTGAAGATTGTAGAAGGAATCTACCCTTTGATCAATACTTTAATGTTTCAAACAAACTCAAAATGAGGGAAGGTAATAGGACTCCATTTAAGAATAAAGAATTTAATTATGACATTGGAAAAATGCCCCTTCCCACTTTTGATGGCTCATCTCAAAGTTCTGCAAATACTTGGGTACAAAAACTAGATGTGTATCTTCAATTGAATCCAATGGTGGAAGAGGATGCTTTAAAAATGGCTATTTTGCATCTCGAAGGAGAAGCCAATGATTGGTGGTTCCATGGTATGAAAACCTTGGGACATGATCAGGTTACAACATATGGAGAATTTGTTGACAGGGTATTAGAAAGATTTGAGCAAAGAGACCCAGAATTTCCTTTCAAAGAACTAGCCCAATTGAAGCAAGTTGGAACCCTTGCTGAGTATATGTAATAATTCCAAAGACTATTAGCTAAGGTGGCTGATATATCTATGGTAAGATTAGTCTTGCTCTTTACTGAATGTTTGGATGAACCCCATAAAGGTTTAGTTAAATCCCACAAACCTAATTCATTGAAGGATGCCATGAACTTGGCAAGATATTTGCAGAATGTGCTACCAATGACAAGGGTTCCCTCCAAGACCAACTTTCCTTCCCAATTCAGATTTAAAAAGAAGCCATGGAAAAAAGATGAATTTGGAAAGGATAAGAAATAGGGACCAAGCAGGGAAGAGCTCAGAAGGAAGAAACTATGTTACACATGCTTCCAACCATGGGTATCGGGACATAAATGTGCTAAGGGAAAGGCACAATTCATTGAAGTATTTTCTGATGATGAGTATGAAGAGGGTATGGAGGAAGGAGGACATATTTCAGACCAAGAAGAGGGATATGCCACAGTATAAGAAGAGAAAAAAGAAGAATATCATCCATTACCTGACAAAGGGAGACTAGCAGTGCTTTCAGGAGTGCCTCGTTTCCACACTATTCGATGCCAAGGAGTTGTACAAGGAAAAAGGGTTTCAGTATTGGTATATGGAGGAGCCACATATAATTTCATTGATGCAGCCATAGTGGAGAGGATAAAGCTACATGCTGAACCATTCGATTGCTTCAAATTCATCATTCCAGGTCACCATACTATGGAGTGCAAAACATGGATTCCAAAGCTACAACTCACCATAGGTAATTACACATTTTTTGATAGGTTTTATGTGGTTGATGTTGATGATACTAATGTGGTCTTGGGAGTGCAATGGATGTACTCTATAGGGTAACATACAATGAACTATCAAATCCCTGAAATGCGATTCAAATATTTGGAAGGAAAACACAGGGTATTGAGAGGAATGCACACCTATCCGAATCAAGTAGTGTCATTCCATAGCATGAAACACAAGAATGAAAAGGTTTTGGGATACATTCCTCATGAAAGGCCACCTGATAGAGGAGGAACAATTTTTCAGCATCCTAAATTGAGATTTCTTTAGGGAAAGCAATCTTGGGTGGGGAGGACTGTAATGTCCCCATTCAAATAAATCTCAAGAAGGGAAAATTCCACCAATCTACTAGTTTCCTAGGTTGGGGTGGAAACATTAAATTTGGAATAAGGAGACTAATAAACCAAAAATGAACTTTAGCTTGACATAAATATATTAAAAGGGGATAAATAAATATTTATTATGAGGAAATAAGATGACACTTGGTCATGGAGACACATTGGTGGTGTGGGACCCACAAAAGCTAGATTACCCATGCCACATGGCATTCCACTCTCACCCATTCGAATCCAAGGTGGAGTCCAATGTTGTTGGGGGAGTTTTAAGGGCATAATACTTGGCATGACTCAATGAAGTCGAAATGTAGAGGAATAGTAACTCCCATGGAAGAGGAAGATGCATTTTGGAGCTAGCGGGACACTTGGGCTAGATTCCCTAGCTTCTATGACACCAATGATGAAGATGCCTATGAAACTTATGGAAAAATCAGACCTGATGGATGGCATATGACATATATGACATGCTAGGGGTAAAAATAACCTCCAATAGGGTGCACAAGGGATTTAGGGCAGCCAAAGAGTCACCCATTCGAATTGAGTGAAGGAGGAGGCTAGAATTGGAGGGACAAGTGGCATACATTGGAATCTCTTCCTAATTTGAGTTGGCATGAATCTCATGGATGGAATTCGAGCTAAGGAGTTATTTTGAATTTTATAAAAGTCAAGAACAAATAATGAGAGTAACTTTTGATCATTTTACAATTTTCATTTGGAGAGAAGAGCTAGTAGAGTGCTATTCTAATTGCATTAGCACCAATTTCAAGGGTGAAAGATTCCCATCCTAATTGGCAATTGGAGAGGTGTTGTAGGTACAACATATCTCATGATCAATTGATCATGGGAGCCCCAATTTTTGTAAATACAAAGGTATTTAGGAAGTCCCTTAATAAAAGACAAGATTCTTAAAACCTTGTTTGTATGATCTTGTACCTTTTCCTTTTGGTTTATGTAATTATCATTATTTTTTCCTTAGAAAATTTCTGAGTTTTTGGTTGTTTTCTTGATTTTTGAAAAGCCTTCATTTCTTTCAAAACATAATTTTCTTCCCGAAATCCTGAAACCCAAAATCCCATAATTGCGGATTGCGGGAATCGTTTGTTCTTTATTTTGGAATTTTGTCAACCGAAATTGCGGATTGCGGGAAAGCTGTGTGATTATTTAACGGAAAATTCGATCCCACAACCTGAAACCCGTAATTTTCGTATTTCAAATTATGAAAATTCGTTATGTTAATAAACCGCGTTGTGTGTTCCTGCAACCCGCAACAAGCAATTTGCGGATTGCGGGATGCGGTAAAGTTATTTTGTTTTTCTAAACATTATTTTCATTCCCGAAACCCGCAACCCGAAATTTGGATTGCAAATTTCGGAAACACGTTTGTTTGTTGTTTTGCGTTTTTGAAAACCCGCAACCTACAATTGCTGATTGCAAATTGTGGGAATTCTGTTTGAAGTTTAAAAAATAAAACTTTTGAACCCGATCCCGCATCCCACGGGGCATAATCTTAGCCGTTCATCTCTTTTGATCATACGGTCCATATTTGATCCGACCGGAAATTGATAAATATGTGATTTTTCCTATTTTCCTTGATCATTTTTAATGTCGGAATTTACTATGCTACGTGGATTTGTACTACGATTTTCTTACCAGGGTCATTTTCAGCAATTTTCAGCCATTTCCAAGTTGGTTTATTGTCGTTTTTTGCATTTGCCGTTCATGATTTTCCTGTTTTGGGTTAAGTTTTGATTTTTGTTTTATTTATTTACCAGAATTTCTAGACCTTGCCAACATGTCACGGAATACTCACTCTAAGACAACCCACAGGGATTTGCTGACTAAGGACCCAAATTTTGGTATCTTTTCTGATACCAATGAGAGGGTAACTGAAACATACCAAATGGATTGGGCCAAGATATATTCAATTTTTGACAATGATGACCTTTCCGAAATCAAGTAAGACCGACCTGCGTACGAGAAGATTAGGGCTTCTCAAATTCACGCCATTGCTACCCCGGCCTGCTGTCTTACCTTATACAGACCTAGTAAAATGGATTGTGGAAAATGCCAAACCTAAAGACCGATTGTTTAATGACAGTGCAGGGTCACAATTGACAACTTTCCGTCTTGAGGATTTTATCAAAGCCTTTTCTCTTAAACCAGCTGAGCAAACCCTTAGCCCCGAGTTCATAACATCATCTAAGACTAGGTACAATTTTGACGAGATGATGAAATCATGGATGATTAAACTGAGTATTTTTGTGCCCAATGTTGATAACCTTTTCCCAATTGTTTGGTTTAGGGAACCTTATTCCTTATAGGAAGCCATGCTCTGCAGGCTCTTTGGCCTCCCAAATTGCTCAGTCTTTAAGGCTGGGTGGGCTCCAATATCCCATCATGTGTTAACAACTGATGAATCTTTCCCCTGGGCATCTATCTTGTCTATAGAACTCAAAACCGCAATTCAGGATTACCAAAAGGCACCTTCCCTAAGAAAGCCACACTTCTACATGCCAGCCTTCATTTTGGATGTCTTTTGCTCTGAGTTTCAATATCCTAACTTAGGATGGCATTGGACCCCTTCAGATCCACCAATCCATATTTACCATTCAACTCTGTGGGAAACCAACTTTGTGCCACTGCTTTACGACATTTGTGACCATTTTATGGGCACCATTTACTTCAAGATATTTCAATAAGAGGCACCTGCCTTTTCAGCTGATGCCAAGGCCTTCATTAATACTATTTGTGATTGGTATGTTTATGAGTCTTATTCATATATCAGAGTCTGGGGAAGTGACATTGTTCATCTTCTGCCCAGAATAGTGCCTGACAGATTGGTCATCCAAGAGGTTTCCTACCAAAATGTTACTGACAGTGTTTACAGGAAGCTCACTGATCCTTAAAATAAAGGATGGCATAAATTTTCCTTGAATCTTGGGCCACTAGTCATCCCAACTTCAAATTGGGCTATAGTGCTTGGTGACCAGGTGGCTCCTTTAAATCTAGGAGTTGCTCCCAAAAGAAAGCATGATCCTAAGAAGTTCCTTGATGCACACTTCAAACAATATCATATGAAGATGGACTATGTCCATGAAGAGCATCCAGATGACTCTATCTATCAAGGAGTGGACACACTTTCTTAGGTCCTGGCTAGGGAAAAGAGCCTAGATGAACAACATCAGATTATGCAGTTTCAGAAAGATATCAAAGCTAAAGTCTTGGGCTACAGAACATTCGAGATGAATCTGCTTGAGCAAGTCAGGAAAGATAGAGAAAAAAAGGAAAACCAGCAGGCAAATGCCCCTCTAATGCTCACTTATCTGGATGGGGATAAAGGTAAAGCCCCCATGGAGAATCCTCCTGAGGTAAAAAGAGCTAAGCAGGTCAAATTTTTGCTCGAGACTTCTCATCAGATGAAGCAGAAGTTATCAAATATATCTTCAATGCTGAAAACCCAAATAGTTGAACCTCCTAAGCCTATTGAGGATGTTAAAGTGACTACTGCAGTTGCACAAGTATGTGATGATTTAATTATAGCTGAGGTCAACCCAGTTAAAAGGCATAAAATTTAGATACCCTCATCACAGGTTACTGCTGTAGAGCTCATTGACAGTGATGTTGATGATGGGCCCAATCCTTCAGTATTAATCACTCAAGAAGTAACTCAAGGAACAACTGAAGGAGCAATTCAAGAAGTGATTGAGAAGGTGACTGAATAGGTAACTGAAGATTCACAGACAATCACAAATTTACTGGATACTATTGAGATGGATCATTCCTTTTCAGATCAACAAGTATTGGAGGTGACCACTACCCCTGACATCACAACTTCATCACTGTTGTTATCATCTATTCATGATCTGTCTGTTTTGTCCCCAGGGCTTATCCCACCATTTTCCATATCTCAACTCTTTCATAATTTGACTTCTAGAGTCACCCCACCTTCAGACAACTTAGTTCCTTTTTCAATTTCCCCATCTATTATTGTAGAGGTCCATCCTTTGGCTGTCCCTCAGCAACTTCCCTTATCTACTTTACCATCATCCAATAATGATCAACCACCTTCCATTCCTTCCTCATCACTACTTGCTGATGATGATCAAGTTTTACTTTCTGAAGCATTCACTTCAATCCCTTCTCCAATCTCTATTCTATCAGTTCCTCAGATTGCCCCTATTCCTTTGAATACTCCTCAAGTTACCTTGCCTATCCCTACTCCTACTGTTACTCAAACCCCTTCACTAATTTCAACAGAGAATGTTATTTCAATTAATTCTGAAATAATAACTGAATATGAAGATGATGAGGTAGTCCCCCTTGGACATTACTTTTACAGTAAGGATAATAAAGCAGTGGTAAAAAGGGGTAAGAAAAGAAGCAGAGATCAAGATGGATTAGAAGTATTTGTTCCTAATCATATAGTTTGGGATCAACAAACAAATGACCCCCAGACAGGAGCAATTGAGACAGCCACATCCTTAAGGGCATTTGCTGGTGCAAACCTTGATTCAATCCAGATATTGAATAGAGAGATTGATCAAAAGAAAGAGGAATTGGAAAGGATGGAAGAGGAGCTGATAAAGACCAAGGAGGAACATGAGATTTATGTAAATGATCTCAGGAGACTATTGGAAGACAGGTTAGAATATGTGGAGCGAAGCATCATCTCTCTGCAGAATGAACTTCGAAATGTACAAACTGAGAATTCTGCTAATACTTAGAAGATAGCCTTACTGCAAAAACAATGTGAGGATGCAACTGCAAGTGCAGCCTCATCTACTTTCTTTAAGTTGTATTCCTAGGAATTTAAAGATTTGGCCCTTCAAGTTAATGAGGAGCATCATAAGTTGATAGAGAAGCTATTTTGTACTTTGGATGAGATCAGGGACATTCATATAATCTTTGGTAAGATGTATGGTGTCCTTGAACAACAAAAATCCAAAAGGCTACAGGCCTCTCAAGCAAGTCAGAGAATTTCTGAGTGGAAGAGGTATATCAAGGACAGACCAGACAACATCCCCATTCTCAGCAGTTTTCAGTTTAAGAAGGTCAAATCCGCATTGAACACCTGGCTCGAGCTTAATGAATCAGTTGAAGAAATCCTTAAGAAATCACAGGCCATATGCAGCAGACGATGGTATGCAGTAGATAACATCATGGAGATTATACACTTTGATGCCATGGATCTCATTGAGGATTCTAGCACGCCTAAGTTGAAGGTTGAGCAAGTTGAGCGCAGGTGTAAAGAGGCCAAGGAGAAAATTCATCATCTTGAACAGGTCAACATTGATGATGTGGAACAACTGATTAAAAAACCGATCAGCATCAAAGGAAAAATCCACATCTACATTCGCATTTTGGAATAAGTTAGCTAAGAATGAGATGGAAACATTTGAATGTAATGCCCAGTTGGGGCTAGAATCAGCTAACTATCTGAATGTGGATGAGTTGTTAGATATTTGGGACAAGTGGAAAGTATTTCTAGGCCATTAGTTTATTTTTAATTTTGTAATCCCGGTTTGTGGGAATTTACTCCTTTTATTATTATTTTGCAACTCTTATTTAAAAGAGATGATCTCTCATAGAGAGGGATGATGGAATTTGGAGGACAAAATCTGCAGGAGAGGCTGGGAATGCTCTGTTTTGATACAAGCTTGTAATTTCTTGCAAACTATCATTAAATACAGTAAAGTTATTTTTTAGATCCACTTTTGTCTGTTTGTCAAGTTGTTTGATGAATGTGATTTTCCTCCAAGTTGCTTATCTGATACTGTTTTAATCTTTGCAATTTATTAAACATATTGATCAACAGTTCTGGTTTATCATTGCTTATGATTTATGTGTTTATGAAGGTTTTAAAGAGTTTATTCTATTAAAATCTTTTAACGATTTCTGTAAATGGTTCTTTCAGTAAGTTACAAATGGTGTTAATTTTTCAATTAACATATTAGTTACAAATTAAGTCTTGAATAAATAACAAACCTCAATTTGCCATTAGTTGATTTTCATTAATTAATTACAACTTGAGCACAATAAGTCATTGATCTTGTATACATTTCTGTTTAAATTGATGAATGATCTTATTTATGCACATATCAAGCTGATCTGCACCTTTTTCGAAACACCTTCTTAGGATAGATCTAACCTAGTTTAGATTCTTTTAAGTAGATTTGTGTTTTATACCTTTTATATTTTTCTTTCTTCATTAGAGAACTGATCCTTTGGATCAAAACCCACCAACTCTTAGAGTGCTAGTGGAGGCTGAATATCCATGGGAGATTACTACACCAAACAGGATGGGGATAGAAGTGTCCTTGCGTAGGGCCTTTTGAAGCCTTTCAGTATGGGTTTTCCCCCTCTGTTGAGAGCTCAGGAACCCATTCCAACACTTTGCATACCTTGCCCATCCGAGGCCTCAACAAATGGCGCTAGAAGGAGGGCCAATAGTAAGCTATTCCTAAACAGAATACTCAGAAAGCTCCTCCAGCAAGAATACCGATTGTCACCCATAGCCACAAGCAAGCATCTACTTCTATTGAGAAACCGGTGCAACATCCTAATACCATCCCTGCCACCCCTACAACTCATCGAGATCCTAGAACACAGGATGTTATTATTATATCACCCACTAGAGGACCTATCTTACTTGAAGAGATACTCAAAAGGTCTAATGATAATGCTGCCAGGTTATAGCAGAGGCTCTCTGTAGAGAGAAATCAAGGATTAGCAGCAATTCACCAAGAAAATACTAATCCACAGGAAAATATTCAAGATAATCAAGATAATCCAAATTCAGCACAACAGGATATTGAACAAAATAATTCATCAAACCAACAGTAGCTCCCTGAATTTGATCTTGATTTGTTGTTTACTGAAACCGAACAAGTCTCACACACTACTGCTTCAGGTGGACCACCACCCTCTCCTCCTTCATCATCATCCTCCTCGTCTGAAAGTGAACATTCTTATAGCTCTTCATCAGAAGAAGAAGAAGAACAACCTATGGCTGGGGAAGGCCAAAACAGACCTTGGCTTGACCAAGATGTTGTATTCATACTTGGGGATCAACATAGATTGCCAAAAAACCCTGAGCAGTGGCTTCCTAAATTCAATCCATATGATAAGTCACCTGCGTTAGATCACAATAAAACCTTTATGCAAGCCATCAGACTTAGGAGTGTTATCCACGAGGATACTCTTCCCTTACACATTTTAAGGAAAAGCATCCACATGGTATTTTTCCTTGGAAGCCAGAACTATAACATCATGGGATGAGTTTGAAAAATTATTTATCCAAAAGTTTGGGGATGACAAAACACCACAGGATTTAGTTTTGGAGTTATCTTCCATGAAAATGAAAGGTAAAGAAAGGGTCAAAGATTACAATCAGGGATTTTCTTACCTAAAGAATAGAATCCCTCCCACTTTTCTTCCAGCGGAACAACTTTTGGTTGCCTATTATGAAAAGGGTCTTTCTGTCCCTATTGCAATGTGGGTAAAGAGGGCACACAAAGAAAACTTGTTTGAAGCTTATGCTGAAGCCATTTAGGTTGAAAAGGATATCTATTGCTTAAAGGACGATCCTGATGCAGTGGAAGAACAACACTATACCTCTACATCTAGGAAGAAAATTGATAATGCTCCCAAGCCCTCTACCCAAAACAAAGATCCCTTTGAAATGACTGACATTAAGAAGTTTCTCCAGAAAATGTCAAATGAGATGGTGGATCAAAAAAAGAACAATAATGAGAATCAAAATAATAACAGAGGTTTTGTAAGGCCACCTTTCAGAAGACCTTATCAACCTACTCAAAATCCACCACCTCCTAATCCTAATGAAGGATTGACTTCTGAAGAGATCTATTCCATTTTCAAAGCTCTTGCCACTGAATCACAAAATGTCCCTGAACCTTCTGATGATCAAATAGGTCAAGATCCTCATTTACCAGAAGGAGAAGATGAAGAAGAGGATCCACAAATCAATCACCACTACATATGGCTCAAAAGTCCCACAAAAGTTTGCCACGAAACAGTGAAAATTGATTTTTTCGTGGAAAAATAGTTTAAATTTTTGTAAAAAATTGAAAATCCCCTCGATGTTCATGGCTATAGTGACGGACGTAATTTTCGTTGCTATAGCCACGAAAGTTCATTTTTATAGAAAAGGAAATTACGTTCGTCGCTATAGCAACGAAATGCCGAAAAAAACTTGTTTTTGTTTTTCTTTTGTAACAGTCATTGACTTTTTGTTTTTTTGAAATTTGACCGTTGTGCATTTTCGTCGGAACTGTGACCCTCATTGATCTATAAATACATGTTCTTAAGTCATATTTTCAAAATCATTTGTTACAGTTGCAGCGATCTTTCTATTGGTTTTTCATTCTGCGATTTCAAGAGTCCGGTACTGGGTTGACACATCGAATTTTTGATCTCATTCATTTTCCAGGTTAGTTTAACTACAATGCACTAGTCTTTTTTTTTGTTGCGCCCTTTATGTTCCAACTAGGGCTTCAAGGCATATCTCATTTTTCTCCTTCTCTGCCTATTTATTCATGTATCCTCCATTTATAATCCATGTGGGTGGCAAGGTTAATGCTATGAATGCATGCATGTCACACAAATGTTGTCCATGCATGACATTTCCTCGTGCATTTTTGCTTTCACATGTTTAATTTAATCTCTAATTTAAGGATTTTGAGATGTGGTTTTGGTTCTTGTTTATAACTTTAGTATTTATCCATGGTCCCTCTTTAAAATAACCATGAGGCTTATGCTTTTCTTCAAGGAAAAGTGTAGCCATGTATGTAAAAGCTGCATGCATAACAATAATTTGGATCTAGTTGGATTCTCATGTTCCATTAATTCTAACTAGGAGTACATTTTCACATGTTCCATTAATTGTAACTAGGAGTACCTAGTATTCATATTCTTTACATCAATGATGTAAAATATCCATATAAAATACCTAACAAAATATTTGAATTCTTAGGTGTCCATTTTTCCTTCCGAACCTCTCTTATGGAAAAATGGGAAGTAATGGTGTATAGGGTTGATAAGAACATATATAAGTGGATCACTAAACTCATGGTATTAGAAATCAAAGATAAAATTGAAACCAAAGTTCTGGTAGTCAACCATGTTTATGATTCTTCATGTTGGGTCCCAACAAAGCGAGCTTATGCACACCTAGAAAAGGATATTCACATATTTTTATGGGTTTAATCTAATCAAAATTAATGATTTAATTAGTCTAGGTAGTAGTTATGTTATACCCAAAAACAATTTAGGGTGTTAGGTACCATTAGAACTAGGGTTCAAGGAGAGTCATTGGGAAAAAATGTACAATAAGGATTTCCTCTTGATATTATATTAGTAACCCCCTACAAGGTAAAAAATCAAGGAACTTTTGTTGCACAGAGTGTTTACAAGCCAAAATAAGTTCTCAAGCCCTTCCTAACATCAAAAGAACCATGTCTTGGAAATGACTTCTCTATTAATACTCATTTATTATGGTGGTATAATTTGATTCTTCATGTAGGTAAGGAAATGGTTGAAATCTTGTGATTCTTTCACCAAGTCTCTTTCAAGAAGGAATTTATTTGGCTAATGATTCTTTGATACACCATCCTAGGTTTCGATGTCGTGGGCCTATTGATTTGTTGTTAAATCTTGGACTTACAAGACCTAATGCCTCATTGAGAGAATGGAAATTGGGATCAACCACTACTTTTCCAAAAGAAAATTCAACCATGGGATAAAAATTCCTTTACACCAAGATTCTTCTTGACGTGTAATTGAAGAAAGCTTGGACATTGAAATCCAAGAAAAATACTTTGTTTTTTTTCTTAAATTGTATTCAGAATCCTACCTTTAGAATTAATATATAAAAACACTTTTTATTTAGATATTTTTGCTTGGAGGTATCCATGTGGATAAACTATTGACAATATTGGGATAAAAAAACCCATGCTTTCTACAATCTCGGAGAAAAAATATTGAGCATATTGTCGAGATATGTCCTCTTTCTAGGAATGTATAGACGTAATCATAGTTTGCATGTCAATGATATTTTCTTGCTTCCTCAACATGGTGAGATACTATTATAGGAAAAATATTATCATTGGTCATTAGCCACTTAATGGACCTTCATTATACAAATTTCATCTAGAATCATATATTTCACCCCATTCACATGATATATATAAACTGAACCAGGATTCTCCTCGTTTTTCCCAACCATACATAAAATTTGTAAAATTTATCTATATACCATTTGATGGGAATCTCCATTTTTTTAATCTTTTGCAATATATGTAACAAATTTTATTTAAAATCAGAGGAAAAATACATAATTTTAAACTTAGACACCATCATTCTCCAATTCATGGTCTTGTTTTTTAAAATTGCTTGTGATTCAATTCATGGTCTTGTTTTTTAAATTTGAATATTTTGGGTTATATGAAGATTCAATTTAGACGTACGTTATATATTGATTAATTCATTTATTTTTTTTGTTGTAGCTTATCAAAATGTCAAATAAATATACCTGGGAAGAAATCAATAGGAGGTATGCTGAGGCTATGGCAACATTGGAGGCGAAGGGTCATGGAAAGTGTTATTGCCCTTGCAATGATTGTAGAGGTTTGCAACTAGAAGAATTTTAAGAACATCAGCTGAAAAACATTGTAAGGAGAAGGGGCATGCTGAAGGGGGGTATGAATATCATCCATTGGTAAGACGTTATTCATTACATATTGTACTTCTTGTAATAGTATTGATAATGTATTCACATTTTTTTTTATCATTTTAAATATATGTGTTGTATATTATACACTAATGTTATTGCATTGTTTGTAAATACAAAGACAATGCCCCCAAGATGTCGACCGCCAGAGAGCCATTTGCCACATAATAGTAGAAATACTACTTTACAAGACGACGAGCATGGAGATCATGCTATTGAAGATTGAGTTCTTAATGATCCTATGGACGAAGATGACGTTATCGATACTAATGGTGAAGATGAGATAAATAGATTGCTGCAAGACACATTTGCTCCATTGGATGAGGACAACCTCCATGATTTTCATGATGTTCCTCTTCTCGAGAAGTCCCAAGAACCTCTTTATGAAGGCTCAACAACCAATATTCTATCTACTATATTGTTGTTGGTGAACTTGCAGGTTTTGAATGGTTTATCAAACACTTGTTTCACACAGCTCCTAAGGTATGTAAAGTTGATTATTTTCCTATTTTTTTAGTGTTAATCAGTTCGTAAATTAGGGATATGAAATATTTATGACATATATTGTTTACATTTCACTTTTTGTCAACGTTGCAGATTGTTGGGTGATTTTCTATTACCACCATCAAACAATTTACCACGCACAAGTCGAGAGATATTCTTGATTATGAAAGAAATTGGAGTGGAGTATCAATCTATTGATGCATGTCCTAATGATCATATTATATATTATGGGCAATATGAATCAGAAAACAAATGCCCACAATGTGAAATTAGTAGATATCGAACTGATCAGATAACAAAAGAGGTCCCTCGCAAAGTTCTTCATTATATTCCCATAATTCCATGTTTCCAACGACTATTCAAGTGCCAAAGTATAGCACAGTTTATGGATTACCATGCGAAGAACAGAAGTGAAGATGGTGTTCTTCGAATTCCTGCATATGGTTCTGCATTGAAGAGCATCGAAGAAAAATGACCAATTTTTAAAGACGAACCTCGTAATGTTAGACTTTCATTGGCATCTGATGGTTTCAATCCATTTGGTGAGCTTCGTTCTACTTACTCAGCGTGGCCTGTTTTCATCATAAACAATAACCTACCTCCTTGGATGATGATTAAGAGAGAGCACACAATGTTGGCAATGATTATTCTAGGTATTTTTTTGAAAGCTATAATTATATTATTCCATAAAGTTATTTGTTTAATTACTGCATGAGAACACCTTTTATATATTTGGACAGATAACTAAATAGCAATATTGTATGTTTATTGATCAATTAGGTAAATACCAAGTTAAAGATATGAATGTATATATTGAGCCTCTTATCAATGATCTATTGAAGTTATGGGCTGGAATCACTATGTATGACATCTCTAGACCAATAGGGTAGAAACAATTCCAGTTCCATGGAATTCTTGCATGGACAATTCATGATGCTCCCGGGTTAACACATTTTTGTGGTATGTAACTTTATGTTGCAGTTCGTTAAAATTATATGTTTTTAAGGTAAAAACATGCATTTTTTGTTTGAATTAATAATATTTTGATGCTATAACATTAATACATTTATCTCGCAGGTCTTCAAACAAAGGGAAAATTTGCATGTCCAGTATGTGGTCCTAGGATAAAATCTCGTCTTTCAAAAAGTTTAGCAAAGGAGGTGTTTGATGAGTACAGGCACTTCCTCCCTAAGAACCATAGGTACCGAACTATCGAAAAAAAAAATTCAATGGTAAAGAAGAGAATGCAAAGAAACCACGAAGAATGACACCTCATCTATGGAAGTTGGAATATAACAGAAATCGTCGAGGTATGCAAATTGTATATGCAACATACAATATGTTCACATTATAATATTATGATTTTTATATTTTTACTGAATTTTCTCTACCATGGGTGTCATGAATTATTGTTAATGTGTTTTCCTTTATGCTTAATGACTGTATTTAAGGCATGAATGGGCTTCCATGAGGAAGAAGAGTTATCCCATACAATTCAGTAGGTTTCCTTACTACGAACACCTACATATAGCTCATTTGTTTGATACAATGCATATCGGGAATAAGGTAACAGAAATGGTATGGCGGACATTAAATGGAAGGTCAGACAAAGATAAAATTGGAAAAATTTGTAGTGACATTGCAGAAGCCAATCACGCATTGCAAAGTGTAATTATTTCCAATGCCGGAAATGGGAACCGGAATATTAGTCTTCCATGGTTATTGACGGAGCAACAAAGCAATGCTATAAAAGAGGTCATTTAGAAAATAAGGTTTCCGACGGGGTTTACGTCGAACATACAAAATATCTTAACCAAAAAAGGTGATTTTGGCGGTGTTAAAACTCATGACTGGCATACATTCATTAATGTAATTATTTACGTATTTAATATCCATTAAGTAAATCTTTTTAGTAATAGTTATCTCCTATTTGGAAACATTAGATAATGATTTGCTTTTTGCTACAGTATGTTCTACCTTTGGCTCTCCCAGATAGCTTTGACGAAAACATAAAACAAGTTATATATGATCTTGGTAAATACATGAGGTAAGTAACAATTTTACATGCATGAAAAATGTTCATTCTTTTGGTTGCATTGCTTATTGACATGATATTGTGTTTTGCAGCTTGGAACTTTATTATATATTATATGCCTCAATCTGGTTGATCATTCATGTTATTTTATTGCATCTTTTGTAGGTGGCTTTCATCTAAAGAAATCCATAAAGAAGATATTAGGTATTGGAAGAGAGAAATTCCTCGTCTAATGTGTGAAATGCAGAAGTATTTACCTCTGACATTTTTCAATGCACAAGAACACTATCTCATACACCAAGTTGAGGAGATTGAATTGTGTGGACCTGTAAACTCAAGGTCAATGTGGATGGTGGAAAGGCATTTGAAGGCATTGAAGGATTTTGTTAGACAAAGAGCACGCCCTGAGGGTTCTATAGTGCAGGGCTATATGCTATATCAATCCATGGTGTACATCAGTCAGTATCTTCCAAATTTATCAAAAAATATCAATCTGCCTCGCATTTGGCATGTCGACTCCATCAACAAATTTGAAGGGGAGGTCCTGTTGGGTAAAGGTAGAAAGAGGAAAGTGAAAGGTAATTGAATGGTCATGTACACTTTATTTATTATACAATTAAGTTTTCAATTTATGTAATTTTTATTATTCCAACAATATTTTAATTAAAAGTAAACTTAATTGCCTTTAATGATAGCTAACTTACAATTCTTAATTGTTATTTTTTCATATAGTTGCGCGCGTGTGGGATGCAATACATTTATACATTGCAAACAATCATGACTGGATGGAGGAATGGACTAAACGATGTACAAAATAGTATGGTTCCTTGTCATGGGAAGGGGTTAGTAAAATGATTAAAATAGTGCATCGTCATCGAGAAGAATATCCTGATCTTACGCAAAGTGAAATTGATTTTGCATGCGGTTTAAAAGATAAAAAGGCAAGTATATTTACCCTGCTCATTTTTTCGCTGTTTCGCATTGTATCAAAATATTTATCTCGTTTACATCTTCTTATATATTTATTTACCGAGTCGTGAATGATGCAGCTGATACATCACAATGCTATGTGGTGCAATGGTCGTAAATTTCGCATCAATAAGTTGGATGACAAGAGGAAAACATTTGATTGTGGGATAACTGCAGTTTTTCAAGTCACTAATGTTTCCTCTAGAAGTGACAAGCATCCAAAAGTATCTGAAAATAGGTACTATGGTTATTTGGAAGATATACTTGAGTGTGAATTTAATTCCTTTAAAGTAGTCTTGTTTGAGGTCAAATGGTACATGCTACGAATGAATGAACGTGATCCCGAAAGAATTGTTATTGAGCATGCCAATGGATTTACCATGGTTAATAAAAGGGCACTCGAACTAGGTACAGAGCCTTATGTTCTTCCAAGTCAATGTGAGCAGGTATTTTACTCAGAGGTTCCAGGTAAAGCAGGTTGGTCATACGTTGTCAAATACGATCCAAGAGGAAGACTGGTCAACTATAATGCAGTAGAGGAAGAAGACAATGTTGAAGAAGAAGGTGATGTAGATCAAGAGCAGTTGGTCTTCGATGTAGATGTGTCAGATGAAGAATCCGATCAAGAAGTTGATCATCCAAATGATGTAGCAAACAATGTCGAAATTGACATTGATGATGAATATCTAACCGAAAATGACATTGATCATGATCCTGATATGAGCAATCTTTTCAACGATAGTGATTCAGAATGAGATGATGATACATATGTTGCGTTAGATGAAGAAGAATCCGAATGACATTGTAGCAATGTTGGAATCTAGAAGGTATGCTTTTATTGTTATTTACATTTTCCTGTATGTTTAGATAGATGTTTTTTTAGATAGATTTTGTCGGGTTATGGGGAATTGAGAGTGATGTGAGGGGGGGGAGGGGTCATACGAGCTTCCACCTTCACGTGGTTGGCCTTGTTTAGTAGAGAATATTAAATTATTCTCGAAACAGAGAGAAGCTTAGTAAGGAAATGCACAATTATAAAGCATCCCATAAAGAATATATAAACTATTATGTAATATTATATAGCATCCCACAAAATTGACTTAGACTATTATGTAATATTGCAACGACTCATAGTAGCATCCAGTTGGATTTGAAATTTGGTCTCACCTAGCTAATCTTGGCTAGTTACAAATTCCCCTAGATTTAAAAATAAATAAAAAATATTACAGTGACCCATGAATCCCTACCCCTTGCACACATGTAAATGAATAACAAATAGAAGCTTATCACTTTCTCATAAGAAGGTCATAATGGGACAATAACATTATAAACATTGTAGAAAGACCTTACGTTCTTGATGCTCATGTTAATGGCCTTATCTTGGCAATGATAAGTATGAAGGATCCTATATGCAAATATATGTATAAATTATAAAATTAATGGTGTCTTGTGGGTTGGTCCAAATAGAATGTTTTTAAAGACCCAACAATGTTCAATTCTCATCTAGAATATGTTCATGCTCATGTTTGTGTTTATTTTACACTGATACTTACAATAACAAATTGACCTAATTACAAGTCATTGTGGAACTTTGATAAAACAAGGGGAGTTGCATAACATAGCAAGTCCCCTCATTATGTGTTTAGACATTCATTCATATAGTTTTAAAAATTTGTTTAAAGTCTTTATTAGTTATGCATGGAGTTCTGGTGCTAAGTTGAGAATCATTTGTCGAGTTTTGGTATTAAGTCAAGAATCATGTGTCTTGTTCTAGGTTTTAAGCAAGAGAGAGCATCAGAGTTTCAAATTAAGATAGAACGGTTATTTTATTTCTTCCTAGTGTGAATGTCCAAGTCTCAAATGCCAAGAGTCCCCAATGCGAGTGTTGATAATGAAGAAGGTCGAATGTTGAGAAGAAGTGCATTAGAGAAACCTTACACTGGGGCCAGGTAGAGCATCAGAGAAAAAAAGTTCCCTGCAAGACACTGGAATTGTTAAAATCCTTTCTGAAAATCTTGTAAGCAAAACCCTATCACAAAAAAATACTTAGCGGATTTGCTGTTGTTGTTATTACTAGATTTGTTGAAGGTGCTACGGCATTTGATCGGCATTCTGATGGAAGCACATTAAACTAAACGAGCAGACCCTTGCAAGAATTAAAATGAGGCAAACTTATAGAATCCCAGAGTTTTGAAAACTCAGTATGTGGATTCTCTTGAAAAAATAATATACACCACATACTCGTTCTGAGCAACGTTCCGATTTGATTTAAACCAATGGCCAACGTTTATTTTATTTTATTTTCACTTCAGTTAAATAGTGAAATTGATTCTTGAAATTTTGAAATTGAACAACAATTGAAGCAATTGTTGATGCTAAGGCATTGAGCTAAGATGAGGGTGAGGAGGTTGTATTGTTCAAGCAATTGAAGCAATTGTTGATGCTCCGAGGCAGTTTTACTATTGAAGCAATTGAAGTACTTGTTGATGAAGCTTTAGATTCAGTTCCTGCCCTTCCCATCTATTGGTAGCAATAAATCAAGCAGTAGAGCCCATACTGGTACAACTACAAGCAATCTGACATTTCATTTGAAACAGAATATATAATTTCATAATATAGATTTGTTATAATAATATTACTCTTGCATTGTACAGTTGTTATATGGTTATTACAGGCCACATACAAATAACTTTCTAAAGAAAACAGTTAACATCATATCTACATATGAAACGAAAAAACAAGCATAGCACAATCACGCCCATATTTATACATGGAGAAATATCACTACAAGGCTGTGTGCTTGTTGATCTCTTTTAGTGAGGCAGTCCATCAACAAGACTAAAATATTACGATATAGGTGAATTAACTGGTGATAGGTAACCCTGCGGAGATCTTTCACCTAAATTTACAATACTGAGTTTTAACTTTTATATGAAATATGATATTAGTGAGCTTTTAACTTTCAAAGATAATAAACAACCAGTTAACGTACATCTTTTAACTTCAATTTGGCTAGCCGAATTGAAGGTCGTTGTGCTTCATTCTGGAGTGTGGGAACTTTATTTCATTGCTTCTTGATTCTTTGTACTACTTTTTTATTTTGCGCACTACTTGATATGAAATATCTGTGGACATGCCAGTCATCTGTCTTCTAGCTTCTTGTGTAAACCTTTACTGCTATCAACAATTTCACAGCCTTAATTAACCATGGATATGATAGATTCATGAAATAGCCAAGAGATATATCGCAGACACTAATAGACAAAGGAACCAATTTTGCCCCTTTCGACTTTGAGAGCATCGCATTGGCAGATTCCTACTCTTACATGTAAGCATTCGTATGGGATCTTAATCCTCGCTGATCATAATACAACACTATGCATAAGAGACGTTGAGGACACAATGCTTGGGATCTTAGCTTCAGCCATGTATATTGGCTAACTTGAATTTTTATCCCCGATATTTTTATAAAATGAAAATAACCTAACGGATGTTTGTTTTCTCATCTTTTATAAAAATTACATTAAGATTCAAGATAATTTTTTTGGAATTGTTAACTTTTACGTGTATTATCGATTAAATGAGTGATACTTGATCATAATAAAATCTTAAAAATCGTGGTTGGTATTGTTAAAAGGTTTTTGGATTATATATATAACTAACACTTACTTTCAAGTTTATTTGTAATCCTTGTACATATCATTGAAGTATGGAAACTCCAATAAGAATATTAAATAAGGATGTTGAAGATGCATATATACAAGAGGTAGAAGAAGACACCCAAGTATGTGCATCACTAGAGAGAAATAAGTAAGAACAAGCATTTGATCATATGTATCATTATCTTTGGTTGACGTTTTATCTCTACATGGAAACTTTGTAATGAAACTTTGCAATGTAAAAGTCATATCTTGGTCTGATTTATTTATAAGGTTCATTGTAATTAAAAGAAAAATACAAATGGTTTGTCCCCTTTAGTTGTTAATTGATGAAATGTTGTTTTAAGAATGTGGCACCATGAGTCTTAATATTGGTAGGTGCATACAATATAAGATTGACTAAGTTAAATCTTGTACTCCATATTAATTTTCTAGAGAATTAGAAAGAACCATGGTTGAATACCTAAGTGTTTCTATGGGTGAAAATATGTCCATAGGATGACCAATTGTTTAGTCTTTAGAGCCAAGTTAATGTTAGGACCTAAACTACAATAGGTATTTAATCAATTTGTGTTGTATCAGTGTTTATCCCCAAAGTGTGTTTTATACATTACAGAAAATTAAAATGGAAAAAACAACCTTGTGCTCGTGCCCATGCCCATACTCAACATAAATAAAAAATTAAACCCCCGCGTCACGCCCACGCCCTTTGACATTTTGCTCTCCACGATAGCAGAGGAGAAGACACCCACACCGGCCCTTTGACAGTTCGCTCTATGTGATAGTTGAGGAGCAGAGGAGAAGAGCACGTGAGGAGCATAGGAGAAGAGCACACAAGGAGCAGGATAGCGCATAGGGGTTTCGAGGAGCAGAGGAGAAGGATAACAGGAGTAGAGGAGCAAGATAGCGCATAGGGGTTTCGAGCAATGGCTTCGATGAGAGGCTGCTTCATCTAAATCCTCCTACCCTCTATTTATTTACTTATCATAGGGTAAAGTGTTAGCTCCGGCTAGAAGTCCCTCTGTCAATTTCATTACTAACCAGCCATGTTCTAATTGCAAACCATTAACTACACAAAATATGTAGTCCACATGAAATGCTACAACTCTCTTAACGAGATTGATCCCTATTCTCTTTTTGACGAGATTGATCCATTACTAACCAGCCATGTTCTAATTTTGACGAGATTGAGCTCAAGTTAGTCTCCCCTACTCCTATATCACAAACCCAATGCCTACAACTCTGTAACGCATACACATAGACTTTTATTCTCAGCGTTGCCAAATGATTTGACTTGGTCACTTGACCACAACTAGGGTATATATGTGTGTTCTCTGTCAAAGAGTCCATAAGCATTGAAAACAGGAAAAACAAGGAAAACCTAGTAGCCATAAGCAAGGCATGAATTGGGTAGCTCAAATAAGCTCACATACCACTCATACATGATTGCAAGTTGAGGACCTAGATGGATTCCCCATCTTCTATGTTCATTTAATCAAATTCCTAGTGCATTTCATGCAAATGGTAATCTTCACCATAAGTGCTTTTAAAAACCTTCTTAAATTCATACTAATTTTGAATTGTGAAAATGGGGAAAACATCATACCAACTTAAATCTTTACCTTCAAAACTGAAAGGAAACAACTTGTTCACTACATCCTCATGGATGGCATTAAGCAAGTGTAACATAGATTCATATTTATGAATGTTCTCAGATGATGTGGTGTTTCCACCACTGTCAAATATTGCCATGAAATCAAATTCCTTTCTTGGGAGGTCATGCAATGCCCTTGCAGGTCCAATGCAATATATGGGGAAAAATCATAAAAAACATATAAAAAATCAAATGTGTCTTTACATAGAGAATCTTCCCATGCCCTCCTTTATCAAAACCATTGATAAAGAAAATTTCCTCTTTGCCAATACTCAAGGTTCAACCTAGTGAGAAGTCCTGCTTAAACATTTCACCATTTAGAGTAGAGAACCCATCTAGATTCTAGCCCACAAACCATTACTAATTTGGGTTTTACCAATTGTGACTCAATCCACAATTAGATTTTTAGATAATGAAAAAAACAAAATGCACCTAATCTAATATGTGAAATACAAAATACATGATAATTCTAGTCTACATGCAAAATGCAAATCTAATCTAGAGTTCCAAGCTAAGAACAAGTAACTTAAGACAATTTTGTAGTGAACAAGGATTAAGAGAAGCTGCACACAAATACAAGAATTAGGTAGTCATTATGAAATAAAATAAGCATTTTAAATTGGGTATTAACTCTGTTACGTAGCAAAATAGAGGGCAGAAACTAATGAAACACATGCAATAGCACATACCAGATATCCTCGAAACATGGTATGAATCTTGGGTGTTTCCCATTTTTCTATGCTTCCATTGAGAGTGGAGGGTCCATTTCTTGTCAATAGGACCCCAGAATCTACGACATGTGCAACGACCATAGTTGCATCAGCTGCAGTTGATGTAGCAGCATGAATGGCTATTGCATGCATATGCTCTATAATATGTACTCAATCTTTTTGCCAATGTACATCTACAATTTGTTTTGTTTCATACAAAAGCCATCTGTCAACTTTGTTTGCTAATGTGGTGGATTTGTATCAAAATAGACATGAATGGAATTAAGCAAGTGTAACATAGATTCATATTTATGAATGTTCTCAAATGATGTGGTGTTTCCACCACTGTCAAATATTGCCATGAAATCAAATTCCTTTCTTGGGAGGTCATGCAATGCCCTTGCAGGTCCAATGCAATATATGGGGAAAATTCATCAAAAACATATAAAAAATAAAATGTGTCTTTACATAGAGAATCTTCCCATGCCCTCCTTCTTTATCAAAACCATTGATAAAGAAAATTTCCTCTTTGCTAATACTCAAGGTTCAACCTAGTGAGAAGTCCTGCTTAAACATTTCACCATTTAGAGTAGAGAACCCATCTAGATTCTAGCCCACAAACCATTACTAATTTGGGTTTTACCAATTGTGACTCA
Source organism: Larix kaempferi (assembly GCA_027924585.1). NCBI lineage: Eukaryota > Viridiplantae > Streptophyta > Pinopsida > Pinales > Pinaceae > Larix > Larix kaempferi. The sequence goes on along the minus strand of BSBM01000318.1, from coordinate 3,283,948 downwards.
ATCCACATCTAGATTTTTAGATAATGAAAAAAACAAAACGCACCTAATCTAATATGTGAAATACAAAATACATGATAATTCTAGTCTACATGCAAAATGCAAATCGAATCTAGAGTTCCAAGCTAAGAACAAGTAACTTAAGACAATTTTGTAGTGAACAAGGATCAAGAGAAGCTGCACACAAATACAGGAATTAGGTAGCCATTATGAAATAAAATAAGCATTTTAAATTGGGTATTAACTCTGTTATGTAGAAAAATAGAGGACATAATCCAATGAAACACATGCAATAGCACATACCATATATCCTCGAAACATGGTCTGAATCTTGAGTGTTTCCCATTTTTCTATGCTTCCATTGAGAGTGGAGGGTCCATTGCTTGTCAATAGGACCCCAGAATCTACGGCATGTGCAACGACCATAGTTGCATCAGCTGTAGTTGTTGTAGCAGCATGAATGGCTATTGCATGCATATGATCTATAATATGTACTCAATGATTTTGCCAATGTACATCTACAATTTGTTTTGTTTCGTACAAAATCCATCTGTCAACTTTGTTCGCTAATGTGGTGGATTTGTATCAAAATAGACATGAATGGAATTAAGCAAGTGTAACATAGATTCATATTTATGAATGTTCTCAGATGATGTGGTGTTTCCACCACTGTCAAATATTGCAATGAAATCAAATTCCTTTCTTGGGAGGTCATGCAATTCCCTTGCAGGTCCAATGCAATATATGGGGAAAATTCATCAAAAACATATAAAAAATAAAATTGTGTCTTTACATCTAGAATCTTCCCATTCCCTCCTTCTTTATCAAAACCATTGATAAAGAAAATTTCCTCTTTGCTAATACTCAAGGTTCAACCTAGTGAGAAGTCCTGCTTAAACATTTCACCATTTAGAGTAGAGAACCCATTTAGATTCTAACCCACAAACCATTACTAATTTGGGTTTTACCAATTGTGACTCAATCCACATTTAGATTTTTCGATAATGAAAAAAACAAAACACACGTAATCTAATATGTGAAATCAAAAATACATGGTAATTCTAGTCTACATGCAAAATGCAATTCTAGTCTAGAGTTCCAAGCTAAGAACAAGTAACTTAAGACAATTTTGTAGTGAACAAGGATTAAGAGAAGATGCACAAAAATACAGGAATTAGGTAGTCATTATGAAATAAAATAAGCATTTTAAATTGGGTATTAACTCTGTTACGTAGCAAAATAGAGGACAGAAACCAATGAAACACATGCAATAGCACATACCAGATATCCTCGAAACATGGTATGAATCTTGAGTGTTTCCCATTTTTCAATGCTTCCATTGAGAGTGGAGGGTCCATTGCTTGTCAATAGGACCCCGAAATCTACGGCATGTGCAACGACCATAGTTGCATCAGCTGCAGTTGCTGTAGCAGCATGAATGGCTATTGCATGCATATGCTCTATAATATGTACTCAATGTTTTTGCCAATGTACATCTACAATTTGTTTTGTTTCGTACAAAATCCATCTATCAACTTTGTTCGCTAATGTGGTGGATTTGTATCAAAATAGACATGAATGGCATTAAGCAAGTGTAACATAGATTCATATTTATGAATGTTCTCAGATGACGTGGTGTCTCCACCACTGTCAAATATTGCCATGAAATCAAATTCCTTTCTTTGGAGGTCATGCAATGCCCTTGCAGGTCCAATGCAATATATGGGGAAAATTCATCAAAAACATATAAAAAATAAAATTGTGTCTTTACATATAGAATATTCCCATGCCCTCCTTCTTTATCAAAACCATTGATAAAGTAAATTTCCTCTTTGCCAATACTCAAGGTTCAACCTAGTGAGAAGTCCTGCTTAAACATTCACCATTTAGAGTAGAGAACCCATCTAGATTCTAGCCCACAAACCATTACTAATTTGGGTTTTACCAATTGTGACTCAATCCACATTTAGATTTTTAGATAATGAAAAAAACAAAACACACGTAATCTAATATGTGAAATACAAAATACATGATAATTCTAGTCTACATGCAAAATGCAAATCTAATCTAGAGTTCCAAGCTAAGAACAAGTAACTTAAGACAATTTTGTAGTGAACAAGGATTAAGAGAAGTTGCACACAAATACAGGAATTAGGTAGTCATTATGAAATAAAATAATCATTTTAAATTGGGTATTAACTCTGTTACGTAGCAAAATGGAGGACAGAAACCAATGAAACAGATGCAATAGCACATACCAGATATCCTTGAAACATGGTCTGAATCTTGAGTGTTTCCCATTTTTCTATGCTTCCATTGAGAGTGGAGGGTCCATTGCTTGTCAATAGGACCCCAGATTCTACGGCATGTGAAACGACCATAGTTGCATCAGCTGCAGTTGCTGTAGCAGCATGAATGGCTATTGCATGCATATGCTCTATAATATGTACTCAATGTTTTTGCCAATGTACATCTACAATTTGTTTTGTTTCATACAAAAGCCATCTGTCAACTTTGTTCGCTAATGTGGTGGATTTCTATCAAAATAGACATGAATGGAATTAAGCAAGTGTAACATAGATTCATATTTATGAATGTTCTCAGATGATGTGGTGTTTCCACCACTGTCAAATATTGCCATGAAATCAAATTCCTTTCTTGGGAGGTCATGCAATGCCCTTGCAGGTCCAATGCAATATATGGGGAAAATTCATAAAAAAAATATAAAAAATAAAATGTGTCTTTACATAGAGAATCTTCCCATGCCCTCCTTCTTTATCAAAACCATTGATAAAGAAAATTTCCTCTTTGCCAATACTCAAGGTTCAACCTAGTGAGAAGTCATGCTTAAACATTTCACCATTTAGAGTAGAGAACCCATCTAGATTCTAGCCCACAAACCATTACTAATTTGGGTTTTACCAATTAGTAATCGAGATCAAGTTACAAGGAGTTGGGCCTTGAACTAATCGAGCTTCGTGAATTCTTTCTCAATTACCCAAGTGGCCTCCTTTGAGGACATGATGTTGCTCAAAAAATTCCTAGAGTGATAGATGAACGATATGACACATTATTTCACCGAGATCCTTTGCAAACTCCCAAAAAAGATGAAGGCACCTTTGAGAAAAATTCACTTCGGAGGAATGGTAGCCTTTAAGGTAGAACTTAATTTTGATGTTCCTTTATTTTGAGGAATCAAACATAAATGGATTTTCTAGCTCTCTTCATTGGGAGTTATTTATTGTTACGTCGTCAAGTTTGAGCATATTTTTTGATAGAATGGTAAGAGGAGTTTGGGGCTGAAGATTAGTGGTAGCACAAGAAGGGGAAACGATTCTCTAACTCTTAGAGCAAAGAACAAAGTAAATATAACCTCTAACTCTTATAACAAAGAGAAAAGTAAATATAACCAACTCAAGGAAACTTAAGGCCCAATTAAACTCTTCTCTTTTTGGGATACAAAAATTCTCCAGTATGTTGACCCAAGCCATGAATGATATTTTCGGTATTGAAAATTCAATTACAACACGTTATATCATTTCAATGATTGTAGGTACCACAAAATAGGTACTTGTCAGATCTATCTTCATCAAGTGAGGAAGATAGACTAGAAGAGGTTGAAAGCGAGACGTCTAATACAACATCTAACAGGTCAAGATCAACTAGAGGTGAAAAGGTAAGGAGAAAATTTCATAGACGCATGGAAATTTTTGTTTCTGAAGGAGGATCATGTGGTTATGATAACAAGTGCATAGGTGACATTGAGTTGCCCTTGAGGTATAGACATCTTGTCAAATGATGCCTACCCAAGGAGCTACCCCAAGTGGACACTGATTTCTTCCTCAATGGGAAGACTTATCGCATTGCTCCATCCTCTTTACATGGACTGGGGCTACTTTCCATGGATGGCATAAAGGTGTCATATGGCAGTGAAATTGAATTGATGGAGTATGTCGGTCCATGCTACAAATACAATGACTGGTTGTTGTTGGTCCGATATACAAGAAGTATGCGGACATATGGAGTGGTAGCCAATTATTGTCAACTACTGGACAACAGTTTGCACAAAGGAGAAACTGTATATATTGATGGAAGGCCAAAAGCTTTAGGGAATATCGCAGGGTTTATAAATAGCACACGACCAGGGTCAACACATAAGCTACCCAATTGCTTATTTGAGGGGCATGACGGAAATCGTGTATTCGTATGTGCAACAAAGTCAATAGTTGCAGGTGAAGAGTTGTTGATCGATTACGGTTTGAATCAAACAAATGCGAGGGTTGCTATTATGGGGGTAAGTTTTTGATACAACATTTAACTCAACCTTTGATTGATGACTTGTTATTTTTCTCTTGCATAAAGTTTATTTATGTCATGCTTTTTATAATATACACATGGTTAATTATATGTTATGCTTTTTATAATATACACATGGTTAATTATATGTCACTCTTAACATAGATTGTTATATATGTAATTTTCATTTTTAATGTCTTAATTCTTATATTGTGGCAAGGTGATCATGGCCATATGCCACAAGCTGGCCGTGGAAAGTCACCAATGGTGACAGATGAGGTAAATGTTAGTTTAATAGTACCTAATAGCATCAATGTAATAGTAACCACAACTCATGATTATATTACATTCGTTAACATTTAACATTTTTTTATGTTGAGCTCAAATTTTCAATATGATATCATTCTTATTGTATTGTGGTAGGGGGTCGGTACTATGACCACACCTAGAGCTTCAGACAGGTAAAGTTGACTCTCATAGTAACAATAAAGTTTTTTTTATATTAAATTTTTTTATTATACATGGTTCAATTTTTAGTTATCGATATTAATATGCTTTGCTTATTGTATTGTGGCAGGGTGACCGTGGGAAGGCACCAATGTCGTCACATCAGGTAAATGATAGCATAATAATACTTTTTTTCGTTATTATATGCATTATATATTTTTTACATGATTCTTTATTTGACGTTAGCAGAGCACACCACATCAAGGTAATAAAGTAGGGATACGTTATTCAACCGACCCAATGTTTACTGTGAAAATGGATTTGAATAAGTGCAATGACGAACTTCTTGAACTGATTTTAATCAATCCAATGACTGAAGAAATACAAGCAAAAATTTATGAATTGGAGAGAAAGATGAAAAAATACGTGGTAAGTGGCATCTTTGAAATTTTTTACGAACTACATATATTCATTTATGATATTTTAGTTCTATTTTTTTGATATGTTCTAATCAATTGAAGTTGGATTCCTTAGAGTTATTTGGAGCCAAAAAACGTGTGTGAAGAACATACTGTAGAGGGCGGTATAGTTAGTAGCGAAGCTTCAACACTTCGTAGATCTACCGTACCAACGAGGCTGTTTTTCACTCCTACAGAAGAGCACACTTTAGATGCCACGCCCTCAACTGATGTTGGAGGTGAAGATGGTCCTTCAAACACCGCTACTCCACATGATGATAGAGAGGACCGTAGCACCGATTGTGATAGTTGATATCCTGGCTCAATGCGTGTGGTTAGCAAGGGATCATTTCCCGTTAGCTTCTTGGTGGATGGCGAGTGTATTCCAATCAAGATACCGAAGATTGCAGGTATTATTTAATTTATTATGTGTTTTTTATTCATGTAATTCTAAGCCACATTACTCAACCTAGTTTTAATTAATTATCATATGTTTTTTGCAGGAAATAATGTCTTTTATAAGAACCTGCATGAAAAGGCCTTAGATATTTTTGGGCCCACCATTCATACACGGTGGAATGCCCAAAATGACAAATTGAAAGATGATTTGTTGAACCACATGGTCAGCTTGTTTGGTGAAACCTTCAACAAAAAAGGTGTCACCGCAAAAACTGGCTTAAATTTGAAATATGTCAGGGCAGATTATAGGGACAATCTGCAAACTAACCACAAGTATGAGCATCCTCCGATGGTTCCAGAAAAGGAGTGGAAGGCACTCATGGAGGATGCAAAGGAGAAGGCAGCGAGAAAACAAGGAAAGACTAAGTCAATCGGTTCAAGAAGGTATGGCACATATCATATTTTTTTTAAACTTCCAAATATATTTAAGTTGCAATATCTAACATATTTGCAACCTTTCATAAGCTCCCCGACACATATAAAGCAACAAAGGCAAGAATGGAAAAACATGGGCAACACAAATTAAGCCAAGGTGGATATCAAAAGCTAAGGGCACGAATTGTAAGAATCATTTGATCATTATATGTAGCCAACAATTAATTGATTTTTCTAACATGCACTTTACATGGTGTTATGCATTGCAGGGAAATGCTTTTTTTTATGAAGCCACTGAGGAAGACTTAAAGCTCGGCTTCAAGTATGGTTATCAGCATGTGCTGGAATGTTGAAAAAGCATGGGGCAAACCCTAATTTCCCCATCGATTGACTCTCAGGTAAATAAAATCAATAAGGACATCATTAAAATGAACTTGCGTAATCTATCCATGAATGATTACATCGAAAAATGAGTGTCTTTTTTTTTCTTTCAGTGTGAGACCAACAAAAGCAGTGAGGCTAGTGGTACTGAACCGGTACCACAAGATGGTGGTGAGCTGCCTATCCATTTAGGTATGTATTCTATAAAAAAGATGTATTCAATATGATTTTAAATACATAATTGATGACGTTTACTAATTAAAATTTTTCTATGAATGGCAGAGCATGTACCTTCTCATGCTCAGTCGGGAGAGGAACAAATGGCAGAGGAAATGAACACTCCAATTGACTCGGCTAGCCAGCCAACAGGTAAAGATAATTGTAATGAAATTGAAAATAATGAAAAATGTATATCAATAATAACTACGCACTTATATCTATATAACTGTAATGGTTTTTGCAGATGATACCCCTGTCCATCCACCTCCACCCCCTACTAATCGACGTACCAGAAGTATGGTGCGGGAGTTCTTATCCACACAATCAATGGAAAAAGAGGGCACAACAACTACAATGGGGCAAGACCCAAAAGATGAAGCCACCCTCTTACAATTTATGAGAAAAAAAACAAAACAAAAAAAAATGTAGTTTTAAATTTTTAAGGTTTTTATTTAACTGAGTGAAGCCATGAACTCTTTTCAGTTTTGTAACAAGTTTTTTGATCTATTCAAGGCCACTCAGTTTTTGATCAGTTTTGTACCTTCTGAAGAGCGAATTCCTATATATAGAGACTAAGACCTCTCCAAATTCAGCACTAATTTTGTTATAAGGCCAATAGATTTGGCTATTTGAATTTTAATAAATATGACCCTAAATTTCCTCCTGGTTCTCTGCAGTTTTCTTTCTACTGTTTGTTTTCGCTGTGTGCTTTCATTGCGAGCCATTACTTTGTATTGAAAATTGCCACTCGACATACAAAAGAGCTAATAAAATAAGGTCTAGCTTTCCAGCACATAGAACAAGAGACACAAAACATCAAGATCCATAAATCAGGTCACTGATGAAATGAGCCCTATATTAGTGGGGTGTCATGATGATCATTGGGTGTGGGTGATGGTATGCTTTTTCCAAATGTTCATTGAGAGAAGGTACTTAGACTTCTTAGTGTGGCCTGTAGCATCGACTATGTTCAGGAAACCAAACTTGATGAGAAGCTAAAGCATATTGATAATTTGTTTTTTTCATATTAGAATATTGATTACTAATAATTGGCAGCAGTTGCTATCCAGGATCTGTTGATTGAGTTCATTTTTTGTAAAACTTCTATTTGACATAGGAAAAACAACAGTCCTCAATCTTGAGAAGTATACAAACTTCCCAAATCCTGGAAATTGTTTGAATGCTTTGCATTTGCTTGAAGTCCAATATATATTTCCTTGTAGTATCACTCATTTTTAATTGACTTTCTTTCGGTAAACCTTTTGCAATATCCATTTTTTGCATATGCTTGCAAAGGCTGTGAATGATGCGTTCTTTAGTTTTTTCTAGAATAATATTTCATGATGAAAAAAATGAAACACAAGGAAGGATGCTATGTCACATGGTTTGTGTGTTTTGTGAATTTGACGACCTGTAGGTTAGGGTGGCTCCTCTGAAATTTTTCATGAGACAAGGCATATTTCAGACTGAGGAAGAGTGTGTCCCCACGTGGTCTTCACTAGGGGGTTAATATTATACCACGTCTGTTCATATTGGGGTATTAATTAAACATGATAAGCTCCGACACATTGCAGAGGCAACAAAATATCGTGATAACCTGCAGGAAATAGGCATTTCTTGATGGCTAGAATAATCGACTTCATGATATTACTCTTAGCAGAAGCTACAATCACCATTTTAGTCAGAAAAATTCCTGTCGTGGCATGTAGAGTTAGAAAATGGCTTAAGAAACCCAGGGCACCATAAAACCCAGCTTGTACAACTTCAACGCAGCATTGCCTCCTGGATGGCTCAGGAATTGCCATGTATCATTCTGGATACGTGGTCAGTTTAGAAATTTTAATTTTAGAAATTAATTTTATTTAAATTTATTATCCCTACCTTGGCAGAGATAATAACAGGTTTATTCTGACAGATGAAACAAAAGCTATGACAACAATGGTGGTGATTTGTGTTGTGGCTTCCCTGGGTTTGCTCTGGATTGCTTCTGTGTTCAAACTAATCGTGGGACCGTATACAGAGTCCAAATCCAAGACCCCGTTCTTGTTAGAGGGGGATGGCAATGGTGAGTTTTTATAGTGTTTGCAATGGAAACGGAAGGGAATTTAAAGCATGTTGTAATCTTTATTGTTGTTAACAGATGAAAAAAGACGAAAGAAGTTTGTGTTGTTGATCACTGCCCACCCAGACGATGAATCCATGTAATTCATTCAAAACATACCACATTATTTGGCATTAAAAATATTATAAAATCCCTCAGCTTCATTCCACTAGTAAATTCCGCATTTTGTGAAAATTAAAGGTCAATGACATTTAATCAAATTACACAGGCTCATTGGACTATGTGATAACAGCTTAGATGTTTCTGTGCACTTGGAGGGATATTTTTTCTGATATTCCTGTCATTAGCTCCCTAGATGACCGAGATCATAAGTCCCTAGTAATTGCTAGAGTGACATGCTTTCTTCTTTATATGTCAAGTGGTATTCTCAAAAGCAGGGATTTATCAACTCTTTTTCTGACTATCACCCAAAACTATGCTTGCTGATAATGGCCTAAAAGATGCATTTTGCTGCTTATAGTTTCTGGTCATTGTCTAGGATCTTTTACAAAACCGACAGTACTTGATAGTACTCCTATCCTATGCTATCGTCACATGCTCTTAAAAAGTTGGAGATGCCAAATAAATGGTGTCTTGGAATGGATTTTACCACCATAAAAAACCTTTCATAGTATGACAAACACCGACCATCAATTTTGAAAGAAATACTAATGATGTAGTTGGGAAAAGTTGTCATACCTGGAAATATTTGTCATGCAAGTAGTATTTTCTCTGAATCATACAATTATATTGGTTTTTTGTTCACCGGGATCTGTTTGCGACCTTACTCCTGTCCCCAGATTGTCACAAGGTTGCAGTGAAAGGCATACAGATCTTAGTTTTACCAATTGTTAGTGTTCCTGTGGATGCATTAATAGACGACATATGCCCAAGGGTAGATTGTCAAATGGTAGTACCAATTCTTGCTAGCGAGGGGGGCGACCTGTCATATATATTGTTTTTCTATTTTAATATTTTGCTTCTTGAGATTTTTTGTTGATGCTTTCCTATTTGTATTTGTGCATGCTGCGATGAAAAACAAAAATTAATTTTGATCTCCCTATGCTTTTTGTGCGTTAATGAATTCACCTTGTAGCACAATTCATCTAAAGTTCCAGTCAATTCTTCGAATTGAATTAATGCATTATTTGATTTTCCACAATTATTGTATAATGAAGATTCATTTGCTCAGTATTATGTTTCTTTTTTGAAGTCTACCTATTTTTTACTGTCCTATATTGCAAGATCTGGACAACAATCATACAAAGCCCTTCTTTCTTAAACAAGTTCTTTGTTCCCACTATTTTTAACCTCACATCAACGGGCCAGCTTGATGTTCATATTCTTTGCATATCAACTGGTATGATATTCTATGAGACACTTCAAAACAACGCCAGGAAGTAAAGTAAATTTTGCATACACCCATTATGTGTAGTGTGTTGGCATAAATAAATGCAATGCACAGATATGCATGAAGTTTCTCTGTTCGATGGCTTTAATATGTTGTATTGTTTGGAGTGGTTTTCTCAAGTGGATTGGGAGTATGTACTATGAAGATTGATAACAAATTGTATGTGCTAGCACCATTACAAAGCCACATGTGCATATATATTTTCTTTTATAGCATGGAATACGTTTTTAAATGGATCAAAGGGTTCTTAAGTATTTAGAATGATAACATTAGTTTTATCCTTTTGTGGTTTTTCTGGCCGAATATGGTTACATATATGAATATGAGACTTGAGGTAATTAATGATCATGGCAACTGAAGTTTGTAAGTATCATGCTCTAACAAAAACAAGTCTTGGTGTAAATAAGCATAAAAAGTCAAGAAATCAAGAAGAAACTGTGCAATCTTATCCTTGAGCTGATTACAACAGCCCTTGGGAATACTCTAAGATCATAACACCTAGATTCCCATCAGAAGGTAGAGATTGGGGACTCAGTTGTGTCCAATCAACAAATAAAATGCATGACAGAAACATGCAGGTCATCGAGGGAAGTAGTTGGCCTATAGAGAAGTGAGGAGTACAATTTGCAAAAGGTTGTGTAAACAAGACATGTCGAGCACTCCATTGGTTATTATCTTCTATGATATTTGCCTAATAGGGGATATATAGCTTTTAGGTACCCCTGTCATCTCCATTGGGCACCCTCATTTCCAATGGGTGAGTAGAATTGTTTATGTCCAGTTAGACAAGGAGACCTTGTCTTTCCTGTGCAATGTATTATGCTTTCTATGCTTCCAAATCTAACTAGTACTTAAGTTGTTAGGAAGCATGTTAAACTCCCTAAGTAGTTTTTCCATATTATGGTATGCAATTAATGTTGGTGTACTATGTGTAATATTGACTTGTGACCAGTGCTCTTATGAGGGCTATGTTCGGGCAATTAATGTACACCACATTGGTTGTTAGTGAATGACCCTACTAGTCCCACCTATTATGTTTAGGGATAGTTGTTATAGGTGTAACACTTAGATATAATAGGTTTTCACCTCTTATGAAATATTCGTTCTTGATATTCATTGCATATTTGGGTAGCAAGGCTCCCTACCTAAACACTTGCATCAAAGGTTTTCTTATGCAATCATACATGGAGTTTCTTTTAATCCTCAATGTCTCATTTCTAATTTCAACATGGTATTGAGTTAAGAATATTTACATGTCACCTCTCTCCACAAACCTGACGTGACCCCAGAAGTACAACTAATGTTTCTGGAAATACCAAATCCACTCATAACCATCGGTTGTAACAACATGATTGGGGTGCACCGGTACTCCTCTTAGTTGTCTTCAGCATGCACACATTAAAGATATAGATAGTAGATCAAAGCAAAGGTCATCAAGGTGCATGAAACTACTGTTTGGCTTGGTATAACTGTCATGTATGCTGGAAACAACCCTGAAACAGAGCACCCTTTCTCAGAATCAATGGTGCTTCTGAAAATAAGGCTCAGATCTGCTTAAAAGAACACATTACAGTAGTGTCCCTTCAAGGGTACTTTGCTCGAAATACTGTTGTTTTCTAAAGACAAATGCCCTAGTCTGTTGTAGACTATATCTTTGGCGCACTATACTCTATGGATGTGGCTCAATAATAGGAAAATCCTGCTAGCTATACTTATCATAACACTCCTTGCCAAGTTTCACTTCTGTTTACTCACTGTGATTGCAGTACTTCACTGCCAACCAGACAAACAATACTCTAATCCACTGTAAATAGCTCACTACAACACTTTCCTTTCAAGAATACACTACTACATGTTGATTATAGATCACAAAACTACTAGAGCTATCCTCAAACAAAGCACTCCTCTTATTGATGCATTGTTTACTAATTTTGACCACCAAATATGCTGTAACAACTCACTACCGTGCAACCTTGCCTATTATTCTCTTGTCCTTAGCTTATGTATCTAGCATGTAAACTCACAAGCTCACCACAACATGCATCAAATCTATCAATAATAGCACACTAGAATTAATGTCATAGAGCACTCATCTAAGAAATTCGTGGCTATTCTTCCTTGTTTAACTCAATGAAGAATAGAAACAAACTCATCTAAGAAATTCGTGGATGTAGTGATGAGAGAATGAATGATAGAAACAAACTCAATGATTGTAGATGTTTAATGAAAAATTCTAGTTTTATATTTTGTATGCTAGATGTTGGCCATCTTACCTAAAGAGATCAAAACAAAAGCAACTAATGCTTGGGGTCCCTTTTCTATCCAACCACAATCAACTTCCCTACAAGCTCCACTTTGTTTAACACTTCTAGGAAATATTTGAAACAATGCTCTGAGAGGTTTTTCCCAATTCTAAATCGAACCAAATCTTTAATAAAATTTCAAAGTTCCGATAGTTCCATGGTGGGGTGCTGATTCCAGGGTGGGGTGTTGATTGGCTGCTGGATTCCAGTTGGAAATGTGCAGGAATTTGTGCTGAAAAAGGATGTATTTTGATGAAACTTTATCCCACCACCCCCATTATGCCAGGGTTGAAGTGAAGTCTTTAGTGCTTTCTGCTACAGTACACCTGATGGCTAAGATTAAAATAGCATAGCATGTATAGCTTATACAGATGTCTGACATGTTTTGCAGAATATTTATCTTTCAATGACTATTAGTGCTCACTTCTTGCTGGGTTTTTGTACTTTCCGTACAATTGGCCTGAAATGCTCCCTTGCATTTCAAGATTGGCTTTGTTCCTAGAAGCTATTTTGGTAACCTTCTACACTTGTATTTTTGTGCTACACTGCTTGGGGGATGATATATTATTTTACAAATAAAATATGTAGTAGGCAATAAAATTAACTTGTATGTGATGGTCATGTGAAGTTGTGTGCTTTTTGTGAATTTGCCAACATGCTTAAATTGCTGAAATGTTTGTGATTTTTATTGCCAGAATCCACATGTAGACTTAAATGGTGCGGTTTTCACTATTGGACGGAGAAAAAATTGCAATTTGTGCATAAAGGATCCATCCATTAGTATAGCTTTGTGCAAGTTAAAGTATACATTGGTAATCTTTGTTGTATCTTCAATACTGCTGGTTTGTGTACTTCAAGACAAAATGACATCAACTGATTACAATCAGTAAACTTGTTACTTGTCAAAGTTCCAAGATTCACACTATGAATAACAATTTGCTACTGTGGTCATTTGCAAGTATGCGACCACTTTTGACATTTACAAGTAGGAGTCCAAACATGTTATTTTGTATTGGAGTTTCATAAATCCGCAGGTGTAACAATGTAGAGACCCTGTTGTAGCAAACATATTTGACAATGCATGAGAAATAGTATCCATAGTTGCAGATGTGTAGGCAATTATAATTTAATTGTAAGTTACAACTGACCATGGATATTATTCAATTTGGTAGACATTCTCTCTTAAGCGGTCTAGGATAATGCTAGGGAGGGAATAGTCTTAGTAAATTCATAATTAATGTTTTTCATGACCATTTGAGATAACAAGAAGAATCATTGACAACAAAATGGATAAACCAGATTATCAACTATTTTAGCTTTGCACCTCTATTGATGATTGATGCAAATTTACATCCTCTAGCCCTTGAGGCAGCTTGCAATTGTAAGGCTACAGATTTTTATGCATTTGTACTTACATCCAAATGGGAAACAGTTCTCTTATGCATCAGATTTATCTTGATTTGCTGTGGCCAAAGAATCAAAGACCCCATTTTGGTTTGAGCTTGTATGAGTTTCCAAATCAATTAGAGTTAGAAGTACTGTAAAATATGTACACAATGAGTCATTTTGTGTATTGCAAATACTGTTTTATTGAGTTTTTTTATGCTCTCTATTATTGGAGTAGATTTGCATCTTGGAGGAAATAATTAGTATGCCCCACCTCATTTTTTGAATTGTTGGGTAGGTCACTTTGGTTTCAACTAATGAGTTTGAAATTATTGTTATGGAAGATGCAATCTATTTGTTAGGTTTATTTCAACCCATTCAAATCCTGGAGAAGGATGGAAAGAAAATGAATGTTGAAGCAATCCATGAAATTTTCAAACCGACCATTAGCATATTGCTAGATGAGGGTTCCAAGTTTATTGTTTTGACACCTGGATCCTCTGGTGTGTTTCCATGTTTTAAAGAGGTATCTAGTTTTAGGGTGATACCTATAAATGGTTTTGACAGTAATCAATTTGAAAAGGGGTAAATAGGTAGTGGAATTAGTTAGAAACCCTCGCAGTAAGTTGTAAATGTGCTATAGTTATTATATATTCAACAATTTCTGTTTTGTTACAAGTTTTAGTAAATGCTTTGCTTTGTACTTGGATGTGTAATGCTCATTGCATTCAAAAAAAAAAATCATTTATACCCATTGAAGTAGGACGGATGGGAAAGTTTTTGATTCCCTTATGTGGTTTTTATTGTCTGTTCATGTATGTCCTATGCATTATATAGTGTGGACCGCTAGTTAAAGAGTCCATATTAAATTTGAAGTGCGTGCGACAAACTGCAATAGTATTGGAAATCAGAATGTTGTTAATTGTGTAATGATTAGTGGTGTTGCAACATTGTATTGATAAGTTGGATCAACATGTGTGCTATCGAAGTGTTGTGAACATTGTGGGATAACAAGCATTCTTTTAGACGACATTTTATGGATTTTTGTCTAAATTATGCAACTGCAATGCTAACCATGCAAATTTCCAATTTAGTCGAAGTGCATTTTTATAGATTATTATTATTATTTTTTTTTTTTTTTTTTTTTTTCTTTCTGAAATCTATAGCTGCAATGTTAACCTGTGAGTAATTTGGATATATTTAAATCGTTCAAAGTAAATCTTATATCCCTGCCTCACACTTTCTTGTAATAGGATTTGACTGCAATTTACTTTCATGATCCAGGTGAAGTTGGTACAGAAAGGATATAACTTAATCCAGATCGTGCAACCATGCAGTGACTGCTTATTTCCATCTAGCTTTTTGGATGCACTAGCCTGCAATCTAGTAAATTCAATGTATTGAATATGTGATGCATGTTGGAGTTGGTTACCATTTCAGTGTTTACTTTTTTATATAGCATGTCTAATGAATGCATAGATTTTTTGAATGTTTATTTTTATGTAGTGTTATCCCCCAAAGAGAGTTCAATGCATTGCTGAATGCATAGTTTTTCAATGTTTATTTCTCTGTATTTTGATCGCCCTAAGAGAGATAACGGTTATGTTAGAGAATAAGGTGCCAAACAACATCCTTTCATATTTTTCAACTTTGTAGTTTTTAAATTTTGGCCGGGGATGTTAAGTTTAGTCACTTGACATTATGCATATACCTGTATATTACTCAATTCTTGATGATTTTCACGATCCCTTGTAGACTTTTGTATAACTTCTCTCTTTCAAACCTAGTATAATCAAAGATACAGGTGTTGTGTTTGTTGAAGTATGTAAACCTGACTTATCAAGGTTTTGGACCACATTGGTGGTTAATTGGATGGAATTGTGGTCCCACAGTTGAGGGTTTAGGGGTAACTAACTAAGACGCTAACAAATATATCCTCAAGGCCTTAGCCTCATTTGTACACTCATGCAAGCTTTGGATATACACTGAGCTTCTCATTGTAGAGTGGTTTTTCCCACTAGGGTTTTCCACTAGAATCTTTGAGTTCTTGTGCTGGTGTGTATTGGGCTATTTATTTCTATTTGCTAACTTATATATGCTTGGGTTATAGCCAAAGTATGGTGAAATTATCTTTTATGATGAACTAGTTCAATACCATATAATTCTCAGATGATGCAAAAGAGCTATGGCAATGGAAGGAGTAAAACTTTGGCCTGTGATTTCAGCATTGAGCTTTTGTGATCTGTTTTCTTGTTGCTTTTCATGATTGACTATGTTGCCCTGTGAATATATTGATGTGATATGATTCCTAGCAAAAGACATGGACCACCTATTTGAAGATCATTGAGCGTGACCTAGCAAACTGTGAGCATTTTTTTTTGGTGGAAGCAACAATCCTACTATGCAATCTATCCATACTCACCATTACTAGATCTACTCTGTTGCAATTTGCTTAATAGTTGTACAAGTTCTTCTCTTGTGCCCTTGCACAATTTAGATTGCATATCTCTATGGCCAACTCCCAATAAAGATCTTTGTTCTACATGCATATATGGTGAATTTTGCAACGAACCAAAGCTCGTAAGAGCCCAATCGAATGGGAATATTTTCAAGCCATATGCAGCAATGTGCCCTAGCTTCCAGTATCCACTTACTTACAGCTCGTTTTCCTTGGGGAGCACACTCACATTGTATGTAATATAGAATTGTTACTACAACAACGATCTTTGTTGTTCAAACTTCCTATGGATTACAGTTGTAGTGAGATGCAGATTGAAGCATCTTGTTTCAGATAAATATCAGCTATGTGACAGCACTAAAACTGCTCAATGAGATTATAGGGTGTATGTGCAGCTGTTTGAAAACCCTAACCTGTGGTTTGGCTCACTTATTTAGAGTTGTCTGTGCCTCAGTCCTCCAAATCAATCTCCTACATGACTATATCTAGAAAATGTGCAGTTGTGTGTGTATTAGCATTGGGTGAGAGAGATACCCCTACTTGACTTTGATTTTTGATGGAGGTTGCTTCTTCCCTCCCAGGATAGAGATGCGTTTGGGTCTTCGATGCCTCCTCACTACTTCAATACAATGGCATTTCTATTGAGAGCCTCCCTTTAGCTACTCTCTCAATGCTCCTGAGTCTTGGCCACCTCCACCCGCTCAAGCAGGAGATCAATAGGATTGTTAATGAAGATATTATCAACGATACATACATGCAGCCTAGATCTCCCCTTCACAGGATCTTGGTCCTAAGATAGCCTTCTATTCCCAAAATTTTCTATCACCAACCGATGATCCCAACATTCACAACATTTCAGAGGCATAAATATTGATTTTGATTTTGGTGCTCGACAAATTTCCATTTAACGGAAAAGATGATCAACTTTCTAATTTCATTTAGAAGCCAGTTAGAAATTTGATGGCCATAATTTCAACACCTGGAAACAACAAATGGTCACCATTTTCAAGTACAAATGTCTATTGGGAGTGCTGACAAGAAATATGAGTTTCACAGGGTGAGAAGGAATAAGAAATATACAACTGCAAGAATAAATAACAAGTCGTATTCATTGATATGCAAACTATAGATGATATGATTCCAAAAGTAGAGGATGCATGCACAATTTGTAACGACTAACGGGGATGCACAATGCTACCACACAAACTAGTACCTTTAGATTAAAGTCCCAAAGATAGGGCACTAGCCTTGTGGAACTAGGAGGTTGGCCCCTATTAACTCACAAAATCTCCTCTACACTTTAGGCTAGGGTAAATGGAATCCTAACCAAGGGGAGATTCCCTATCAGTCAACTAGGCTCACTTCATGTAGTAGGTAGGAATGGGAATAAAGAGAACCTAGCCACAATTTGTAATGGAAAAATAAATGTAAAGGGTGGGCTTGGGGTAATGAGTGAATATGAGACCATTTCCTATCTTTCTTGGGACATGGGATCTAAGCCACTCTTTGGTATTTTCCTCTTGTCTTGGTTGTTGAAGTCCCACATATCCTAAAGATTGCTTCGATGAGCATCAAACTAAGGAATATGAAACCTTGCAAGGATTAAACAAAGGCTAATTCTAAAGAAACAAACCTAAGTATTACAAAGTAAATAATATACTAAACCTAGGGTAAGGAAATGAAACCTTGATATATTCATCCCCAATAGAATAGATCTAGCATGGAATTTGACAAAGAAATGAAATAGAAAAATACTACATACCTCACTTGGAATTTTATTTTTTATTTATTTTTAAATAGAGATGGTCGTCGCTATAGCAACAGATGGCCTAGCAAATGGCGACGAATTTGCTATACTAGCGACGGAGATGCTCCCTCGCTAGTATAGCAAATTCGTCGCCATATGCTAGGCCATCTGTCGCTATAGCGACACTGCATTGTTAGGTTGTGTGTCGCTAGAGAGACCCTTCCTTAGAAACACAACGAAACAAGAAACTGTATGTTCGTGGCTATAGCGACACTTATTCGTTGCTATAGACACACATTCATGGCTATAGCGACACACACCTTAGCAATACCATGGAACAAGCAGAAACAAGCAACTATCTTTTCATGGCTATAGCGACACTTGTTTGTGGCTATAGCAACACATTTTCGTGGCTATAGTGACACTTGTTCGTGGCTATAGCGACCCATTTCCGTGGCTATAGCGACACCCACCTTAGTAATATCACGGGAAAAGTAGAAGTATATGCGTCGCTAGAGCGACAGATTTTAGTCTTATGAAAGCACATCTGTAACCAACACATGTCCTCCATACCCCGTGGCTATAGCGACGGATGTTTTAAAGTGTCGCTGTAGAGACAAAATTAGTGCGACGAAAAATGGGAGTCCTGTTCGTTTCTATAGAGACAAAAATGTGTTGCAATAGCAACGAAGTTGCGTGGCAAAAATGGTCACATGTACTAGTGAATACTGTTAGCTATTTCTCTGAACTACCAATGAATAATGAAGAAGAAGAACCTGAAACAGTGTTCAATGTTCAACATCCTTACAATACTATATCAAGACCACAACCTACTCAGGAACCATCATTTTCAACACCACCTCCCAACAAAAACAAAACTGTTCCTTAAAAGGATGTAGTTATTCCTGAATTGGAATATACTTTAGCTGAATATTTAAAAAGAGTTAAAGCGAATATCTCTTTGTTTGAACTTCTTAAAATCCCTTTCATGAGGGATTCCTTACCCAAAAGCATGATAATCAAACAACCAAGAGAATCACAGAATAACAACTTAGACTCTTTCACTAAACCAGAAGATCAGAAATATGGAAGCAAGAGGACACCTCCTTTCTTACTTACATTTGAAATCTTCAACAAAAATGTACACAACTTTATGATAGACTCTGGTGCTTCTTCCAATGTGATGCCCCTTTCTATCAACAGGAAGCTTAATGCCACTTGGGAACCCTGCCCTACTCAGATTGTCCAACTTGACAGATCTAAAGTGAGAGTAGTGGGAAGATTGAGAAATGTATTGCTGACATTATCTGTTGATCCTCGGATTCACCAAACTATTGACATTGTTGTAGTTGACATCCCTGAAGCCTATGGGATGTGGCTGAGCAGAGACTGATCAGAAAAGATGAAGGGCTACTTTGCCACTAGTTGGTCCCACCTATGGTTACCCTACAATGGACAGCCAAATAAGATTAAGATTAGTACGGAACTGAAGCAAACCGTTGCTGATCTTAATGATTCAAGTCAACCTGCCTATTATTTTAGCTCACATATTGAGCATTTTACATTTGATACCTTTTTTGGAGACTTGCCAGTTGATTCTTCACCAGAGAATGTGCAAAATGAATCTCAGATTGCTAATGTTACCATTGTACCATTCTATGGAACTATTGT
Organism: Larix kaempferi; assembly: GCA_027924585.1. Classification (NCBI taxonomy): domain Eukaryota; kingdom Viridiplantae; phylum Streptophyta; class Pinopsida; order Pinales; family Pinaceae; genus Larix; species Larix kaempferi. The sequence continues at coordinate 3,264,239 of BSBM01000318.1, read as the reverse complement.
ACATAATGTGTATAATGTTAATACAAATTTTAGAATTGATCCCATTGCATGGACTTTATTCTTTGATGGTTCCAGATCCAAGGATGGAGTTGGTGCAGGTTGTGTCCTTATTGATCCCAAAGGGACTAAGACCATGATTACTTGTAGAATTGAATTTGAATGTACAAATAATGTATCTGAATGTGAGGCTCTGGTGCAGGGACTCAAAAAAGCTATTGATATGGGTGCACAAGTGATAGAATGTTATGGTGATTCAGAAATTATAGTTAAGTAGGTAAGGAACAAGATACACTGTCTCTCTCCTCGTTTAACTAATTATCAAAAGATGGTAAGAGAACTCACCAATTCTTTCACTGCATTCAACATCAAGTCTGTCCCTAGGTCACAAAAATTTGATGTTGACCTTTTAGCAAATACTGCATCTAGGTTGATTCCACCAGAAGGCTTGTCCCCAAAAACCTTTTCAATTGAACTCATGTACAAGCCTTCCATCCCTGATAACGTTACAAGCTGGAAAGTGTTTGATGATGACCAACAGATCCTATACTTTCTCTCAGCTCAAGACACCTTTCAAGATATGCCCATAGATGAAGCTGAGCATGAAAAATCTCTGTCTGATCCTTCAAACATTATCCCAAAATTAGTGATCAATCTAGAAAGGTTTTATGACCTACATGACAAGTTTAAACACAAGACAAACTACAAGACACAAAGTTCATCATTGAATTATGAGCCAGTCAATCTTGGTACTGAACAGAATCCCAAATTTATTAACCTTGGAGTTGACTTCCCTGTTGATGAAAGAAAAGCTTTCATCAGACTGTGTAAAGAATACAAGTATGTTTTTCCTAGACCTATGACGAGCTGAAAAACTTTGATACTAGCATTATGCATCACAACATACCCATGAAGCCAGAAGTGAAACCTTACAAACAAAAACTAAGAAATATGCATCCTAGTTTGGAACCCTCTGTGAAAAAGGAGCTTTAAAAGCTACTGAAAGACCAAATCATATTCCCTGTCAGACATACACAATGGATAGCAAATATAGTACCTGTTCGGAAGAAGAATGGGGAAATCAGACTTTGTGTCGATTTCAGGAATTTGAATAGAGCTTCCGAAAAGGATAACTACCCCGTTCCCCCCATGGAAAATATTTTGCAAAAGGTAGCTGGATCAGAGATGTTCTCTCTCCTGGACGGTTTCTCGGGGTACAACCAGGTCATGGTTGCCCCTGATGACCAACTGAAAACAGCCTTCAAAACCCCCTAGGGTACCTTTGCCTATAGGTGAATGCCCTTCGGACTGATAAATGCAGGAGCCACATTTCAGAGAGCTATGGACATAGGTTTCAGAGGTTTGATGCATAATTCTTTCGTAGTTTATCTAGATGACATTACTATTTATTCGAAGAAACGACATGAACATTTATCTTCTTTGAAATAGGTTTTTGAACGCTGCAGGAAGTACGAAATCTCTTTGAACCCCAAGAAGTCTATATTTACAATGACAAAAGGTAAGCTCCAGGGTTTCATTGTTTCCAAAGAAGGTATGATTATTGACCCCGAACGCATTGATTCTATTTCTAAGATTGGTTTGCCTGGTTCGCACAAAGCCATGCAATCATTCCTTGGAAAGATCAATTTGTACGTAGGTTTGTTCCCAATTTTGCACAAATTGTTAAGCCTTTGCAGTAGTTAGTTAAGAAATATGTACAGTGTAGTTGGTCGTAGGAACAGAAAGATGCATTTGTCGAAATTCGAAGGGCCATTGTAGAAGCTCCTACTCTGATGTCCCCAGATTTTGACAAGGATTTTATTCTATACACTTTTGCAACTGATTTTTCTTATGCAGTTGTTTTGACACAGAAGCATGACAGTGATACCGAGATTTCGATTTCATTTATGAGCTCAACATTAAAGGGAGTTGAAATTAATTACTCCCAAATTGACAAGTAGGCTTATGCAGTTTACATGTTTGTGAAGCATTACAGGCCCTACTTATTGAAATCTCGGACGAAAGTAATTCTACCACACACTGCTATCAGAAATGTGCTGGTCCAAAAAGAGTTAGGTGAAAAAAGAGCCCATTGGATGACAGCTTTGCAAGAATATGACCTGGAAATTAGGCCAGCCAAAATTGTAAAAGGGAAAGGTTTGTGCTTGCTTACTGCCCAGTCAAATGATCTTGTTCAGTAGCAAACTGAATGGGAGCAGGAAGAAAACATTCCTACAAGTTCTTTTAATGCCATAGATACCCCAGCATCTGACTGGTATGATCATATCAAGTTTTTTTCTTAACCATGGGTTTGCTCCTGAAACCCTAGACTTCAAAAAATGCAAAGCTTTGAGATTAAAATATGCTCCTTATCAATTTATTAATGGAGTTCTGTTTAGAAAAAATTATGATGGAGTTTTCCTCAGGTGTTTGGAGAAAAATGAGACTAATGACATTCTTTTCCAATTTCATGCAGGACCTGCTGGAGGCCATTTTTCAGGTGAGACAACAGCACACAAGATTCTCAGAGCTGGATATTATTGGCCTACTCTGTTTAAGGATGCCTATGCTCATGTTAGAAGGTGTGAACCATGTCAAAAGTGTGTAGGCAAATTCAAAAAACCTACCTTTCCTTTGCAGCCAGTAACAATTCAATTTCCATTTCAGCAATGGGGACTGGATTTTGTTGGACCTATTAATCCCACCTCCTCCCTTCAACACAGGTATATCCTTATAGCAACTGACTACTTTACCAGATGGGTAGAGGCAGTCCCCCTTAGGAATTGTAACACAAACCAAGTAATTTCTTTCCTCGACAGCCAGATCTTTACAAGGTTTGGTGCTCCAGAGTATCTTGTCTTTGATAATGCATCCTACTTTTCCTCAATTGACTTGACACAGTATGCCCTTGAAAAAGGGATCAAACTAAAATTTTCTGCCAATTATTATCCACAAGGTAATGGGCTTGCTGAATCTTCTAACAAAATCCTGATAAATATTTTGAAGAAGACAGTAGCCTCTCATCACAGAGATTGGCACACACAGATCTATAATGCTCTTTGGGAAGATCGAATTACCCCAAAGGAAACTATTGGAAACTCTCCCTATTGCCTAGTTTATGGCAAGGAATCTATTCTACCATCTAATCTCACCATACCCTCGTTACAATTAGCCCAATCCATTTAGGAAGATGATTCCTCCCCTCTTCAACAAAGAATTGATACCTTGCTTAGATTGGAGGAAGACAGGGAAGTGGCTAAAAATAAATTATATCATCATCAACAAATGGTTAAGAGATGGTTTGATGAGAAATCCTCCTCTGACAGGGAATTTTCAGTAGGAGACTTCGTTCTAATATGGGACAAGAAAAATAAGGATAAAAATAATTATACCAAGTTTCAGCGCCTTTGGCTTGGACCTTTCATTATTACAGAAAATATTGGTCCAAGTACAGTTCGGTTGTAGACACTAGAGGGAGTCATTGACACTTATCCAATGAATGTTTCATTGCTCAAGAAGTACTTTGTCTAAACAATCTGATACACTTTGTACATAGGTTTGGTGTGTTTTAATATTTTCTTTGTCTTGTTTGGTTTTTTTTTTATTGGTTTTCTTCTAATAAATTCCACACATTTGGTAATGGTTGGTAGTCAGCTTATTTCAAGAATCATTTAAACTGAAGTTTTGGAATGCTCTGTCAATCTTGGCTTTTCTCAACCTATGTCAGAATTTGTTTTACAAAGAATAGACAGTCATTAGTTGCAGGACTTGGATTGATACCTTTCCACCTTGGTCGTTATATTACACATGCTTTATTTGTTTAATTGAGGTTCTGGAAAGTGACTGACTTTCTTGTCTTATGTTTCATTAGTGTAGCACAACATATCTCAATAACTTGGTCAACCTTCATCTGCTCTGGATCCTATCACGGTCACCTTTGAAAAATAATATTACTTAATAATTGTGTATTACAGGATGGGGGGTCTTATTTCAAGCCAGCCCATTAGGTTCATATATGTGAGTGGAATGACATATTCATACCAAGCCACCAAACTTGGAAGATGACTTTCAGTTTACTGAAAGTTGGAAGATCCTATTACAGGTCCGCCCATTCATGATCTGCAAAGCATTAGTGAGTAATGCCACTATTATATGGTCACCAAGACATAGTGGTGTCCTGTAATTCACACCCTAATAAAATTTATGTTTTACTTTTCTTTATAAGACAATGTTGTATGTAAGGACAGGGGGGTCTTATCACAAGCCATCCCTGCCATGATCATGGGTTTCATTTTGGACTGAAATCATCTGCATATGGTCACCAAGCCATGATGATTGCTTTCAGTATCACAGCTGGAAGACAAGGAGTCTCATTACTAAGCTAGCTTGTTCAGTTTCCAGATCAAGTTTGTGAATGGCATTGCCAAAATCTGATTACCAAGTCAGGGCAGTGGTTTTATATCAACAAGGTCTTATGTACAACTTTTCCTTTTGATCTAAAAAAAAAAGAGAAAAAGAAGAATAAGAAAATGAATAAATTGGCAGTAATGTATCCATATGTAAGTAATGCGTTTAATAAGTCAGGGTGATATGTGATTTGGATATCCAGGGCATTGTGAAGATTACTCCCTAGGTTCATCTAAAAGCTATCTTCCTATGATTACATAATGGCAATGAAGTTCTTGTTGTTTTTCAAATCTCCTTATCAAATTGGCATTATCTTTAAATTGATCATGGATGGAAGTATATCAATCTTATGTTTTATTCTGCTTATTGATTGTCGTTTTTATAAACATCTTCTAAAAATTTCAGGTTGAAAATAAGTTGGCTGACATCCTTTCTTGACTGAAGCTTTTGTTTGCAGAGATAACTGGTTCTTCCCAACCAATCACCATTTGTTGTAGGTACAACAGATCCCATGATCAAATGATCATGGAAGCCCCAATTTTTGTAAATACAAAGGTATTTAGGTAAGTCCCTTAATAAAAGACAAGATTCTTAAAAACTTGTTTGTATGATCTTGTACCTTTGCCTTTTGGTTTATGTAATTATCATTATTTTTTCCTTAGAAAATTTCTGAGTTTTTGGTTGTTTTCTTGATTTTTGGAAAGCCTTCATTTCTTTCAAAACGTAATTTTCTTCCCGAAATCCTGAAACCTGAAATCTTGCAATTGCGGATTGCGGGAATCGTTTGTTCTTTATTTTGGAATTTCGTAAACCCGAAACCTGCAACCCAAAATTGCGGATTGCGGGAAGGCTGTGTGATTATTTAACGGAAAACTAGATCCCGCAACCCGAAACCCAAAACCCGCAATTTCCGGATTTCGGATTGCGGAAATTTGTTATGTTAATAAACCGCGTTGTGTGTTCCCGAAACCCACAACCCGCAATTTGCGGATTGCGAGATGCAAGAAAGTTATTTTGTTTTTCTAAACATTGTTTTCATTCCCGAAACCCGCAACCCGAAATTTTGGATTGCGGATTTCGGAAACATGTTTGTTTGTTGTTTTGTGTTTTGCAAACCCGCAACCCGCAATTGTGGATTGCGGATTGCGGGAATTTTGTTTGAAGTTTGAAAAATAAAACTTTTGAACCCGATCCTGCATCCCGCAGGGGATAATATTACCCGTTCATCTCTTTTGATCATATGGTCCAGATTTGATATGACCAGAAATTGATAAATATGCAATTTTTCTTATTTTCTTTTATCATATTTACTGTCGGAATTTACTCTACTACATGGATTTGTACTGCGATTTTCTTACCATTGTCATTTTCAGCAATTTTCAGCCATTTCCAAGTTGGTTTATTGTTGTTTTTTGCATTTGACGTTCATGATTTTCCTGTTTTGGGTTTAGTTTTGATTTTTTTTCTTTATTTACTAGAATATCCAGACCTTGCCAACATGTCACGGAATACTCGCTCTAAGACAACCCATAGGGATTCGCTGACTAAGGACCCAAATTTTGGTATCTTTTATGATACCAGTGAGAGCGTAACTAAAACATACCAAATGGATTGGGCCAAGATATATTCAATTTTTGACAATGATGACCTTTTCGACATCAAGGAATACCGACCTGCGTATGAGAAAATTAGGGCTTCTCAAATTCACTCCATTGTTGCCCGTCCCGTGGTCTTACCTTATACAAACCTAGTAAAATAGATTGTGGAAAATGCCAACCCTAAATACCAGTCGTTTAATGATAGTGCAGGGTCGCAATTGACAACTTTCTTTCCTTAGGTTTTTATCAGAGCCTTTGCTCTTAAACAAGTTGAGCAAACACTCAGCCTCGAGTTCATAACATCATCTAAGAGTAGGTATAATTTTGATGGGATGATGAAATCATGGATGATTAAACCCAGTAGTTTTGTGCCGAAGGTTGATAACCTTTACCCAATTGTTTGGTTTAGGGAACCTTATTCCTTATTGGAAGCCATGCTCTGTAGGCCCTTTGGCCTCCCAAATTGCTCAGTATTTAAGGCTGAGTGGGATCCAATAGCCCATCATGTGTTAACAACCGGTGAATCTTTCCCTTGGGCATCTATCTTGTCTTCAGAACTCAAAACTGCAATTCAGGATTACCAAAAGGCACCTACCCTAAGAAAGCCACACTTCTACATGTCAGCCTTCATTTTGGATGTCTTTTGCTCTGAGTTTCAATATCCTAACTTAGGATGGCATTGGACCCCTTCAGATCCACTAGTCCATATTTACCATTCAGCTCTATGGGAAACCAACTTTGTGCCACTGCTTTACGACATTTGTGACCATTTTATGCACACCATCTACTTCAAGATATTCTAGCAGGAGGCACCTACCTTTTCAGCTAATGCCAAGGCCTTCATTAATACTATTGGTGATTGGTATGTTTATGATTCTTATTCATATATTAGAGTCTAGGGAAGTGACATTGTTCATCTTCTACCCAGAATAGTGCCTAACAGATTGGTCATCCAAGAGGTTTCCTACCAAACTGTTAATGATGGTGTTTACAGGAAGCTCACTGGTCCTAAAAAGAAAGGATGGCCTAAATTTTCCTTGAATCTTGGGCCATTAGTCATCCCAACTTCAAATTGGGCTATAGTGCTTGGTGACCAAGTGGCTCCTTTAAAGCTAGGAGTTGCTCCCAAAAGAAAAAATGATCCTAAGAAGTTCCTTGATGCACACTTCAAACAATATCATATGAAGATGGACTATGTCCATGAAGAGCATCCAGGTGACTCAGGTCCTAGCTAGGACAAAGAGCCTAGATGAACATCATCAGATTATGTAGTTTAAGAAAGATATCAATGCTAAAGTATTTGGTTATAGAACATTCGAGATGAATCTGCTTGAGCAAGTCAAGAAAGATATAGCAGAAAAGGAAAACCAGCAGAAAAATGCCCCTCTAATGCTCACTTATCTGGATGGGGATCAAGGTAAATCCCCCATGGAGAATCCTCCTGAGGTAAAAATAGCTGAGCAGGTCAAAATTTTGCTGGATACTTCTCATCAAATGAAGCAGAAGTTATCGCAGATATCTTCAGTGCTGAAAACCCAAATAGTTGAACCTCCTAAGCCTATTAAGGATGTTCAAGTGACTACTGTAGTTGCACAAGTATGTGATGATTTAATGATAGCCAAGGTCAACCCAGCTAAAAGAAAAAAAATTCAGATACCCTCATCACAAGTTCCTAGTGTAGAGCTCATTGACAATGATGTTGATGATGGGCCCAATCCTTCAGTATTAATCACTCAAGAAGTAACTCAAGGAACGACTGAAGGATCAATTCAAGAAGTGATTGATAAGGTGATTGAACAGGTAATTGAAGATTCACAGACAGTCACAGATTTACTGGATACTATTGAGATGGATCATTCCTTTTCAAATCAACAGGTATTGGAGGTGACCACTACCCCTAACATCACAACTTCATCATTGTTTGTTATCATCTATTCATGATTTTTATGTTTTGTCCCCAGGGGTTATCCCACCATTTTCCATATCTCAACTCTTTCATACTTTGACTTCCAGAGTCAACCCACCTTCAGACAACTCAGTTCCTTTTTGAATTTCCCCATCTATTATTGCAGAGGTCCAACCTTCGGTCGTACCTCAACAACTACCCTTATCTACTTTACCATCATCCACTATTGATCATCCACCTTCCATTCCTTCCTCATCACTACTTGCTGATGATGATCAAGTTTTACTTTCTAAAGCATTCACTTCAATCCCTTCTCCAATCCCTGTTCTATCAGTTCCTCAGATTGCCCCTATTCCTCTTAATACTCCTCAAGTTACCTTGCCTATCCCTACTCCCACTGTTACTCAAACCCCTTCATTGATTTTCAACAAAGAATGTTATTTCATTTACTTCTAAAATAATAAATGAAGATGAAGATGATGAGGTAGTCCGACTTGGACATTACTTTTACAGTAAGGATAATAAAGCAATGGTAAAAAGGGGTAAGAAAAGAAGCAGAAATCAAGATGGATTAGAAGTATCTGTTCCTAATCAGATAGTTTGGGCTCAGCAAACAAATGATCCCCAGACAGGAGCAATTGAGACAGCCACAGCCTTAGGGGCATTTGCTGGTGGAAACCTTGATTGAATCCAGATACTGAATAGAGAGATTGATCAGAAGAAAGAGGAATTGGAAAGGCGGGAAGAGGAGCTGATAAAGACCAAGGAGGAACATGAGATTTATGTAAATGATCACAGGAGACTATGGAAGACAGGTTATAAGATGTTGAGCGAAGCAAAAACTCTCTGCAAGATGAACTTCGAAATGTACAAACTGAGAATTCTACTAATACTCAGAAGATAGCCTTACTGCAAAAACAATATGAGGATGCAACTGCAAGTGCAACCTCATCTACTTTCTTTAAGTTGTCTTCCCAGAAATTTAAACATTTTGCCCTTCAAGTTAATGAGGAGCATCATAAGTTTATAGAGAAGTTATTTTGTACTCTAGATGAGATCAGGGAGACTCATATAATCTTTGGTAAGATGTATGGTGTCCTTGAACAGCAGAAATCCAAAAGGCTACAAGCCTCTCAAGCAAGTCAGAGCATTTTTGAGTGGAAGAGGTATATCAAGTATAGACCAGACAACATCCCCATTCTCAGCAGTTTTCAGTTTAAGAAGGTCAGAGCCACATTGAACACCTGGCTCAAGCTTAATGAATCAGTTGAAGAAATCCTTAAGAAAGCACAGGCCATATGCAGCAGACGATGGTACATTAGATAACATCATGTAGATTATACACTTTGATGCCATGGAGCTCATTGAGGATTCTTTCCCACCTAAGTTGAAGGTTGAGCAAGTTGAGCGCAGGTGTGAAGAGGCCAAGGAGAAAATTCATCATCTTGAACAAGTCAACATTGATGATGTGGAACAACTGATTAGGAAACCAGTCAGCATCGAAGGCAAAATCCACATCTACATTTTCATTTGGCATAAGTTAGCTAAGAATGAGATGGAAACATTTGAATGTAATGCCCAGCTGGGGCTAGAATCAGCTAACTATCCGAATGTGGATGAGTTGTTAGATATTTGGGACAAGTGGCAAGTTTTTCTAGGCCATTAGTTTATTTTTAATTTTGTAATCCCGGTTTGTGGGAATTTACTCCTTGTATTATTATTTTGTAACTCTTATTTAAAAGAGATGATCTCTCGTAGAGAGGGATGATGGAATTTGGAGGACAAAATCTGCAGGAGAGGTTGGGAATGCTCTGTTTTGATACAAGCTTGTATTTTCTTGCAAACTGTCATTAAATACATTAAAGTTATTTTTTAGATCCACTTTTGTCTATTTTTCAAGTTTGTTTGATGAATGTGATTTTCCTCCAAGTTGCTTAGCTGATACTGTTTTAATATTTGTAATTTATTAAACATATTGATCTACAGTTCTGGTTTATCATTGCTTGTGATTTATGTGTTTATGAAGGTTTTAAAGAGTTTATTCTATTAAAATCTTTTATCGATTTATGCAAATGTTTCTTTCAATAAGTTACAAATGGTGTTAATTTTTCAATTAACATATCAGTTATAGATTAAGTCTTGAATGCATAACAAACCTCAATTTGCCATTAGTTGATTTTCATTAATTAATTACAACTTGAGCACAATAAGTCATTGATCTTTTATACATTTCTGTTTAAATTGATGAATGATCTTATTTATGCATATATCAAGCTGATCTACACCTTTTTCGAAACACCTTCTTAGGATAGATCTAACCTAGTTTAGATTCTTTTAGGTAGATTTGTGTTTTAGACCTTTTATATTTTGCTTTCTTCAATAGAGAACTGATCCTTTGGATCAAACCCACCAACTCTTAGAGTGCCAGCGGAGGCCGAATATCCATGGGAGATTACTACACCAAACAGGCTGGGGATAGAACTGTCATTGCGTAGGGCCTTTTGAAGTCTTTCAGTTTGGGTTTTCCCCCTCTGTTGAGAGCTTAGGAATCCATTCCAACACTTTGCATACCCTGCACATCTGAGGCCTCAATAAGAGGCCATTCAGAAATTTTATTTGGAGCTGCAATGGATTCATTTGTTATAGGTTCAACCTACAGGGCAGCTCATGGTCACATATCCTTCACCTTGCTTCTACAACAATTCTTCCATTTCTTGTCATATTCTTCCTCCTTGAGGAGAGGCGCACTTGGTGAGGTGATGATATATTTGGGATAGTTCTTGAGGCCCCACATATTTTCAATATGATATATATACTCTTTATTTACTTCTTAGAAGACTTTCAAATATAAATTCCAAGATATTTTAGGTACAAATGCTAAACTATGAATAAATGGTGCCATTTCCCCAATACCTTGTTATTTGCACTTGAAGTGGTATCAAATTCGAATGGTTCAGTCAAAATCTAATATATTATTGTTTTGTGGAGAACCATTAATATGATGAATAAGTTTCATATTCATTAGACAAGCATTGGGAGCAATATTCTCAAGTTTCTTAACCATTTGTGAAGATTTACTATCATTTCCCCCTATGTTGAAGCTAGTATACAAACATCTTATTTATGGAAGTTGAAGAAGACTTTAGGAACTGATTGATGATGTATTTGGGATCCCATGGAAGTCCTTTAACAGTAAAATGTCTCTGTTCTAAAATTTGGGAAGGTATTACAGTGTTTGGGAAGCCATCTTTGTCCCCTATCCTTTGGGGTTTTGAACCTCGATTTGACTAGTGAAAGTTCCCTATTTTTCCCTGCTTATAAATGAATGTTGCAGAAGTGTTTTAAGAGTTTTAAAGAATCCATCATCCTCATTTACATGTATGAATACCTTCCAAAATAATCCAGACCCAATTCGGAACCATTTGGAGCCATCTAGAAGCAGTTGATTCAATACTAGTCTAAGGGTCGAATTGGTCAAAATTTGCAATTTTTCCTAGTTTTTGCAAATTCTTAAAAAGGGACACTAAAATTACAAGCATATGCCAAGGAACTCCACACATGCACATAGGGTGACTAAGATGGGTAGTTTGATCATTTTAAAAAGTAGAAGACAAATAACTAGGCAAGGGTTCCTTTAAAGAAGAAAGAGTACATAGGCATATCAAAAATAGAGGACACTCAATCATAAGAGGAACAATAAATAAGGAAGTGGGAAAAGGTTCCCAAAAGTAAAGCAGGAGGAAGTGAAGGGGATTCCGATGAAACCAAAAGTAAACACTAACACCATAAATACAAAAAAAAGCAATGAAAACAAGAAGGATAAAACAAGTAAAAAAAACAAAAAGGATAGAACCAGTGAACCATCAAGAATATAACAAATGTTATGTTGGATAGGGTTCAAGTTGGGATTTTGCACAAGTACTGAAAAGTGCACATTGCGCGGGTCTACGTTGAAAACCTCAAGAAGGTTATACACAGCCAACATGTTAATAAAATTGAGATGTCTCTATTGGACATAGCTAATAAGAAACTAATGAAAGTGTAAGAAACATTACTTTAAAATGAGTTAAGAGGCCAACCAAGAAAGAACAATTAATTAGATCTAAACATGTTAGAGATGTTGGTAAAGTAGGAAATCCTTGTTTGAGAACATATTATAGCTTTGTCAGGTATGGTTATGAGAAAATGGCTATAAAAGAGCCTTTGTTTCATAGATTAGCTATGTTTATCATCTAACCCTCCATGTAATTGAAATCCAATTCCTAAGATGTCCTTTAGGGGCCATAACCTAAACCCATAACCTGAACAACTGGCATATGAATGAAAATGTATTCATGAAATTTGATCTCTTATCCAATTAGTTCTTGATTAATTTAAAGGAGATAACTATCCTACGATTTTTACCACCCTTTAAGAGACATTCATTTTGTCGAGTCACTTTAGAAGGGTTGTTGTCTTTGTTCCTGGTGGATGTTGATGTGTTTGATCTAGACCCTATAACTAGATATTTATATGATATTTAGGGGAGCTCTCACCCATCCTAACTCGGATGCCCTGAGCATCCTCATGTTAGTGAATAAATATCACTTACCACAAGATAAGCAAAGTGTATTCCATATCATTTTCTATATCCATGTGAGATGTGACAAGAGTTGTAAATCCCCTAGTTTATGCTCATAGACCATTTTTTTCCAATTTGCTTCTTCATTTTGATCCTATAATAAAACTAGAAATGGGAACTACTCCAAAACATTTTGAATTCAATTCTCATTGTTTTTAACAATAGAAAATCAATAATAATAATTCAACTAAAGATATATGAAAATAAGTTTTCACTTATATCATTCTTAATTATATTGTTAACTCTACTCTAAATGAATTGAAATTAATCCTAAAAGAATCATAGTTATCACCAAAAATATCCCTTCAAAATTCCTCTAAGGAGGAATTATCAAAACCCCACTTCTCATATAGAGGCCAAGACGTCAATTTACTATTTGTTAGTATCATGATTTGAAATCTAATCAACAAGTTTATTGTTAATTGACATAATATTTTATTTTTATTTTAAATAGAGAAACTTTCTTCAATAGTGTAAGTATTAAGGAAAAATTGAAGTATTTATAATTTTCTTGTGTAGAAATCTTGGCGAACCTTACTAATTCTTAAATTTCCAACCATAAAATGTTGGGTGATACTTTTGAAATTGAAATTTGTAAGTCTTTTATATAGTTTCTGATTTCAACGTTTTTTAGAGTTAAAAAATGTTATCCCATGGAATTTGGGCAAATCAATTTAGAAAAAAAATGGAAATTGGCCAATCTGTTTTTGGAAAAAAATGTTGAAAAGTAGCCCATAGGCTAAATTTCTCCCCTTAAATTTTCCCTAGTAAACATTCCGAACTATCTTTGATGGCATTGTTCCATAGAATTCCATCAAATATATACAACCCTTAAAAATGTTGTGGGTTGAAAGGACTTGCCATCTTTGTGAGTTTATGAGTGTTGAACATGAAAATCACTTTCTCCTATAATACCCTACCTACACCCACATTAAATCTCATTTCCATAATCTTTGCTCCAACATTGACCTCTATAACCTTCTAACTCCTCAAAATTATGGCCAGCTACAAATATGTTTTAAGCTTTTTGAGCATAAAAGAATATTTTAAAATAAATTAAATAATTTATATATTGTTTTTTTTCTTAATGTCCATTTTGATCTTAGTAAACATTAAAAACCATCATTCATCATTCATCTGTGGACAAATTCCAAACTTTAACATTTGCGTACAAGTTCAATTCAATCACATAATAAATATGATTTCCTCGATCCTGAGGATGGTAGAAAGCACGAAACATTACTGAGAAGGTATAAAAGCTTTCATCAAATTAGAAAACACAAAACATTACTGAGAAGGTATAAAAGCTTTCATCAAATTTGGCATGGAATCTTTCGCATCGAATGCTTATATCAACGACATGGAGGAGTTAATGCCACAAGCATATCCAGCTCCAAGTCCAATGTGGAGTAAAGGGTTATATCTACAATCTTTATTTATTCAAAAATATAATTTGAAATTGTGATTAATCAGAGCAAAATGATAAAGCAAGATGCGTAGACTTGATCGATGGATCTTCAATAGGATTTAGCTCTACCTAACAAACAACCATATTTTTCTTCGTCCGATGCACATGGCTGGCACATTAGACCCTATATAGAAAACATGAAAATATTTTTTTTCATTTATTTATTTATTATTATAATGATTATTATTAGCAAGTCATACTAATAATTAATATGGTTTATATACGTCGATCGGCGTACATCAACCATGGCCACACATTTAAATATGGTTGATATACATCGATCGACGTATATAAGCCATATTAATTATTAATATGGCTTGCTAGTTGACGACCGACTCGCGGAGAATATTTCGTGAATTTTATTATTAATATTATGGTTGTGAAAATATTAATAATAATAAGTGTTACTATTTTAAAATTATAATTATTTTTATTTATAAAAATAGTTTTTAATGAAGACGCAAGGCGGATTTTCTCTGCGGCTAGGGTACAAACCCTAGCCGCCTCTCTCTGGTTTTCCGTTTGCAGGGACGCGGTCTTCTCTGGGATCGTTCTCGCCTCCATTGCTTGCAGAGCCACGGAGCCTGCGTTTTTGCTTGCCTGCGTTGCTCGCCCTGCTGCGCCCTTGATTGCTGGAGGTCGCCACCTTCCACGATGGCCCCAGATCCATTTGCTGAGATGGAACAAGACCCTTAAGAAGCTTTCAAAGATTTAGTCCGTTCGGCAGGACCTAAAGCCAAGCCTTCTCTCTCGTCTAAGTTTGTTAAGAAGATGGAGGAGATCCCCTCTCTCGAGCTATCTCCAGAAGAGCCATGCAATCTTGCCCTCCTTCTAGCAGAAAAGGCCCTCATCGAAAAGTTCACGGGGCTATGGCCTAGCCCCAAAACGGTGGAGGCTTGGATGGAAGAACGCTGGAAATCGATGATACATGGAAACGTTTCTCTGTGTGCAGTAGGCAGGGGCTTTTTTGTTTTCAGCTTCTCTAGCAAAGAGGATCGAGATCTAGTTTTCAGATCTGGACCCTATTTCATGGGGCCGAGGGGGCTGTTCTTAGCCCCCTGGACTCTTGATTTTAATCCCGGAGCTGAGATCACCGCAGCCCCTGTTTGGGTTAGGCTGCCTCATCTCCCCCTGCATCTATGGGGGAAAAGTTCTCTAGAGGACATTGGAAATAAGCTTGGGCGTTTCCTGGACAGTGTGGAGCCGAAAGGGGATCAATTTACCTGTGCTCGTGTTTGTGTTGAGGTTAACCTTGAGAAAGGACTCCCGAAAGCCATTCAGCTCTCCCTAGGGGAATGGCGCCATATCCAAGAGCTAGACTACGAGCAGATTCCTTTTAAGTGCCTTCGGTGCCATACTTATGGTCATTTCGCAAAATGCTGCCCCAAAGCCTCAGAGGTGGCGGAACCAGTTAAAGAAGATGACTTTCAGCCAGTAACTAACCGGCGAAGGCAGCCAAGGCGAAAGGAATCACTAGCCCAGGTTCCGAAGGCCACTCCTTCAGCGGAGGCAACTCTTGAAATTAAAAACAGCTTTGAAGCACTGCAAGAAGAAGAAGCCCTAGACCCTGAAGCAACAACAGTTATGGAAGACCCTCCGGTAGACGAAAGACTTCCGGATCCTGCCCTACCTGGCTCAGTAGATGCGAAGGAAGCCAAGGCTTCAGATCCTGAACCCCCTGCCCCTGCAGGTCCGGCTGTTTCAGTCCCGTCCAGCGGCTTGTGGGAACTATTGAACCTGAAGACATTGCAGTCCCGTCTCCACCCCTTACCAGAGGGCGAAGGACCAACAAGGAACGTAGAGAAAAGGAGACGGCTTCCAACATCTCTTTTGGATCTCAGAAAAAGCTAGATCCCTACTTTAAGGGGCAAATTTCATCCCCCTGAGTCTAAATGCTTTGCTTTTGTCTTCTACTTTGCTCACAGTTTGTGAGAATTTACCCTTGTAAGCTCCTTTTGTCATTTTCTCGAATTAGCTCAAGAAACAGATGGGATTTGTCTCCCAAGACTTTCACAAGAAGGTTGGTAGCACTGTTAGAGGTCACCAACCTTCTTCAGATTTGTAACCTTTTGATTCTGGTTTGCCAGAACGCCGATTAATGCAACCTAACCGTTCTTGTAAAAAAAAAAAAATAGTTTTTTATAATTGTAAGTAATAAATTCTAAATAATTTATAGTACTAAATAATAAAAATAAAAATAATTAGTTTATAATTATGTTTAATAAATTGTAAATAATTTATAAAAATAATTTAGTTTATAATTATGTTTAATAAATTATAAATAATTTAATTATCATAATAATAACATCTATTATTACGGAAGAAAATGAGGGAGAGCTTGGGATGGAGCTCTACAACCTAGGGTTTTGAGCCGTTCCGAGTTGATCTCGGCGGCCAGGGCTCTTTCCCGGGTCTCTACTCCTTCTGCCCTGTGCTCACAGTAATGGTCGACGGCGAGGTGCTGTGCGGAGCAGTCCAAGCGGCGATGGCTTCCAACGGTGGCTCCAACGGCTTCCAAAGGCGGCAGTCGGTTCCAACGACGGCTTTCCTGCAGCAACATTCGGCGGCTTCGACGGAGCGGGGCTCTGCTCAGTTCCGGTGGCTCCATCCTTTGAAGGCCGACGGGACCTGCAGCTTCTGCGGAGCCATTTGGGAGGCTTCTTTTCTGTGCTATACGGGGTTTTTAAGGGTTTGATTCGAACCCATGACCTCACGGCTTGAGCTGAAACCCTCAGTCCTCTCTTCTGAAGCCGGCCGGAGCTGGAGAATATGAAGATGGAGCTGATCTGACGCCCAGATCGCTTTTCGGTCGCGTTCTCTCTTGTTCTTGGAGGCCGGTGGGCGGAGACGTGCTATGGGATTCAACTTCCGGAGCATTCAAAGCCGTCATCCATCGATCAGTGCAAGGGTCGTTTTCCACCACGAGCTGGTCGTCCAGGCCCTGGAACGACCACTGACGGCGAGCACTGCTACCAGGCCGAGGTGCTTCTTGTTGCTATCAAGGTTTTGAGCGATCTTGGCGGCCATGGATTCTTCCATGGAGGCCTCGTTTTGATGGCATTGATGGAGCGTGATGGATATTTCTGAGTATGGAGAGAGGGCGGCGCCTTTGCGCGGCGACCCATTGGGTCTGAGCACGATCCAGTGGCGGCTGGCGGCGGTTACAGGCCAGATCTGAAACCAGTGGCCCCAATTTCACCACTGTTCATGATATATCTGTTCTACTTCTTGTGGCAACATTCTCTGGGTTTCTTTTTTTTGGTTCAGCTCATTATAAGCTGTTGTATCTGCTTATATGGGACAGAAATATGTGAAAATGTAGGGATCCTTGTTGATTCTACTACATGTGCAGAATGTAATTTTAATCATCTTTTTGAAATAAAATTACGGACTTTTTCCAAGGAAAAAACCAAGGAAAAAAATAACATCTATTATTATTATTTAATAATGAAATATTTTGTAATAATAATTATTTCATTATAATAATAATATTTATTATTATCATTTAATAATGAAATATTTTGTAATAATAATTATTTAATTATAATAATAATAATAATATTTTTTATTTTATTATTATTATTAAATAACAAATTTTGAAATATATAATAATAATAATAATAATAAATAATTATTTATTATTTACAAAAATAGTTTTTTTTATAATTATTTAATTAATACATTCTAAATAATTTTTAGTATTAAATAATAAAAATAAAAATAATTAGTTTATAATTATGTTTAATAAATTGTAAATAATTTAGTTTATAATTATGTTTAATAAATTAGAGTAATAATTAAATATTTTGTAATAATAATTATTTAATTCTCATAATAATAACATCTATTATTATTATTTAATAATTAAATAATATTTTTGTAATAATAATATCTATTATTATTATTTGATAATGAAATATTTTGTAATAACAATTATTTAATTAGAATAATAATAATAACAATTTTTATTTTATTATTATTATTATTATTAAATAGCAAATGTTGAAATATATTATAATAATAATTATTATTATTATTATTATTTATTAGTCACAAAAATAGGTTTTTTTTTATAATTGTTTAATTAATAAATTATAAATAATTTATAGTATTAAATAATAAAATAAAAATAATTAGTTTTATAATTATGTTTAATAAATTATAAATAATTTAGAGTAATAATTAAATATGCTATGTAACAATAATTATTTAATTATCATAATAATAATATCTATTATTATTATTTAATAATTAAATATTTTGTAATAATAATTATTTCATTATAATAATAATAACATATATTAATATTATTTAATAATTAAATATTTTGTAATAATATTTATTTCATTATAAGAATAATAACATTTATTATGATTAATATTATTATTATTATTATTATAAAATAACAAATGTTGACATATATATTATAATAATAATAAATAATTATTTTTATTATAAAAATAGTTTTTTATGTTTAATAAATTACCATGGTTGACTTTTAGTTGACTTTGTTTATTCTTTGGTTTACTATGGCTGACGTTACTTTGGTTGAATATGGTTGAGCATGGTTGACTTTGTTTTACCACGGTTGACATCAGTTGATCATGGTTGAATTTGTCTAACCATGGATAGCCTTGGTTCAGTTTGGCTTACCATGGTTGACGTTAGTTAACTTTGTTTATCCTTTAGTTTACCATGGTTGACGTTAGTGACTTTATGTGACCTTTTGTTGACTTTGGTTGGCCATGGTTGACCATGGAAAACTATGGTTGACTTTGGTAGACCATGGTTGACATTGGGTTGACCATCGTTGACTTTCATTTACCATGGTAAACTATCATTGACCATGGTTGACCAAAGTCAACCATGGTTGAATTTCGTTGACCATGGTTGACATTGGTTGTCTCTTGGTTTACCATCGTTAACTTTGAATTACCATGGTTGAATTTGGTTGACTATGATTGACTTTGGTCGAGCTTGGTTGACTTTTGGGTGACCATGACTTTTGTTGATCATGGTTGACTTTTGGGTTGAGCATGATTGACTTTGTGTGACTTTTGGTTGACCATCATTAAGTTGGTTGACTATGGTTGATCATAATTGACAATTGTTGACCATGATTCACTTTGACTATTCATGGTTGACTTTTAATTGACTTAGGTTGATTATGGTTGACCATCGTTTACAATGGTTAACCATTGTTGGCTTTGGTTGACCATGGTTGACTTTGGTTGATTATGGTTGACTTTGGTCGATTATGGTTGACTTTGGTTACTTATGGTTAACTTTGGTCGACCATGGTTGACTTTGGTTGACCATGGTTTACTTTGGTCAACTATAGTTGAGTTTGGCTAACTTTGGTCAACCATGATTGAATTTTGGTTGAACATGACTTTGGTCCACCATGGTTGACTTTTGGTTCACCATTGTTGACTTTGGATGAGTTTTGGTTGACCATGGTTAACTTGGTTAACTATGGTTGACTTTCGGTTGATAATGGTTAACTTCGTTAACTATGGTTGACCATGGTGACTAACCATGGTTGACTTTTAATTAATAATAGTTGGCTTTTGGTTGACCATTGTTCAATTTGGTTGACTTTGGTTAACTTTGGTTGACTATGGTTGGCCATGGTTGGTTGACTTTGGTCAACTTTGGTTGACCATGGTTGACTTTGGTTGATTATGGTTGACTTTGGTCGACCATGGTTGACTTTGGGTAATTATGGTTAACTTTGATTGACCATGGTTGGTTTACTTTAGTCGACCATGGTTGACTTTGCTTGACTTTTGGTTAGTTATGGTTGACCATGGTTAAATTTTGGTTGGCCATGGTTAACCATGGCTGAATTTTGTTGACCATGGTTGAATTTTATCGACCATGGTAGGTTGACTTTAGTCGACCATGGTTGACTTTCATTGAATTTTGGTTGTCCATGGTTGAAGTTCATGATCATGGTTGACATTGGCTGACCATGTTAACTTTATGGTTGACCTTGGCTTGCTTTGGTTTACCATGGTTGACTTTGGTTTGCCATGGTTTGACTTTCGGTGACCCTACTTGATTTTTTCTTAACTTTTGGTTGGCTATGGTTGACTATGGCTGACCATGGTTAATTATGGTTGATCATGGTAGCACATGGTTGACTTTTGGTTGCTCATGGTTGACTTTCGTTGAGTTTAGTTGACTTTGGTTCACTATGGTTGACTTTTGTTGACCATTGTTGTTCATGGTTGACGAGGTTGACTATGCCTGACCATGGTTATTCACAGTAAACCATTGTTGACCATGGGTGTTCATTATTGACTATGGGTTGACCATAGGCAATGATGGTTGAGAACCATGGTTGTCATTGTTAACCATGGTTTACTTTGGCTAACTTTGGTTAACCATGGTTGAATTTGGTTGTTCATAGTTGAATCTGGTTGAACATTGTTGACTTTGGTTTACCATCGTTGATTATGGCTAACTTTGGTTTACTGTGGGTGACTTTGGGTTGACCATTGTTGATTTGTTTGACTATGGTTGACCTTGGTTAACCATGGGTTTTCCTTAATTGACCATGGTTGACTTTGGTTCACAATGGTTTACGTTGGTTGAACGTGGTTGGATTTGGTTCATAATGGTTGATGTTGGATGAACATGGTTAATCGTGGTTGACTTTGGTTAACCATGGTTGACTTTGGGTTGCCATGGTGGACTTTGTTTGACTTTGGTTGAATTTGGTTAACCATGGTTGACCATCGTACACCATGGTTGTCTATGGTTGACTTTGGTTGACTATGGTGGACCATGGTTGACCATGGTGGACCATGGTTGAATATGGTTAAACATGATTATTCATGTTTGACTATGGTTGCTCATTGTTGGATATGGTTCACTGTAGTCAATGATGGTTGAGAATGGTTGACTATGGTTTACCATGGTTGTTCATGGTTAACTATGGTTGACCGTGGTTGTTAATGGTCGATTTATAGCTGATTATGGTTGTTCATGGTTAATTGTGGTTGTTCATGGTTTATTATGAATTACCTATGATGTTTAACTAAAGGTGACTTAATATTGTTGACTTTAGTAATATTGTTCAGCATTGAACCATGGTTCAACACAGTTTACTATCGGTTTACTATTATTGATCATGGTTGACTATGGTTTATCATGTTTGAATATGTTTGTCCATGGTTGAGTTTGGTTGGGTATGGTTGACCATGGTTGATCATGTATTTCTATGGTTTACTTTGGTTAACTTACGTCAACCACTATTGACTATGGTTGAGAATGTTCGAAGAATATTGACTATGGTTGACCAATGTTTAGGTCAACTTTGCTTAATAATTTTTTACTATTGTTGACCTTAAGATATCCATGAATGTAATGTTTGAGGTTTATATTAATATTTCATATATTATTATTATTATTATTATTATTGGTTGCGTTTAGTTGACCTTGGTTTATCATGTATTAGTATGGTTAATATGATTAACTCATGTTAACCATGGTTTTGTATAATTTTGAGCATGGTTAAGAATTTTCAATTTTGGGTGTGGAATTAATGTTATTACTTTTATTATTGTTATTGATATGATTAATGTTATTACTTTTATTATTGCTATTAATATTAATAGCAATAATGATAATGTTAATATTATTAGTATTAATAATGTTGACATTAGTGTTATTAATCTTTAAACTATATTTATATTAATATTAATAATGTTAATGTTTACTAATTTCTTAGACATTGTTAATGTAAATATAAATATTATTAATTCATTAATAAATTATTAAATAATACAAAGATCACATTTATAATTTTATAATTATAATTATAATTATAATTTATAATTATAATTTTATTTATAATATTTAAAATTCTAAATATACGTATTGACTAAAATTTTTAAAACGAATTATACATCAAATTGATAAATTGAGGATGTAAAATAAAATGTGACTCACATAAGAATACAAGCATGTTTAAACTATTTGCACCATTTAAAAAAAAATAAAGTTGGGATATGATTTCATCAGTTTTATCCAAAAATATCCTTCGAGTTAAACTTCACACTATAAGGACGATTTTAAATAGAAAAAATTTATAACGACGATTTTAAATAGAAAAAATTATAAAATGTGCATTGTAATTTGATTTTAACAAAAACTTGGGTTTAATATATGGCAACTGGAAAAGTTTGATCTTGAGCGTGTAAAAGAAATCGTGAAACATTACATTTTAGTGATGGCGAACCCGAATGTGTGTGAAACATTACATTTTAGTGATAGCGAACCCGAATGTGTGATCGGTTTTAATTTATTTCATTATATAATACATAAAATAAAATTTCATGATAGTTATTTTATTAATTATATTTTTTATTTAAATATTTAAAATTCGAAATCTACATGTACACTAAATTTCAAAACAAATTATACAGAAAATTGATGATGTAAAATAAAATGTGATTCATGTAAGAATAAAGCGTGTTCAAACTATTTGAATCATTTAAACAAAAATAAAGTTTGAATATGATTTCATTGGGGAGAACTAGGGGTCAAGCAATTTTATCATCATACCACTTAATTTTATTTTATATTGACAGAACTACACCCTTTCATAAGGTTTCTCTCTTATTGGAGGCATGGATTCATCCGCTGGGCGGGCATACTTTGTTGAGCTCGTGCGCGGGGATACTCGGCTTCACTTTATATTCGGGGGGTGGAAACAGTCTTTGTTAATGGCCATACATTTTCAAAACAAAATAAATTCATCTTAGTTAAACTATTTAAAATTGAAATATATTTGTACATTAAAATTTTAAAAAACAAATTATACATAAAATTGATGATATAAAATAAAAAGTGATTTAATAAAAATAAAGAGTGAATAAACCATTTGCATCATTTTTGAAAAAATAAAGTTTGAATACGATTTCATTGGAAGAAAAATTACTCACTCAAACAAATTATACATAAAATTGATGATATAAAATAAAATGTGATTCACTAAAAATAAATAGTGAATAAACTATTTACATCATTTAAAAAAAAATAAAGTTTGAATATGATTTCATTGGAAGAAAAATAATCACTCACCAATTGCCATACATTTAAAAAACAAAAACATTAATCTCATGTTAAACTACTTTTTATCCCAAAAATTCTTTCGTTATCAAAAATAATCCCGTAAAAGTTTGAATACAATTTAATTGGAAGAAAATAATCACTCACCAATTGCCATACATTTAAAAACACAAAAACATTAATCTTAGGTTAAACTATTTTTTATTGGAGACATTTAAAAAAACAAAAACATTAATCTTAGGTTAAACTATTTTTTATTCCAGAAAATCATTCGTTTTAAACTTCAAGGTGTAATAATGATTCCAAATAGAAGAAAATTCTAAAACACACAATGGACAAATCTCTAGAGGAAATTGTAATTTGACTTAACAGAAAATTAGGGTTTGTCCAAAGTTTGGTATTGCAAAGATTTGAAATATAAAGGTATTCATGTATGCCCATTAACGAATGGAAATAGGAAAGCTTGATCTTGAGCTTGTAAAATTAATCGTGAGACTTTACATTTTAGGGATGGTGAACCACATGCATATTTCTGTTTCTTCTAATTGGTTTATTTTTCCAAAGTTCAAGACAAATAGGGTTACTTTTCGAGACGACTTGGTTAGGCCGAAACAATCTATATCTTGCATGGGTGATACATTCGATCTAGCTATCGCTATTCGGCTGAGGGTAGATGCCGCAGAAATCCTCCATAATAACTTGGAATCCTGTGCAGAAGCCCTATTTTTAGTTAGATATGTCTAGAAGGCCCCATAGTTGATTTTGCCAAATGTATATTAAAAAGTGAAATTCAAATAATTTTATCATGAATTCATATGCATATTAATCAATTTTCACTACTTTTATAAATGTACTTCTATTTCATACCGATGAATTTCCCTGTACACATTTAAATATTTTCACAACAAAGGTACACATTTATCGATTTTCACATCTTTCATAAATGAAGTTCATATGCTGATTTTCATATTGACCAGATCCAAGGTTCTGTCTACTAATATTCATGTCTTCTCATAATAAAAATTAAAGATGTTTATATTCACCTCAAAATTGGAGTATGAGAAATGGGGATGCCTTGAAATGGAATTGGTTCACGAGCTTCTCCGGCTTGAATTGTCAAGAGGCCGATTGGCTGCACCGAATCAACCATAGCGAATGCTCAAATGCCTCCACATCGAAGGGAATCATTAATCCCTACCCTCTGCTTGAAACATATTCCTCACGGCTTTTTCGAGCAGCATAAGAAAAATCAGATGTGATAAATAAAGAGTAGGAATCACAAATCTTCATTTTTCTTCGCCAACATACATAGCCAAACATCGTTGCGGGAAATTCATTATCTCGGCAACGATGCCAACTTTTTTTTCCAGACATTCGGCCTTCTGAGAATCTTTACTTAGAATGGCGTAGTCTTTTCTCTATTCTCAGAAGTTATTTTTCACCTTGAAATGAAATCCAAATCTTTAATCTTTTTCCCCCAAATTCTTCATACATCTCGAGCTCTTGATATTTGTGTTCTTCCAGGAAGACATTTCATCAGTTACATCTACAAAGTAATCTTTTGTATTAAAAAACTGCAACTCCCGCGTGCAGATCACTACAAGGAACATGAATCTATAAGCGCAACAGAGACGGTTTTGAAGACACCTGCTAGTTTTGAAGACACCTGCTGGTACAGACATGAGACACGTGCTAGTACAGACAAGACGGTGGGGAGTGGAGCTGAGCGGACGAATGAATTGGAGGAGTTGAGAAATGGATTGGCAACACGTGTTTAATGGAGAGGGAACGTGGTTTTCAGCAAAACCTTCCAGCCAGCATGAGCCAACGAAGCGTGGGACACTTGGAATACCCTTTTTTTTTAAATCATTACTGACCTTTGGAATTAAACATGCGCATGAGTTATTTCATGAAATCTCAATCTCTGATCATGCACCAGACAACGAATATTCGGTTAACTTTCAAATCTAGCCATTCAATTTTTTTAAAATGAAAATCATCCACCCCCACCCCACCCCAAAGTTGAAATAAAATACGCCTATCGACGTAATTATTTAATGAGAATGAAGAAAATTTACATTTTCAAATATTTTATAAAATGTTCTTAATTTTTCGATATGATGATATTCAAGTATGTTATACTATCAAAGCATCGGGTCAGAAGCTTTTATATAAACACATATATATCTTATATATAACAAAATAATAATAAATTAAAAGATTAATTAATTTTTTTTTATAAGTTCTTTTATTATTGATACAAAATTTTCAATTATGTAATAAAAAAATTAACGAATTTTTATCTATTTTTAGAGCACATTTCAAAAAATATATATATAAATAGATAGTTAGTTTTTATATTATTATTACAAAATTTTCATCTATATAATAAAATTTAAATGAATATCCATCCATTTTAATTGGAAAACTTTTCACATTTATAATATGAGATTAAAATGATCGAGGATAGTAAATCTTAATCCAAACCTATTCTAGTAAAATGGCAATGATGTGACATGCTCAAGGATTTCACAATAAACTTATAATATATAACCCATTGGAATTCTGGATTTGTAAATAGCTAACTTACTTTTGGAGAATGTAATTGAAGTAATATAATATATTTGGAGATAAGGTAAGTCAAGCTTTCTGATAATATTTTCGGGTTAACCTTAACTATATGATTTACCTCCTTTCAAATCTTGCACAATGGATGACCCAGTCCTATGGCTTTAAAGACTTATACATTTCGAGGATTCCTCAAAGGGTATGGATAGTTTATGCGTCGTTTTGATCCCTACTTCATTTTATGTTCATGTTCACTGTTTAATCAATCACCACATTATTATATCTGCCTTCTGAGATATATTGTAATCGATTGGAGGTCAATTTACTTTGACTTGATGAATTTTCCATTTAAACATGATAATAATATTGTAATATTATATTTATTATAATTACAACCGTAATAGTACGGGTGACGATAATTTTTTATGTATGCAAAATTATATCACAATTTTTTAGGAATAATTGATTATATTCAATCTAAAACTTTACATTATGCGTGTTTCACCATAATTGACATCGTTGTTTTATGATGAAAAAAATAATTATTTAATACAAAATTATGGTCAATTCTTATACATTTTAAGTGTGTATAAGAATTTAAGCCCTTTACTTTTGAAACAATAACATAATAAAAGTGTCATAAATTTTAAATTTATTTTCAAGATGATATTAAATTATATGGTGGAATTGTTTTTTTTCCAAGAAACAATTTCACAGAAAACTTTTTGAGCATTTTCTTGTAATCATAGATAGTAAATGGGGTAAATCGTCGACCCTTATTACGGAGCCTAAACCCAAGGAGATCAATAGAGTCGAATCCGTGATTTTTCCAACTTTGGGGGGAGAGATCTTATGTCTAGCTCATCACCACTTCAACTAACCCTTGGGCTATGATTTAATATTTGTTATTCATGCGTTGAATGCATTTTATAATTTAACCCAAATGCTTAGAGACTTATTATTAGTCTATGCCTTTTAGGTTGGGATTATTAGTAATTGCTTTGCCATAATTTCTATGGTTTTGTATAGAAAATTATGAATTATTTAATATTCTATCTTAACTTTTCACGAAACTTTACATAAACGACTTTGTCTCCACCAATCCATGACTTTGACATCTTACTTGGTCTCATATTGAGGCGAGGGGCGATTTTAGTGAAATGTTTGTTTTCAATCCTAGAAAATGGCAGATATGTTTATACTACATATCGCAAGATGGATTAATGCTAGGTCTTAGGTTTACATTAGTTCGCAACATTAAATGTTTGTGCTTTGCTCTCTGATGATCATTGCATGCATTGCCCACATATCTTTTACATAGATCTTTGGACACCTCATCCTTCAATGACGTGGTGGCTTCACTAAGTGTGTCACATAGTTCTTTGGACATATATTAAAGCTTATCCTTAAGTGTGGAAGTGGCTTCACCAACTAGTGTTGTTACTCTTAGTTTCTCTTTCACCTATCATTCCTCTTATCAACTTCTTACACATCTGCTTTACTTACATGTCAATGGAAATAAATTCATTCAATGAAAGCAAAAACCTATATGCAATGTAAGGTTTCTTTGGTCTAAGATACTAGTTCTAAGGCTTGTTAGCTAGTGGAAAAGCCAAATTGCTTGCTTATTTACGTTCATGGTAGATAATTGGTGAATGGATAGCTAATTTGATTGGTTTTGTTGGGATTGGCTTACAATTGCTACTAAGGAACCATACATGAATTCAATTAATCTTGAAAACCAGATAGGTAGCCTCATTGATGCCACTCTATTAATGGGGTTGGTGGGTCACTTTCAATTCAAAATGATTCTATGAAACAGATTTGGGGTTTAAGCAAACAATTTAGTTGGGCATATCTCAACACCAAATGTATTTGGCAAGCATACCTCCATAAGTTCATGAACATCCCATAAGGAGATGTAACATTTCCTTACTTTAGGAGTGTTTTCTCAAATGCAAGGCCAACATTAGAACGTAAGTTCTAACTCTCATAAATCCAATACTATAGAAAAATGTAACATAGAAAATGATCAATCCAAAAGTAACTCTTAGTTGTAATAAAATCTCTCAAAGATCTAAGCACTTCCCAATGGAAGAGCGGTATATATGTCCTTGAGTTATAAATATCTACTATACATTTACACTAGAAAATAACAAAAGAAACAAAGAATATGAAAACAATATTAATAACTTGATGAACTTCATAACTTGGGGTTGTAATCTAAGTTTAGGTGGATGTCACAACATTATGGAACATGATAGTTTCTTTTCTTTTCCCAATGAGATGAGTTTTCAATGGGAACTTTTTTTGGCATAGCACCATGTACTAAATATTTTTTAACAACCACATATCCCTGGATGAGCTCCACATCTTTATGTCCATATAATTGACATACACCATACCTGGGATTTCCATTGTTTTCAAGTTTTACCATATTATTTATCAAGCATATCAAGCTTGGCTTTGGTTTCCCAAATCCATTTGGAATTCACTTTTGGAAGGTGCCAACAATAGTATTTGCATTTGTGAACCCCAATGAACAATTAGGTGTCAATAACAATACTTCCATTTGTGTTATTTTCTTTAATGGGGCAATGATGATCATGTTTTGGGATTAAAATCATACACCTAGGTGCAAGACAATTATAATTTGAAAACTAGAGTAGCACAAGAGATTTGCTACCCATGATGCCACTACATTTGCATCACTACCCTACCGTTACCTTCATGAGATACAAGACAAATGGATGTACTTCATTCCTTGTGTTCCTTCCATTTTAAAATTACTTTCATCAACATAGTGGAGATTTCTAGGGTTTATTTTTTGAATAAACTTGAAGGAAGCACTACACAAAAATCCCCCAATGGAAGGATTTTGGGGGCACATAA
Organism: Larix kaempferi; assembly: GCA_027924585.1. Lineage (NCBI taxonomy): Eukaryota > Viridiplantae > Streptophyta > Pinopsida > Pinales > Pinaceae > Larix > Larix kaempferi. Next base: position 3,235,701 of record BSBM01000318.1, on the reverse strand, counting down.
CTTCTAAGAACAAGTGAAAAAGGAGGGATAGTCATTCATATGACATAGACTAAATTTTGAAAGTTTGTGTTAAGTGGAGATTTGAGAAGCATCAAGTAGACTAGAGATATATCAACTAGATGGAAGAAGAAATAGAATAAGAAAGAGTAAATAATTTAATTTTAACCCTCAAGTCTATCACACTAATGAAGAACAAGTAGCAAACAAAACAATGGGGTATGTGAAATAGGGAGGCCTATGGTTCAAGAAGAGAAAATGTAAGTGAAGAGCTTTCATAATAAGCTTAGTTGCAAGTGTTGTAAAAAGGTATGGGCATATCAATGCCATTTCAAAAAATTTATTCACGTTGAAGGATCATCACCAAAGCAATGTGAGGACTTAGACTTTCATGTAAGCTTAAAATCCAAATTTTAATCAATTTACTTATAGATATCAATGACAATGTCCACATTCTTGTTGTTTGATTGTATTCATAGAATGGCATTGTTTGTGCTTTAGGGACATAATGGTAGGATTTGGGTAATGCTTACTAAAATAACAAAAGACTATACAAGATATTGCATTTGAATTTGGGATTCTTATTATTGGCACTATTTTTGAGCTAAGTAGTTGGAAGGGGTCAGCTCCATGAAAATGATGAGTAAGCCTAGGTTCTAACCTTGCGAATGAAATTGAAATACAAGAAATCGCTCAAGGTTATGGGAAGACGGAAATGGAGGGAATAGATATAATGGAGACAAAAATATACGGTTGCAAACATTATCGCAAAGGTAAGATGTGGGGTCTAAATGAGTCTTTGCATGGGCGAAGTTGTGTTAACCCGCAGGAAAAGTCAACCGTAGGATCAAAAAGTGGAAACAGATCAATGACTATTAGATGCTTCACCGATGGGACATGCACGGAGAAAAGAACCTTTCAAATTGGTGAAAAGTTGGTAGGCTCCACATGTTTTGACGGCGTAGATATGGTGGAGATGAGCATCAATGACGAGCATTTTGTTCGCAGATTCAACATGCACGAACAACCAACACTTTCCAGATTTGCGAGGTTGGTAGGGGCCGCACCTTTGGATAGTCAGCATGCGGATAGGATGCAGATCGACGATCGGCATTAGATTCACCAATTGAAGGTGCGAGAAGGCAGTGTTCTGAAGGATGGAGACTACGAAGGATTGATGAGTTAAATGGGGAAAGAGATCGACGACGCAGGATCGATCCTATAGGTGGACGGCTCAAAGAATTTATTTGTCACAAGAGGTGCTAGACTGATATGAAAGGATAAATAATATAAAAATACGTCTGCACGAGGATCTGAGTATTGTTTGTCCTGTGCATTGGAAAGCGAAAGTCGACGACTGTGCAGAAAGCAGCCACCTCAATCATGAATCTTTGACCAGTTGTCAGTAAACCAGGTAGGCCTCTTTTCCTCATATAAAACTATTTAAATGGCTGCGCTAGGAGAAGTAGATCCCCCAGGTTTTGAGCACCAGAAGATAGAGGAACTATTAGAAGACAGGGATGCTGAGGTCTATGACACTATATTGACTAATGGACCCATTGAAGTAGTAAAAGATAGACTGGAAGTGATTAGGAACCATGGTATAGATGTCCACAAGGTATACAGGTTGTTTTTTCAGTTTTTCACAGTCGACCAAACCCTAAGATTCCCTGAATTCGTCGACTAGTGCGCTAGTAATTACTACTCCTCTGAGAGGGTGATTATGGATGCGTCTAGTTCAAAGATCTTGTGTCCTGTCAGTCCTGTTGTTATAAGAAAATCCCTGTCAATTCTAGATGAATTCAGTCTGAAGTCCAGAGAATACAAGGAAGAATCCCTAATTCAGTATTTTAAACAGTCTACAGCTGAGTTAAAGCACGGTTTCTTCAAAGTTTTCCTAAAGCCTAGTGTCCCATTGCAAGACCAGCCTTTCCCAGCTGAAGTCAGTCTTTTTACTGAAGAGTCTAAGTGTCTCATAACCATGCTAAGCCAATTCTTAGGATTAGACTCACTGAGCCCTTGATGAGTCTGATGTTCATCCTTAGCACCTTCCCATTAGATTCTAAAGAGTCTGACCAGTCAGTCCAATGTGCTTGCCTTAAATTTGATAAGTCCCTAGCTAAGAATATCCATTCTCAGCTAGTGGACTTCCACAGGACCAGAAGTTTCAGGTTTCAATCATATTTGTTGAGGATGTTCTTGTCATTTAATGAGGAAATTTGCAGCTTCTTGAGATGATGCTCACAAAGGAAATGCACACAGATTACAGCAAGTTCATGAACAACCTCATGTCATAGGTTTACAATGTTTTTTTATCGGGAAAGATTGCCCAAGGTGTTAACAGAGATGAAGGAGATGTTGCAACCTTCTTGTGAGAAGAAAATTGGAGATTGGTTTCTCTTGAAACATGGCGCTGTGATCAGAGTGTACGGGTTTTCTCATTCACAATACGTACTACCAACATTTTTAACTCCTAGAGTGTTTGCTCTAGAATTCATCAGGAAAACGTTAAGGGTAGAAACGGAACATTTTCTGGATCATAAGAAGGCTTCAAACATCACATTTCCATGGGTTGTAGGCCCATTCATCATTAAGAATAAGGCTTCCCTTTCAGCCATTGAGTGTGTGATAAGAGAAATGGGGTTTCAAACAAAATTCGCCATCAACTATGACCCCCATCACATTATCTCCAACAGAAGGAAAGACAATAACAGAAAAGGCTTTGTGCATTTTGAGCTTGTAGGTATGGTCGAGACTGCTAACTGGTTGGATTACCTAACAAAGGTCAGATGGATGTAGATATACAAGATGATTCCACCTCCCTTGTACAAAAATCCAATCACCACAACCTGGCACCTCCAGCTTGGTCCCAACAGTTGGAGCAATTGTACCCCTTGTCAGTTGTTCTGAGAAACCCAACACAGTGGAAGTTATTGATGCCATGGATGTAGAAGATGAGGGCACAGAAAGATCCCCAAAGAGGAAAAAAGTGGAGGAGACATGGCAGCAGATTGTACAGGTGAAGACTGATCGAGGCAAGAAGTAGCTGATCAAGGCCAATGTACCTGCCTTCAAAATCAAGGAGTATGTGTTTGATAAAGCAACTACTAAGCATGCTGCACAGGCAAAAAGTAGATCGGAGTTGTTAGATGAGTATACAGAGAAGGAAGATGCAGCTTCAAAAGAATCGAAGTTGTATGCATAGGTTAGACAGATATCCAATAAGAATGTGTCCTTGGTCATTGTCAGGAGTCATGCTCAGAACACTTTGAATTTGGCCCTAGCAACCAAAGATAAGGCCACTGAGGTGAAAATGAACCTGGAGGACATTCCCATTCCTGACATGATCCATCTACATAAAGAGACTGTCACGTCCCTTTCCATCAATCCAATGCAAGGGAGGAAACATGACCAAACATACCAGGCTTATTTGATAATCTCAGCCCCATACATTACTAAGGAATTCATGGATAAATAAAAAACTTATGTATACATATTCATACTTAGCAAACACAGCGGAATTAAACACTATATACACACACAATTCCATCATGCATTTAGCATATAAACAACAGTCGTTAATGAGAACATTGCAAAGCACAGAATTAACATAACTCAACCACAAGAATACTTATCTTGAAGATGAAGCTATCCAAACAACTCGCTATGTGAGAGCAACATTCCACCCTGTTGATGTATATGTAACTTCAGAATGTATTTCATATATGTATATTGTACTCCTATAGAGATGGTATTATTCCTCTATATGGAAGTGTTTGTATTCCTATAGAGATGTTATTATTCCTCTATATGGAAGTGTCGTCATTTATATTGTAAGTGTCGTAACTTATACTTGATGGGTTATTAGACCACCTTGTTGGGGTCGGCCCTGTATAAGTCATGTGGGTCGAAGGGTTATTAGACCACCCTATTGGGGGTCGGCCATGTGGGTCAAAGGGTTATTAGAGCACCCTATTGGGTGTCGGCCCAGTTAGCATTATGTTATGCAGTTAAGTTAAGGCCGACCTAGTAAACGTTATTAGGCAAGTCAAGTCAAGTATAAATAGAGTGCGGGAGGCACTCTATTTCATCATTCTATTCTCTCTCACACTCTTGGGAGAGTGGCGCACTTGTGGAGGAGGAGAAGCTGCTTCTAGGAGATGTCTATCTCTTATGCTTGGGTTGTATCATTGCTCTATCTATCTCTGAGGAAGTTATTGGGGTTTTTCACCTTTATGGTTTTCCCCAAGTAAACTCTGTGTCTCTTGTGTGCTTGAATTATTGTGTCCATGATTGATATGTTGTAGATATGTTGTACATGTTGTTCTCTCAGATAAGATCCTAGATCGTATTGAAGTAACTTCTGAAAAACTAACATGGTATCAGAGCTAGCCTGAAAGAAGGCATGGTATGGCATGTATGACACTTGTTGCACTTGCGAAGCTAGGGCTTGATATAGCAAAAACCAGTCATCATAGAACTTTCACTATAAATACATTTTGGCAAGGTTTCAGGGTCTGAAAATTGTACAGGGAAAATCTAAGATTCTCATGTACCTTGTGTCCAAAGGAAAACTTCTAATTCGTTGTACTTTGTGTTTTATGATCTGTACAATATAGGGTTTCTGCCTCTTCCAGATCTAAGTCATAAACAGGTGACCTAGGAAAAAAGGTCATAACCTGGGCTAGGAAGCTCTAAATGAAATTTCGTAAAAACAGACAGGTAGTGCATGGACTGTGCTTTCTCAGGTAACTGTTTTAGAGGCTGAAACTGAACCAGTGACACGTGGCACACCGTACAAGTTCACTCTCATGTTTTATCCCATAAACAGGTCATGTTGCGACACTTGGCATAAATCTCTCTCAGAGAATCCATTTTAGGTCAGACCTATGGGGTTGGAAAGATAACAGGTCATTCTATCATAGGGAAAAATTTTAGACCCTGTGGATCGAAAAGTTCGGAGTTACACCAGAAACAATCAAGTACATATTTCTGTCAAAACAGAATTATTTTTTAGCACCTTCATTCATGGCTTCCGAAATTTAGGGTTTCGAAGAAAGTTGGAATTTTTGTAATAGGAGACTACGGCTTAATGCTACTCATCAAAATCAAAATTTAGAGACCAAGATCGGAATTTTTGGTTGCGAAGAAGCCCAGGCTTGATCAGACCCTAGTTCGGGACTCTGATCGAAAAAGTGGAAAATTAGGGCTTCTGCAAAAATGGAAATTTTTTAAATCTGTGACCACGGCTGGAAGCTCCTCAGAAAAATAGAAGCTTAGAGCTTTGGGACGAACCTTTTGATTGGGAAGAAGGGTGGGCTTGATCAAACCCTAGTTCGGGGTCATGTCTAGTGAATCCAGAAGTTTCAAAGGGAAATTTGAGGGGTGAAACTTTGCAGTTTTCAAATTCTGAGTATACCAGCTTGATCAGCTCATCAAGGCACATATTTCTATCCTTTCTGAAGTTTGAAATTCAAAGTTTGAATTTTTAGGGTTTCTCTAACAAACCCTAATCTAGCTCTAGATCGAGTTCCTGCAAATCAATTGGATTGGGTTAATCCTAGAAGAGAATGGATTGGTCACCTGCATAAGTGAAGAAGTTCCTAAGGCCTTACATAAGAAGATTACAAGCAATCTCAACAAGTATGACTTATCCAGGTATGTTTCGAGATTTGTTCATGATTAAGTTTATGGTATGTTTGTCTCCATGTTATTACGGTTAGTACAATCTTGATTAAATTTAGACTTGTCGTATCACCTTAATAAAATTATGAATAAAGATACTCATTGATTAGGGTGTTAACACTTATGATTGTACTAATGCATTATGGTGTTGTATGAGGTTTATGTTGTCCGCTAACATGAAAGGTACACCAAGAAAGACAAATCATGTTCTAGTTCAAGAACATATGATCATGATGACATGAAGACATATTCATCCATTGTCATAGATCACTTAGAAGATCTATTTACGAGGTATGTATAACTTGGTTCTATAATGGTTAACCTATGAGATATGCAGGTTACTAGCACAAGTCATTGAAGAGAACAAGAAGACATCATGTGGGTATGTTAGACATAACTAGCTAACATACCAATCCAGGTATGTTTTTCCTATATCAAGTTAGAATCCTACCTTGTGTTAGGATCCCTTATATAAGTATACTTGGTATGATTGGTTATGTTTATTCATAAAGTTAGAAATGTAAGTAATCAAGGGTTTATGCATATTATGTCTCTTATCTTGATTAATGATTTAACTAACCAGAAGAGTCCTATGATCAAATAAGAATATTCATGAGTAAAAGAAGACTTCCCTGAAACCTTGAATACTAATGTTTATTATCTTTGTTTGAAATGAGCATGACTATACATGTTTAAGATTATTGTGTTTTGATAGTATTAAGAGTATATTAATAAATGTGTGATTATGATACTAATAAGCATGCATAGTGATTAAGGATGGATATAAGTTCAAGGACAGGTAATCCAGGAAGCAAAGATCAAGAGGGAGCACACTCCAGTTGTTCCTGCAAGGAAGCAAAGATTAAGAGGGATCACACTCTAGTTGTTCCTGCAAGGAAGCAAAGATCAAGAAGGAGCACACTTCAGTAGTTTCTGCAAGGATGCAGATATTCAAAGGGAGTTGACCACCTCTCACAATCCACATCAGAATGGAGTTGTAGAAAAGAAGCAAAGACTGAGAGGGAGTCAACCCAACAAACAAACAAAGATAAGTATTTGAATTATCATTCCTTGCATATTTTATTGTTTAAATAATATTGTTCAATAATGTATATACTGATGTTCCTATAATTAGGTTGTGTATTATGCATATTAGAATAGTTGCATTGATGAACAGTATACTACTAATATACATGGGTAAGTGGCCTATGGCACTATACAACATTCCATTGTTACTTATCTAGAATGAAACCTCTTTGCTGACATGTTGGGAGTTGTGCACACTCTTAACAATGTTCTGGTAGAGATTGGAAGGCATCTAGAAAGTTACGGGATATGGATAAATGTTGTATTGAAGCATTGGCTAAGATAATTGCATGAATGTATGACATATTTCCTTGTGTGTAAGAATTTGTTCTGAGAACTATGAGATGTTTTCTAATCATGCAATTTAACTTGTTGTGTAGGAAAGATCGTATACCATCACCTACAAAAGAAGGACTACAACATTTGTTCAGCAACAAAGTTATCTATTGAAAATATTGAAGATATTGAAGTTCCCAGGATCTGTGAAGAATGCCATGATCGAGGAGTACCAGTCGATCATGAAGATGTTTGGGATGCAGTCCCAAGACCTGAAGGGGAGTCTGTAGTGACTTCCAAGAGAATCTACAAGATCAAGCATGCTGTAGGTGGTAGCATAGAGACTTTTGCTCCTGTAGCTAAATACACTTCCATTAGATCAGTACTTGCTCTGGCTACAGTGATGAAGTGGAAGATACACCAGATGGATTTCAAGACAGCTTTCTTGAATGGTGTAGTTGAAGAAGTGTATGTGGAGCAGCCACTTGGTTCTGAGACACATGACAGGGAGTCATATATGTGCAAAACTTGGTATGGTAGGATAGACAGCTTTCTATCCAGTTTGGGCTTCACCAAGATTAAAGCGGATTCCAACCTTTACCACAAGGTTGAGGAAGGCAATCCAGTGACACTACTTTTGTATGTGGATGACCTGCTTATCACAGGAGAAGATAGATTGATTGCTGACACGCAGCGGAAGCTTGCTGCCAAGTTAGAGATGAAGGACTTGGGGATGATGCACTATTTTCTAGGTATGGAGGTGTGGCAGAGTGCAGATGGAATCTTCCTTGGACAAGGGAAGTATGCAGTAGAGATCCTGAAGAGGTTCGGGATTATGGACTGCAAGGCCATGGCCACACCTATGGCATCGAACCTTAATCTTCTTTGTGATGCTTCATCTGAGCCAGTTGATGTCACTATGTATCGTCAGACGATTGGGTCCTTGATGTACCTGACGAACACGAGACCAGATATTTGATTTGTGGTGAACACCAGGAAAATTTTTAGGGGATAAATTTCGCCAATTGGCTATTTTTGGGGCATTTTTTTGAAAATAAATTCGCTTTTTGGACATTTTTAGTCTCTAATATCGCCTATATTTACATAAAGTATGTTTTTTTATCATAATATTTGCCAAAATTCACTAGTTTCATGAGTAAATTGTAGTTTTCATATTTAATATTCACCTACCAATCTATATATATGTTTTTTTCAATCCAAAATAATCGCCTAGAATACTATACTTAAGTATACTTTTATATTCCTTAAAAAATACCCTGGTGAACACATTGAGCCAGTTCCTGATGGATCCGAGAGGTGTTCACTTGGTTGCTGTAAAGAATATTCTGAGGTACCTGAAGGGTACAGTTGATTATGGGCTCAAGTATGATGCGAAACAAAAGTTTAACCTGCAGCGTTATGTTGATTCAGATTGGGCAGGCAGTGCTACGGATAGGAAGAGCACATCTGGGTGCTGCTTCAGTATGGGATCAGGTGTGATCTCCTGGTTTAGTAGGAAGCAGTCCTGCGTAGCACTGAGTACAGCCAAGGCAGAGTATGTTGCATCCTATTTGGCTAGTTGTGAGGCAGTATGGCTTCGAAAACTACTGTCTGAGTTATTTGATCTCCCGTTGGATGCTACTGGTATCTTCTGTGATAACCAGAGTTGTATGAAGCTGTCTGAGAACCCGGTGTTCCACAACAGGTCGAAACACACTGATATCAAATATCACTATATCAAGGATATGGTGCAGAGAGGAGCAGTAAAGCTCCTGTATGTTGCGACGGATGAGCAGATTGCAGATGTGCTGACGAAGCCACTAGCCAGAGTGAAGTTTGAGTACTTCAGAGAGAGGCTTGGTGTTCTTCAGATCGACGACACTTCAAGGAAGAACTGATGGAGACATTTGTTGAAGCCATTCCAAGCATGTTGGAAGGAGGATCCTTCACATGGCTGTGGATGTAAGCGTTGGATGATGAGCATCAGGACGATGCTCTAGTTACTGCTCTGTATACGCATCATGTTGGATGTTGGATATGATCAGTTGGATCATTTATATGTATATGTATATGTATGTACGCATCATGTTGGATGCTAGATATGATCAGTTGGATCATTTATATGTATATGTATGTACGCATCATGTTGGATTTTGGATATGATCAGTTGGATCATTTATATGTATATGTATGTATGCATCATGTTGGATGCTGGATATGATCAGTTGGATCATTTATATGTATTTGTATATGCATCATGTTGGATGCTTGGACTATGTATCTGTATATGTATCAGGTGGATACTGTGTATGATCAGGTAGATCATGTATGTTGATATATATCAGGTGGATACATTGTGTGGATCATGTATCTATGTATGTATCATGTGGATACATTGTATGATCAGGTGGATCATGTATGGTTATATGTATCAGATAGATACTTGGTATGCATCAGGTGAATGCATTGTATGCATCAGGTGAAGGCAGTGGGAGCCCACCTACAAAAACAATAAAAGATAAGTATTCGGTTTTATTGCTCACATAGATCTATTTTGTCTTATACATATCAAATTATATGCAGATCTATCAGGAAGTGTGTTGAGCATTTGATATAGTTTACTTATTGATGTACCATAGACTCTTGTTGTATTTGTTATGCATATGAGTTGCACAACATTCCATGAACACTTGATGGAGCTAGTCTAGATGATATCTCCTTCCTACATGCTTAGAGTAGTGCACACTCTTGATGGCATGTTCTAGTGGAGATAACAAACATCTAGATAGTTACCATATGTTTTTGGGAGACATGTTTATGATTGTTGTGATGAAGCATTAGCCAATATGCCTAGTGTAAACTATTGCCATTGCATAGAAATGGAAATTGGTTAAATTTGTTTATGCAATGTCACTAATCATCTGACGGATTGTAGGGAAAATAGCATATGATATGGACTACAAGAGAAGGATGATGAGACTTGTTCCGGTGAACAAGTGATGGACACATGAGTCTCGTTGATATTCATATTAATCAAAAGTGAGAAGCTTCAAGGAACATGACCCAAAGGCCCAGAGGATCCAATATGAAGATAGAGGATGAGGAGTTGATAGCTCCTAAGGAGATGATATCATCTCCCCCTCCAGCAGTTCAAAGGGAGTTATCCCTCGATTTGAGGATCTTAGCCTATTAATGATGTGTTGAGATATTCCTAGGATAAGGAAGAAAACATTTGAGATCCTGAGAAGATCCAACATGATGATTGTGAGTACTTGGATACACTGATAATGTTGTTGGTAGATTCAGACTGGTAGTTAAGAAGATCCTTGATTTACTTGGTCATCACTAGGATGGAAACTTACATTTTAGTAAGCAACTATGCTCTTCTGCTATGTGAAATTTTATGCTTAGATTGGCACCTAAAGTGAGAGGGAGTAGGATGCTCTGTGGATAGCTCCAGAGAGGGAAAAGGATGCTCAGATGCAAAGGGAGCAGGACACTCCAACACAGAAGGAGTTGATTATGCTTTCCTCTGAATTTGAAATGAAGCATCTTGGATTGATGCATTACTTCTTGGGACTAGAAGTATGGCAAAGGAAAAAGGATATTTTCCTAAGTCAAGGAAAGTACACCATTGACATACTAAAGAGATTCAGAATGTTGGAATGTAAGTCTGTGGCCATACCGATGGATGTAAATATGAAGAATATGAGAGACACTGCTTCATATTCAGATTTGATTGATCCCACTATGTATCGCCAGCTGATTGGATCCTTGATGTACCTGATGAACACCAGACCAAATATATGTTTTGCAGTGAATTCTCTCAGCCAGTTCATGTGTGAGCTGACACGGATTTGTTGGGTTGTTGTAAAACATGTGCCGAGGTACTTGTGTGGCACTGTGGGATATGGCTTGAGATATGCTTTAGAATGTGACTTCAACTTGCAGGGGTTTTCAGACTCATATTTTTATGGATGTGCTATAGATAGGAAGAGCACCTCCCGGTGCTACTTTATCTTGGGTTCTGCAGTGATTTCCTGGTGTAGCAGGAAGCACACCTCAGTAGCACTTAGTACTACAGAGTCCGAGTACATGGCTACTAGAAATGCAGCTCAGGAAGCTGTGTGGCTTCGGAAAGTCCTTGCGAGATTTTTTGGCCAGATTCCAGAGCCAACTATGATTCACTGTGATAACCAGAGCTATGTGTAGATGTCAGTGAATCATGCATTCCATGACAAGTCGAAGCATATAGGGATTCAATATCACTACATTCGTGATATGGTGCAGAAAGGTGCGGTCAAGCTACAGTATGTTCCAACAGATGACCAAACTGCAGATGTTCTTACCAAGCCTCTTCCCAGGATAAAGTTTGTATACTTTCGTGGAAGACTTGATGTGGAAGAGAACGTGTCCCTCCTTGAGAGGGAGAGATGATACAGGGACCAAGCATTCTCTGGATCACTCTAGGATAGAGTGAGGATATCTCTCGAAAATACCGATAGGATGTAGAGGCCACTGTATTCTCCAAATCACTCTAGGCTAAAGTGAGGATATCTCTCGAACATGCTAATAGGATGGAGAGGCCACTGCATGCTCCATATAACTCTAGGATAGAGTGAGGAGATCTCTCGGACATCCTGATAGGATAGAGAGGCCAGCGCACACTCTCGGACACTCTATAGAGTGGGGAGATCTCTCAGACATCATGGGACATGATGGAGAGATTTAGTGCATTCTCTAGATCACTCTAAAAAGTGTGAAGAGATCTCTTAGACATCCTGATATGTGATGGAGAGGTTGGTGCACACTGGCACACACTGGTACTCTTGGAATCACCGAAGGACTGGTTGATTTGGTGCATGTTCCCCGAAGGACTAGGTTGAGTTGAGGCACATTGTCCTTGTGCATGTTCCCTGATGGATTGGGTTGATTTGAGGCACATTGGATTGATCCCTGTTGGACTAGGTTGAGATGATGCATGTTGGACTCTCCGATGGACTGTGTAGATTTGTTGAGGTGATGTATGGATCCACCAATGGATTGTGTGGAGCAGATGCATGATGAGAATTCTCGATGGACTGAGACTGTGTTGGCAACCTTTAGTATGTATAGATATGACGGAGACAGATGTGATGTACATATAAGATCCAGATGATCGTGATGCTGATGATGACCGTGTCCGAAGAATACCTTCCTTGTTGATAGGGAGTGTTGGAAATAGTGCAACTTCGGAATCTATTCTTATTTTACTTTATCATATTATTGGTGTACCTCCTACAGGAAAAGATATTGATGTACATGATCATGTAAAATGCTTGAAAGAATCAATGTAAACCTTGGGGTGAAAATGCACAAAGAAAAGAATTTTTAAATGTTATTTTATCTCCCCCCAAGACAAGTCGGCCCTGTCAAATAGACAAGTCGGCCCAGTGGGTAAAGTTCCCCAAAACAATGGGCAGTCTGCCCCCAAAAATGGGTAGAACTTCCCGAGATAGGTCATCCCAGTTTGGGAAAGTTAGGTCGATTCAATAAGCGAAAATGTCATTTTTTCATGTGTATAAATAGAGAGGTCGTGTGCCTCATTTGGTCACTCACTCAAATTAATCAAGTTTTCACTAGAGGAGAGAGAAGTTCACATCTACAGCTAGAGAATTAATTTTTGGGGTTTTCACTTGGAGAAATTTACTATTTCTCTCTCTTGTATCTATACTTTGTTCTTGGGACTGATTATCTTTATACGAAGGTTGCTAGGTTTTCTCCCTATTGGGTTTCCTAGGATAAAATTCTTGTGTTCATTGTTTATGTTCTTGGTTATTCTTTTAGTGATCCTATTGTTTATCTGCAATTAAATTATACTGCTATAATTGTGTAAATTTAACAGGTAGAGTGCATCTCACCCTCTACCTTATCTTGATGCCTATACAACAAATGTACCTCCATGCAAGGCATCTGAATCATGGAGGACATCCTGAGATACCACTATCTCTAACACTCCCTCTTATCGAGGGAAGTCCAACCACTGATTCCCAGATCCAACAAATCCCCTGTTGTTGACACTGGCCCATCAGTCCTGGCTATCACTACTACACTCTAATCTGTAGTAACCTCATCCACCTCCATCAAAGTATCCCCATGAGAATCCACTAACTCTGTCACTGATCCCTTATCCAAACACCCTCTGAATCTCTGTTGTAGCCAATCTCCAAGATTGCTATCAAGCAAATCTATTGGCATGTAAGTAATCTCCCTCTATCTCTGAACCGACTCAACTCTCTCATGAGATAATTCCAACTCTATCATCTCATACCAACTTAGTGTTCGGTTGATACCTGTATGAGCATCATGCTCATCCATTTGATATGAGTCCAAATACTCACTCCTCTGTGCATCATCAGCACCATGAGAATCTCACTCATGCATCAGATAAAAAGAATCACTCATCTGAAACTCATCACCACTATGAACATCTCTCCCACCCATCTACTGTGAGGACTCACTGTAGAAATTTCACCTCTCTAACATGATTTCAAGTTAACTCAGATTAACAATGTTTAATAAACCATCTCATTCAACCATAGATAGTTGAAAATGAAATTTCACTCATAAACACATCTGAATTGGAAGCACAAAAGAAGTACTACCAAAATATTGAGAACATAAAGAACATAACAACCATGCAAAAAAAAAATTAGACTTAGATATTTTAGCCAAAAATGTCCCAGGAAAAACCCCGAAGGGAAAACCCATGAGAGAGATATTTTATTAATTTCTTCTTCAATAAAATGTACAACATAATTTTAATAATATCAAGGACAACTTATCTCAACCAGTAGACTAACAGGCTGCCTTGAATTCTATGCATAAATTTATGGGAAATCGTGCCCTTGTCAAGCAACACAGAGTTGTACGAACATCTCCTCGATTTCAATGCCAAACTCAATATTCTGCCTGGAAATTCGTGCCCAACAAAACAACACAGAAATTGATTTTATGTCTCAAAAAATGTGCCCATCCCAGACCTCGATTTCCGTGCCACTGTACAAACTATACAGAATTGTATGGACTATACAAATTGTACATAATTGTACAGATTGTATGGACTGTACGTAAATAATTTTCTGTACCTGTCTCAAAATTCATGCCTCTTCCTGGAAATGTGTGCCACTGTTTTCTTCTCGAAAATTGTGCCCAGAACTGTTGTACAGTCTTGGAAACCGTGTTGTACCTAACTGTTATCTATGACAACCACTTTCTCTCTCTCAAACTCCAACTGGAACTTGCTTTCCAACTCTCTTGGGATATCTCCACTTCTCCAACTCTCTTAGGATGTGTGTAAATGAAAGAATGGGGTGCCTTATTTATTGTTTTCCCTTGTCTTTTCACTTCACCTTCCTAGGGTAGCTGAAAGGACACTAGATCAAGGGCCCACATTTAATCTAGTGTTTTCTCATCAATGGATGAGAAAAGTCACTTTTCTCTCCATTAAATATTTTCTCTCTCAACCACAACTTAAATAAATTGCAAAGTCACTTTATAACTCTAAAGTGACATTAATTACTTTTCTCAAGCAATTAATGCAAGGGTTATGTACTTTGTCCCCTTTTTAGTGACTTAGGAAAAAGTCACTAGGGGAACACTTCCTTGTTACAAATTTCAACACTCCCCCTTTCCAAGGAAGGTGTTCTCCCTCTCTTCCCAACAAAGCTGGTAAACTGCTCATGTGCTTCTCACACAATATCAAATTCTGCTCATGTGCTTCTCGCACAATGTCGAAGATGCCCACCCTTTCTAAACTCTGCTCTAGAAAGTTCAAATCAAGTGTCCCTTCATGTTAGAAATCATCACATGAAGGACATCATCCTGAGCTACAAATCTCAGTGCTTTCGCTTCACGCGGGAAGACCTTGTGGCATATCCTCTGCCAGAACTTCTCTCCAGTCTCATACTATCAGCAGTAGAATCTCCCCATGTCTCTGGAATCTATCCTGCATCCTGCAATTATTCCTCATGTTGGGATATCTCATCTCACTCATCCATCAGTGACAAGTCATACCAGCTGACCCTCTTGCCAGCACTGGAGCAAGTAGCCTCTTGCTGACTCCTATGAATAGAAGATGAACTACTCGGTACCACAATAATATCTGTAGCAGCTCGCTCTCTCCTATGAACTGCGGACTGAATACTCGGTGCCACATCAATCCTCGAAGCATCTCGCTCACAATTTATCTCAGACTCAAGATCTATTATCCACCCAGATCCTCCAACTATAGGCTGACCATGCACTACATACTCTTCATCTCTCTGATGACCTATAAGCATAGGATCAACCAGATCCAATCCCAATACATAAATGAGGACGTGTTCACTCGAACAATACTGCATATCCTGCTCCCTCCAAGGCTTGAATTGAAAGTCTGTTGTCCTGCAGCCCTGGAATATAATGTACTCTTGTAATCTCTAGAATCTATCCAAACTCAATCTGAAACCGTACTCGTCCCAAACCTCTGACTGTAGGCACTGTCCCATCTCTATCATGTACGAGTTTCTCTGGAATAGTCTCAAACTATAGGAAGGAATCTCTCCTCCCAGTCATGTGACTGCAATAGGAACTATCCACAACCCACTTCCCAGTATCAACTGGTCCGCTACTGTCGCAACTCGAAGTTGTAGTGACAAGAGAGAACTCTTTCTCGAACTGTGTAGCAAAACACTCAATCTCTGCTATAGCTGCAACCTTTTCCTCTTTCTCCTGCTTTCCCTTCTTATTCTTAGGACATTGGCCTGCATAATGGACAAAATCATTGCATGCATAGCACCTGACTCTGCTCAGGTCCCTCTTCTGCTCACCCCTCTGTTGCTTAGCCCCTCCTGGGCCCTTCTTGGACTTCTTTCCTTTAGCTGATAAGGAAACGTTCTGCTCATCAGTATCCTACTCAGTCTTCCCTTGAGACCCTTCTCGGATCTCCTCCTAAGTGAAATCATCCAACATTCTTTCCCAAGAGGGAAAGTTCTCTCTTCCAACTACACACTTCATGAACACATCCCACTCCTTAATGAAGCCTTTCAAGGTTATCCGCACTAGCTCGGGATCGAGAATCACCTCACCAACTGCACTCAGTTCATCTTTTACCTGTCTGAGTCTAGTGAGGTAAGAGGCTACATTCTCACCTATCACCATCTTTGTGCCATGAATCTTATCCTTTAAATCCATTTTACGATTTTCATTCTTGTTCTCATACAAATTTTTCAAAGTATCCCACATATCCTTGGCAGTATGTTTCTCTTCCAAATGAGGAATGAGGTGATCTCGAACACCATCTAGAAGCAATCTCTTCATTCTAGCCTCCTTCACCTCATGTATGTCAAGTTCTATAGGATCAACTGAGGGAGGAACCATTGTGGTACTAACGAAGGTCCATAACTTGTTCTCCTTGAGAACCGTTGTCATTTGGGCTTTCCACTGCAAGTAGTTGGAAATCCCTTCCAACCGATCTTCATACCGGATGCAAGCCATCATTTACAGAGAATAAAATTACAATAAATATGCTAGGTGAACAAAGACTAAATCTCCCACAAGTCTGAAAATTTCTGACTGTCAATCTGCCCTTAATAGGGCTCTGATACCATGTAGAAATTTCACTTCTCTAACAGGATTTCAACTTAACTCAGATTAACAATGTTTAATAAACCATCTCATTCAACCATAGATAGTTGAAAATGAAATTTCACTCATAAACACATCTGAACTGGAAGCACAAAAGAAGTACAACCAAAATACTGAGAACAAAAAGAACATAATAGCCATGCACAGAAAATTTCGGACTCAGATATTTTAGCCAAAAATGGCCCAGGGAAAACCCCGAAGGGAAAACCTGTGAGAGATATATTTTATTAATTTCTTCTTCAATAAAATGCACAACATAATTTTAATAATATCATGGACAACTTATCTAAACCAATAGACTAACAGGCTACCTCGAATTTTGTGCATAAATTTATGGTAAATCGTGCCCTTATCAAGCAACACAGAGCTGTACGGACAACTCCTCGATTTCAGTGCCATACAAAATCTTCTGCCTAGAAATTCGTGCCCAACAAAACAACACATAAATTAATTTTTTGCCTCGAAAAACGTGCTTATCTCAGACCTCAATTTTCATGCCACTGTATGAACTGTACAGAATTGTACGGACTGTACATAATTAATTTTATGTACCTATCTCGACATTCGTGCCTCTGCCTGGAAATGCGTGCCACTATTTTCTTCTTGAAAATTGTGCCCAGAACTATTGTACGGTCTTGGAATCTGTGTTGTACCTAGCTGCTATCTCAGACAACCACTTTCTCTCTCTCAAACTCCAACTGGAACTTGCTTTCTAACTCTCTTGGAATATATCCACTTCTCCAACTATCTTGGGATGTGTGTAAATGAAGGAATGGCTTCCTTATTTATTGTTTTTCCCTTATCTTTTCACTTCACCTTCCTAGGGTAGCTGAAAGGACACTAGATCAAGGGCCCACATTTAATCTAGTGTTTTCTCATCAATGGATGAGAAAAGTCACTTTTCTCTCCATTAAATATTTTCTCTCTCAACCACAACTCAAATAAATTGCAAAGTCACTTTATAACTCTAAAGTGACATTAATTACTTTTCTCAAGCAATTAATGAAAGGGTTATGTACTTTGTCCCCTTTTTAGTGACTTAGGCAAAAGTCACTAGGGGAACACTTTCTTGGTACAAATTTCAACACTCACTCCTCCAAGCACCATCCTTGTTGTGAGCATCTCTCTCCCTATCTTCCTCTGCCTCTAATGAGGAATCACTCAACCAACCAGATGTCCCTGACATGGGCTGCATCCGAACCATATACTCACCATCAATCCTGTAACCCATCAAGACTGGATAAACTCCCTCTGGATATGTGAATATGAGATCCCTCTGGAAGAAAACTGAGTAACCGACAACATCTAATGCTACAACTGAGAGTATACTCCCTCTTAGTCCTAGAATAAAAGTACTCCTAATACCTCTAGGATTTCTCCAAAATCCCTCTTAGCAAGGAAGGTACTTTTGGAGAAGTATCCACTAGGATCAAAAACATCATTTGTTGTTCCTGCTTTTCCCTCTGAACTGGAAGACTTTCAGGATGCATTTGCTGCACTCTGATATGAATATATGCGCTCCTCCTCTATAAGTGTCATCTTGAGAGAAGCACCACACCGTCCCTTTGTAACTAACACTAAAACTGCATCCAATATCTCCCTAGACCCACATACAGGATTTCCCAACAACCTATAAAACTTGCCTCTTCTAATGCCATGCCTCATGGCTGCATCCAAGGTCACTCCCTCTGAATATATAAACCTATATCCATCCTGGAACACAATACTATATCCCTCATCCTCCAAAGATGATACTGAGGGTAAATTTGTTTTCTTTAGTACATGCATCCATCCTTCCATCTTAAGTAGACCTTCTGAATTCAACTAGAATATCATCGAACCAAATCTCCTCACTACTAACCTCTTATAGAAGTCTAAGTCGGTCTAAGAAATATTGAGGAACACTTCTCGTATTCCCATCATATAGCTAGATGCATAACTATACAAAGTCCTGAAGCCATGACTCTGTAAATATGATAACAATGCTGATTCAAAATATCTGAATCAAAACCAACCTGTAGGTCTGTGCCTTGGTGAACAAGTTAACCCCCTCTTTCTCAGATCTAGGGTTCACTCTCCAAAGTCTGATCTTTGTTCTCACAGATCTGGTCTCTACCCTCACAGATCTTATAGATATGGTATCTATCGTAACAGATCTGATGTCTGCAATCACAGATCTGATATCTATCCTCACAGATGTGATGTCTGCACTTACAGATATGATATTTGAACTCTGCTCTTCAGATCTGGACTCTGCTCTCACATATCTGAACACTACTCTCTAGATATGATATATCTTCCACAAATATAGACTCTGATCATGCTATATATGATATATCTATCTCATATCTATCCACCAAAATCACAGATCTGATAGATCTAACCTCTACAACCACAGATATGAGCTCTGCTCTTCAGATCTGGTCTCTATCTTCACTGATCTACTAGATCTATCTCAGATCTAGACTCCAACTTCTCAGATCTAGATCTATTAGATCTGACCTCTGCTATCACAGATATGAACCATGCTCTTCAGATCTGGTAGATCTAATCACTCTCTCCATAGATCTAATATCCCCACTGAGTCTCCACATAGATATGGTACACTACTCGTAGATCTGAGTGTGAATGCCCCCTCTGACCCTTACAAGGGATCTAATACCATGTTAATTTTATCCAGAGGTCACTACTTTCTTTGGACACCTTGATATCTCAATGGATTTGAGTCTCCATAATCCAAATAAACAATAAAGACTTATAACAAAAAGTACTACCATATCTCTTAACACTTTAACCAATAAAACATCACACAGATGAACTCACAATATACCCTGGAAACAACCAATGGGGAAAACCAGCTCTGATGGGGGATTTCTTCTTTCTCGAGCCCAGAGAAAAGTAAAAGAGACTTAGTTACATACATCTCTTCGAAATATTGTGAGGTATCACTGGAGACTATGCTCTCCTCCTTTGTCACTGTGGTCGAATTGTAAGCCTGTTGATGTAGCTGCATGCTGTGTGGATCTTGATTAAGACCGTCCACATTTTTTTTGTGGTTTCCGTGTCCATAATTTAAAGTGAAGAGCTGTGTGATACCACGCGTGGAGCTTCCATATTATGGGTTGCAAGATTGTGGAGACATGCTTGCAAAGACTACCTTTGCCAAAATTGTGAAGCTGTCATATTATGGACCTGTCAAAGATGGAGCTGCGTCTTCATAGATGCATTTTGCGTGAAGTTTGTATGGAGATTGAAGGGCATTAATACTGTGGAGACCCTTTCCTACAAAATTCTACTGTGTGGATTTCAGTTGAAGGCTGCGATTTGAATATTGTGGAGAACTACGACCTGCGTTGGAGTGGGAGATTAACCTTTTCTGCTCATCCCATATTGTGTATTGACTGCATGGAGGTATTAATTTTGATATGCAAACCCTAATTGTTTTAGGTGGATCAAGATTGCAATATTAATGTTTAGTGTGGTTATCATTATAATATGGTTACGTTGAATAATTCTATAAGTTGAAGACCTTTGATGTATGTTGTATTGTGATCCAAAGGTTGTCAGAGCTTTTAAGATTCAAGAGTGTTGCATCAAGTGTAATGCGCCATTGTTTGAAGACTGTATCATTGTAATTGTTTTGATTTGGGAATTATTTTGACAATCTTCTTAACTCATGTGAGATGTGCAACAAAATTAGTTGATGATATAATACTGTAGAATTGATTTGTTGCATATTGAAGATATAGCTCTTTCTTTAGCAATCAATCATCCTACATTAACAGAAGCTTACTTCAAGCATTGATAACAAGAGAGCACCATGAAGGGACTATTGATGTGATTATCTTTTTGAAGACTGTTGTTTGAGCCAGTTGGTGACGACTCTTAGTATTCAATCACTTCTTGTTTTGCAATTGCATATGCCGGTATTGTTGTTGGTGACCATAGTCATGGGATAACTGGAAAGATAACTCCAACACTCTGTAAAGGTGTTTCTCCTCTCATGTTCCCTCGTTAGTCTTTCTTTCTACATTCCATTGATGACCATTCTATTCATTTTACATATTCTTATTGTATGGCTATTGAAGGATTCTCTCTATTCTCCATCATTGAGCGGAGACTTCTCTCTATTCTCCATCCTCACGTTGGTGTTTAGAGTGTGACATGCACTTGTGAAGGGATAGCTTGAAAATCCTAATTTTCTGAAGTTGCGATAAGATGTATGGAGTTGCAACCTCATTGGTAGTTATTGTTGCACAAAGTTTTGACAAGAAGTCATTCTCTCCATATACTTAAACCGTAATTCTTGTGGTAAATCTTATGCATGGATTCTAGTGGTGAAGCATTGTGTAGAAATACCAACAATGACAAGGCATTACTTCTAACCTTCAGATCCCATTCTTGTGACAAACCTGCAACTGCTCACAGAAGAAGAGTTGTGTGGAAGTTGCGACTCGACAGAACTATGTGAGAGATCATAGAATGCCCTTGTATCATGATTGGTGTACTCGCAACCTCTTCTCCATGTAAGCTATGAAATTGTGCCTTATATCTACGTTGAGTATGGAGCTGTGTGTTTTTTTAGAGTTGTGACCTTGTCTTTTGGAGCTGAATATATTCCTCTTGTGGATTCTATCGTGATATTATGTTGTTGCAACATGAACACTAGTACTTTCCTGTGGGTTCCTGCTCGAGTTCTTGGAGCTACCTTGGAGCTACAACATCATTCAAGAGTGTTGTGAGCTTGGTAGCTTATTCAAAAAATATTGCACTACTATTGCAACTTGCTCTTAAGGCTCATGAGATCTCCGCCATAGTCTTTATAGAGCTGCAACCTGTCAGTTTTTTAAATCCATTATATGAATATTGACCAAACTTACATCATTAAATCAACTACAATTGGAATGTTGTGACCTCTACCAATGCAGAATTTGTGGAGGATGAATGAACTAAGGATCATCAAAAGAAAGAATTATGCTTCCTCAACCAAGCTCAAAACCCTAAATTTATGGTATTAAATTCTTATTTCTGCAATAACTAATTCTTATTTCTTTTCTTCCGATAAATTTGCACTTGTATTGGTCAGATTACAAATCATTGAGAGAGCATAAATTTTAATGCAAAGAGTGCATTGTAAATACTATTGCAAAGACATAGACTTACAAAGTATAGAGCTCAGTGAAAACATTGTTCTTAGCTAAAGCAATTGACATGCACCTTTCATTTGCTTCCAAAATATATTTTATTTACAAGTGAGAGAGATAAAAAGGTGTAGAAAATGCATTCATTAGCATCCATTGTTTAACCGTCCTTAGTAGCAAGGACAAATATCCCGAGTGACCAAGAAAGACCAAATCAACTTTCATTTACAATGATATGTGGAAGGGAATTTGCAAAGGCACCACCATTAAAATTGATGCAATATTTACCCTAAAAACAAACTCAAATTCAGCTACATCAGAAAAACAAATTGATGCAATATTGAACTTTACTGGAACACATTGACATAGCAGGAGATGGTTAAATTTCTTTTGGATGTATGACATGAAGAAGGGATTTATGAGTAATAGTGATTCCATGAAGAGTGATGGAAGGATCGGGAGTTCTTAGCTGTAAAAGGTTTATCTTTTATAATGAATCATGGAAGCAATAGGTTCTTACCACCCAAGGGTACATTTCTATTGTGATTCAAGAGTTTCATGTGCATTGTATGCATGTTGAGTTTCAAGCAATCTTATCAATAGAAACTTTGTTGTATTCAAACTTACAGAGGTTTTACATTTTTTTTACATTAATGTACGTTTGAAAGTAAAGACTTTTCATACTCGTCTTTTTTGTTTTGTTTTTTTCATATTGATTGAAGCGCAAATGCATAGCCACCTTAGATCACGAATCTTCTGAAATTATCTGGTGCACTTTGAGGAATAAGCTTTCAATTCCTTTTTCAGCCATGATGCCAAGAATGCAGGGTGTCTTTTTGGTCAAAATTCCCCAGGGCCTACAACTAGCCTCAACTCCAAATGCACCATTGTGTCAATAATCTAGCTCAATGTCGAAAGAGGTGTAGCGATGGACAAATCCTACAGATTCTAGGGTTTGTCTATATCTAAGCACCATCTATTGTTAGGATATTCCTATACTCCATCCTAGTCCCACCAGTATTTTGATCATTTACATTTTCAGTCATGCATGCACTTTTTTAGGGTTTGCATGCATTCTAGGGTTTGCATGCATCCCAGTCATCAGTCTAGCACCTATCCCTCAGTTAGCCATCCCCCAGGAGCTTCTCACTATTCAATTTTATCCCTCCAGTTGCTTAATGCGCCCTTCTTCATTGATTTTAGTGAGAAACTCGCCCTTCTTCACCTACCAGTCCAGTTGTCTTTAGTTTACACTCAGTTACACTTAGTTACACTCAATTACACTTAGTTACACTCAGTTACACTTAGTTACAATCAGTTACAGTCAGTTACACTTAGTTACACCTACCAGACTTAGTGTGACTGATGGTTGACAGTTACTTGAGCATTGATGACTCCACTGATGATGATGAAGACTTCCAGTTATGCTCCGATGATACTAGTTGTGCTCCAATGACACTCCAGTGATCCTTTGATCACTCCATGAAGGCTAATTTGAATTGCCACCTTAGGCATTTGAATTCCTCATGCATTGTATTATTTATATGTCCATTTGTGATTAATAATCTAGTGTGTGTGAAGTATTATTGCTTCTATCTGAGTTCTACTGTACCATATTATTATGTTGCTCATTATACTGTATTGTTTACTCTTCTTCTATTTTCCTGCTTAATCATAATTACTCTTGTGAGGTATACATCATCTCTTAGATCTGCTGTGAGGACTTTCACATGGTATCAGAGCATGTTGACAGTATTGTTTATCTCCATTCTTGAGAGTTTTTTGCAGGTTATTACCAAGATTTCGAGTGTAGCAGTTGCAGCAATTTCTGCATTTTTGCAGCAGTAGCAGTTGCAGTTATTCTATATTGTTTTTGCAGGTCTTCTACAACTTCAATGAATTTAGAAGAAATTACTCCTCTTTCTCCATTCAACTATGATGAATGGAAACCGAGAATGATAGCATATTTGAAGAGCCATGATCTCTTTGATTGTTATTTTGAAAGAGAGTTCGAATCCTCTGAAGAGAAGAGAAGATTGGTTGAATAAAGGTGACATGCACATTGGAAGAATGAAGCTTACTATGCCGGATTACATATTGCTCCCAATCATTATTTATATTGAAACTCCACAAGAGCTATGGGCCCATCTGGATGAAAGATTCGGCAAACATAATGAAGGTTTTGGTCCAAACCCCTTCAAAAGAAAACAAAGTGATGCATTCGCTCCCCTTGATGGTCTCTCAGATCATGCACCAGTATCATCTCATATTGAAGTTGTTGACAAAGAACTTGCAGATTCTCCACTCATGCTCAAAATTTATTCTCTTTCTGTGCCAGCTCACACTCTAGATATTGCAGAAGGTCCTAAATCCTCTCTTGCACCAGAGTCTATTGGTTTGCATCATGATCACATGATTATTTCAGAGGTCAAAACAGCTATTGAAGGTAATGCATTCGCTCCTCTCCAGTTATCTACTCTTTTATACTACTATATGATCATAATTCCATGCTTTCAGAAGGTCATTGAAGAATATGGCAATTGCCATTCGCTTGGGAATATTTCTCATGCAACTCATGGTTTTGATCTCACCCCTGTTGGTTCAAAGGAGATCTCAAGAAACTATGGCCATTCACTTGGGATAATTTCTCATGCATCTACTGGTTTTGATCTCACCTCTCATGGTTGAAAGGAGATCTCAAGAAACCATGATTCAAGTCTTGTATCTAATTTGGGTTCTAAGCAATTACTGCTTGGGATAATTTCTCATGCATATGATAGTTTTGATCTCACCCTTGCTGGTTCAAAGGAGATCTCAAGAAACTGTTTTGAAAGTCTTAAATCTGATTTTGATTTCAAGCAAACATGTAATAGTTATTTTTGGCATAATCTCACCCATGGTGGTTCGAAGGAAAAGACAAAATACTATATGCACTTTCACAGATTTGATCCTACCTCAGCTGATTCGAATCACAGGTTCAATGATCATTCTCATACTGTTGGATTTGTTCTCATCACATTCAATCTGAAGAGAAAGTACAAGCACATGCTTTTTGAGCATGATCCACTTCTTCCCAAGAAGAAGATACCTCCAAACATATGACCAAGCATCACACCTGCTTGAGTTTGGAGCATTTATTTTTGTGTGTGCCTTACAGTCTGTTTTTTGAGGAGGGGGTATGTTTCCCATGAAATTTTCCCACTTCCTTGGTTTATTGATTGTTATTATTCATTGTATTGGGTGACCTTTGGTCTTAGTTACCAGGGCCCAGGATGGATTAAGGGGGGGTGTTAGGATATTCCTATACTCCATCCTAGTCCCACCAGTATTTTGATCATATACATTTTCAGTCATGCATGCACTTTTTTTGGGTTTGCATGAATCCCAGTCATCAGTCTAGCACCTTGCCCTCAGTTATCCAGCCCCCAGAAGCTTCTCACTATTCAGTTTTAGCCCTCCAGTTGCTTAATGCGCCCTTCTTCCTTGATTTTAGGGAGCAACTCGCCCTTCTTCACCTACCAGTCCAGCTGTCTTCAGTTTACACTCAGTTACACTTAGTTACACTCAGTTACACTCAGTTACACTTAGTTACACTCAGTTACACTTAGTTACACTCAGTTACAGTCAGTTACACTCAGTTACACTTAGTTACACTCAGTTACACCTACCAGAGTTAGTTTGACTAATGGTTGACAGTTACTTGAGCATTGATGACTCCACTGATGATGATGAAGACTTCCAGTTATGCTCCGATGATACTAGTTGTGCTCCGATGACACTCCAATGATCCTTTGATCACTCCATGAAGGCTAATTCGAATTTCCAACTTAGGCATTCGAATTCCTCATGCATTGTATTATTTATATGTCCATTTGTGATTAATAATCTAGTGTGTGTGAAGTATTATTGCTTCTATCTGATTTCTACTGTACCATATTATTCTGTTGCTCATTATACTGTATTGTTTACTCTTCTTCTATTTTCCTGCTTAATCATAATTACTCTTGTGAGGTATACATCATCTCTTAGATCTGCTGTGAGGATTTTCACATCTATATGGTTTTCTTACCTAGTCTTTCCGATTTTCTTTTCTTCGTAGATGAAGAAGAATCCTTAGTAATTTATTCTTTGTCATTCTTGTCAAGCAAATCTCCTGTCTATCGAGATTTGTTTCAAGGGGGTTCATATAAAACTACCAGTTCCTTTCTTAATATCGTCACTTTCTAGAGTTGTCTCATGATTATTTATGTACATGTTAAGTTAAATCCTGGAATCCTGAAAACTGTTAAGTTTTCTGCTTGTCAAACAAGTGGCAAATCCTAATTATGGTCAGGGTTTGTGATTTAACTCAGCAAGTGATAAATGGATAGGTTAACACTTGTCTCATTATTATTTATGTACATGTTAAGTTAAATCCTGAAATGCTGAAAAGTGTTAAGTTGTATGCTTGTCAAACAAGTGGCAAATCCTAATGATGGTTAGGGTTTGTGATTTAACTCAATTATGTGATAAATGGAAAGTTAACACCAAGTAGCACTTTAGCGTCTTTTGAAGTCATTCTCATTTAGAATTTATAAACTTTTTACATTTTCTACACAAGTTGGAGTTAAGTATTTCAATTTGTGGATCAATACTTATGTTTTGGCATATCCATGTTAATTGTTTCATCAAATTCTTATAATTCAAATACAATATTGTCTTCTTGTCTTTTCTCATTTCAGTGTGATGCCAATTGTTATAATATTAAAGGTACTTTATATAATATTGAAACAAGACTGTTAACATTCACGTATTAATCAACTTATCAAAGCACACAAAGCTTGGGTAGCATGAGAGATTTCCTTGTGCTCAATATTTCTTTGTCTGCATTTAATGTATTGTCTTCAGTTTTTATTTATGGTGTACGTTTGCTTTGCTTTAGTAAAATAAGCAGGCTGTAATGTTATGCCACCATTTTATTTTGTTTGTTTTACTTGTGGCAGGTGGTCATTTCTAGAGAAGGATAGTTGCTCAGCTTCAAAGCTTCATATGAAGCCGAGGCGTTTCAAGACATTTGTTACCGCTCTAGTTGGTTTAATGCATTTCCTTGTAGGAGATCATTCTTTTGAAATATTTTTTATACAATAAAGTTTTGGATTGAAGATATGGCTTGTCTAACTGGTAGTGCACTTCACAACTTTGCTAATGGAATTTGATGTTAAGGATTTTCTTGTTTAATATATAGGGGACATTAGCTTTTGAAGGATTGCAAAAATAAAAAAATAAAACGGCCTTCCCAGGACGCTTCCTCCTCTGCTATTGGTGTGACTGCAGTAGGTCCAAGCAAAGTAGTTGTCAGTGATCTTGAATAAGGAAAACTTTGTCCATGGAGGCTCAAAGCATTCAGAAATCAGGATCTGGATATACTACAGACTATTGTAAGTATGTGTTGTAATTGAAAAGGCCGATCCGTTGAGGACACATGTTGGAAATCAATGATCTATTAAAATTTAAAACTTAAAAGCTTTTAGTTCAATGTTATAATCAGGGGGTCTGGCTGGTTGAGTTACTAGAGAGTAAAGAAAAAAGGTGGAGAAGTAAGATTTGCTTGGAGAAGGCAACAAATTTTGTAGTAAGCACCAGGTTCAGCCCTTCCAGAGAAGGCACAGAAGATCATATATGTTGGATGAAGAGTCATATTCACCTTCCCTATTCAGTGAGTCTCATGAAGATATACCCTTTTCCCTCCAGGAACAGGTGAGTAAGTGGCTGTCCATGATGGTAATGAGGAAGAGTAAATTTTGTAACACATCAGGTGCATATTGATATAAGTTGATGTGGAAAGTAATTAATCTATATATGTTGAAAGGCATCTATTGAAGCAATATAATGAAAATGTTGCTAATGATTGTTTAAATTGTAGCTAGATATACTATATGTTGTAATTGAAAAGGGAACCCTTAAGAACATATGTTGGAAATCAATGGTTATTCAAACTTAGAATCTTTTAGTTCAATGTTATATTTAGAGGGAATGGCTTAACAAGTTAGTTCGGAAATGTTGTTCCTTGTACTGTAGAGAAATGGTATCTATTAGTAAATTGGTTCAATGTTTTTCATGGGCACAACTTATCCAAAAAATTGGCTCAATGCAAGTTCTAAAAGAAGGTTACCTGTGGGGGTGCATGTGCTTGTTCCACTAATAGTTAATTGTATATATTTTGCTCCAATGTTGTTTTATATTGGGATCACTTCTAGATAGTGTTAAATATTATCCTAACAAAGTTCAACATAGCTCCAAATGGATGATTCTACATAAATGTGATAAAATTTGAGTTCAAATTGTTGGCTTCTAAGTTATGGAATAGGAGTGAACTTGCTCAAGGATATCATTTATTAATGTGCATAGTTGTACTCAGTAGAATTATTTATGTTGCTGAAGAGAGCATCTTTCCTGTATATATATTTAAAATTTTCTATAATTACACATATAGAACCAATACACTGTGGGTATGATGAAGGGGATACTATGCTCAACAGTTCCTGCAAAATATTGAATCGAAATTATTTTTCCATATTTAGGGAATTAATTTATTCTTCTTACCAAGGTCTTAATTGATAATGCACTTTGTTATTTTACCGGCATTTCTTATTTCTACATCCATTGGGGTATTGGAATTTTTGAGTAAATTTTAAGATAATAAGGTGGTTTAACCTATATTACATGTTATATCCACAGACATCTTAGAGGAAATATCAGTATCATTCAAGTATTTAATAATTTTTTGTGTTGTTTTTAAGATGTGAACTTTGGTTGGGTATGTGCTTATCAATCCTCTAATTGTCATTATGTCATAAAAAATATCAACATTTGTTCTAGAGCATTTCCTTATGATCTATTTGAAGAGCTGACTTTCTTCAATGTACCGAGGCACTCCAGTTTAACCAGCTATATGGAAATCACAGTTTTTAATTTGATTTTTGTGACACTAGAGGTTTCTCAATTAAATATCAAGGTGGTTTTCTAGTCCCATATGTGCAAGGTAGGTCTATAAATGCCAACAAAATTGCATTCTACAAGGTCAAAAGACAAATGTGAAATCAAGAGTATCTTTAAAGTTTAACCATTCCATTCTGGAATAAACAAAATTTGGGTTAAATCTCTTGAAGCCTATGGTGTATATCTAGACTCGTTAGATTGCCATAGCTGACTGCACAAACTACACAAAACCATATCTTTCATTGTTAGCCCCAATGATCAGAATAATGTATTTTGTGTTATTGTCTATTTTGTGACTTATACATGTGCTAGATGGAGTTATTATTGTGATGATGGTGCAATCACTTTAATAGCTTATGGGTATTTTGTGAGTGAAATCATGGCAACATCATTTTGATGTAGATGTTTGGAAGTTATAATTGTTCTTCAATCATTTGTGTATGTGTACCTCTATGTGTGCCATAAAGTGCCCCCTTAGCTTGAACTGGATTATCATGAATGGAGGCAACATAATTGCTTTTTATGCATCAAACCTCTATATCTGTCATTTACAATGAGCTGATAAGAGCTTCATGACGTTACCTTTGTTCTTGTGCATAGATATTCTACTTGTTAAGTACATCTCTATCATTATTCTAAATTTGTAACTCAGGTGGATTGACACAATATTTGGTGTTGTTGTTGATTTAGTGTTTGACAAGGGGATTTCCAGTACTAGTGTTATAAATATTCGCCAAGTCTTTATAAGGTTTTATGATTTCGTGAAAGATTCGCCAAGATTTTACAAGGTTTTATAATTTAGTGAAAGATTCGCCAATAATTTACAAGATTAAATAATTTAATGATAGATTCGCCAAAAAATTATATATACATAATATAACATTGCTAAAATAACCTTCATATTTTCCGGGATATCATGGGGATTCACCCAATTTTAATACATAGAAATTTAGGGGGGTCTTAAAATTTTCCCTGACCACAACTTAAGTGGTTGTGCTAGTATAGATATATAGCATGCAATTTATTGTTGGTGCTTACAACTTATTCATGTCACGCTCATACCATATTTATGCACAATGCACTATTAGTGTGTTCATTCAAATGACATAAATGATTAAAATTGCTCTATGTTGGATGGTGGCTCAATAATATTTTTAATTTCCATATTCAACCTACAACTTATCTACTTTCTTTGTTTCTATTTTTAGTAGGGACTAACCACTTCGAGGCATATTCACATGTTTATATCTCCATCAAAACCATAATTCAAGTAGCGTGTTTGTGTGTTTCTATATGCAATGTAGAATATCAATCATGATTAAGTTATTTGTGACTTGAGTATCCAATTGATCTTGATCTTGAGTACCTAGACTAACTAGGGTCATGGTGGTTTTAGTGTGGTCATAAACATGTAGTTGCGGCTCTTGTGATCCAATCTTTGACCTCTAAAGAAAATATTAGGTATTTAATTGAATATCAAATAAGTTACTAGATCATCCTATCCTCTGAGAGGATAAACATAAAATTCGTAACATTCTTAAACAAGTTAACTTCCATGCAAACCCTATTTGGGGCAGCCTAGTTGAAGAATGGTTCATCTCGTGATAGATAAAGTCATTTATTGACACAAAAATGCATGCAAGGAAGGGCCATAATTACAAGCATATGCCAAGGAAATCCACACATGCACATAGGGTGACTAAGATGGGTAGTTTGATCATTTTAAAAAGTAGAAGACAAATAACTAGGCAAGGGTTCCTTTAAAGAAGAAAGAGTACATAGGTATATCGAAAATAGAGGACACTCAATCATAGGAGGAACACTAAAATAAGGAAGTGGGCAAAGGTTCCCAAAAGTAAAGCAGGAGGAAGTGAAGGCATGAGGAAGTGAAGGGGAGTCCGATGAAACCAAAAGTCAACACTAACACCATAAATCTAAATTTGTAATTCTTACTAATTCTTAAATTTCCAACCATAAAATGTTGGGTGATGCTTTTGAGATTCAAATTTGTAAGGCTTTTATATAGTTTCTTATTTCAACGTTTTTTAGAGTTAAAAAATGTTATCCCATGGAAATTGGGCAAAACAATTTTTAAAAAATGGAAATTGGCCAATCTTTTTTTTGGAAAAAAATGTTGAAAAGTAGCCCATGGGCTAAATTTCACCCGGCTTAAATTTTCCCTGGTAAACATTTTGAGCTATCTTTGATGGCATTGTTCCATAGAATGCCATCAAAGATAGACAATCCTTGAAAACGTTGTGGCCTGAAAGGACTTTCCATCTTTGTGAGTTTATGAGAGTTGAAGATGAAAATCACTTTCTCCTAAAATGCCCTGCCTACACCCACATTAGATCTCATTTCCATAATCTTTGCTCCAACATTGACCTCTATAACCTTCTAACTCCTCAGAACTATGACCAGCTACATACACTCATTTTTAAGCTTTTTGATCATACAAATAATATCTTAAAACAAATCAAATAATTTATGTATTTTTTTTTTCTTAACATCCACTTTGATCTTAATAGACATTAAAAACCATCATTATTATTCATCTTTGGACAAATTCCAAACTTTAACATTTATGTACAAGTTCAATTCAATCACATAAGATATATGATTTCCTCGATCCTAAGTATGGTATAAAACACAAAGCATGAGTGAGAAGGTATAAAAGCTTAGAGGTTTCATCAAATTTGGCATGGAATCTTTCGCATCGAATGCTTATATCAACGATATGGAGGAGTTAATGCCACAAGCATATCCAGCTCCAAGTCCAATGTGGAGTAAAGGGTTACATCTATAATCTTAATTTATTCAAAAATATAATTTGAAATTGTGATTAATTAGAGCAAATTGATAAAGCAATATGCGTAGAATTTATCGATCAATCATCAATAGGATTTAGCTCTATCTAACAAACAACCATGTTTTTGCTTCGTCTAATGCACATGCGCACATTACACCCTATATAGAAAACATGAAAATATTTTTTTTCATTTATTTATTTGTTATTATAATGATTATTATTATTTAATGAGAATGAAGAAAATTTACATTTTCAAAGATTTTATAAAATGTTCTTAATTTTCCAATATGATGATATTAAAGTATGTTATACTATCAAAGCATCGGGTCAAAAGATTTTATATAAACACATAAATATATTATATATAACAATAATAATAAATTAAAAGATTAATTAATTAATTTTTTATAGGTTATTTTATTATTATTACAAAATTTTCAATTGTGTAATAAAAAAATTAATTATCTGGGTTGGCAGGTGCGGGAGGGGTCATCTTTGACCCCCGGGGAAACAGAATGAATGATTACGCCTGGGGGATTGGAAACAAAACCAACAATGTTGTCGAATGGCTAGCTTTGATCAAAGGTTTAGAAATTGCCATCAACATTGGAGTAAAGGACTTGATAGCCGTTGGGGACTCTTTATTGATAGTCCATGAAGCCCGCAAAATCATCAGGAAACGCATATCTCCGTCCAACAAGTTTCAACATATTCTCAAATTTCTCAGCAAAGATTTTAGTTCTATCAATATTCTCCATATTCTCCGCTCAAACAATCAACATGTCGATGAAATGGTGAATAAAGGAGTGCTCCTAAGTTATGGTTACATGGTTCAAAATGGTAAACCTCCCTTACCTTGTTGGGTTCCCTAACCCTCTCCTCTCTAGGGATGTTTCTTCCCCCTTTTCACGCTTCCAATTCCAATATCCCATCACCAACTTTTGGAATGTTAGCCCCCAACCATGCATGTGTATAGTTGTCATTTGTTTTGAGGGCCACTAGAGGCATTTAAAGCCTTCACATGGCCACACCTAACTCCACTTTCTCCTTACCTAACACACTGCAATCTTGTCTTCCCCAAGACGCTCCCCAGCAAGTTGGTATTTGGCTCGCATTCAAGGTATGGGTGAACCCTCCTCTGCGTCCTTAGCTCCCACCCTAGGTGCTATCAATCCTCTGCTCTCCTTTCCTTCTTCATGCTCACTCTGTAACAAACCTTTTCCCTCGCACGCAACACCCAAACTTACTAAAGCCAGTCTCCTTGGACCTCTGCACCTCCTGGTCGATGACCTCACAGCCCTTAGTTTGTGTGAAGAAAAGGAGCCAGACCCTGATCCTTCTTTGATTTCTTAAAGCAATCCGGTAGACGAAATGGAGGAACAGTTGTGCAAGGTGAGAGCAGAGAACTCAGAAATCAAAAGGACCCTGACAAGAATGTATACTCTTATGCAGTCTATCAGTACAGAAATAAGGAACACCAGCAATCTTCTGAATGGTCGTATCTCGTCCATCTCTAATACAGTGACTACACTGCCAATAGCATTGCAAATGTGGATTCAAAAGTGGAGGACAATTACAGAAACATAACGGACTTGGAAGGAAAGGTGGACAGGCTTCGAGAGGACTTAGCTCACTGCGTCCCAGTTTTTCATGATACTACAGGTTCCAGCTCCAACCCTAAGGACTCAATGGAGAGCCCAAAACCACCGGACCAGTGCCGAAACTAGCTTAGCATGTAGACTCTCCAGAATTTTCGGGTCATATGTTTTCTTACTGCAGATAGATTAGTCTTAATTTTGGTTAATAGTTGTTTAAATATGGGAGCATACCAGCGTTTTAATGGATTTGAAATCCAAATTTTGTAATGTTTTGTTTCTGCAAACTCATTTTGGGACAATTTGTGAAGGTCTACAGCCTTCATAGTTTTAGGCTTTTAAGAGATAAAAGAAGTTGTAGTGAAACAAATGAGAAAAGTTTGAATTCTAGACCTTCTCAAAAGAAAACCAGAAATTATACTTCTGTAATTTTTTTGAAGACTCTTTTTAATACAAACCCTATATCCATTCTTGTTATAATAAAAAAAAAAAAAAATTAACTAATATATATATATATATATATTTATATTATTATTACAAAATTTTCGTCTATGTAATAAAATTTAAATGAGTATCTATCCATTTTAACTCATAGACTTTTCACATTATGTTTTTTTTTTTATAAATATGAGATTAAAATTATCGATCATAGTAAATCTTAATCTCAAACCTATGCTAGTAAAATGACAATGATGTGACATGTCCAAGGATTTCACAATAAGCTTATAATATATAAGCCATTGGAAATAGCTAACTTACTTTTGGCGAATGTGATTGAAGTAATATAATATATTTGGAGATAAGGTAATTCAAGCTATATGATAATATTTTCGGGTTAACCTTAAGTATATGATTTACCTCCTTTCAAATCTTGCACAATGGATGACCCAGTCCTATGGGCTTTAAAGACTTGTACATTTCCAGGATTCATCAAAGGGTATGGATAGTTTATGCGTCGTTTTGATCCCTACTTCATTTTATGTTCATGTTCACTGTTTAATCAATCACCACATTATTATATCTGCCTTCTGAGATATATTGTAATCGATTGGAAGTCAATTTAGTTTGATTTAATGAATTTTCCATTTAAACATGATAATAATAATTGTAATATTATATTTATTGTAATTACAACCGTAATAGTACGGGTGACGATAATTTTTTATGTATGCAAAATTATATCACAATTTTTTAAGAATAATTGATTAGATTCAATCTAAAACTTTACATTATGCGTGTTTCACCATAATTGACATCGTTGTTTTATGAAGAAAAAAATAATTATTTAATCCAAAATTATGGTCAATTATTATACATTTTAAGTGTGTATAAGGATTTAAGCTCTTTATTTTTGAAACAATAACACAATAAAAGTGCCATAAATTTTAAATTTATTTTCAAGATGATATTAAATTATATGGTGTAATTCTTTTTTTCCAAGGAACAATTTCACAGAAAACTTTTTGACCATTTTCTTGTAATCATAGATAGTAAACGGGATAAATCATCGACCTTTAATACGGAACCTAACCCCGAGGTGATCAATAGAGTCGAATCCGTGATTTTTCCAACTTTGAGGGGAGAGATCTTATGTCTAGCTCATGACCACTTCAACTAACCCTTGGGCTATGATTTAATATTTGTTATACATGGGTTGAACACATTTTATAATTTAACCCAAATGCTTAGAGACTTATTATTAGTCTATGCCTTTTAGGTTGGGATTATTAATAATTGCTTTGCCATAATTTCTATGGTTTTGTATACAAAATTATGAATTATTTAATATTATATCTTAACTTTTCACGAAACTTTACATAAATGACTTTGTCTCCACCAATCCATGACTTTGACATCTTACTTGGTCTCATATTGAGGCGAGGGGAGATTTTAGTGAAATGTTTGTTTTCAATCCTAGAAAATGGCAGATATGTTTATACTACATATCGCGAGATGGATTAATGCTAGGTCTTAGGTTTACATTAGTTCGCAACATTAAATGTTTGTGCTTTGCTCTCTGATGATCATTGCATGCATCGCCCACATATTTTTTACATAGCTCTTTGGACATAGCATCCTTCAATGTCATGGTGGCTTCACTAAGTGTGTCACATAGTTCTTTGGACATATATTAAAGCTTATCCTTAAGTGTGGCAGTGGCTTCACCAACTAGTGTTATTACTCTTAGTTTCTCTTTCACCTATCATTCCTCTTATCAATTTCTTAATTTCTTACACATCTGCTTTACTTACATGTCATTGGAAATAAATGCATTCAATGAAAGCAAAAACCTATATGCAATGTAAGGTTTCTTTGGTCTAAGATACTAGTTCTAAGGCTTGTTAGCTAGTGGAAAAGCCAAATTGCTTTCTTATTTACGTTCATGGTAGATAATTGGTGAATGGATAGCTAATTTGATTGGTTTTGTTGGGATTGGTTTACAATAGCTACTAAGGAACCATACATGAATTCAATTAATCTTGAAAACCAGATAGGTAGCCTCATTGACGCCACTCTATTAATGGGGTTGGTGTGTCATTTTCAATTAAAAATGATTCTATGAAACAGATTTGGGGTTTAAGCAAACAATTTAGTTGGGCATATCTCAACACCAAATGTATTTGGCAAGCATACCTCCATAAGTTCATAAACATCCCATAAGGAGATGTAACATTTCCTTACTTTACGGGTGCTTTCTCAAATGCAAGGCCAACATTAGAACGTAAGAAGTTCTAACTCTCATAAATCCAATACTATAGAAAAAATGTAACATAGAAAATGATCAATCCAAAAGTAACTCTTAGTTGTAATAAAATCTCTCAAAGATCTAAGCACTTCCCAATGGAAGAGAGCGGTATATATGTCCTTGAGTGATAAATATCTACTATACATTTACACTAGAAAATAACAAAAGAAACAAAGAATATGAAAACAATATTAATAACTTGGTGAACTTCATAACTTGGGGTTGTAATCCAAGTTTAGGTGGATGTCACAACATTATGGAACATGATAGTTTCTTTTCTTTTCCCAATGAGATGAGTTTTCAATGGGAACTTTTTTTGGCATAGCACCATGTACTAAATATTTTTTAACAACCACATATCCCTGAATAAGCTCCACATCTTTATGTCCATATAATTGGCATACACCATACCTGGGATTTCCATTGTTTTCAAGTTTTACCATATTATTTCTCAAGCATATCAAGCTTGGCTTTGGAATTCACTCTTGGAAGGTGCCAACAATAGTATTTGCATTTGTGAACCCCAATGAACAATTAGGTGTCAATAACAATACTTCCATTTGTGTTATTTTCTTTAATGGGGCAATGATGATCGTGTTTTGGGATTAAAATCATACACCTAGGTGGAAGACAATTATAATTTGAAAACTAGAGTAGCACAAGAGATTTGCTACCCATGATGCCACTACATTTGCATCACTACCCTACCATTACCTTCATGAGATACAAGACAAATGGATGTACTTCATTCCTTGTGTTCCTTCCATTTTAAAATTACTTTCATCAACATGGTGGAGATTGCTAGGGTTTATTTTTTGAATGAACTTGAAGGAAGCACTACACAAAAATCCCCCAATGGAAGGATTTTGGGGGCACATTACTTCTAACAACAAGTGAAAAAGGAGGGATAGTCATTCATATGACATAGACTAAATTTTGAAAGTTTGTATTAAGTGGAGATTTGAGAAGCAACAAGTAGACTAGAGATATATCAACTAGATGGAAGAAGAAATAGAATAAGAAAGAGTAAATAATTTAATTTTTACCTTCAAGTCTATCACACTAATGAAGAACAAGTAGCAAACAAAACAATGGGGTATGTGCAATAGGGAGGCCTATGGTTCAAGAAGAGAAAATGGAAGTGAAGAGCTATCATAATAAGCTTAGTTGCAAGTGTTGGAAAAAGGTATGGGCATATCAATGCCATTTCAAAAAAAAAAATTCACATTGAAGGATCATCACCAAAGCAATGCGAGGACTTAGAATTTCATGTAAGCTTAAAATCCAAATTTTAATCAATTTACTTATAGATATCAATGACAATGTCCACATTCTTGTTGTTTGATTGTATTCATAGAATGGCATTGTTTGTTCTTTAGGGACATAATGGTAGGATTTGGGTAATGCTTACTAAAATAACAAAAGACTATACAAGATATTGCATTTGAATTTGGGATTCTTATTGTTGGCACTATTTTTGAGCCAAGTAGTTGGAAGGGGTCAGCTCCATGAAAATGATGAGTAAGCCTAGGTTCTAACCTTGCAAGTGAAATTGAAATACAAGAAATCGCTCAAGGTTATGGGAAGACAGAAATGGAGGGAATAGATCTAATGGCGACAAAAATCTACGGTTGCAAACATTATCGCAAAGGTAAGATGCGGGGTCTAAATGAGTCTTCGCATGGGCGAAGCTGTGTTAACCCGCAAGAAAAGTCAACCGTCGGATCAAAAATTGGAAACAAATCAACGACTATTAGATGCTTCGCCGATGGAACATGCGCGGAGAAAAGAACTTTTCAAATTAGCGAAAAGTTGGTAGGCTCCACATGTTTTGACAGCGGAGATCTGGTGGAGATGAGCATCAACAACGAGCATTTTGTTGCAGATTCAACATGCACGAACAACCAACACTTTCCAGATTTGTGAGGTTGGTAGGGGCTGCACCTTTGCAGATCGACGATCGGCATT
Organism: Larix kaempferi; assembly: GCA_027924585.1. Lineage (NCBI taxonomy): Eukaryota > Viridiplantae > Streptophyta > Pinopsida > Pinales > Pinaceae > Larix > Larix kaempferi. The sequence continues at coordinate 3,197,754 of BSBM01000318.1, read as the reverse complement.
AGATTCACCAATTGAAGGTGCGAGAAGGCAGTGTTTTGAAGGATGGAGATTGCGAAGGATTGATGAGTTAAACGGGGAAAGAGATCGACGGCGCAGGATCGATCTTGCAGGTGGGCGGCTCAAAGAATTTCTTTGTGACAAGAGGTGCGAGACTGATATGAAAGGATAAATAATATAAAAATACGTCTGCACGAGGATCTGAGTATTGTTTGTCCTGTGCATTGGAAAGTGAAAGTCGACGATTGTGCAGAAAGAATCCACCTCAATCACGAATCTTGGACCAACTGTCAGTAAACCAGGTAGGCCTCTTTTCCTCATATAAAACTATTTAAATGGTTGAGCTAGGAGAAGTAGAGCCCCCGGGTTTTGAGCACCAGAAGATAGATGAACTATTAGAAGACAGGGATGCTGAGGTCTATGACACTATATTGACTAATGGACTCATTGAAGCAGTAAAAGATAGGCTGGAATTGATTAGGAACCATGGTATAGATGTCCACAAGGTATACAGGTTGTTTTTTTAGTTTGTCATAGTCGACCAAACCCTAAGCTTCCCTGAATTCGTCGACTGGTGCGCTAGTAATTACTACTCCTCTGAGAGGGTGATTATGGATGCGTCCAATTCAAATATCTTGTGTCATGTCAGTCCTGTTGTTATAACAAAAGCCCTGTCAATTCTTAATGAATTCAGTCTAAAGTCCATAGGATACAAGGAAGAATCCCTAATTCAGTATTTTAGACATTCTACAGCTGAGTTAAAGCACAGTTTCTTCAAAGTTTGCCTAAAGCCTAGTGTCCCATTGCAATACCATCCTTTCCCAGCTGAAGTCAGTCTTTTTACTGAAGAGTCTAAGTGTGTCATAACCATGCTAAGTCAATTCTTAGGATTAGACTCACTGAGCCCTTGATGAGTCTGATGTTCGTCCTTAGCACCTACCCATTAGAGTCTAAAGAGTCTGACCAGTCAGTCCAATGTGCTTGCCTTAAATTTGATAAGTCCCTAGTTGAGAATATCCATTCTCAGCTATTGGACTTCCACAGGACCAGAAGTTTCAGTCTTCAATCATATTTGTTGAGGATGTTCTTGTCATTTAATGAGGAAAATTTGCAGCTTCCTGAGATTATGCTCACAAAGGAAATGCACGCAGATTACAACAAGTTCATGAACAACCTCATGTCATAGGTTTACAATGTTTTTTATCAGGAAAGATTGCCCAGGGTGTTAACAGAGATGAAGGAGATGTTGCAACCTTCTCGTGAGAAGAAAAATGGAGATTGGTTTCTCTTGAAACATGGCGTAGTAATCAGAGTGTATGGGTTTTCTCATTCACAATACGTACTACCAACATTTTTAACTCCTAGAGTGTTTGCTCTAGAATTCATCAGGAAAAAGTTAAGGGTAGAAACTGAACATTTTCTGGATCATAAGAAGGCTTCAGACATCACATTTCCATGCGGCTGTAGGCCCATTCATCATTAAGAATAAGGCTTCCCTTTCAACCATTGAGTGTGTGATAAGAGAAATGGGGTTTCAAACAAAAGTCGACATCAACTATGACCCCCATCACATTATCTCCAACAGAAGGAAAGACAGTAATAGAAAAGGATTTGTGCATTTTGAGCTTGCAGGTATGGTCGAGACTGCTAACTGGTTGGAGTATCCTAACAAAGGTCAGATGGATGTAGATATACAAGATGATTCCACCTCCCTTATACAAAAATCCAATCACCACAACTTGGAACCTCCAACTTGGTCCCAACAGTTGGAGAAATTGTACCCCTTGCCAGTTGTTCTGAGAAACCCAACATAGTGGAAGTCATTGATGCCATGGATGTAGAAGATGAGGGCACAGAAAGATCCCCAAAGAGGAGAAAAGTGGAGGGGACATGGAAGCAGATTGTACAGGTGAAGACTGGTCGAGGCAAGAAGTAGCTGGTAAAGGCCAATGCACCTGCCTTCAAAATCAATGAGTATGTGTTTGATAAAGCAGCTACTGAGCCTGTTGCACAGGGAAAAAGTAGATCAGATCTGTTAGATGAGTATAAAGAGAAGGAAGATGCAGCTTCAAAAGAATCGAAGTTGTATGCAGAGGTTAGACAGATATCCAATAAGAATGTGTCCTTGGTCATTATCAGGAGTTGTGCTCAGAACACTTTGAATTTGGCCCTAGCAACCAAAGATAAGGCCACTAAGGTGAAAATGAACCTGGAGGACATTCCCATTCCTGACATGATCCATCTACATAAAGAGACTGTCACGTCCCTTTCCATCAATCCAATGCAAGGGAGAAAACATGACCAAACATACCGGGTTATTTGATAATCTCAGCCCCATACATTACTAAGGATTTCATGGATAAATAAAAACTTATGTATACATATTCATACTTAACAAACACAGCAGAATTAAACACTATATACACACACAGTTCCATCATGCATTCAACATATAAACAACAGTCGTTAATGAGAACATTGCAAAGCACAGAATTAACATAACTCAACCACAAGGATACTTCTCTCGAAGATGAAGCTATCCAAACAACTGGCTATGTGAGAGCAACATTCCACCCAACCATAGATCTATGTCCAGCCTATATTCTTTCAGCTGAGATATCACCCCCGAGCTAGGTTGTGTATCCACTAAGGAGGAACTAGATGGGCTCACTCACAGCCATGGTTTCACTCAACAGCTATGCTAAGCCAACACACAGTTGGGTTTATCAAGCACACAAAAGAAAAAGGAGGGAAATGCTAAGCCAGTGAGCTCAAACACAGAGCTACAGGCATCTCAAGATAATTCAAACAGTCAAGGCACCCACAGTACCTACCACACCCAACACAAGGAAGGTCCCCTTCTCTGCTGCACAGTCCCGCAGGCATCTCTTCCCTCCAGTGCTCTTCAGGATGGGCATAGAAAGGTCCAAGCTGCTAAATCCTTGAGATTACATCCTTCACTGGGTTTATCAATCATTCCCAACCTGTGTTCTAGAATTCAAACTTGGAATTTCTCAATTCGGTGATCAAATAACTCAATCCCGTCACTGGAATTCTGGGCTATCAAAACTGGGTTTTTCTATGGATTTCGGGGTATCTAATACTCTCAAATTTGCCTCAAGGTTCATATCTATGGATCCCCCATTGTATTTTACTTTCAATACCAAATTCGGGGCGTTTATGGCTCTTCAAAACGTGGGTTCTTGCAAAGTTGCGATTTCTGGTTTTTCTCAATGTTGGGCATTCGTAATGGATGAAAATTGATGCTTGGATGTTCAACCATGGAATGGGAAGGAGGAAGAACCAATTCCCATGAGGTAGAGTGATTTTTGGTACAAGCAAAACAGAGCCCATACCTGCCATACAAATTTATGGGCTGCCCATGCACCATTGAAGCCATGGACTGAATTCTTCAACAACTTCCTTACAACAGAATTAAATGTCAACAAGTAAAGTCAAATGGGTTCTCAAAATGACATTTGGAATCTTATGGTTCATTCCCACAACCCCCTCACCACTCCCTAGTGGATACACATGGCCCCTTCTCATTCGTTGCTTCCATAGGCAGTTTTGGTATTTTATTGAAATATTAATATTTACATCAATTACAATATTCCATGGCTTAATAGCACATGGATGGGAAAATATCAAATACTTACCTTTCAAAATAAAATATGAGCATACACTAGCAGGGCCTTGGTCTTGAGCTCCACACTAGGGAAACATACATCGCATGTATATAATATTTACATTAAAAGCCAATATTTCATAAGGGTCAAAATTGAGGTATTGCAGGGTCAAAATTGAGGTATTACAGAGACTAGAGATGTTATTTATGATAAGTTTTTGAAAGCTGCACAGAGCTATCCAAATTACAATCCAGTAAGGATAATATTGGGAATCAACTTAGGCAAGAGAAGGTGGAGAATAAATCTCATCAAGCACAAATCAAAAATTTGCAGACAACATTAATGGCTACTGAAGGCTAAACAGACAAAAGGACAAGCATACAAAATCTGCTAAATGAGAAGGATAGTACTATTCAAACACTAAAGAAGAAACTAAAGATTCCTTCCACTCAGTTGGTAGAAACATCTAAGTTGACAGAGCTGGAGAAGAAAAGAGAAGAGATGAAAAGTGAATTAACAGATTGTAAAGCCAGGTTGTTGAAGTTTGAAGAGAAAGAAAAGCAATGGCAAAGGGATATGTCCCTTATAGTGGAGAGTGAGAAGAATCTAAAGGCCAAAGCTGAATATTTGGAGAAGAAGTTGCAAGAGAAAGGTAAGGACTTGGAGAGTATGATCACCCCTTCCTCCATTGAATCTGGAGATTTCTCCATTGTTCAAGCAATGGCACAGGTAAGTCTGAAGGATTTAGAGCTAGAAAGGTTGCAGAAGCAGAACACAGATCTAGAAAGCAGAGTTTCAGAAGAAGAGCAAGAGAGGAAGACTTGGGAAGCTAAGTACCTAGAGTTACAGGTTAAATATGATGAATTAATGAAGCAGGATACAGGTCAAACATCACTGCAAGAAGCAAAGCAAGTAATCTGGGATGATGTTATAGTTGAAGCAAACAAATTAAGACTCTACCTTGATTTTATTGTAGACAAGGAGGCTATGATTAAATTGGACAAGTAAAGTGTAACAGCAGCGAAGAAAAATTGAATAAGAAGCCTATTGAATGCGCTGAAAATGCCATAGAGTTTTTGAATGGCTTAACTGAGGGTGAAGTGAAAGCAGCAGGAATAAAGGACAGATTATCCACCATCATTTGGGCCAGGAGGGTGATAAACAAACATCAGCAGTTAGTTACAGTTCAGTCCAGAATAGATATTATGGCACACCAATTGAAGCTCTTCAGGGATATGTTTGATCCATTGTTTAAGAAATGGCTTCCACTATTTTGGGAAGGAGATGGTACCATGATGACTCAAAAAGAATATCAAGATAGGTTGATGGAATGCAGGTTGAATTATGAAGAATTTGCTGACATGACCCAATCACTGTCTGGAAAAACAGTGGTGGATAAGTTGACAAGGGATTTTGAATTGGTCTTGGTTTTCAAAGAGGCTTGTGCACACCTTAAGAGCTATTCATACAAAGATCATACATAATTACGAGTATTGCTAAAGGAGGTGGCCACGTCAGATATGCCATCTACCGACCAATGGAAGACTGTGGAGAAATATGGGAAAGCCAAGCTAACGTTGCATGCATAAATATTTTGCATATCATGGAGATTTTGCAGCCTGAAGAATTAGTTACCTAGGCTTTGTTTATTTACTAGGGTCTGTTACTAATCAGTAAATATTCATTGACACATGTAAAGGGAAGTTTAGCCTACTTGTCAGCTCTTGTTGTTTCTGTTGTAACTGATTTTCAAGGGTGATGGACCTTCCTGTATAGGTGTCATCACAATTATAACAACTTTCTATTAGGGTGACTCGAGCCTGAGGGATGTATGTTCCTATATAATCATATGTAATAGAGAAGAGAAAGGGATGGAACCCGTGAGAAATTGAGTTTTGTATTTGAGATCTATCTTTAATAGAAATTACAGAGCCAAGGCTAGCATTTTTGTAGAGATTCCTGTGTTATTTACTTTACAGTCGGTATCTTCTTTCCTTATGTGAATGTGTTCCTTGTTATCTATTCCATTTTGTTATCTCTTTCATGTCTGAAATAAGTGTTTGATAGTGCAGAATTCATACATGTATGCTCTCTCTATTGGTTTCAGATATTCACAAAGATATTTCTACTAAAGTTAGCATTGGATTCATCCTTGTTAGATACCCATGTTAATGGATTGTTCTCCGTTTCTTCTTTATCACCAGACAACAACATTTTAACTGTAAATGAGTAACTACCTTGCCTTTGTTATAAATTTCCATGCCATAGCACTGTAATTTGATATATGTGTTATATTTTTACTCCATTTCCCAATGAATGCTTACCTTGTTTCAACCAAACAACAAATCTGATTTCAATTCTTATTCATATATTTGGCCTTGTTAAACAATCAGTGAGAGATCCCTTTCTGGAAAGAAAGAATCCAACTCTCTTTCCTAAAGCTTGGTTTTGCGTGTTACCTCGAAGAGACCTTTCCCACAACCTAAGGGTCAATTTGAGTGGTAACACTTATTCAAGCATTAAATATGAAGTACAAGCCAACTCAAAGACATTTAATCCATTGATCCATTCTATTGATAATGATATAACTTTGACTAACTTATATCATCAAATGATAATGTTATTCACATAAATATTTTTCCTATACATATCCCATGGTGAAGAATAGAGTTGACTTGTAGCATACTATCTAGATGTTTAAAGACAAGACATAATGATGTACATGGGAACATATTTCTGTTCGGAACCTTATCAAAGGATATGGTATGCAAGAGGACACATACAAAGTATGTGCAAACATATAATGATGAATTCCAACAACCTAGAAAAACACTTTTAGAAGCCATTTTAGGGTGATTGTAAAATGAGGGTAGTGATTACATAAGTGATTAGAACAATGAAATATATTCAAAATTTGCAACAACTCTCAAAAAAAATTGTCCTATTCTAACTCAAATTTAGTCATTTTGATAGGAAAATAATTACTTAGATCATTTGCATCTATGTTAGGTGAATTAAGTGAAGCTAGGATTGTAAGATTATGAATGTAGACATTATTGTACATTCAGCATAAAATACATCAATTAAGAAATTAATACATATAATAATAATAATCCATTTTTAAGGTCATAGCCAAGCCAGACGACAATTTGGTGTATGATACCCCTTTGTCTATGGGACAAGGGGGGCCCTCTGTGCAATAATGTAACTTCTAAATTATATAGAGGTGTACATACCCTACCCCCTCTTGATTTGAACCTATGACCTCCTAGGAGGAAACACATGTTCTTAACCATTAAGCTCGCTCATGCATCTATTCTCACATATAGACCTGATTTAATAATAATAAAATAAAATAAATTATAAACACTACCATTATTGTACAATCAATTAGACTAGCATCTAAGACATTCATGCTTCAAAATTAAAACCTACACTATAATGGGTGGATGGGAAAAAAAAGGTAAACATTCAAGAACATCAAATTTGCAATAATAATATCTTGTGAGTTCTCCAACTCCACAAGATGAAAATGGGCATAATTTAGTCTATGATTACAGAACCTATCCCACAAAATAGCTCCTTGGCCATCAACTAATTCATTATTTCATGAAAAGAGTGGCAAATGAGTTAGCATCCTTAAGTTAGAAAGGTGTATATATATATAACGTCCTTAAGTTAGTGAGGAAAATTATATATATACTTCAAAGTTTAAGGCATTGTATGCCTACTTTTATTTTATAATGTGAAAAATGAAACATGCTCCAAGTGGATGGGGTGCATATAAGAACTATTGGACATTGTGTGAAATGTATTCATGCTATAGTATATCCACCATGTTATGGCAACATACATCAAATTATACAACCATTGGCATCATAGAGAATATTTTATGTGCACGAAATATGCCATGGTTATGCAAAGGTTGAAATGGCAAAGAGGAGTTGGAAAATGATAACCCCTAAACATTATATAATAGCCATTTTTTCAAGGAAAACTATTATTAAATAATCATGAACCATGCCAACCTGAGATAAAATACAAAGAATATGCTTCAAAGAATCACCCATGAACAAAGGATTATAGCTCTAGTGTCCACATACAATGTAAGGTGACTAGCCATTTGGTCAAATCTACAATATCTAAGAGGCTTCTACAAATAAAATTGTTCCCAAGGTATGTATGACAAAAATGAAGTATAGATGGAAGCCTTTGGAATGACAAGTCTTTTTCAAAAATGGTGTATGGCACACACATATGGCTAGAAAATGGGAAAATAAGGAAGCAAAGATTAATTTCATGGAAGGATTCATCTCCAAATGGACAAAGGTATCTAAGGATAATGTAATGAAATAGTACAATATATTCAATATACATTAGTTGGAGTGCATGTGTCTAATGATGTATAAGAGGTCTCACTAAATTTCCATGACACTTGAGATGAGGAAGATAAAAATGACCTTCAAGGATAACCTTTGGCATGGGAATTCAACATTTTGCGTTGAAATTGGCCTCTTATGAACTGGGTTATTAGTATGTGCATGTAATACCCCCATTTTGACCCTTAGGATATATTGGATTTTAATGTAAATATTGTATAAATGAGATGTATGTTTTCCTAGTGTGGAGCTCAAGGCCAAGGTCCCGCTAGTGGATGCCCAATTTTATTTAAAATGAAAATAATTTGATACTATGTTATCCATGTGCTATTAAGACATGGAACATTTTAAAATGATGTAAATATTAATATTGCAACAAACTACCAAAAAATTGCTATGGAAGCAACTAATAAGAGGGGGACATGTGTATCCACTAAGGAGAGGTGAGGGGGTTGTGGGATTGAACCCCATGCTGCCAAATGTCATCTTGAGAACTCATTTGAATTTTCTTGCTGACAATTAATTTTGTTGTAAGGAAGTAGCTGAGGAAATCAATCCATGGATTCAATGGAGCATGGGCAGCCCATAAATTTGTATGGCAGAGTATGGGCTCTGTTTCCTTGACCCACAAGTCACTCTACCTCATGGGAATTCATTTTTCCTCATTCCCATTCCATTTTTGAACATCTAAGCATCAATTTTCATCCATTACACATTCCCAATAATGAGAAAAACCAGAAATCGCAATCTAGAATTAAGCCATGTTTGGAGGTGCTAAAAACGCCCAGAAAATTGTGTGGGAAGTGAAATCCAATGGGGGATACATAGACCTAAACCTTGGGGTGAATTTGAGAGTTTTATATGCCCAGGAATCCATAGGAAAACCCAGATTTGATAGCCTGAAAATCCAATTACGGGACAAAGTCATTTGGCCACAGAATTGAGAAAATCCAAGCGTGAATGATAGAGAATAAGATAGAACAAAGGTTGGAATTGCTTGACAAAGCCATTGAAGGCTAGAATATCAAATATTTAGTAGCTTAGACCTGTCTATGCCCACCCTGAAGAGCACTAGAGGGAAGGGGCTCCTGAGGGACTGTGTAGCAGAGAAGGGGACCTTCCTTGTGTTGGGTGTGGTGGGTATTATGGGTGCCAAGGTTGTTTGTGTTTAGTTTGAGATGCATGTAGCTCTGTGGTTGAGCTCACTGGCTCAGCATCCTCCTCCTTTGTCTCTGTGCATGATTGATAAAACCAACTGTGTGCTGGCTTAGCATGACCGTTTGTGTGAAACCATGGCTGTGAGTGAGCCTATTTAGTTCCTCTTTAGTGGATACATAGCCCAGATCGGGGGTGGTGTCTCAGCTGAAAGAATATAGGCTGGACATAGACCTATGGTTGGATGGAATGTTGCTCTCACATAACCATTTTCTTGTACATCTTCCTTAAAATATAAGTTCTCTATGTGGTTCTAAATTATGTTAATTACTATGTTATGATTATCTTTTATTTCAAGTCAATTTGAACGAAATGATCACATGGAATTAATTAGTAGGAAGCCTATGTATAAGCCTGAACATGAGGCTGGTTCATATCTTATTGTTTCATCATGTTTCTTGTGTTAAATATGTTTTTAGTATTGCATGTTGTAGATGCATTAATCATATTTAGATCCGTTGTGTAATTTTAATTATGCATTTTATTAAATTGTAACTTTTCATCATATGGGATTAGGGGAAGAATTAGACACTGGCGCAAGGTCGCTCGACAGGACCTTCTTGCTTAACAATACACACGACACACAATGTTCACACAAACTTGGTGTAAACGGGATGCCAGAAGCTGGCTTCTATTACTTCAATCAAATTAACGATTACAATGTGGAATGCAAAGAAATGTAAACAACTAAACTAGTCGGCCTTATCCTGATACAATATACAAAAGTAAATGGTGTGTTCTCTCTGTGTTTGACCCTCTCCTCCTCTCGGTCTTCTGTTGAATTCTAGAAGGAATGAGCCATGCGTGACGATCGATCCCATCCTATGTTCCTGCGCAGTGGTCTTCTACCATGCTGGTGCTCTGCTGCTCATCCTGAGGTTCACTATGATCCCCGAGACACTCTTTCTATGTCCGTTGAATCCTCCTGATCCTGCAAACCTGCAGTTGTCAGCGCCCTCTGGTCGTGCTGCATAACCTCTCCCCGTGGTGACATTTGTCCTGATCCCAACCACCTTCTTAACTACTCATAACTTCGTTAGCAACCCTGAACGGCTACCAATTACTTCGCCTTGACTTCTGAGCTTCTCTAGCTCTGCTATAGTAGTCGGTACCATCACTAACCTCGACCATACTTCCTTCCGTCATCCTTCAACTTTACCTCTCGGATTCACTTTGCTTCTACGGCTTCACCAGTCCACCCCTTCCTCCACGCTTGGCTTCCATATCAACCTGTCGGTGTCATTGTTCGACAACATGTCGACCCTCAACGCCTTCGCTACAATCATGTCATCTATCGACCTTAAACATGTCAACTCTCGACCCTACTCCTTCTTTCGACTGCACCTCGACAGCTTCCGCTTGACTTATTGACTTCGACAGCCAATCTTCCTTCTGCACCAGTGGTCGTTAGAAATCCCCATGGTCGACTTCTCATTTCGATTAACGTCGACTGTTGAGCCTAGGCCCCGATGCTTCGGCATCAGGCTCCCCAGGTGAAAAAGAACTTGACTGCTCCGTCAGTCTCCTGTATTCTTCTTCGAAAATACACGTCGCCTCCTGCAACTCATCATCTTTCCATCACACTAAGTATTCCTTCTTTCGTGAACTATGCGTATGCCCTACTTCACGTTCCTCTAATACTTCAGCAATTTCCTCCTTGTCACGTCGATACGGAATCTGTGTTGTCCAATCAATGTTCGACACTTCTGCGCTTCCGCTGGTTGAAACTTATTCAAACTTGTACAAATATGAGACATTGAATGTTGGTGAAATGCTCAAGTCCTTCGGCATCTCCAACACATAATCATTGTCCGAAATCTTCCTCAGAATCTTACATGGTCCAATCTTCTTCAGCTTCAGCTTGTTATAGGTTCCTGTCAGAAACAGCTCCTTTCGCAAGTGTTCATAGACTAAGTCTCCTTCGTTGAACGACTGTAACCTCTTCTTCCTGTCGTCTCTTAACTTGTATGCCACGTTGCTCTTTTCTATGTGCTTTCACACACCTTCATGAACTTATTTCATATGCTCTGTGAATGATTATGCATCCACGCGTTTCCTGATTTCCTTCGGTATCTCGACCAAATCCACCACTCCATGTGGGATTCGTCTTTGAAAAATATAGAATGGGCTCAAACCAGTCGACCGATTCACAAAATTGTTTTACGCAAACTCTACTTGCGCCAACACGTTCTCCCATTGCTTGGGTCTATCGGCCGTCAAACACCTCATAAGGTTTCCCAAACTTCTGTTCACCACCTCGGTCTGTCCATCTGTCTGTGGATGATATGCCAAGCTAAACTACAATCTCATGTCCAGTTTCTTCCATAGGTTTCTCTAGAAATGTCCCATAAACTTGGTATCTCTGTCCGACGTTATACTCTTTGGCAACCCATGCAATCTGACTATCTCCTTGAATAATAGTACAACAATGCTTGTGGCATCACTTGTCTTCAGACACAGAATAAAGTGTGTCATCTTCGAAAATCTGTCGACTACAACAAAGATTCAGTCATTACCTTGTCGCATCTTCGACAATCCTAGCACAAAATCCATGCTCAGGTTCTCCCATGGGGTATTCAGCACTGGTAATGGCGTATACAACCCTGTGTTTTGAATTCTTCCTTTTGCAATCTGAAAACTCGACATTGTCGCACCCACTTACTGACATCTGTCATCATTCCTGGCCAATAATACTTTTCTTCGACCAATGCCTTGGTCTTGTCGATGCCAAAATGACCTGCTAATCCATCGTTGTGCAGTTATTGGACTAGGTTCTCTATAACAGATCCTCTGGAAATACACAATTGTTGTCCCTTGAATAGGTATCCTCTGGGAATACACAATTGTTGTCCCCTAATAGGTATCCTTCTTGGATGAAATAATCCGAGTGTGGAATTATGTCGACACTCCATGGTTTGCTACTCGCCTTCCATGCTTTCACAAAATCTTCATCGGTCGCATACTTGTCTTCACCGAATCTATTCATGTTGCCTGAACTGTCGTCGTGTTCAACAATGCAAATCTTCGACTCAGTGTGTCTAAAACTTTGTTGAATTCAACCCACTTCATGTGTCGCTGATTCAACTTCAACTGAGTGTTCAAATACCTCAGTGCTTGGTGATCTGTGTATAACACAAATTTCTTGGGAAACAAATAATGCCTCCACTTCTTCAATGCTTGGACAATAGCATAGAACTCCTAGTCATAGACTGAATATTTCCACTTCACGTCATCCGACATCTCGCTGAAGAATGCAATTGGTCGGCCCTCCTGGCTCAACATTGCTCCAATTTCCATTCCACTCGCATCGTAATCGACTTGGAAAACTTTGTCGAAATCTGGGAGCGCTAACACTAGGATCTTAGTGACCTTTTCCTTCAACTTCTCGAAAGCTTTCTAGGAAGCTTCCATCAACTTAAACTCCCCTTTTCTCACGCACTCTGTCAACGGTGCACATATCCGATTGAATCCCCTGATGAAATTTCTCTAGAAACTAGCAAGTCCATGGAAACTTCTTACTCCAGTCGTGCTTGTCTATTATGGCCAATCCAATATTGCCTTCACCTTCTCTGGGTCCATCACTAACCCTTTACCCGAGATTACAAATCCTAAGTATACCAGTTCTTCCTTCATGAAGAAACACTTTTGTAGGTTCACCATCAGCTTCTCTTCCTACAACTTCTGTAGTACTTGTCTAATGTGCTCCAAGTGTTATGTCTTGGTTCGACTAAAAATTAGGATGTTGTCTAGGTACACTATGATGAACTTTCCCAAGAATGGCTTCAACACGTCATTCATCAACCGCATGAACGTATTGGGTGCATTAGTCAATCCGAATGGCATGACTAATCACTCATACAGCCCTTCCTTCATCTTGAATGCTATCTTCCATTCATCTCCTTCTCTAACCTGAATCTGGTGATAACCGCTCTTCAAGTCGATCTTTGTGAAGTACTTCGCTCCACTCAAGCCATCCATCAAGTCATCCATTCTAGGAAATGGAAAGTGATACTTCATCGTAATATTTTTATGGATATGGAGTCTGTACACATCCTCCATTCTCCACCCTTCTTTGGCGCTAATACTGTTGGTACTGCGCAAGGGGCTCAGACTTTCTCTGATCAATCCCCTCTCCAACAACTCCTGGACCTGTCGATTGAGTTCCTGACCCTTTTCCAAATCTATTTTCTGCGGTGCCTTGTTTGGAAAACTCGATCCTGGATTCAAGTTGATCTGATGGGATATGCTCCTCGTCGGTGGCAATCCCGTCGACGCTTCGTCGACTACTATGCTCCTGAAATCATTGAGCATCTTTTCAACTTCGACTGGAATCCTCTCCATTATCGACCTTTCGACACATGGACCTTTCAAAATGATGGCGAAACATCCTAACTGCTTCTCCTCCTCCGCGAGGAATTCCTTGGATGAACACATCAGCACTCGCTTCTCCCAATAGTTTCTCTCGCCCTGCTTGCAGTTGGTTTGGTCCTCCTTATTCGGCTTCGGAGTTCTCCGCGTGCCATTTTTACACACTATGACTGTGTTGGATCGACCATCATAGACCATATTCCGATCACTTTTCCATGGTCTCCCTAACAACAGATGACCTGCATCCATTGGGATTACATCGCACAGTACACTCTCTTCAATATTCCCCACCTTGAAGTTAATCAGGAACTGTCTGGTTCCCTTGACATGATGTCCTTTTTGCAACCAATATATCTTGTATGGGTGTGGGTGTTCTCTACATCTCAAACCCAACTTGTTGATGACCTCTGTTGACACAAGATTTTCCACACTTCCACCATCAACTATGATCTTGCAATACCACTCACCAATCAGCACTCTAGTTTGAAAGATAGCCTTTCATTGTGTCGGCTCTTTCTCGTCGCATCGGTTGTCCTAAAACAACATCCTCCGGGCCGTCATGGTTTGACCTTTTCTTTTCCCATCCTCACTGCTTTCGGATGTCGATTCCGTCCTCTCATCGACTTGCTTATCTCTTCGACATCTGGGTTTTGACTCCTCTGCAGCATGTAGGTTTTCTGGGCACTCATATTCCTTGTGTCCAACTCCTTGACACTTATAACAAACCACAACAGGTCTGTCAGCTCATTTTCTATCAACTGGACCACTTTGACCATATGCACCTCGACCGCGAGTCTCTCGACCGTCGCTTCAGTTCTCTTGCGCTTTCTCCTTAGTCGATGTCCCTTGCGCATGTCGATTGTCTTCAACGGCTTCTCTCCTCATTCCGCTACTCTGGCCTTTCACGAAAACAGTCTTCACACCTCGACTAGTCATCCTACCTCTGGTCGATGCAGCTTTCCTCAACAGTTTCTCTTCTTCCTTCAGAGCTAACTGGTAGGCTTCACAGACCGTTCTGAACCTTGACAAGCTCAACTCGTCCTGTATGGCATACTTCGATCCATTCATGTATCTCGCGACAGCTTCTTCACCTTCGTCGATTTTTCCCAATCTTATTGAAAATCTGTAGAACTCTTCTGTGTACTCTTTCACGGTCATCTCTTTTTGTCGAAAGTTCTGCAACTTTCGAAACGAGGAAATCACATAGTCACCCGACAAGAAATTCCCTTTCAGCTTGGCGACCATCCTATCCCAAGACTTGATTTTCTCCTTGCCTTTCTTGACTCTGTCAGCCTATACATTGTCCCACCACAATGAGGCATGACTTTTCAACCTCAGACATGCAGTCTTAACCCATTTAGGATCCTCGATCTTCTCTATGTTGAAGTATTTCTCCATCTCTTTGAACCAATCTATCAAGTCTTCTGGATCTAGACTTCCTGAGTAGGTACGTACATCTATCTTTGTCCGACCTCTCATCTTCGTCAGAATCTTGATGAGTTTATATTCTGGTTCTTCTCCTGTTGCTTCCTGTGCTTCCACCTCCTCAAATTCCTCGTCGCTATGGTATAACGCATCAGGAACGCATCCACGACTTTGGATTTCTTTAATCGCTACGACTTCACTAGTCAAACTTCGCATTGTTCGCATGAACTCATCGAACATTTCACGATCAACTATGACTGCAATGCCACACGCTCTTCGTCCAACTCATCAGACATTAACGCCTCTATGAGCCATTTTCAACCGCAGCTAAAACTCCCACTCGTCCAATCGCAACTGGACTTTCACAAGTTGTGCACAACTCTACCCAACTACAGTTGGAGTTGTTCACACTCAACACCGGATTCTCTTCCAACTCAATCGGCTCTTTCTGGCTCTGATACCAACTGGCGCAAGTTCGATCGGTAGGACCTTCTTGCTTAACAATACACATGACACACAATGTTCACACAAACTTGGTGTAAACAGGATGCCAGAAGCTAGCTTCTATTACTTCAATCAAATTAATGATTACAATGCGGAATGCAATGAAATGTAAATAGCTAAACTAGTCGGCCTTAGCCTAATACAATATACAAAAGTAAATGGTGTGTTCTCTCTGTGTGTGACCCTCTCCTCCTCTCAGTATTCTACTGAATTCTAGAACGAATGATCCATGAGTGACGAGCGATCCCCTCCTCTATTCCTGCACACTGGTATTCTACCCTGTTGGTGCTCTGCTACTCATCCCAAGGTTCACTCCGATCCCCGAGACACTTTTCCTCTATCCATCGAATCCTCCCGATCCTGCAGACCTGCAGTTTACAGTGCCCTCTGGTCATGCTACACAACCTCTGCCCATGGTGACATCTGTCATGATCCCAACCACCTTCTTAACTGCTGATAACTTCCTTAGCAACCCCGAATGACTACCAAGTACTTCACTTTAACTTCTAAGTTTTTCTGACTCTGCTACAGTAGTCAGTCCCATCACTGACCTCGACCATACTGCCTTCTGTCATCCTTCGAATTTACATGTCGGCTTCACTTCGCTTATACGGCTTCGCCAGTCCTCCCCTTCCTCCACACTTGGCTTCCACCTCAACCTGTCGGTGTCACTGTTCGACAACATGTTGACCCTCTACACCTTCGCTACAATCCCGTCGTCTGTCGACCTTAGACATGTCGATTCTCGACCCTTCTCCTTCTGTTGACTGCACCTCGACAGCTTCCACTCGACTTATTGAATTCGACAACCAATATTCCTTCCACACCAATGGTTGCCGGCAATCCCCCTGGTCGACTTCTCATGTCAATTAACGTCAGTTGTTCTTCCTAGGCCCCGAAGCTCCTGCATCAGACACCCCCATCCCCTATTTTTTTGTTTATGTACCCTCTATGGGTCGAGATGATGGGAGGGGAAGTGACAGAGTGGTATCAGAGCCCAAGGTTTCAACACTTGGGCTGTTGGGCCAGAATCTATGATACAGGAAGATAATCAGAACATTTGAAAATGTGTTGATGGGTGTTGGGTGATGTTTTGGATTGGAATAATGATCTGGAATCAAGTGTGCAAATGTACATAGGATCACACTGTTGCATAGGGCTCACCGATATCTTTCCAATGGTACCAAGTTTTCCAAAAATGGACTTAGTATGCGAAAAGTATCATCCTCGGAAGCTGCAGGGTTGCGTGGTCGACTCCCGCATTGCGTATTACGGAAGTCGAAGGCGTGATTTTTTGAAGTTATGCATTTGGGGTGCCGAATTTCCGAACCCGCATTACGGATTGCAAATTGCGTAAGTAGGAGGCGTGATTTTTCGAAGTTGTGCATTTGGGGTGCCGACTTTCCGAACCTGCATTGCGTAATTCAAAAGGTCCAATACCTCCAAAGTTATATTATCATTTCCGACTTTCCAAACCCTGTTGGTGAAAATATATGCTATCTAATTCAACACTTAATTGTCAACCCGGGAAGATAGCTTGTGAGATGCAAACACTATATGTGCAGGATTGAAGGCTTGAACTAATCTAAACTAAAGGTGGAATCAACAAGTTCTAGGGCAGTTAACAAGCTATAAAAAGAGAGGTAAAGTATTGACTGCAAATCCAAATATAAGCTGGAAATGAAAACTAAAGGTAGGCTAAAGAGATGAACAAGGACTAAAAATGAACATGAAGCTTAAACAAAACTCTATGTAATTCAAAACAAGGTTCTAACTACATATGCAAGTACTGGCCAGCTACAGGAAATAATGCAATTCGAAAACCTGAGAAATTAAACTCTAATTAAGCATAAAAACACAACAGAAAAGATTAAAGTTCGGATGGCAGTCCGGATGACAAAAATGATACAGAGTATGAAAATAAACAAGATAAATTATTTTAATACCAGCTGGGTTTATGCATACTACTCTATGGTGTGAGCATGACAGTAAATGAGCTATTTAAATTAAAATAACAAGAAGCAACTACACTAATTTGCATTCAAAGGAGAAAACCATTTTCTATTGCACAGTAAAACAGAGTTAAAAGATAAATAAATCCAACTACAACTACAGTAAAATGAAGTTAAGTGTAACTGAATTTCATCATGACTTATAACAAAACTAGTTAATGTATGTGTTAATATGAAACTAATTATGAAATGCTAAAGGTAGATTTGAATCCCAAACTAGCTATAAAACATGATAAAGTACTGGAAAATTAACCTAAGCCCTAACTAATTATTTATGCACAAAAAGTAATACTGGAAATTATGAAAAATACTGAAAATTCTGTCTAGATACAAATGGAAGGCTAAAAGACAGTCTAAATGAAGGTGCGAATGGAATGTTGAAAAACAGTCTGAATTAAGGTCTGAATAGAATGTTGAAAAGCAGTCTAAATTAAGGTATGAACATAATGCTGAAAAACAATCTAAACGTAGGTACGAATGGTCGGCCTTATGAATTCTGAAGATGCAAGTTACATGAAAACAAAAGAAAATTGCTTTTTATAAACAGCAGAATAATTACAACTATTAAACGACTCAAAATCTATCTATTCTATGATCTAAGTAAACCAAAGACTTAGCATTTTGAGAATTAAAATACAATTATGTTATACGAATTTAAATTGGAAACTAGTTTTGAGCAAAGCAAAGCTTGCTCTACTATGAAAGAAAACTAACTATGAGCATTTGAAATGAAATTCTATTTGACTAAACTAAAACTTACTGTCCTAACTACTTAATTGCATTTAGCTTGAAAACTAATTCCTATTGCAAATTAACCAAACGAAATAGACAATGCAATTCTTTCTACTTAATGAAAGCTACAGCAATAAAAACTAATTCTTTCTAATTGATGACAGCTACAGCAATAGAAACTAATTCTTGGATCCAAGGTGCAAAGAAATAAAAATGAATCTAAAGGCATAAACAATAAACTGAATTCAAACCCTACTCTATGTTGAAAGCAACAACACCACTTATGAAATAAATTAACACTATTGTACGAAATGAACTAAAATGCTATCTATGAAATACACTCAAACACTACCTACGAAATACACTTAAATAGAGATCTATTTCCTTATCTAACAATCTACGATGAGCTCATATAATCTTAACACATATCATGCATGGACAGAATGAAATTTTTATACAACAATCACAATAGACAGTGCGTTATAAGCGTATACAAGGAAGAAGAAACATTTATAAACAGCAAGAACAAAGCAATGATTTGAACATATACAAGGAAATAAAATATTCACGCACAGCAATAAATAAATAAAATACACACAACTACTTATTTGACACTACGAAAATAATGGATGCTTCACGCTGCCGCTGAGGGGCCCTCCCTGGTAGCAGTAGAAACAACCTCATGAATTATTCAATCACAGAACCAGAACTGGAACAGGAACAGAGCAACATTTTTGTATTATTAAAAATGGATTTTTACAATACAATCCATCTCCAGACCTCTGGGGTCTAATTTATACATGAACAACCCAGTGGGGAAGGATAGATTCGAATCTCCCAAATTCCTGAGCTGTTGAAACTAATTTCTAAATTTAGAAAACGGCCAACCACGTTTTCTGGCAAGTTGGTTTCAGAGAACCACAAACTGCTCCCAAATGGCTTTGAATTTTGGCAAAATTCCTCACTAGGACCTAAATAGGCCTATTCTGTACAAAACACATGTGCCGAAATTTTCAATTTTGCCTTGGTTTGCCTGCAGATCCAGCCCAAAATTTTGTTGTCTGTTAAAAACACATTTTTGACATAAAATGAATGAAGGTCTGAATGGGCGTCTGAATGAGCGTCCGGATGACCTGTAACGGAAATTAGTTCATAAATCCGGTTTCTGAGCGGAATTTCTGCTAGGTTGTTGCATGAGTTGATTGTCGGTTGGGTTTGCTGGCTTCAAACTGTGGCTGGGTTGTTGGTTGCATTGATCCATCCTTTGTTGAACATTTCCTCCTTCAATATTTATGCGATCTACCTTGAATAATTTCACCATACAGTCCGTTTAAAATAAGACACCTGCATATAATTAAAACATTCATATTAAAACTTAAGATGTGAGGGATTTCCACCATATGGTTTGTGAATTCTAAAATACATCTACTTATATAAAATGATAACTTAATTAAGAACTAAGAATTCATTTTTATCCAATATGTTTGTATAAAAGTTTTGTTTAAAAATATTATTTTATGATTTAACTTTTATTTATAAATCATAATTCTTTTGATGCTTTAGTTATAATTATTCATTTGGATAATGCAAAAGCTTATTATTAACCTTGTGATTTTAATTTGTGTATGCGTATATGACAAGTTTTAGCGACGACAAAGGAGCAAAGATAGATCAATTTGCTAACAAATTAATTCTAGCCATTTAAACTAATAAGAAACATGTTATCAAACCCAGTGCGGAACTCGAGATCGGAAGAAACACTGAATGATAGGTCATATGGAGTACTAAACGTCTATCATTTGCACAATATTTCTTTTAATGCATTTAAAGATAACATATTATTCTCACTTTTCATTTACGAGATTTAATTAATAAAATAAAGTAATATATAGCCTTATTGAACATAGATGTATTAAATCATGGTAAATAGGATGGGAAATTAATGTAAATAATATCATTATAAAAGACAATTCTGAATCCCAACACTCACCCAGACCAAAGGTATGGCACGTCCGCGTGCCATGAATGAATTGGAAGTGGTCTTTCATTTATTCAAAAACTCTATTTGATCATCAAATAGTTTATAGGCAATATTTTAGCAAAACTAATCCAACTTTATTACGGCATAAAAAATCAGAACTTCGAAAGAAAGAAAAAAAAATTATTAATGTTATGTTATGAGTAGACCAAAACAACTTCATATTATTTAAGATTTCTTAATACATACAATTCCGCCAACTAGTAATAATTCATGCTTATGAAGACCATATAAATTGAGACTCTCTCCCCCAGACCGAAGGTATGGCACGTCCTTGTGCCATGAATGAATTAAGACTGGGTTTTGTTCTCTTACATTAACACTTCGGATCAACAACACTCAGCAGGTAAGGTAGATTCTTCAATGCATGCAAATTCATCAGTTTATGCTCACGAAGCCCACATATAACCTATGATAGGGGATTTTCCTCATGTCTCCCGAAATAGAAAAACATGAGGGTATAGATAGTCTGTAAAACCTATAGGAAACCAGTCATCCCTGCTACTTCTCAAAGGTAAGATAAAGGATGGTCCATATCAATCCATGTCATCAATATTTGTCACTTCTTGCCATATCATCATCATTTATCTTACCTTTGTCATTAATGATTTGTCATCAATGATAGCCTTGCTCATCAATCTCCCCCTTTTTCATTGATGGCAACCTTTTCAATCACTCTCCCCCTTTGACATTAATGACAAAGGGTCAAAGAATTTTCCATCAAGGACTTCACAATGCCCAAAAAAAAATTTGATTTTTGAATGCTTCTTTATTTGACTGCTCCCGTTGTCTTATATGTTGCTATACTTGTACTGAAATTGGCTTCCCTTTGCTTCTTGGATTTCCATGAGAACTTGCTTCTTACTGTCACATAAGTACGTTTTGACTAAGTAATATAATCCCCCTATGTATGATCATTTATCAAAAAGATGTTGCTCAATCAGTGTCTACACCCTTTATCAATTAACACTCTAGTTCTGGCTACTTTTGTCTTTGTCTGAAGCCTTCTTAATGCTTTGAATTTATTGTGAACCTCAAAAAAATAGGATTGAACAGTTTTACATACAAAATTGTCTTGTGTTGATCTCCCCCTTTGACTGTGACTTTAAGCACTTATTGATTTCCTCAAATTTGTCAATACATAGTCCTCAACATTTTGAGACAGATTTATTCATTTTTCCAAGTCTTCATCCTAACTTAATCAATGGGGATATCATAGACAGAGAGTTTCTTCTACAACATCACTTTAAAGTTAAAATTGTGCATATACATCTTCCATACTTCATCACTTCTCATGCCATTATGCCTGCGTGTACCTTTACTACCCTTGTGTGCATTCTGGAGGCCCTGCAGGCATTTCCCAAATCCTGGCGTGCATTTTAATATACCTGGAGGTCATTTTGTAAAGCCCTGCGGGCATTTTATGTTGTTTGATGGCATATCTTCACTGCCTGCGGGCATTCTTAAACTTGTTGCGGGCATTTTAAATGGACCTTTCCACTTGTTGCGGGCATCTTCACCTCTACAGAGGGTTTTATTTCATATGAGGGCATTTACTTATGCCTGGCAAGCATTTATCCTTTTCATGCATCCATTGTGGGCATATTTTCTTGATGTGTGGACATAATTCTACTCAGGCCTGCAGACGTTTTTTAGATCTGCATGCATTTCTTGATATTACCTTCATACATGCGGGCATATTCTTAGTCAGTGCGGGAATTTCTCCATTATTTCAAGACCCTGCGGGAATCTACCTTCTTCAGTGTAGGCATAAACTGAATCTAGCGGGCATTTACACTATATGTTGTGAGCAGTTTCTTCATTTTCTTCACTTCCTTGAAATCTTGGAAGGAATTCTAGAAAATTTAATGTCTGCGGGCATTTTTCAGTGTATCCCCTTGATATGGTCACATCTCCAGGCATGTTTGCACCCCCTTCACAACCTCTGCGTGCATTTTAACCTTCATAAACTATTCTTTCTCTTTCTTTACAACCTCTGCGTGCATTTTAACCTTCCATATCAGAACTGAGGACATGTTCTTTAAGGCCTGCAGGCATTCCTTGTTGGCATGGTTGGACATTTAATGACTTGAGCGGGCATATTACTTCCACTTACTAACTATCTCAACTTAGTCAGTTCCACCCTTAATGTTGTTACAATAGATGTATCTAGTAAAATCATAAAAGGTAAGCATGCATCAATAGCAGTCCTAAACATCATAATGTTGTTTTACTTGATTTGTTTTTCTTTGCTAACCATACTGCTCCCTCTATAAACATTCATCCTTTTTTTGAGTCACACAAGCCAAATTTGTATTACCTTTGATTTTTTTTTTAAACTTCATCCTTGCTTTGTATTTTCTCTCCTTCTATCTATGTATACAATCACTATCCTAGGACCTTTCTTTTTGCTTGGAGTAGTCATTATTTTCTCTTGAGTCCATTCTCCAAACTCCATGGACTCAAGGTGTACTAAGGTTTTTTTAAAGACCTTAGTCTTTGCCTGCCATATGGCAGCTACCTTTACTGCACTGATCAACTTCATTCATTGGACATTGGACCATCTAGCCCTCCTTAATTTGGTTGCTTGCCACTTTGATTTTAATTCTAAATTGATGACATCATGCCTAGCCTAATCGTAAGAGAAACCCTAACATCACTTAGAAGGACCTTCTAGGAGGTCTTTGAGAGGATATAAGAACTAAGTATAGCCTTTGTTGAGAGCATTGTCTTTATGGCACTTTGAGCTCTGTTTTGGTACTGTTGATCTAGGGTTTTCAGGCATACGTGTTTATGACGTCAAGGGTTTTTAAGGTTGTCTCTACTTGAGCGTTATTTGTTTTTTGGGTAAACAAGCAACACCCAACCTGTTTTTACTTAGCACTGTCCTTTATGAGGGTTTCTATAGCAATTTTGGTTCTCACTCCTTTACGCGTGCATGTTCATACTGCTACTTGTTGTGGCTGTGTTTTTTGTTGTGTTGACTGTATTTGACTGTTTTGAGGGATACTTGGTGTGCTCATTGATTTTTTGGGCATGATATTGACTATGTCGTACCTCTTTGATTGGTTGGCTCTTATGTCGCACTTGTATGTCTTTTTTATCAACATTTATGGTCTCTCTCTCTCTCTCTCTCTCAGGTATGTTTATGCCCTTGACTAAGGGCCATTTTGTTCCAGTTGTTGACTTGCCTCTAATAGGTAAGATTTGGACAGAAAGTTAAAATCTGAGTACATTAAGGAAGGTTAATCCCATCATCTAATTCATCACATGTGATTTTGTCATGTTTGTTCTGTGATTTTGCTACGTTGACTGTCTTTGATTGCTTGAGGGATACTTTGGCATGCTAGTGGAAATCCACATGTTGCTTCCACGGTCCAGGGTGACCGTGGAAGGTCACAATCTCTGCCTCATCAGGTAAATGTTAAATATAGTAAATAAATATGACTACAATAACAAAATGTTTCAATTTTTTCTGTTAACATTCAATTTTCATTGTTACCATTCATTTTTTTCGTGCTTATTGTGAATATTTTCATATGATAACATGCTTATTACACTGTGGCAGGGGTCTTCTCATGGCCAAGGAGCAGAACATGTATCTTATCCTTCGGAGGTAAAAGTAAATATTATTGCAATGTCTCATTTTTGTTTATGTTACAATTATTGACTCAACTAAATATAGTAACTAAATATGACTACAATAACTAGAAACTCCAACCCCAAAAGATTTCCATGTGACAACATGCTTATTACACTGTGGCAAGGGTCTACCCATGATCGTCATGGAGCAGAACATGTGTCCTCTACTTCCGAGTTAAAAATAAATATTATTGCAATATCTCTTTTTTTATTATGTTACAATTATTTTCATAACGTTTATTTATTGATTTATTGTGTCAGGGTGGCGCTAGTGGAAAGGCACCTGCTGCTTCCATGGTCTAGGGTGACCATGGAAGGTCACACTCTGTGCCCCGTCAGGTAAGTGTTAAATATAATAACTAAATTTTTTTATTTTTTTCTGTTAACATTCGATTTCCACTGTTGACACTCATTTTTTTGTGCTTATTATGAATATTTCCATGTGATAACATGCTTATTACACTGTTATGCTTATCTAATTTTTGTTTATGTTACAATTATTGACTCAACTTTTATTGATTGATTTATTTTGTTAGGGTGGCGGCAGTGGAAAGCCACATGCTGCTTCCACGGTCCAGGTTGACCATGGAAGTTCACAAGCTATGCCTCGTCAGGCAAATGTTAAATATAGTAAATAAATATGACTACAATAACTAAATATTTTTATTTTTTCTGTTAACATTCGAATTTCATTGTTACCATTCGCTTTTTCATGATTATTGTGAATATTTCCATATGATAACATGCTTATTACACTGTGGCAAGGGTCTGCTCATCGCCATGGAGTAGAACATGTATCTTCTCCTTCATAGGTAAAAGTAAATATTATTGCAATACCTCATTTTTGTTTATGTTACAATTATTGACTCAACTAAATATAGTAACTAAATATGAATACAATATCTAGAAACTCCAACCCGAGAAGATTTCCATGTGACAACATGCTTATTACACTGTGGCAGAGATCTGCCCATGTTCGTCATGGAACAAAACATGTGTCCTCTACTTCTGAGGTAAAAATAAATATTATTGCAATATTTCATTTTTTATTATGTTACAATTATTTTCATAACGTTTATTTATTGATTTATTGTGTCAAGGTGGCTCCAGTGGAAAGGCACCTGCTGCTTCCATGGTCTAGGGTGACCATGGAAGGTCACACTCTGTGCCCCGTCAGGTAAGTGTTAAATATAATAACTAAATGTTTCAATTTTTCTGTTAACATTCAATTTCCACTGTTGACATTCGCATTTTGCTGTGCTTATAAAGAATTATTGATTGATATATCGTGTCAGGGTGAGGACCGTGGAAAGGCACCTGCTGCTTCCATGGTCCAGGGTGACCATGGACAGTCACCATTAGAATTAGATCAGTACAGGGTGACCGTAGGAAGTCACCGGACACAACACCACATCAGGTAAGTGTTAGTTCTTAGTAGTAACTAAATTTCATTACAATAACAATGTTTGAATGAGGTTAAAATTATTTTGCTTAATTTTATTGTTTGATGAATTTAGTCCAGTGCACTTGATCTGGGTGATGAGGAGATTGAGGATGAAATTTACTATTCCATAGACCCAATGGAAACTATAAAGAAGGCCCTGAAAAAGGCAAACAAAGAAATGCTTTCCTTGGCTCGCATAAGGCCCATGACACAGGAGATCAGGGCAAGGATTGAAGAGCTGAAAGAACAAATAAAATATTATGGGGTAAGTGGCATCTTCACATATTGTTTTAAGCTATGACATGATTTCATATATGATATTATGTTTTCTATTTTTCGAAGTGATCTGATAAAGTAAAGTTTTTCGTTTGTAGGATTTTTTACAACCCGTGACTAGAGAAACTGCCGAGACGGGTATAGGTAGCAGTGCTTCTCCAATGTAGCAACAACGTCGACAAAGCAATGTACCAATGAGGATTTTTGACACTCCCGTGGTTGGCCTCGAATCCGTTGATGAAGGCACTGATTTTGATTGGAATGACATCTCGGAGCATGATGAAACGGAGCCTAGGAATCCACATGACTCCGGAGATGAACGTACTGTAGATGACCATTAAACTTTTCCTAGAGCAGCACGAGTTAAAAGCACCAGATCACTAGATCTCACCTTTCTGGTGGATGATGCTTATGTTCCGATCAAGATTCAAAATATCGCAGGTATTTATTAATTAATTTATTAATTTTAATCATTAAATTGAAATGGACATACGTTGAAATTATTATAAATTAATGGATTACACGTTTCTACAGGAAAAAATGTTTTCTACAGGAATTTGAATGACAAAGCATTGGAGTTGTTTGGCCCCACCATTCGCACATGGTGGAATAGACAAGATAGCGCAAAGAGAGATGAATTGATAGACCACGTGGTAAACTTGTTCGGCAATACATTCAACAAGAAATTGATTGCAAAGTTAGCCGGCGAGAATTTAAAATATACCAGGGCCCAATATAGGGATAAATTGCAACTTGACCTCAAGCATGAGTGCCCTCCCATGGTTCTGGAGAAAGAGTGGAAGGAACTCATAGAGGATGCAAAGGAGAACTTGTTAAAAAGACAAAGAAAACAACCACGGCCTGGAAAAGCAAGGTACAACACATATCATCTTTTAGAGAAATATGCTCATTTATTTTTTATTTTTTGTTTTAAGTAAGAATTCTGATATCTAGCGTTTTTCAAATTTTTCATATATAGGCTACCTGACACCTCCAAAGCAACCAAGGCTAGAGTGGAAAAGCACGGGCAGCATAGACTGGGCTAGGGTGGCTATAGAAAACTAAGTGCCTGAATTGTAAGAATTAAATGATTAACTGTGGGGAATATTTATTTGACAATAGCGAACAAATATTTGTTTTTGATATTGGAAATTTTAAATGTATTATGCATTACAGGGAAATACGTTCCAAGATGCTGCCACCGAGGAAGACCTAAAGCTTAGTTTCAAGTATGGTTTTAAAAGTGTGATTGAATATCGAAAAATCTTGGGGCAAACTCCAATCTCATCAATGACGCAAATGCAGGTAAATAAAATGAATAAGGACATCATTGCAGTATAATATTAAACTATATTCAGTTTTGATTATATCACCCATAACTAAATATTTATGTTTGCTTTCAAGCAACAATGCAACCGCGGTAGTGAATCTAGTTGTAACGTACCCACCCATCCATCCAAGCCAAGGAAGGGTACCTGATGGCAATTTCTGGGGATTTCACATAAAACTCAGCCCACTCATTAGATTCATATCATTAAAAGAGATGTGTGCAGATGGAAAACAAGAAAATTATGCACAGCGGAATGAAAACATCCACACACATTACTCATCCATACAGCATATCAACAGTCATTAAATTAATATAGTGCAGAAGTAAATATATAGGCATAAAAACACTTATCTCCATTTTGCAACTGCCCCAAGCAACTAGCTATGTCGATGCAACATTCCACCCAACTATAGGCTCTTCAACAGCTTATACTGAGTCCGTCCGAAGGCCACCCCCGAGCTGGGCATGATTCTCACAAGGAAAAGGGGACATTCACTCATTCACAGCCCATTTCTCATTTCCTCTCAGCCAAGCCAGTGCACAACTGGGTTTATCAGGCTGCATTCG
This sequence comes from Larix kaempferi, assembly GCA_027924585.1. Lineage (NCBI taxonomy): Eukaryota > Viridiplantae > Streptophyta > Pinopsida > Pinales > Pinaceae > Larix > Larix kaempferi. The sequence continues at coordinate 3,170,196 of BSBM01000318.1, read as the reverse complement.
AACCCTAGAGGCTTACACTCAAGATCAAGCCAAAGCAATGGATTTTCCAACAAGATGGCCATGGGTTTGGGCTTTCCCAAATTGTTTCCATCCAAAAACGAATTGTGGAATGAGGAAAAACGATTTCTCCCCAACCATCTCAGCATTTAACAGCCATAATGGTCTCTATGGGACCCCAATTCGATTTTCCATCTTCCCCACTGGTATACAATACAAAAATTCCCTTATCCCAGCTGAGGATCCAGGAGAACACCCAAAAACATGGCTGGAAAATGCCTAGGTAGATCCCCACTCGTGAGGGAGAGCAAAATTGGTTCATGGATGATGGCTTGGGGAGCAATTCATGGCTCTTTTCTTGCCCAAGAATCAAAATGTGATTTCCCATGCAGGGTGGCTTACCCATACCCGAATTTGGACAGCCATACCTCCCATTCCCCAAGGCATTAACTACCTCAACCAACTCTTGGGAGAAATCAATGATTGGGTACAAAAGTCAACATGGGCAATTGAGGGTTTGATGGGTTCTCTCATTGACACTTGGCTTGACTTGATTGGCTCAAGGGTTTGAATGTTTTTCCTCCCAATTCCTTGTAAAATCATGCCCCCATCTCTTTGTTGCATTGCATAGCTAGTTGTGGGTATTTTTATTAAAATGCATCTTACATGATATTGAAATTCCAATGTGCCTGGCTAGCACAAAAGCCATATGCATCACTAAATCGATGGCGGGGCCTTGGCCTTGAGCTCCTCATCATGATTTGATAACAATATTACATCAATTACATTTGAATGTAATGGGGTCAATAATGGGGATGTTACATTCCCCTCCCCTTGGAATAACACCGTCCTCAGTGTCCAATACTTCAAATTATATACCCACTTTACACATGTCCAAAATTCACAACTAGTGGCAGGTCTGTACTGCGTTTCATCTCTTTACTTGAACTTTCAGGATGAAGTCCGTTGGCTTCCTCAAGCTGCTCTTGCTAGCTTTGGTCTTCCAGCTCTGCAGGTGGGCATTTCTCCAGAGCAATCCCTTCCCTCTATTCACCTTCCAGCTGATCTACAAGTCTGCAATTTCATGGATGCCACCTTATTGTTGTCCCGACAACTATCTGAGGAATATTTCCAGCCAAAACAAATAGCTTTTGGTCTGCTGCCATGATCAATGTGCACAACTAGCTCTCTCTTTTCTCACCAGCAACACTTGTCTAGTAATAGCTGCAATTAATGGCTTTCAATTTCTCACCTGTGAGACTCATCATGGTAATTCATGTTAGGACAAGCATAACACAATATTAGAATTAGTCAATTATTTCCCAATTGACATGGAACGTCCACGCTTCGCTCATGAGACTTCCAAATTTTTCATGATTTCCCAACATACACATGATCTCTTTCATGTTCATCCTTTCACAGTGAAATAACTATTTCAGCATTCACAATTCATTTCAAGCAATTAAACACAATCCATTCTCAGCCATGACATGCACTCAACAATCCTTTGTTTTATAAATGCATCAATCGAAAGGAAAGAGAAGAGTAGGATTTTCTCCCTCTTAGTCTTGTTCTATTATGGAGCTAAACCATCGCTGTGGTTTCATGCTCCTTAGTCTCTTTCACTTCAATGTGAATGCTTGGCGTGCCATTTCTTGGCTATGACATTTTAGTGTCTAAGGTCTTTCTAATGCTTTTCAACTAGGGAACCCTTCCCTTTTGTTGCTTACAGAACCTTTGGCTGCTAGGACCCACACAGTTCCACTAGCACCATCTTTCATTACTGCTCATACTGAGCTCTTCAGGACAGTCATATGTCCACATGCATCCTCCATATGCTTTCATAGTCCTTGCTTCCAGCAATACCTACACTCAAACATTGAATTAATTCACATGTTTAGTGTATTTTCATAGGGTTTATCTCTAGACAAGAGTTTGAGAAAATCATAATCAAATCATATACACACGTATATTCATAAGCAAGAAGTTGCAAGATAACCAAATACTTATCTTAATCGGATGTCTTCACTTTATTCCACATGATCCTTCTTTTCTTTCCAAGCATTGGATTTCCCATGGATACAATAATGAATGTTGGGACAACACGCAGACTACTCCACAACCATTCAAATAGGCAATGCCAGGCCAGTACGTCGACTGGTTTTTATCAATTAATTAGGGATTTTTTGCCAGCATGCCGGCTGCTCCACAATATCAAGTGGTTAATGTTCCCACCAACTATTCTCTAAATTCACTAAGAATTTTATAGCGCCCAACCAGTTACTCTTTGGTCTTACCAAGAATTTATAGCTCCAACTAGTTACTCTTTGGGTTTACCAAGAATTTATAGTTCTTTCAGGGTCCTTGCTTCCTGCAATGGCCAAGGTTTCCAACAAGAAAACAATAGTGTATCAGCTTAGCTGTTAGAAGACTTATACCTTAAATATTCATTATTCCAAACAAGAAATAAATGGAAATGAATACTTATCTGTATTGTGCATTTCCTCGCTACTCCACAGGTTTCCTTCTCTGCTTTACAAGCCTTGGATCACCTATGGGGTGGATGCTTGGCCAACACACCTGCTGCTCCACAACATCATCCGAATAGGAAATGCCAAGCCAGTATGCCGACTGGTTTTATCAGGAATCCCTAAAATTAGTATGCTAAGCCAATACGCAGACTGGGTTTATCAAGCATTTCAAAAATCAGTATGTTAAGCCATTACGCCGACTGGGTTTATCAAGCATTTCAAAAATCAGTATGCTAAGACAGTACACCGACTGGGTTTATCAAGCATACAATGACCATTTCCAAGCCAGTTCTCCAACTGGGTTTGTCAGGAAATAACACCCTTCACCAATACCTCCACAACATGCAAATAACCAATGCCAAGCCAGTACACCGACTGGGTTTATCAGGCATCCAACAACCCTTCGCCACAACACCCAAATAACCAATGCCAAGCCAGTACACCGACTGGGTTTATCAGGCATACAACAACCATTGCCAAGCCAGTACATCGACTGGGTTTATCAGGCAATATGAATAACATAATATGATTACATGGCTCCTTCTATTATGCAAACTAGTAGTTCCCTCCAGGAACTCCATAGGTGACTCACTTGACTGCAGGCTAGCATGGCCCCACAATACCCACTCACACTACACAAGGATGATACCCCTTTTCTGCAACACAGCTCCTCGGGCCTATCCATCTCTTCGAGTGTCCTTTAGTGTGAGCGTAGAAAGGTTACCACTTCCCATACAGTTCTCTTGAGCACCCTTTCTTCACTTTGCCTCTTACGTGCAAGAGAAAATTGCATCTGTGTAAGCTGGTAGCACAAGAAGGATAAGCAGGCTCATCAGTATTACTGCTCTAAAATTGTAATCATATTTCATAACATTCACTATCAAGTATTGAAACACCAGGAATGCGTCCATTCCCTTATGGTGTAGTCAATATTGACAACCTTATCATGACTCGGCACCAGAAAAGGTGTGCACCCCCTTTCCGATGTGAGCCGTGTAGGCCCTAATCATACTCAAGCAGTCTGCAATGATATAAATAAGATAGAGCATGCTCTGCATATTAACCCTAATAATTTAGACATGCATGTTCTAGTCTAGGGTCACAGAATACTCATTCATCTTGCAGATGTGTCTCACATGCATTCTTGGCATAGCTTTACCATCTCACTTTCATGGTTTACCAACATGCGGTTTGGCGGAGACAATGGCGTTTCACCCGAAACTCATTTCCCTAGCATGGGGTCTTTCCCATCTAGTTTGGCTTCTGCATACCATCACACATGGTCTTCCTGCAATGTGTCATCTTGGCACACTTTATCAAATAGCCAAACAGTCAGCAACATTTATCAATAAGCTTCAAATATGATTGTTTCATAACCAATCAATGTCATTAATAATTAAATTCAATATGAATTTATAATTCTGTCTCCTACATAAATTGATTTGCTTAGCAATGAGGCTATCCTCATATTGTTTGGCTTTCGTAAGTGGTATCACTATGTCCATTATGGTTTCATCCTTGCTACCATACATGAACATCCATCTACAACATGTCCTCCTGACACAATTCTATATAAGCCAAACAGTCGTTAGCAATTATAAGTAAATTCTCAAATCTGAAATTTGTAAATTTGTTTTCCTACAGAAATTAGATTTGCAACCATGAGACTATTCTCATAAACTTAAACCAGACAATTTTTCAGATTTGTTTCATGCATAAATTACAACCATGAGAACCTTCTCATAACCTTTGGCTTCTGCACATGGTAGATCTCGGTCTTTACTATGGACTTATCCTCATTGCCATACACAAGACTTTTCTACCTGAAAACTGGACTTTAATCAGCCAAACACAATGTGAGTATTTATGCATATAATCCTTTCATTGCTACAATAGTCACTGAAGTGATCTCAAAATTATAACACTCAATAATTCGAACACTCTCAGTTGTTAATATTTGAAATGCAATGAAATATATATCCTTATATATGCATCATTATCACAATAAAATTGCAAAACACAGTCACACTATCCATGCAATTTAAATAAGCTGTAAATACTCATTACTTCACATTACATGCCACTCTATCCTTCCAACAGAGTGCTCTGGTAGCCCATCACATGTCTACCTTCTTCATGCAGTCTTTCTCATGCATTCATAGCAGCTCATGAAATGGTCTCAGGATTAACAATAGTCCATCATTTCATCTATTATCTAGATGTGTTGAAACATATATATGTCACACCCATGCATTCACACAATGCATCTCAACATGTGCACCCACACATATGCATGTGCATTCACAACATTTACATAATATTTTAATGTGCATTTACTCAATGCATACCCCTTAATACAACCTTGCATTAATCCATGAATACTATGCATTCCAACATATTATGGCCTAACCATGCCTATCTCATATGACATACACTACAACAGGACCATAAGTCATCACTTGCTTTGGTTGCTAAACTCACAACCAACATACACAAATGATATGGTATAATTTCATATGAATGCACTATAGGGTGTAAGGCTCCTTGCCTTCACTTACCCACACCTCACCACACTTGGTAGGTTAACATTCTCATTCAGGCACTCAATACCACATGCAACCAAACCAATCATAGTTTAATCATAGTGGAAGGGGTCTTACCCAACCCTCTTTCAACATTTATGCAATTAAGCACAATTAACCATTACCTACATGGCTGTTATGAACAACGCTTGATGTTACCTGATCAATTGGCATCTTACCAAGGCTACATAGTCTTTTTTCCAACCTCATGATCACAGATTTGTTGCACCATCCTTTCCTCATAAGGTTGTTGGTCATATGCAACAACATCATCCACATCCTTAGCCATGCTTCGGTTGTCTTTGGTCCTACAACCATTGCGAACACAACTAATTATTAGCAACCACAATCATTATCTTAAGTGGCTCATTGCATATGTAAAACCTCACCATTTTACCAATGTGCAATATCATATACATGCAAAAACATTTTCACATGCACTGTGCAATATGCCATCTAGTACGTATTCACTTCATCTATCTATCCTCTTGCATTTTCAGCATCCCTATGCCATAATTTTCAGTATAGACAACTTAGGAAATATAAATATAATAGCAATGGAGGAGTTAAGGAATTCTTCCTTTCCAATTCCTCATCATGACATGGAGTTCCTCCTCCACATCATAGCTGATCGTTTTCTTGGCTTCCCTACCAAGCACACAAGGATTCATTAGCTATAATCTTCTCACGAATTAGCATTTCAGTATATACATATGTGTATAACATTCATTCTTGATATTTTCCAAATATGCAATTCTTATGCTATAAACAAAAATAGTTTAAGGTGAGGAATTTCCCTTTTATCCTCCATAATGGGTATTACAACCCATTACTCTTACTGAGATTCCACAACCCCTTCTATGCAATTCCTACTTCTCATTCCCAAGCATAGAGAATGCATTTCACACATTCACGCAATCTGGCGCACAAGTGCCATGGCATTTTTCAACTTTCGGCGCCTAAAAAATCTCTCCGAAAAATAGCTAAAATTCCTTGTTTCGGAGCAACTCAGTGAGTTCTTCCGACCTATTTCGGGCCAACTTGCCGAGTTCTTCCGGTCGAAGACTCCGTTTTTCCTTCCGATCCGTTGCGGACCAACTTGCCGAGTCCTTCCACCCTTGCGGGGCGACTTGCCGAGTTCTTCCGAAATTTTCTCTTAGATGCCGAAAAATACTTAGAAAAACCTTCCGCCGTTTTGGACCATCTTGCTGAGTTCTCCCGCTGTTTCGGAGCAACTCACCGAGTTCTCCCGCTGTTTCGGAGCAACTCGCCAAGTTCTTCCGAAATTTCTTCTTTGACGCTGAAAACACTTAGAAATTTTTTCGGACCAACTCGCCGAGTCCTTCCGCCGTTGCGGGGCGACTTGCTGAGTTCTTTTGATCGAACTCAGCTTTTCCTTCCGAAATTTTTCCATCTTTTTCGCCAAACTTAAAATTTCCGGGCGATCTGTTGCGAAGCAACTCGCCAATCTCTTCCGCCATTGCGGACCAACTCGCTGAGTTCTTCCACCGTTGCGGCGAAAAATCACAAGTTCCTTCCGATACAGACTTAGACAAAATTTTCAAAAAAATACTTAGAACAATTTTTGAAACTTTTTCCTGGGCATCCTGCAACTCCGTCGGCGCAACTCGCCGAGTTCTTCCGCTGTTGCGGATGAACTCGCTGAGTTTCTCCGTCGTTGCGGACGAACTTGCCGAGTTCCTCCGCCGTTGCGGACGAACTCGCCGAGATTCGCTGGAACAGTTTTTGGCAGAAACTCATAGAAACATAGAAAAATTTTGAAAATTTGAAAATTTTGAAATTTTTCTTAACTATCAGTGTTGAGCAGGAAGCATACTTACCTCTGCAACTATGATAGGTAGCCCATAAAGGCCCAATGCTGCAACCAGCAGCTCTGATACCATTTTGTAATGTACCCACCCATCCATCCAAGGCAAGGAAGGGTACCTGATGGCAATTTCTGGGGCTTTCACATAAAACTCAGCCCACTCATTAGATTCATATCATTAAAAGAGATGTGTGCAGATGGAAAACAAGAAAACTATGCATAGCGGAATGAAAACATCCACACACATTACTCATGCATACAACATATCAACAGTCATTAAATTAATATAATGCAGAAGTAAATATAGAGGCATAAAAACACTTATCTCCATTTTGCAACTGCCCCAAGCAACTAGCTATGTCGCTGCAATGTTCCACCCAACCATAGGCTCTTCGACAACTTATACTGAGTCCGTCCGAAGGCCACCCCCGAGCTGGGCATGATTCTCACAAAGAAAAGGGGACATTCACTCATTCATGGCGCATTTCTCATTTACTCTTAGCCAAGCCAGTGCACAATTGGGTTTATCAGGCTGCATTCGAGCCCTGGAGGATTACACTCAAGATCAAGCCAAAGCAATGGATTTTCCAACAAGATGGCCATGGGTTTGGGCTTTCCCAAATTGTTTCCATCCAAAAACGAATTGTGGGATGAGGAAAAACATTCACACGGAGGAAAAACGATTTCTCCCCAACCATCTCAGCATTTAATAGCCATAATGGTCTCTATGGGACCCCAATTCGATTTTCCATCTTCCCCACTGGTATACAATACAAAAACGCCCTTATCCCAGCTGAGGATCCAGGAGAACACCCAAAAACATGGCTGGAAAACGCCCAGGTAGATCCCCACTCGTGAAGGAGAGCAAAATTGGTTCATGGATGATGGCTTGGGGAGCAATTCATGGCTCTTTTCTTGCCCAAGAAGAAAAACGTGATTTCCCATGCAGGGTGGCTTTCCCATACCCAAATTTGGATAGCCATACCTCCCATTCCCCAAGGCATTAACTACCTCAACCAACTCTTGGGAGAAATCAATGATCGGGTACAAAAGTCAACATGGGTAGTTGAGGGTTTGATGGGTTCTCTCATTGACACTTGGCTTGACTTGATTGGCTCAAGGGTTTGAATGTTTTCCCTCCCAATTCCTTGTAAAATCATGCCCCTATCTCTTTGTTGCATTGCATATCTAGTTGTGGGTATTTTTATTAAAATGCATCTTACATGATATTGAAATTCCAATGTGCCTGGCTAGCACACAAGCCATATGCATTGCTAAATCGATGGCGTGGCCTTGTCCTTGAGCTCCTCACCATGATTTCATAACAATATTACATCAATTACATTTGAATGTAATGGGGTCAATAATGGGGACGTTACACTAGCGCTACTCAGCACGTACCAACTGATGTTGGGGTTTGCATGTCCCGTGATAGTGGGGTGCAGAGTAGCCATTCTGGTATGTGTGCTTTGGAAATAGAAATATCTACTATGATTATAGATATTTATTTCCTAACATATACTTATAAATTTTCTTCTTTCAATGGAAGACCATGTAGCTCAGGAGGGTGAACCGCAAGAGGAATTAGCAAGTAGAGAAACAATTAACACACCAGTTGTCACAGCTACATAGACAGGTAAAGAGCAATATTTTAATTTTAATCAAAATAATAATCTATTAATTTCAATATTATTTCAACATATCGATATGCCCATTTTCATTATTGCAGTTCATGCCCCTTCATAACTGCCTCCACGCCCTATTCAACGACATACAAGAAGTATGATACATGAGGGCATGGAAACACAAACACTAGCAGGACATGATTGTGTATATATTCCACCAAATGATGATGATAATACCCTAATCGTCAGTTAGTACAATGCAAAAAAACAGAAATCAAATAAAAAGTAGATGTATAAATTCATGACTTGTATTTGGATGTATATTGATGTTGTTAATCTGAAACATTGTTTATATGAATTACCTCATTATGCTTCAATGTTTTTATGTTTATATGTTTTGATGACTAGCCTAGTTATGCATGAATGTTTATATGTTTTCTATGTAAACAACATCATTTATTGGGTATGGGGAATTGAGAGCGATGCGAGGGGGGGGAGGGGCCAATTGAGATTCCACCTTCACGTAGTTGTCCCTATTCAATAGAGAATATAAAACTATTCTCGAAACAGAGAGGAGATCAATAAGGTATAAATACTCTTTTATTACTATGTATTAAAGATGGTTGTAAATTTTTAAATGCATGTCTATTTCTTAAAATATTGTTAATAAATTTAGCATTTCACGGTTCATTGATTTCTATAGGACTTTGTAGTAGGATTTAAATGACTGTTTATTTGCTTATATATTATTTACTCATATAAAAAATTTGTCTTTGATGATTTATGCGAGTCTTCGTGATGGAAATGCATCTCGTGGACAACTCTTATCAAGTTGTATGGGCAAATGGATCTGGCGAAAGGACAATGATAAGGTAAGGGTTTCGACATGTTCTTTATCCTTAATGTGTTTGTCTTTATCCTTAAATTCTATTTCATTCTATTAATATACAAGGGATACGACCAATAGTAAATAACTACTTTTAGACTATCATCCAAACTAGGAGACAACCTTCTACATAAAACAAAAATGTTTCTTAGTAACGTAAGAATATGTTTGCTAATGCGAAATCTGGGGTATCTTAGGCCACCTACCGAGGTTACAAGACCCAGTAACATCTTAGCCAAACAAAAGTGCTTGCATTATGTGGTTTCTCTTCTTCCTTTAACTTTGATTTAAACTAGAAAAGTATTATATTTAGCTTAAGTTCAACACCACAAGAAGCCATCAAATCAATCTACTTCAAAAATTATAAAAAAGGGAATACTGGGAGAGTATCATCAAGTCTGGTGTTTCTATTTCTCTCGTGAAGCTCAGTACATGCCTTAGGAAATTAAAAGCAAAATAACAAAGATATGAGAACTGCAGGCCAAAATCCAAGAGCTCACAACTCATTATCTGATTTTTTGGTCTTCTTGCTGGTTGATACCTCTACCTAAGAATGTCTACCCTTCAACTACCCCCAATTAGGAACCAAGGCTTGGTGATTGTATGTCGTCTTGGTAGCTTGCTACTTTGGGCTAGCTGATTCATCTCATCTACAATTGCCTCTCTTATTCACCATAACATTATCCATGGAAACCTGGTATATGTGTAACTTTAGCATCATATCAAGGATGTCCTTGATTTCCTTCCAACCCTTATTTTATCCATCCTTCCCACTTTACTCCTACTGAGTTTTATCTCAATCATTTTTAAATGAATGAAAACTTGAGGATGAGAATTTGATTTTATCATCTGAGTTGCAGGCATTAATATAGGAGGGTGGTGAGATAGCTAGGTTACACATGCCTTCAATAGGTTGTCCTTTCATTTAGCATAGTTTCCTAATGATAGATAATTCTTGTTATTTTGTTTCCATATTGCAGCCGAGTCGTCCCTATTCCTCATCAAGGTGTGATCATTAGACTTAGCACTTGTGAGTGTGTGGTTTAAAAATATAGTGAGAGAGAAAGAAATAGATTTTACATTAACATCCAAAGATGACCAAATGGGGTCAATGAGAATTCCAATTGCATCATCATCAAGTACAAAGACTAGTCATCAAAGTTCCAATTGGAATGCATGAAAAAGTAGCCCAAAAAAACCACACAAATATGTTTTGCATTTTTATGTTTGTATCGTATGTTTGTTATTGTATTTCTTTTGTATTATCCAAATCATCTTCTATATTTATATTATATTGTGAAATTTCCTATTTGGATACATAAGTTCTTGGATTGTAGTGATGATTGATTTTTATTATTGTAACATTTATGTATCTATAAAATTTGAAGGTTTTGGGTTTTGGGTTTTGGGTTTATCAGAAGCCAACCAGTAAGTGAAGAAGGATTCCTCACTCTTGGTCAAGATGGAAATATTCAGCTGTGAAATGGAAAATCAACAGTCTGGATGGATGAGACCATAATATTGTTTGTTGAGTTAGGGGAGATGCAATATTCAGGCAATTTTGTTCTCTACAACTTCGACTGAAACATTGTTTCGCAAAGTTTTGCATCTACAATGGAAGGTTCTTCCCATCAGGTAAGTCATCAGATATGATTTTGACATGTTTGTTCTGCGATTTTGCTGCGTTGTTTGTTGTTTAATGACGCATACAATATTTAATGGTAGTCTTGCAGCATGGTATGTCTTGGTAGGTGGTAGAATGATTCCTTGTTATTGGTTTCTAATTTTTCAAGTGCTAAGGAATTTGTATATATAAAGACTAAGGTTCCCGCACTCTTCATCAATGTACAACACTTCATTCATGGGTTCTCCATTTCAACACATAATTTTCATCTCTTTCAACTTTAACACAAGGACCTCTTGGCCCTTGGGATTATTAAGGTTGAAAGAGATGAACATTATGTTTTAATGGAGTAGTTGAAAGAGATGAACATTATGTTTTAATGGAGTAGTTGAAAGAGATGAAAATTATGTTTTAATGTTACAATTGTGCTATCTTGGTTCACTAATTTTGTTGGTGCAAGTGTGCTTCCATGTTTGGTTTCCCCTTGGCTGGGTATTTTGAAAGTCAAATTCCAGCATAACCTAAATGAGGATGAGAGGATCACATCTTCCAAGTTGAACCCTTCCTATACAACGATGATAAACTTTCAGTTATTGCATGGCACATATGTGGACCATAAAATGATATGTCTTGATCTTCAAAGGTAGCAGATAAAGTGATGTTATTACATGAGGAGTGTCTCCAAGGAAATTATGATATGGTTTCTAAACTACAAATTGCATGCTCAACTGTGCAACCTACTTCGCAGTGCCAAAAGGTAATTTATGATGAATTTTTTGCTACATGAGATCATTCCTAGTAATAGAATAGAAATAAGTTGTCAATTTTTTGTTGATTAACATGTCTCTTTCCCGTCATGTGCTCAAGGGATTGTTTTTATCTTATGGGTATATTTGATACTAACTTGACCAATTTTGGCCATGATTGAGGTGGTTGCATAAGAAGGATCAAATTTTCATATTCACCTCTTCCAATAATGAGCAACATCAAAACAACTTACCAAAAATTGGCACTACAAAGATCCTACACGGATTTTCCAGGTGAACAACTACTATTTTTGTATTATTTATTTATTTTTCAATAAAGACGAATTCAGTGCACCTTATGTTTTTTGTAGTATGATGAATTCTCACTAGTATCTCTTCACATGTAGTAGAGCAAGTGATGTTATTTCACAAGGAGTGTCTCCAAGGAAATTATGGTATGGTTTCTAAACTACAAATTGTATGCTCAACTGTGCAACCTGCTTTTGATAAATGCCAAAAGGTGACCTATGATGATTTTTTTGTTATATGAGATCATGCATAGTAAAATAATAGAAATAAGTTGTCATTTTTTTGTTTATTAACATGTCTCTTTCCTATCATGTGCTCAAGGGACTTTTTTTTCTTTTGGGAATATTTGGTACTAACTTTGACCGATTTTGGCCACGCTTGAGGTGGTTTCATAAGAAGGAATAGTTTTTCATTTTCATCTCTTCCAGTAATGTGCAAATTCAAAATAGCTTACCACCAGTTGGCACTACAAAGAGCCTACAAATATTTTCTAGGTGAAAAACTACTCTTTTCCCCTAGGGTTTGAGTTAAGGTCACTATAATTTTCCATATCCTATATGTATGTACAATATTAAAAACTTTTCCAGTGGAATTTATTGTACGAAATGCATGTGACAACTTGTTCCAACTTCCATGATTGTAGAATATCTTCCTCCCTTAAGGAACCGAATCTGATCCCAACCTAACATTCCTACAATTTCCAACCAATTTCCATGTCTTTTGGTTAAAGGTGGTTACCATATTGAAAAGAAAAAACATGAAACATGGGGATTCGTAGCACAAAAAATATCATGAAGTACTTCATCCTCCTAGGAACATTATGGGGCACATCATCAAGTGGTAACATGGACCATCATCACCAACAAGAGCTTCATCAATTGAGCTTCAAGAACCTCATATCTTCTAGCTATGACATGTCATTCTGTCCTTGGTGTTTCCATGTTTTGCTTACCAGGAACAAGTACAGGTGGACTTCATTAAAAAGAGTGTGATCAAGTATAGTTTCCATGACCCCATCAACCCTCAAATGACCACGGAATGGGTCATTTGGCCCATTTGGTGTTCCAATGCCCATATTATACCATGTCATTAGTATTTATCACTCCTTAGTCATTCATGGCTTCAATGCCCAAGCTGCCATGTCATCCTTGTCATATTCTTCTTGCCATGTCATCTAATTCCCATATCATCAATCTTTGACTTCCTTTGTCATTAATGGTTTGTCATCAATGACAACCTTGCTCATCAATCTCCCCCTTTTTCACTGATGGCAACATCTTCAATAACTCTCCCCCTTTGACATCAATGACAAAGGGTCACTCAAATGTTCTCTTGGTTTTCTGATGCTATGCTTGTACTGAAATATGCTTCTTCTTATTTCTTGGCTCCCCCTATCTGATATACTGATGTGACTAATATTTCAGTTAAAGCAAGTTGTTTACTCTTCATGACTTTCCCAGCTCAGTGGTTTGGAATCATAGTACTGGAATCATATTATCTCTCCCCCTGTCAATCAACACTCTTATTCTCTCCTAAATTTTTGCAAGTACTGTCCCAAACTCTGTCAGCATTAATCATGTCAGCAAGAGTAGTATTTTTAAATATCTTTGGATGTCTTCTTTATTAATAATCCAGAGTTAGAGGAGTCCAAAATCATTTGTCATTCAATATCACACAATACTGTTTACTTAGATTGGTGGGCATTCTACATGAGGTGCGGGCATTTTTCTTTCCATCTGCGGGCACTTTCTAAGACTTGTGGGCAATCTGTCCTATAAAGAGTGCATAAAAGGTCTAGGAAATTAACAAGTCCAAACACCTTGTTCCTCCACTTCCCTATGTTGTTGAACTTATACAGAAATCATGCTCTCTTTGTCACTTCCAATTGAGTATTTAAGGAATACTCGGATAGAACATATTCACCCAATGCCTTCTTTCATATTGTACAAGCTCTTATTCTTCATTGTAAAAATTTAGAACTTCAACTTCTCCATATGCAGGCATGTTTTTATTGTTTGCAGGCAATTTTTCAAGCCTAGAGGGCATTTGTCTTACTTGATTGCGGGCTTAACCTTGAGAGCAAAATAGTGTGCATTTCATTTTTCATGGACATTTGTTCTTCATGTGATGTGAGTATTTACCAACTGCAGGCATTTCAGTATGTATGCGGGCATATTTTCATTTCTCTTAGGTGTGCTGCGGGCATTCACCATGGCTAGAGTGCATCTTCTAACTGGCTGTGGACATTTCCTTCTCCAATGTATTCATTTTACTAGCCCTGCGTGCATTTTATTCCTTCATGCAGGCATTTCCTTCTTGATGCTTGCGGGAAGTTATTTTGTGATTACTTTCCCTCATTTCTTTATCCTCCCATCATCCACAAGGTCTTGTAAGCATTTAGAAGGACTGTTGCAGGCATTTCAAAAGTCTTCACGAGCTCAGAGATTAGGCTGAGATCAACCAAGATAGTGACTTCAAAAGTCGTTGCAATCATACGAAGATGCCTTCACAATATTTGACATTCAGCTTTTGTAAACTGAGGTTACCCGAGAAAAAAAAAGTCTAAAGAATAAGTCTTAATCAATGTTAAACATCTTCTTGTTGTGGCTTCTTCATGTCCTCTTCAGTTCATTGCATGCTATAATGAATGTGTCAGCAGTCATCTATTAAATTTATAAAAGGTAAGTATGCATCAATGACAATATCACAATGTTGATTCACTTTAATTTACTTTCCTTTATCTAATCATACTTCTCCCCCTATCAATATGCATCTTCTTTGAGTCACATAAATCCAAATTGTATTCGCACTTTTCAGACTTCATGTCTTCCTGCTTTCCTTCTGTCAATGTTTGCAATTCGATACTAGGACCTGTTTCTTAGCTTGGAGTAACCATTATTTGCTCTTGAGTCCATCCTCCAAATGCCATAGACTCAAGGTGTTCTTAGGTCCTTGAGAGATCCTAAGCATGGCTTTCCAAATGGAAGCCATCTAATGTGCAATGATCATCAACTTAAGATTATGAACATTATGAGTACTCCAGTGTTGTTGTGACAAGTTTAGATCCCAAAACAACTTAAGATTACGCCAACTTGAAATGTTTTGGGCATGAAATCCACTGCTAATGCTAGTTTTGCATTCAAGTTGTTGTAACTTGTAAGCATTCATTTCCAACCTCATTTGCTCATGAAAGGTTGAAGCATTTCTCTGTTGACTTTACAATTAGATCAATCAAAGGAGATATACTAGATCAATCTTTTTTTTCATTCTCTTCTTTTGCACTTGAAAATTCTAAAAACCATGATAAACTCACCATCAATTTCATTTAATCATCTTTGTTCTCATAAAATATGATAAGCTCTTTTCCAATGCCAAAATTCACTGATATAATGTCACCTAGCTTGGACATTTAGGTTATACTCATAAGACATCAGTTTCCACGGTTTTTAATTTTTTTTTTTAACTTCCAGGTATCATCAATCGACGAACGTTCCGAGAAGGTATAGAAAAACCATGGAAAGGAACCAGCCTTCTTTTGGTATGTTCTACGAACGTTCATCGATAGTTGCATCGAAACATCGTCGCGGGTATAGCAAAATCATCACATCCTCCGGCTTTGTTTTGGTCTGTTCAACGAACAATCGTCAATAGAGATACAGTTGTTCGTGGAAACTGTGGAAAGGAACCTGCCTTCTTTTGGTCTGTTCAACGAATGTTCGATGATATTTGCGTCGAAACATCGTCGCAGGTATAGCAAAATCGTCGCAGCCTCCGGCTTTGTTTTGGTTTGTTCGACGAACAACCGTCGATAAAGAGATGGTTTTTCGTGGAAGCAAATTTCTATGCAACGCTTTTTCGACAAATTTGCGTCGTTATAGGGACAAATTTTCGTCGATAGAGAGATGGTTTGTAGAAAAATTAATAAAAAAAAATCATTTTCAAGACCAACTTATAGAAGACACGTGGCAACCAGTTTCCGTCTCTATTGCGGCGGCTTTCCAAGTTCGTCGTTATATCCACGAAACAGGTTCCACGCAAAAAACGTGCGCATGATCGTCGCAATTGAGATGATAAAACGTGGCAATATCAACGCAAAACCGTGGAAAATTTCCTCAAATGTGCTAGTGTGTCGACCTGATCATCTATTGTATCTGGAGCTTCTTCACTAATTTTAGAGGCAGGCGAAGAATCCACATCCAAGATATAGAAATTTTTCTCAACACATCTATCTCCTCGAGTGAATTTCTCATCACAATTATAACAAATCCCTTTTTCTCGACGTTCCTGCATCTTTGCTTTAGACAAATGGTTGATAGGAGTTGGTCGAGGAGCTGGAGTGATGGGAGGTCGTTGGGAAACCATATTTCTGAAGGGAACAAAAGGGGATTTGGAGCGTTTTTTGGCTGTGATCTTGTCCTCTTCCAACTTAGCCAACCCCAGGGATTCCATCATTATGTTGGAACAAAACATTTTGACCTCAGATCGGATTGCATCCTTTAGACCACTGATAAAACAACTCCTGTAGAATTCATCAGGAAATCCTTCTATGTGATTGGCCAGTTTCTCAAATTCTTCTCATGCTCTCTCACAATGCCAATTTGGTGAAGTTTAGTGAGTGCTCCTGTGAAGTCATCAAAATCACTAGGACCAAATCGTTGCAAAAGGAGTTGGCAAAAATATGTCCATTTTGGCTCTTCATGAGCCTTGATGTACCTACGGTACCATTGAAGGGCTTCATGTTTCAAATGAAAGGATGCAACTGGAACTTTGTTGAAATCAAAATTATTATGCAGACTAAAATATTGTTCTGCCCGGTATATTCATAGAGTCAGATCATTACCATGGAAGCGAGGAAAATCAAGCTTCGGCCCACGAAAATTGTTGTAAGAAGCGAACCCAATGTCTGCAGAAGACTCTTGCAGTCGTTTATTGTTCATGGTTGAATGATGAAGATAGAGGCTGAGAAATTTTTCATCCAGATCTTGGAGTTTGGTTTTGAGGGCTGCAAGTTCTTCCTCCATGTGTTTTTCTCCTGCACAGGTGACAACCATAACCAGGAGTTTTTTTTTTGAATGGGTAGAAAAACAAAAACAGAAGCTTCTTTAGAAAAGGAAAATTTGGATTTGGGAAAAACTCTGATGGGTAATTGGGGTTTGACTAGGTTTTGGACACTTTTTGATGGAAAGGGAAGCAGAAAATGGGGATTTCAGAAGCGGGGTGAAAGAATGGGAAAAATTTTCAAAGAGGGACAAAGAAGCAGAAAATAGGAAATGAACACTGTGGCAAAATTTGAAGGCGATTGGGTGAAAATCGAAGAAGTTATGGCAAACCCTGAAAATAGACAAATGTGGGATTTCTGGATTTGGGATAGGGTCCTCAGGAATGAAATATGCAGAATGGGATTGCAGGGGTTCCAATGAATTTTCAATGGAAACGGAGTTAAAACAAAGAAGATATGGCGAAAATAATATAAAAAAAAATAAAAAAAATTCCAGAATGGATCTGCAACGGCTCGGAATTGATCTGCAACAGTTCTGGACAGATGTAATCTGCGATTTATCAGCTGGAAATAGATATGGACCCCAAGTATGCGCGGATTCCTAAAGGTTCAGGGGATTCACTCGACCACCAATGTTGTCTAATGGCTTTCGTATTGGGGCAGTACCCCATTCCATGGCTCAGGTAAAACTAATAACCGCTTTGCCACAAACAACAGCTCTTGGTTTACCTCACGATTGGGAACTAGTCAATCAGGGAGGCGTCGTTTCCCTTTTCGCTGGCAGGTCCTCTCAATGGGAAAGCTACTTCGGGGTTCTTGTGGTACTCCTCACAATGAGTTCTAGGGATATGCCCAAGTACTTCCCACAGTTAAGCGGATAGGGATTATTCTCGGATCTGAAGCTGCAATTGAAAGGAAAAATACAGATGCGAAAAAAAATTGGCAGAAATTCCACCCAGCGAGCCCAAGAAAGTGCTCTGATACCAAATGTGAGGAACCTGCAGCAATTAATTAATGAAAATGTATGATATATCAGAACACAGAATATTTTTATTAATCGCAGGCCACTTCGAGGGGGAAAACTCCTTTGAGCAAGCTCAATACAAATAACTCGTGGATCCTTCATTGGCCTCAACACATACTTATATACTAATTCTATGCGTCAATACTATGGATCAATACCATGGAACATATAATACTACAGGACGACTTACAAAGTATATGCGTCCAATACTATGGATCAATACCGTGGGAACATATAATACTATGGGCTAATACAAACTATGGATCAATACCATGGAACATATAATACAATGGGACGACTTGCAAAGCATATGCGTCCAACAACAATATACTAACAAAGTAAAGAGAAGGGTTGACACAGGTTCCTAACACATTTAAGGCACATTGCATCAATTGCATGAGTTCTAAGGTTGACATTTGGAAATAGAGGATTTAATCTCCCATACGCCTCTTTCCTATTCCCCTTTAGTTGAATCATAACACCTCTACTTTTCTTTAAACAACCATCTTGGACCATTTTATTATTTTTCCAACATAATATTTACATAACTTTCAAATTAGCATGACAATCCAAGCACATGGTCCATAAGAAAATATTTACATGTACATGCTTATCCATTCACTAGGGCGGCCTTGGCCTTGAGCTCTGCACTAAGGAATCCATATTAGTATATTTACATCATTTACATAATTTTGATTTAATACATTCCAGGTAAAAACTAGGGGTATTACAAAGATATTCATGGTGTGCCTACTTCATGGATTATCAGCCATTTGTCCTCTACATTGAGAAACTGCTAAGGAACTCATACTAATACAAATCCAATATCATTCCCCCTTTTGAATTCTTCTTTCCAATCCACCAAACACTAACGGGAGATGGAGCAACAAATATCACTAAATACAATAAACTTGAATTTGAGTCTAAAATATCCTAGGTATGGTTTTGGACATAAAATGATTTGGTTGTTGTGTGATGGGAGTTACAATAGTAAGGTTTCATGGATGGTTGATAAGAAGAGAGGTGGGTAAGACACACCAAGGGGGAATATTTCAAGATTTTATATTTAAATGGATTGATTTACTATGAAATACATAAATGAAATAACAAAACCAAGAGAAGAAATAGATATCGATGAGTTGAGGTTAATTTGCAGGTAAAAGGAAAATTTTCATGAGTGCACCAACATTCAATAACTAGTTCATACTCAACATTATTATTTTTCCCATCTCTTCAAGGACCTAAGGACTTCAAACTTGTTTGGTTCCCTTACAAGAATGATTCAAGGATCAGAGGAAATGAATGTGGAATCCCTTGCTACCCAATCTTAATGAAGGTATCATATGGAATATTAGGAGTCTCTTGAAACCCTATCATAAAACTATGGTTAGAAGAAAAGGAACCTTGTTTCAAGAATGGAATGTATTTTGTTTACAAGAAGCAATAGTTTTATTTTTGCTCTGAAGAAGTTGTTTAACTATATTTGGTCAAATGAAGGTAGCATATGGAATATTAGGTCTCTCTCAAAACCCTATCATAAAAATATGGTCAAAAGAAAATGAAGCTCTTTTCAAGAATTGAATGGTTTATGTTTCCAAGAAGCAAGAATTATCGGTTTCTTCTTAAGAATTTATTGGACTACATTTGGTTTATTCAGCTTCTTTTTCCTTGATTCGTGAGGATGGTAAAGGTGGAGTCGCAACCCTAGTCTCATGACAATTGTGTTTTTGTTCATATTGGAGTGTTATCTTCTATCAGCACTTGGTTTGGATCATACTCAACTTGGATGGTCACATTCTAGATATGGCCAACATTTATGGAACCAATGATGCTAGCAAGAGACCAACTATATGGTAGTGTATAGTTGATGAGTTATCATAAGATTATTGGCTCATTTTTTGTGACTTAATTATGGTTGATGCTCAAGGAGATAAGGATGGGTTTTCCACTTTTAATTTCTCAGTAAATAAAAGGAGACTCATTCCACCCTCAAAGTTCAACACAGGTTATATGATCCCTGCAAATTCAAAAGAATGACTCCTCAAAGATTTGGCTTGCATGGTCTAATTTTTGAAAGAGCAGGGAGAGGGTCCTCAAATGGTTGGATCATTAGCATATTTATTTTTTCATATTTTCATCTCTTGGGGAACTACTAAGTTGCATATGCCAAGTTCATATTACATTATAAATGTATTTCACTCGTAAAATCAAAGTTGCTTGAACTATATCATAAATATTGAATTTGTACCAAGACTAAGGGATGAGGATGGTTGGATAACTCAATGTGAATATTCCATTACCCAAAATCAACTTTCATCTCACAAAGGTTATCATGACATATTGTCAATGCCATTAAACAATATGGGAACAAGGAAATCAATAAGGAAAAAGATATAGTTATCTAAAGGCTCTAGACCAATCCTATTAAAGAGAATCTCCAGGACATCACATATAATCTTAGAAATCATCTAAAGGTTGTTGATATTTGAAGTTTCAAGTGGCTCAATTACTAGCCTAACTTCACTAGTTGAGGCCCTCGAAGGATTTGTCCAAGGCCTTAGCTTCAAAATTAGCAATGGAAAAAATTTAAAACCTTGGAAGGATTAATTAACAAGAAGGTAAAAAAATTTGTTTCACACTAAAGAATATATTTTCAAGAGGTCGTGTAAGCTTGTATTCACGTGGTTTGGTGAATGCTTACAATTATTCAAACAAGAAATGTGTGATCAATCATTGAATCTAGATGAGTTTTCCATGACTCTATTGTAGATAGTTTATGAACTTACCATGTGTGTACAAATTCCCATGTGATTTTACGAAGAAACTTAGGACTTCATCAATCTTGACATGCTTCAAGTGTACAAAGAATGTGTCAAAAAACAATTATTTAGGGGCATTTGTAACAATTGTATTATGAATTTTATTCGTAAAGTTGGAAACCCCAAACTAAGTACAAGTTGGAGGCATATTACACTTATACATATCTCATATAACATTACCCAAATCTCTCATGCTCAAAGTCATGCACACCTTCCCCGAGTTCACTCACCCTAAGTAAAGTGGATTTATCAAGGGGTATTTTATTCTAGATAATATCATAGCTATTTGGGAAGGCATGGAATGAACTTGTTACTTAGGCCTCAATGCCCTTTTCATCAAGATTGATTTGAATGATTGCAACAAAGTGGAATGGCCCTTCATCTTATCCATACTTAGGAATCTTGGCCTTGGAACATTATTTCTAAGGGTCAATGAAACATTGTTCATAGAAGCATCAGCTTACCTCTCTTTCAATAGGAGTAAATTTAATGAAGTGGGAATTTTCATATCAGTAATTCAAGACTTCCCACCAACACCTAACTTTTATGTTACAATAGTTGAAGCTCTTAAATATATTATTTCTTTTAGAGTCTATCAAGGGCTCATTTAAGGAATTCCCTTTCTAAGCTACATGTGAGTCAACTTATCAATGGGTATGTAGTTGATGATTCATTTCACGCTATAATTGAGGTACGAGAGTCAATTGAAAACACATATAATGCTTATATATTCTTTGCACCCCTTGAAGCTCAAATATCCAATGGACCAAAATGGGTAAGACTCACCAACCTTCCTCTCCAACTTTGGGGTTTTGTATCCCTACAAACATAGGAAATGAGTTTAGTAAGTTTCATATTCAAAGCAAAGAGATAGAAAAAACACATATCATCAAAAACTCCGACATATCTGTGTAAATGGATTTGAAAAGGTTTCCAAATAGAAATCAAGTTAGTGGAAAAATACAATCATTTGATCAACCCCTTAAGTAAGAGTAAGTCACCTTTAAGGGTATAGTTTGTTTTGAAACTAGTCATATAGTAGTGCGGTTCCCTAAAAGAAGTAAAGAAGGTCCCCCCCCCCAAGTGATCACACTAAAATGTCACATGGTGGGTGTCAAAAATGGAATATCATCACCTCCTTAGTAAAGAACCTCCAAAATAAATCCATAGATCCAAAACCACCCTTGGGGCATCAAGGAAAATCAATGCAATAGGGAAGAATCCATCGAAAAAAAAAAAGCCACCTTTGTGAGAAGTCCAACAATTGAAAGAGAAGAAAAGACTCATTCAAGATGGATTGTAGCATCAATTGGCAGCCTTTGGCTCAAGAGAAGTAGCAACACCAAACTCAAAGCGCCAATCAACAAGAAATGATCACACCCCACCCTCATTATGTTTTCTAGGTGAAGGGTTTGATAAACCTATACAAAAAAAGCAATACTTAGAATCTAAAACACAAGAAATAACAATGCACGCACACAAAGAGTACATAGGAATTACCCTAGAAATCCTTAACCAGGAAAACCAAAATAATTGTGAGTTGCTCCTCTCTCTATCTCATTATAATTTCTTCACCATTCACAATACAATATTTAGGTATTATGTAGTGACAAAAACCTTAATTCGTTAACCTAGATTAGATTACAACCCTAATTCCTTAACCATTACTTTACAATGGGGGTTGAAACCATTGGCTGAAATAATATATAACAGAAAAGAAAATTCTGCTTCAATGTATTTTCCCTTGAACCTATGAATGGGGGGCTTGATAGCCCCCCATGCCCCCCAACTAGGAGGATGGGTTATCCCCAAACCCGTTCATTTGGGGGCCATCCCACAAACCCCCATCGGAATATGGATAAGACTACCAACAAAGAATACAATACATATTCAACATTCTTCAACTTGTTGGATACTTAGTAAAAAATGGGGGTAAGGGGAATGCATTCATATATTCAGCTACTATGGGAAACAATGGCCATTAATTCTCTACACCAAGAGAAATTTTCAGTACTAATAAATTTTTTCAATGAATCTGCAACATTCTTTAAGGTATCAACCTTCTCCAACAATAATTTAGTGTTTTCAAACATGTCCCTCACAAAATTGTATTGCACATCAATATGCTTTGTCTTGGAATGGTAAGTATGGCTCTTTGATAGAAAAAATGCAATTGAATTGTCACAACCTATCAACATTGTTTTATGAACAAAACGAATACATGAACACAATATTTGCAACCATATCACTTCCTTACTTCCATGAGTGGCTTCCATGTACTCAAATTCTATAGTTGACAATGCAACTACAACCTACCTCTTTCTCATCCAACTAATTGCTCCACCAAATAGGTTAAATACATAACCACTTGTGGATGTTATACTGCCAATATCTCCATCCCAATCTAAATCAACAAAGCCTTATATATCTATCTTTATGTGATGTCCAAGTCTTTCTTGGTATCATATTGCATAATTTGAAGTGTCACAAAAATATTTGAAGACCCTCTTTACAATCCAATGTTCCTTCCCTGGTTTTGACATATATCAGCTCAAAACTCCCACTGCATGGTTAATTCCTAGTCCAGTATAATCCATAGGATACATTAGACTTCCAACAACAATAGCATGGTGAACATGAGACATGTATTCTACCTCTTCTTGATTCTTAGGACACCAATCTGCAAATAATCTTGCACCTACAGTAATAAGGACTTTTATTGGTTTACATTATTTCATATCAAACCTCTGTAATATTGTCCCAACATATTTCCTCTCATTCAACCAGAGTTTCATGTTTTCTCAATCTCTTTTAATTTCCATGCCTAAAAAAAATATTTGCAACACCTAGATCTTTCATATTAAACTTAGAATACCATTGAGCTTTGGAAAAGTTAATGATTTCCTTGTTGTTTCCATTCAACATATAATCAGCATACAAGATCACATAAATAAAATGGTCATCAACCTGCTTGGAATACACAGTGATCAACTTTGCTTCTTGAGAAACCATGTCCCAATATATAAGTATCAAAATTTCAATACCACAATATTCTGATTGTTTCGATCCATATAAGGACTTCTTCACCTTGAAAACCATATTCTTTCCCTTCACTATAAAACCTTTTATATTTTTCATGCAGATTTGTTTTCAATATCACCATGTAGTAATGTTGTCTTCACATCCATTTGTTCTACTTAAATATCAAAAGCAATAGCAATAGAAAAAATAAACTTGATAGAAATTAATTTAGCAATATGACAAAAAATCTCACCAAAAACAATTCCCTCCACCTAGGAATATCACTTTGCTACTAGGAAATCTGTGTACTTCTATACCTTACCTTTTGCATTCAACTTCTTCTTAAACAGACATTTCCTACCAATAGGTTTTCTTCCAACTAGAAACTCAACTAGATCCCAAGTCTCATTTTTAACGAATGCATACATTTATTCAACCACGAACTTCTTTGAGAGTTTACTATCCTCTAAATCCACTGCCTCCCTAATACTTATAGGATCATCATCAATAATAGATAGATCAAAACTATAAAAATGAATATCGGGTGGAGTATACCTTACTATTTTTCTTCTTTTCTGAATTGATATCCTCAAGTCTAGAGTTTGAGGTTCTTCCTCTCATAATTCATCTTCTTTTGTTGGCTCAGATTCTTCACCCTCCAACTCAAACTCTATTGTCTTTGATTCTTTTTCTCTTGGTTGGACTTCTTGTTTGGGAACATATTTAACCTTTCTAAATACTACATCCCAATAGTAAATAATCTTCTTTGTTATTGGATTCCAAAGCTTATAACCTTTATGCAATATTTATAATCAATAAATATACATTTCTTAGATTTATTATCCATCTTACTCATATTCTCTTTTGGAACATGCACATAAGAATCACAACCAAAAACTTTGAGATGTTTAAGAGAAGGTATTTTTCTAGTCCATGCCTCATGTGGATTTTTTCTACCAGAAAGGATGTGGGTGATCGATTTACCAAGTAACATGCAGTACCCACTACCTATCCCTATAATTCATGTCATAACATTACACCATTGAGCATACTTATTTCCTTTTCCATCAATGTAATGTTCATTATTTTTGCAGCTCCAATTTGTTGAGGTGTCTATGGAGTAGTCTTTTTCCTTGCTATTATGCACTTCTTATAGAATTTATCGAACCCATTTCTGCAAAACTATCCACCATTATTTGTCCTCGTCACCTTTATTTTCTTCTATGTTTAGTTCTCTACAAAATTCTTAAACTTTTTAACTTTAACAAAAACCTCAGATTTCTTTCAGAGGAAATAAACCCATGTTTTCCTCAAGAAATCATTTATAAATGAAACATAATCCAAGAAACAGACACATGTTTTCCTTGATAAATCAGCGATGAATGAAACATAGTACACAAAATTACCTAGTGATAGAACATGAAAAAGTCCAAGAACATCATTGTGTATCAACTCCAAGATTCATTTTTCTCTTGTAGAAAAAGATCGGAATCTCACCTGATTTTGTTTACCACATATACAATGTTCATAGAAATCAAAATCTAAGGAGAAATCAAACATACCTTCAACCATACCTTCACCACTTAAAATTCAAAGGCCCTTCTCTCCAATATGTCCCAGTATTTGATGTCATAGCATTGGCTTCTCTCCAGGGACAATAGGGGTCTTGTATTTTTTTGATATCCTCAAAAACAACAAAACTATTATACCCATCATTAAAATTGGTTCGCAATAGCTTGTACAAAATTCCAATCTAAACTCCCATCATCAATAACATTTCGCCTCAAACCATCCTACATGTTTCTTTTTCAAATACAATATGCACACCCGCATCACCCATCTTACATACATATGTTAGGTTTATGGCCAGATATGGAATGTGTAGAACCCCATGGATATTTCTAACCCTTCCATATATGATCAATATCTTGACCCTTCCACATCCTATCATTTTGGTTGTTGAGTCATCTCCTAGGAAAAAATCACCTCCATTGTAATTTTCGTATTCACTAAACTACTCCCTATGACGATTTGTATGAAATGAAACACCTTAATCGATCAACCATATATCATGATCTACATTTGTGCCTATAGATGCTAAGTAAAAATCACCTCCGTCTGTGGAGGTTTTCGTTTATGTGGAAGGGACATCAACATCTATAGATCTGCAATCTTTCTTATAATGCCCAATGTTACCGCATTTTCAACATTTCCTTATAATGGTCATGGATATTTAGATTTGACCCCTAAGGGATTGTTTTTTCTCTCTTGGTAACGATATTTTATACATTAAACATCCTTGACCATACCTTCCATGGATTTTCTCATCATTTCCTCTAATAACAAGGATGAAACTACATCCTAAAACTTCAATGTGGATTGAGTAGTACTACCAATTGCTACAACAAATTATCCCAAGGGTCTGGTAAAGAACATAACAAGTTAGTACGCTTATCTTATTCTTTTTTCTCAATCTTCTTGTAGCACCGGATTGAAATCTCACCGAGTTTTGTTTACCATATATACAATGTTCATATAAATCAAAATCTAAGGAGAAATCAAACATACCTTCAACCATACCTTTACCATGCAATATTCAAATCCCCTGCTCTCCAATATTTCCCATCCTTTGATGTCATAGATTGTCTTGTCTCCATGGATAGTAGGGGTCTTGTATTTTCCATTTCTATCCTCAAGATTAACAAAACTATTACACCCATCGTTAAAAGTGGTTCCCAACAACTTGTACAAAGTTCCAATCTAAACTCTCTCATCAAAAACATTGTTCTTCAAACCATCATGGATGTATCTTTTTCAAATAAAATATGCACACATGCATCACCCATCTTACTTGCAGATGTTATGTTTCTAGCTAGAACTGGAATGTGTAGAACCCTAGGAAGAGTTCTAACCCTTCCATATTTGAGCAATATCTTGACCCGTCCATGTCTTATGATTTTGGTTGTAAAGTCATCTCCTAGGAAAACATCACCTCCATTGTACTTTTCAGATTCACTAAACCACTCCCTATGAGGATTCATATGAAATGAATGACTTGAATCGATCAACCATACATCATGATCTGCATGTGTGCTTAGAGATGCTAAGTAAATATCACGTCCTTCTTCTGTAGAGGTTTTTGTTTCTATGGAAGGGGCATCAACATTCTTAGATCTGCAATCTTTATTATAATTCCCAACTTTATTGCATTTCCAACATTTCCTTATAGATTGCCTTAGAGATTTAGATTTGGCCCCTATACTTCTTTTTTCTCTCTTGGGAACGACCTATTACAAGTAAAACATCCTTGGCCATACCTTCCATGGATTTTATCATCATTTTCTTAAAAACAAGGATGCAACTACATCCTAAAACTTCAATGTGGATTAAGTAGTGCTACCAATTGCTACAACCAAATTATCCCAAGTGTATAGCAAAGAAAATAATAATCTAATATGCTTATCTTCTTCCTTCATCTTAATATCAACAAAGACAAGTTTTCTTACTAGAGTATTAAATGATTTTAGATGCTCCCTCATGGAGTTGCCAGCCTCTATCCCAAGATGATATAGCTTCTTTCAAATATATAACTTGTTTATAAAAGACTTTCACTAATACGAATTCCCCAAATCATCCCATAGCTTCTTTGCATTGCCTTCACCAAAGACATTCAGCAACACTAAATCTAAGAGGTAGTATCAAATCATGCTTATCACTTTTCTTTCCATCTTTTCCCAATCTTCTTTCAACATATCAATTAGTTTTGTACGCGAATCCACAGCAACCCATTGTTCTCTATATACAAGAAGATAATCCATCTTTAGCCTCCATAACTCAAAGCTCTAGCCGTTAGACTTATCTATTTATATTCTTGAATCGCTCGCCATTTTCTTTACATGAGATTCACTACCCAAATCTTCTATTGAAACACAGGTTTATCATAGACCCAATATACCTTTGCTCTTCATGGAATGAGAAAACCCTTATCAACAAACGAATCACCCTGAATCCAATAATCTATTTCTAATACCACTTGAATATGTTAATAAACCTATGCAAGAAATGCAATACTAACATAATCTAAAACACTATAAATAACAATGGAACACACACATAGTACACAAAGATTTACCCTAAAAACCCAAAAAATACATCCTTAGTAAGAGTTGCTCCTCTTTCTATTCTCATTGTACTTTCCTCACCATTACAATACAATATTTAGGTATTATTAAACAACAAAAACTCTAATTCGTCAACCTAGATTAGGTCACAATCATAAATCCTCACTAGAATTAGTTTACAATGGGTTGCACCATTGTCCAACCCCCAAATCCCCATCAAGATGTGCCTAAATCTACCTCCAAAGAATACACCACATATACAACACCCAGTAGTTGATTTGTAGTAGCAAAGGAAGAGGAAAGGAAAAGAGAATATCCACTACCTCACAAGATCTCCAAGAAGATGAGATTGGAAGAAACCCAAAATGGGAAGAAAGTGAGCACCACCACTTAAATTTATTTTAATATGTATTTCCTACACCTTGCTTTGTCATTATTCTATTAGAGTGTACACATATAATCCAGCTAGAAATGAAAGAAATCAAGTAGACAAAGAAGAACCACTACATAGAAATCCCCTTACCCCTTAAGAGTAGGGGGATTTCACCAGAATCATTTTTTTATCTTTCCCTCTCTATAATCCTTCTCTAGACCAGTAAAGCTTCAAAACATTGACTAAATATTAATCGTTTCTTTGAAGAAGAAGAAAAAATACAAGGGGGCAAAACTCAATGTTACAAGCAGAGCATTAATGGCATGCCAAAACTGGCTCATGAGCCAATGATACTCCTAGCTATAATCAAACTAGTTGTTTAAGTTTTGTGGAATTCATTTTGAGTTCAATGACATAGTGGTATTGAAGGTGTAGCAAAGTTGGGAAATGGATTACCAAGGCTGTGATTTTTCCTACTTGCTTTCATTTGTACAAAAAATCTAGAAGCCACTCATGTTTAATATTCCTCTTGTCAAGCACCCTCAATAGTGCATCCTAGCGATTGAAAATCCCTCAAACTTTTTCTATAGCCTAATTTTGAGGGACATGATGGATTTCACAAATTCAATTGTAAGCTCTATTGCACACCAAGGCGCTAGGAATTATAGGCATCCCAAAGGTTCATACGCAAGCTCATGTTATTTTTTCCAAATGGCTCATTAGGATCTTGGAAGGGAAAAAAACCCTAGAAAGATATTTTAGGAGTTGCATTTTACAAGGAGTCCCACATGGCAAGAATTCATGGCCGAGCTTGAGCCTTTAAGAGTATCATCTTATCCTCAATAAAAGTCAATTAAATGAATGCATGTGTGGTAAAGCATTTCAAAATCGTTGGACACCATCAAGCCATTTTTTAGTTGGAAAGGTGACAAATTTTTCCTTAACCTATCCTTCAATAAGCATTAGCTTTGGAGGTTGCCCATGTTGTTTTTAGAAAAACATCAAAGCATTTCTAATTTGGAAAGGCAATAGTTTTTCCTCAACCTATCCTTAAACAAGCATTAGCTTTAGTGGTTTCCCATGTTGTTTTTGGGATAGAAAGCCCATGGAAAAATCACCCTAGTCCTCAATGTTAAAATTTTCCATAAGAGTTAGGAATTCCTAGATATTTTTTACCCCTAAACCAAGGATTGGGTATACTAAATTGAGCTAAATGAATCATTACATGTTATTAATTTGAATAGAGTTTCCATAGGTTGAAACAAACAATTGAGTCCAAATTACCTCCTCTCAAAGTTAGGCATTGATCCTCCAACTAATTGGTGGAGGTAGTGGGATTGGAATATTGAAGGCCTTCCAAAAATCAATCCAAATAATGGGAATCATTGCTTATTGGCAAGTTACTTCTAGACACAAAATTGAAAAAGTTATGAAAGCTCAAGTCTAAGCTATCTACTTGGATCTTAAAATATAGGAGTGTGAGGAAATCCATTTGATAAGCAAAAAATGACTTTTTGCTAGTTTGGATGCTTGGTTGCCAACCATCATTTGGTTCATCATAGTACCCCTCACCTCCAATTCCCCTTTTGCAATGACCTTGGGTCCCTTAGGCATCTCTCCTAGTAACTTCCATTTTCCAAATTCCCCTAGAAATGAGTCTTAATGTTTAGCACCCACTTATCACCCAACCCCATTTCCTTAAACATAGTCCTTGTCTAGGTGACAATTTTGCCTAGACTGTGGACTTTCAATCTACATGTCAACTCATGAGAATTGAAACAACTATTTTAATTCAAAAATGTGTAATGATAATATTTTCAACCAAACCCCTACAAAAAATAGATTAATTCTTTGGATGATGAAATTTCAATGTGTTAATGTTATTTTTATTTTTTTGTGCTTCAACAAATAAGTACATCTAGAGTCGATTTGCTTACATCATACAAACAATATGTTCCATACGGAGTAATTGGATGATGAAATTTCAATGTGATAATGTACTTTTCTTTTTTAGATGCTTCATATATTCATTCAAAGAAAAAATAAGTGCATTTGGAGTCAAAATCGTTACGTCAAGTAGAGAACAAGGGTTCTAGGAAAGTCCCAATCTACAAAATCGAAAAAGAACATCACATGAACCCAAGTCTGCACAAGGAGGGACTTGACATCACGAAAAAGTGTGCAATGGTCAACTCGCAAGAGTAGAGCCAATGCTTGCTTAAAGCTCCACAACTCCCCAAGAATAAATGGATGAGGAACCTACTCAAAGGTAAATTTACAACGATGTTTCCATAGAACCAATTAAGCAAATGAATTAAAATCCAAAGTAATTTACAGTTGTCACTGACCATCCAAGTGTACAAACTAGTAATGCTAACTTTTTAAGTGGGTATCTACATAAGAGGAGTTCCTACCCAACTCATAAACATCATTCATATCATAGATATAAAAATGCTTCATACTCTGTCATTTCCAATCCTGTCATAGAGGGATTTCCCCATGCATCTACATTTTAGATAAAACAATGCTCTAAAATCATACAACAAAGACCCTCTAAAACATGTTGTCACCCCTAGAAATATTTTGAGCATCTCATAAACAATCATCCATGTATGCCACTACTGAGAGTTTTGATTCTACAAATACTTCCAAAAAACACAATTCTTTTAGAGCCAAAATTTTCCCTACATAAGTTGGTGAGAGTCTAATATAAACCCCTAAAAATGGAAGATCCCAAGCATCCCAATATATCTCACACTGCCAACCATGAAATATAGAAATTATTTTCCAAGCCGGCCTCTTGCAATAGTGAACTCACAAGAGTAAATCCAACACTTTCCTAAAGCTTCACAACACCCCAAGAGTAAAGGGATGAGGAATTGCCTCAAAGGTAACTTTACAACAAGGTTTCCACAAAATGCCAATTGAACCAAACAAATTAAAATCCAAAGTAATTTATAGTTGTCTCTAACCATCTAAGTGTCCAAATTAGTACTGCCAACTTTTTTAAGTAGGTAACTACATTAGAGGAGTGCCAAACCAACTGATAAAGATCCTTCATCTCATAGATATAAATATGCTTCCTACTCTGCTAGCTCCAAATACTGTAATAAAAGGCCTTCCCCATGCATTTGCATTTTAGATGAACAATGCTTTGAAATCATACAACAAGGACCCTCTAAAACATATCCTCCCTAGAAAGCTTTTGAGCATGGCAGTCAATACTTCATGTATGCCACTATTGAGTGTTTTGATTCCACGTATCCTTCACAAAACACAATTATTTCAAATCCAACCTTTGAATCCCTGCATAAGTTGGTGAGACTACAATATGTTCCCCTGAAAATTGAAACATCCATATTGGCCAAGATGTTAGATCCCAAGCATCCTAATATCTCTCAAATTTCCAACCATGAAATCCAAACACTATCTACCAAGTTTCCCATGCCCTCTCAAGTGGAACTGAAGTTGGGATCACAAATGCCTTTGCATTACCTATAATGTCATAGATCTGAAAATGACCATTAATTCATCTAGTATGTGTTAAATATACAGCATCATGAGACATTCTCCAAACCCATCTTGTGTAGCCAAGATTGATCCTCCTGTATAGAGGTGAGCACTTTGATTTCCATCCGTGTAAAGGTTATTCCTCCCATATAGAGGTAATTGATCAAAGTAATGATGTTGTAAAATCTTGTTGGACAAGGCTCCGGACTTGTGTGTGTCAAGTCATGATTCTAATGTGAACCTTCCGTACAAAGGTATCCATGGGATGGACCTCCCCATATAGAGGTGGACCTTCTATATAAAGGTCATGCTTTACTTGTTAAAAGCATTTAATGTTGTGTGATGTATTATTAACCATGATCACTAGTTGCTATTAAGTCTCCTTTAGAGATTGATCACCTCTAAAGTGAATTACTTTAGCATATGATCATTTGGTCCGGAATAATATAATATGATTACAGCATCCAATAATTCTTCTTAGTATAATGTAACGTGATGGATAATTAAAGTTAGCACATATTGACCATGCAATAAGAGATAAAGAAATAAAAGATAAAGCATAGAGATCAAGAGAATTCGAAATTTCCCATGCAAACACTTCAGCTAATTAAAGAGAACTCGAATTGTTAAAGCTTCAGTTATAAAGCTTTAGTTAAGTATCAATGTATGCCTCAATCAATGCTTTAGTTAAAGCATCAGTTAAAGATATGCCTCAGTTAACGAAAGAACTCAAAGTGGTCACTTCAAGTAAATCAATCAGCATGATTTCAGTTAACTAAGTGTTAATAAGAAGGACTAGTTAACTAAAGTGTTTTCACTTTAGTTAAACTAAAAACAACACTTCAATAAATCAAGGAGAACTCGAATTGATCACTACAATGATGTCATCAAGGATCAGTTAAAGAGAGTTAACTAAGTGACAACGAATAAGATCTAGTTAACTAAGTGATGACACTTAAGTTAGCCACCTAACTAAGTGGGAAAGCTTTCAGTTAAGAGGCAAGTTCATCCTAAGTGACAACTCAGTGAGATAAAGCATTGCATGAGAAGTGGGGCGCACTCTGCATGCAAGATTGATACATCCAATTTGAGGGTGAGTTCATCCTAAAGTTAGAATATAAAAATAGAAGAGAAGAATGTATAAATATGTTATACGGGATTGATGAATTCAATGTGAAGCTAATTCTCTTCTCCTTTGAAAGCAAGGCGCTTCTCTTTGTGTGCAGAATATTATTATTGAAGGCAAGGTGCTTCTCTGATTGATCTATCTTCTCTATTGCTTATGTATCTTCACCAAGAGTGTTTGGTGATCTCTTATCTTCTGAAAGCAATATGCTATGTTGTAAAAGAAAGCACTCTATGTTATCCACTATATTATACTGAGAAGAATTGATGGGGTTTTTGTTCTCATAGTTTTGAGGATTTTCCCCAAGGTGTATCTTGTGTTATGGTTGTATGAATTTCATGTGATTGAATCATCTCATTGCTTCAAGTTTTAGCATCTAAAAGAATTAAAGATCAAAGCTCAACCAAATATTAGTAGCATGTTGACACTACTGACCTTATTAATTCCTCTAGTATGTTTTAATTAAGTTGCTTGAACAATATCATAAATATGTAATCTTGTACCAAGACCAAGGGTTGAGGATGGTTGGATCACTTGGTGGAAGGATTCCATTGCCAAAACTTGCTTTCATCTCACAGATGTTATGGCAAATTATTATTGCCATAAAACAGAAGAGTGTTGGACATGTGTTGTAGTCTTTGTAGGTTCCAAAGAAGGGAGTTCGAGGGGGTTGATTAGCCCCCTTGATAGGGAAGAGTAGGGGGCTAGCAAGCCCCCCGGAAAAGGTTTTGGGGCAGCACCCTCGAAAGAAATTTTTTAGGTCATTTTTTGGTCTGTTTTGAGTTATTTTCGACCTATGGTTTTGTGTGCCATCGTAAACTAATTATGTTCAAGGAATTGGGGTTGTAATATAATCTAGGTTAATGGATTAGGGTTTTGGATGCTATAATATTGTATTGCAAACAGAAAAGATAATACAATGAAATATTGAGTGGAGAAACTCTCGGGAATGTTGGTTTTCCCAATTTTAGGTTTCCAAGGTAAATCTTTGTGTAATGTGTGCATGAGTCATTGATATTTTTTGGTATTGTTTTTTCTCTACACAAGTTTATCAAAGTTCTTCAATATAGAATAAGGAAATCAATGGGGAATTAGATATGGTTAGCCAAAATCTATAGACCAATCCTATTAAAGAAAATCCTCTGGCCACCACAACCAATCTTAGACATCATCTAAAGGTTGTTGAGATTCGAGTTGCAAAGGTGGTTCAATTGGTAGCTAGACATCACTAGTTGAAGACAAGGCAAAGGCCCTCGAAGGATTTATTTTAGGCCTTAGCCTCAAAATCAGCAATGAAAAAAATTGAAAACGTCAGAAGGATTAATTAACAAGATATAGAAAAAGAGTTTGTTTCTCACTAAAGAATGGGTTTTCAATCTCAAGGTTTGAGTGAAGCACATAGGAAGCCATGTAAGCTTGTATTGGCATGGCATGGCGAATGCTTAAGAGTGTTCAAACAAGATTGTGTGATCAATCATCAACTATGGATGAGTTGTCCACAAATCTATTACAAATAATTGATGAAGTTACCACCTTTAGACATATTCTTGTGTGATTTTACAAAGCAACTTAGGACTTCATTAGTTTGGACACGCTTCAAGTGTACAAAGAACCTGTCAAAAAGTAGTTATTGGGGGCAATTCTTAACAAAGGTGTTATGAATTTTATTCTTAAAGCTAGAAACCCCAAACTCAGTACGAGTTGGAGGAATATTACACTTCTACATATCTCATACAAGATATTAGCCAAACCTCTAATGCTCAAAGGAACAAACCCTTCCCAAGTTCACTCACCCTAAGGAAAGTGGATTTATCAAGGGGCATTTTATTCTAGATATCATCATAGTTGTTTGGGAAAAAATGGAATGAACTTGCTACTTAGGCCTCAATACCCGTTTCATCAAGATTAATTTGAAGGACTACAATAGAGTAGAATGGCCCTTCATCTTAGCCATTCAAAAGGACCATGGCCTTGGACCATTCTTTATACCAATCAATGAAACATTGTTTGTAGAAGCATCGTCTTACCTCCCTTTCAATCGGAGTAAATCTAATGAAGTGGTTCTTTTCATATTGATACGTCAAGGCTGCCCACTAACACATACCTTGTATGCTACAACAATGGAAGCTTAGAGTTGGTCAAGGGCTCATCAAAGGAATTCTCTTGCCTGAACTAGATGCAAGTCAACTTGGCAATGAGCAATTTGTTGATGATTTGTTTCTCATTATACTTGGGGAGCAAGAGTTGATCAAAAACACATATAATGCTTAGATATTTTGTGTACCACCTAAAGCTCAAATATCCAATGCGCCAAAATAGGTAAGACTCTCCAACATTTCCCTCTAATTTTTGGGTTTTGAATTCCTGCAAGACATGGGAAACACATTCAGTAAGTTTTTTCTTTGAACCAAATAGACATGTCAACACATATGCCCACTTATATGTGGAAATGGATTTCAATAAAGGCTTCCCGACATAAATCAAGTGATGTTAAAAGAATACCCCTATATCAACCCCTCAACTATGACCAAGTTGCTTTCATGTGTAGAGCTTACTTCGAAAATGGTCATATAACATGGTGGGTGGGAGCAATGGAATTTCATCACCTCATTAGCAAAGAACCTTTGAAAATAAATCCATGTGTCCAAAACCACCCTTGAGGCATCAAGGCGAATAAGAGCAATAAGGAAAGACTACAACGAAGTCAAAAAACCAAAGCAAGACCCCAAGCCACCTCTGCAAGAAGTCCAACAATTGGAAGAGAAGAAGAGAGTCATTAATGATGGATCGCGACAAGCATTGGAAACCCTAGGCTCAAGAGAATTAGCACCACCAAACTCAATGAAACAATCAACGAGTAATAATCACACCTCACCCTTACTACATTTTCCCAATAGCTAAGTCGTAGTAGCACCAAAAGAGAAAAGGCAAAGAGAATATCCACTACTTCACGAGAGCTCCAAGAAGATGAGATTGGAAGAAGGTGAGCACAACCACCAAAAATTATTTTAATAAGTATTGCGTCTACACCTTGTTGTAATAAATTTATCAAAGTTTAACATGTAATCCTAGGATTCTCCCTAACAAATGAAACCATTTTGTTATCTTTCCCTCTTTATACTCCCCCCCCAGATTATTAAAGATGGAAACTTTTACTATATATTAACCATTTCTTGAAAGAAAGAAAGAAATCCTATGTGCCAAAACTAAATGTTACAAGCAAAGCATTA
This sequence comes from Larix kaempferi, assembly GCA_027924585.1. Classification (NCBI taxonomy): domain Eukaryota; kingdom Viridiplantae; phylum Streptophyta; class Pinopsida; order Pinales; family Pinaceae; genus Larix; species Larix kaempferi. Next base: position 3,133,845 of record BSBM01000318.1, on the reverse strand, counting down.
ATGGCATGCCAAACAATCTCATGAGCCAAGGATACGCCTAGATATAATAAAACCAGTTGCTTAATTATTTGTGCGTCCATTGAGTTCAATGACATAGTAGTCTTGGGGGTGGAGTAAAAAGTTGGGAAATGGATTACAAGGCCATGATTTTGGCTACTCATTTTCAGATTTGTACAAAAAAATCTAGATGCCAATTAGGTTTAATTGTCCTCTTGTCAAGCACCCTTAATAGTGCTTCCCTAAGATTGAAATTCCTTCAAAAAAATTCTATGGTGTCATTTTGAGGAAATGATGCCTTTCATAGAGTCAATTGTAACCTATGTTACACACCAAGGAAATAGGGGGTATGGGTATCCCCAAGACTCGTACCAAAGCTCATGCTCTTTGTGCTAAATGGCTCATCAGGGCCTTGAAAGGGAAACAACCTTAAAATCTTCTCTAAGGAGTTTCGTTTTACAAGGAGCCCCACATGGAAAGAATTCATGATTGGGCTTGAGCCTTTAAGGGTCTCATATTAACCCCATGCAAAGTGAATTAAATGAACATTTGTGGTGTAAAGCATTTCAAAATCACAGAAGAAAATCAAGCCATTTTTTAGTTGGAAAGGCAGTAGTTTTTTTCCTTAACCTATCCGTCAATAAGCAATAGCTTTGGTGGTTGCCCATGTTTTTTATATAGAAAACCCATGAAAAAATCACCCTAAACATCAACGTTGTAATTTTCCAGAAAGAATTAGGACTTCCTAGATATCTTTTACTCCTATATTGAGGATTGGGTATACTGAGTTGAGCTCAAGGAATCATTCAATCCCATGAACTTGAATATAGTTGTCATAGGTCGGAACAAACATTTGATTCCAAATTACCTCCTCTTCAAGTTGAGCATCAAGCCTCCAACTAATTGGTGAAAGTAGTGGAATTGGAATATTTGAAGGCCTTCTAAAAATACAAGCCAATCAATGCACAACATTAACTTAATGGCAAGTCACTTCTGGACACATAATTGAAAAAGTTATAAAATCTCAAGTCTAAGCTATCTACTTGACTCTTCAAACCTAGGTGTGAGGAAATCCCTATGTTAAGCTAAAAAATGTTTTTTTGCTAGTTCGGATGCCTAGTTGTAGGCCAGCATTTGGTTCATCTTAATATCCCTCAACTCAAACGCCCCTTTTCCAATCACCCCAAATTTCTTGAGCATGTCTTCTAGTCAATGAGTCTCAATGTTTAACAACCACTTATCACCCAACCCCATTTCCTTGAACGCAATCATTGTAGGTGAAAATTTGCACTGGACTATGGAGTTCCAATCTACATGACAACTCATACGAATTGAAACATCTATTTTATTGAGAAAAAGTGAAATAATAGTACTTTCAACCAAGCCCCTACAAATAAGATTGGTGTTGTGGTTGATGAAATTTCAAAGTGTTAAATGTTACAAATAAGATTGTTGTTGTGGTTGATGAAATTCCAATGTGTTAAATGTTTCCTTCTTCTTCTTTTGTGCTTCAACAAATAAGTAGATCTAGAGCCAATTTGGTTACATCATACAGACAAAAGGTTACAATCAAAGTAATTGGGTGATTAAATTTCAATGTGTTGATGTTTTTTTCTCTTTTTTTAATGCTTCATATATTACTTCAAAGAACAAATAAGTGCATCTAGAGTCAAACTGGTTACATCATGTAGAGAATAGGGGTTCTAGGAAAGTCCCAATCTACAAAAGTTAAAAAGGACATCACATGAGCTTGTGGTCCTACAAGGAGGGACTCAACATTACGACAGAATGCACAACAATTAAGTCACAAGAGTAGAGCCAATGCTTTCTTAAAGCTTAGAAACTCCCCAAGAGTAAAGGGATGAGGAAGCTCCTCGGAGGTATCTTTACAATAGTGCTTGCATAAAATCCCAGTTGAACCAAACAAATTATAAGCCAAAGTAATTTACAGTTGTCCCTTACCATCAAAGTGTCCAAGTAATGCAAACTTTTAAGTGGGTACCTACATTAGAGGAGTGCCTAAACAACTCATAAAGATCCCCCTCTCATAGATATAAATGTGCATACCACTTTGCCAACTACAATCCCATCATAGAGGGCATTGCCCATGCATTTGCATTTTAGATAAACAATGCTCCAGAATAATACAACAATGACTCTAAAACATGGTGTCACCACCAAAAATCTTTTGAGCATGGTAAACAATCTTCCATGTATGCCACTACTAAGTGTTTTGATTCCACAAATCCTTTCAAAAACACGATCCTTTCTGAGCCAACCTTTCCCTACATAAGTTGGTGAGAGTCCAATATGACCCCCTGAAAACTGAAACATTCATATTGGCCAAGATGCTCTATCCCAAGCATCCCAAGATCTCTAAAACTACCAACTGTGAAATCCAAGGATTGTCTAACAAGCCTCCCACGCCCTCTTGAGTAGAATCGAACTTGGGATCATAAATGCCTTTGCATTACCAATAATATCATAGATCTAAAAATAACCTTTAATTCCTCTATTATGTTGACCATATTGAATTCAGTGATGCACTAAGCCCTAACAAGGGGCAACCCCTTCCACTGCTTGTATAACCCATTTTCCTACAAGGGCCACTCCCCCCCACTTCCCCCCACCCCCCTTGGGCTTTTACATTAGGGAGGCCCAAACCCCCTTGATCTCAATGCAAGGTCAAAATTTCCCAAGATATCAAAGGTAGAGCCCATTAGCACCTCCTCATTTTCCCTAAAGAAAGCTTTGGAGCACACCTTTTTACTCCTCATCTCTTTACTTCCCAATACATTAATCTTTCTCTATAGATTGCAATGCATGTTCAAAAAGTGGGGTGGATGGTGCTCACCTACACCAATGCATAGACAATTGGGGTGCGTACACTGCACCATGAGCCGACAAACTCCAATTTCTTCCCCGGCTCTTTCTGTGAAATCCAATGGTCTCAACACATTGGTTGTCAACCTAACCATTGCTCTACCAAACCATGAGGCAACACCATGAATGATGCTAGGCCCTCAAACAATAATATTTCCTACATTTCCCCTAGCTATTTCTAAGATTGAGAAGCCGGAATAGAAATAGAAATGCTGGAAAATTAATGTCCTTGACCACAAAACTGAACACGGGGAGGACCACAAACAATGATAAGGATGATCCACTAGGCTCGGCCCTAATTACAGTTTTAGTGTGATCTTTCTTTTTGTAAGACGTTATATTGTGCATTAGTTATGCTCACCTTAGTGGCTTCTTTTCATTTTGTTGCTGAACACTTTGGTGTTCACAAAGTGGTGTTTTAAATTGTGTTTATGCTCTAGGGCAATTTTGTTAAACTTCATGGTAATTATTACTTACTTGTGCTAGTGCTGGCCCTGGTCACCCTTTTTTAACAAATGCCCTATGTACAAAATGTTCATTTTTAATAGTAAAAGCAGAATGGTTTTGTCAACAAGGGCGTGATTGGTTGGTAGAGAAAAGATGTTATTATTCCCCCCCACCCATGTTCAAACCCCTCTAGAGACCAGTCCATTCCTCTTGGGTTGTATCAACAGACCATTTCATATGGTTGGGATTAAGTGTCCTTGGTGAATTTGGTGGAATAGATACCCCCCCAGACGCAACATCTTAGCCAAAGTGTAACCTCGGTGAGTTGTGAGACGTAAACTTCATTGTAATATCCTATGTTGGAAGGTGTCGCTTGCACATGTTGATCAGAAGTGCCCATCAAGAAACAAGCATTTTCTACACACAAAAAATGGAGCAATATAAACAAGGGACTCATTGTCAAGGGGAAATTGCTGAGCTTGGCCCAAGGACTGCCAAGTAGAACTGATATAAACCTTATTTCATCATTAATGAAATTGCAGTTCCTTCTTTCATCTCTGTATATTATACTCCAATCATCTCAATGTTGATATAGTAGCTAGCTAAGTCGGCCCAGAAATAACAAATAAATAATTATTATGCTGCCCAGAAGACAAGTCGGCCCAGTTGAAGAAGACAAGTTGGCCCCAGTTGGAAAAGTCACCCAGAAAACATGTATAAATAGAGATGGCGTCCACCTCATTTGCACCATTCACTCAAGTTCACTCAAGCAAGGAGAAGTTCGCTCTGGGTTGTAGAAGACAAATTTTTGGGGCTCTTTCTTTTGTATTTTCTCTATTTGTGATATCTCTGCATATAGATCACTTTCATATCTGGTTGTACTTGTACTATGTACTGAATCTCTGAGTGAGAAAGGATTGCTGAATTTTCCTGAGTTTGGGTTTTCCCAGGGTAAACTATTGTGTCTTTTGTGTTTGTGTGTATGCTTATGATATAATTGAAAGAGATGAAAATTATACTGTTACATCATTAAAAATCTAACACTCATTTATTCTTGTTACTGTATTTGCAGCTGATGTATGCATAATTGAAGGATAAGCATTTTCTGTGACCACAGTTATTGAAGGCAACTGTCAGCTTCTATTGACAGCCACCATGTCACTTCCAGGACTTTACCATAGTGTCAAGTTTCAACAATGGTATGACCTACTGTGCCTTGCTAAGCTCATCGGCGTCATGCTGGTAGCATGTCAGTTTTATGTTCAGTTATTCAGTGCACAAGTTTACAGAATTGTGTACTGTAATTTTGCACAAACATTGCAATTTAAAACATCAGAAGGTCAACTGGTTGGGCAAAAAGCAGCAATCAGAAAAATTTCAAATAATCAAAGAGAATCCAGAAACCTCTGAGCAACAATGATACAACTCAAGTTTCAACCATAACAGTAAATACATGAGTTCCAACAATTTGTAATATGTAACGCTTTCCTGTGAATGATCTACCATTCTGATATCCTCTGCTCATGTGTAACACTTGTATTTCAAGCATTGCATACAACTGACCATTAACAGAGTTATAGATTTCACCCTAGTTTTATGAGTAAAAAGATAGGAAAAAACCTCTTTTCCCAACAGCATAAAAGAACAGCTACTTACACCTCATTCCTATTTACATATTTCATTAAAAAAATTAAGATTAACTAGCCAGCCGATTTCTCAGAATTGGAATCTAACTGGAAAGTCAGGATACAGAAAGTGACACCATTCAACAAATTAGTGCGACTCAGGGAAGGCACTAGACTCATATTTCATGCTCTGCTAAGTGAACAAGTATTTCCAATCGTTTGTCAAACTCATAGGCACTCTCATCTCTTTTATCAAGTTCAGCTGCTTCAGCCTCAAGCCATTTTTCTCTCAAGTCATCAAGAATATTTCCCTGTTTGGACTTTCCCTCCTCTCCAGGGGCACTAGGAGCAGTAGTACGTTGTGAAGAATCACCAGAGGGTGGTGGCAGGCTCAATAACATCCTACGGAATTCACGTGTGTCAGCAAAAGCCTCAAAGTTGAGACCCATTACATCTAGACAATGCTCCCTAATCTTCCAAACCCCATACCTGCACATGATAACATATTTTCAGAAATGCAACAATCAAAGAACAGAGCCACAGACATACTGAGGAACACCTAATGATTACAAACACTTAGTTTAAAATGTGACTTACATATCTGCCAGCATTAGCCAATGGCACAACTCTGCAGGGGATGCTGTTTCCAATTGTGGTAACAATGCATCTGCTACAGCCCGTTTTAGGGAGAATAATAAATATCTTGAAGCAGCATCAAACATCTCTTCTGCCTGCAGTCCAAACCAATTACAAGGTTTTCAGCGTCAGCCTTGATAACAAATGGAACCTAATGCATTCCATCAATCCAACATATTTCCAATTAAATAAAAGTACACAGTTTGACAAGGCTATTTTTGGCGTAGAAAGATAACTTACTTGGTCTGGATCAATGTCCATCACCTTGTCAGTATACCTGGTTATTCAACTCACAGATCAGAATACTGGGGTAAAAGTAATTTAAAAGAATGCAATTGCCATCAAATTTTTGTCTTGAAACCAGAAAGTCAATTAATTATGTTTTGATATAGAGACGACACTGCAATATTTGAAATAAGTTAATAAACTGAAAACTTTTAACGACGTCTCAGACAAATCAACCGAAACTCACATGTACTCCAGCAACTTTTCAAATGCTTCAGTACTCAAATCATGTTCTTCAAGAAGTGGAATAGCACCACTCTGCAGTCCTTCCCTTCCTTCAAGAAAACCAGTAGTCCAAGACAGCCTTGCCTTAAAGTACTCTGATCTTGAAGCCAATATCACTTGGTGGCTTCGGAATCTCTTCCCTTCTACTATGAAACAGACGTCAGCATGATCCTCCAAAAACAGTTCATCAACATCCTGACTGCAATGCCCAACAGACTCTCGATGATTTTCAGACTGATTACCATCTACAATTTTGCATTTATCTTGAAAGAGAGTGCTTATATTGGAACAGACTTCCCTCCTATTCACCAACTTCTGATCATCTCCAGTAACAGCATCCTGTCCAGATGTTGCCTTGCTGTCCCTTTTCTCACTATGAACTTCACTATTATCAAAGTCATTTTTCATGGTGTCAAATCCATTTGCATGCTCCAACATATCTGAAGTAGAAATGCTGGTGGTTTGTCGCAACTGCTGCAAACTTTCCATCTCTCTCCTAGACTTCTCAAATGACAAATGCAAAAGCCGGTGCATGGCAGCAGGGAGCCTCTCTTGTTCTGGAAGGGAAGATCCCTGTAAAATAAATCTCTTTTGAGAGTCATCAGCATTTCTCAGTGATTTATATTCAGCATATTTCTGATGGACCAGCTCTTTCTCGAGAACAGTTTTTAGTTCCTTGCATTTGCACACCTTACAAATTCTAACCAAATCTTCCATGTCATCCACAGCAATGTCAAGCCTATCAGAATAAAAGAAATGGACAAGGCTATATAATGCAGGATAAGACAACTTCTTTGAAAATCTGATTTCTTTCCGGGACTTCCAGTCTGTCTCGAATTTCTTCTTAAAAAATGGTGATCGTGCAACTAAAATGGCTCTATGTGCTTCGATGGGTCTTCCTTGAACATAAAATGTAATGTCTGGAGCAAAGTCAGTGCCAAAATGCTCGCTCAACAATCCATTTCCTGCTGATATAATAAAAAACAGTGAATATTTTGAGTAGTCGCTTGCAATTGCTCATTTGTCTACTTCCCAAAAACCATTTTCTTCGTCATCAAATTAAAACTAATCATTAACAATCCAACTATACAACTATATCATAGTCACACAACTTGGACTCTAGAACAAATCAGCTAATTGGAGGAGCAAGAGTATGACTGGGAATGACTAAACTGGGCAAACAAAAATTCCTTAAAAAATACAGAAGTTTTCACAAAATGTTTTGATGATTTCCATTCCATGACAATCCTCTTCATACACATCAAAATAAAGGCTTTGATGATTTCCATTCCATGAGAATCCTCTCCACACACATCAAAATAAAGGCAAGTAAGGCTAACATGAAATTTTAGATTACTTCAAATAGTTTATATACAAAAAATCCAAAATTTATATGTACAAGAATCTAGACTTTAAGCACCATGGATGGTTGACCATGACATCAATAAAGAAAACAAGTAAATATCCAAACAAAATGAGTGGGCAATGCCCACTGCCAATGCTAACCAATCATTATAGTCTCCCAAGTAGCAATGCATACTGTAATTGTCGTCATGAATGGAAACTGGAAGCACATGTTCCTGTATCTCAAGGTTTTATTTTCCCAGTGTCTAGCCAACTGAAGTCATCATGGAATGCTGGATCCTCTGTCTCAACGATCTAAACTGGTTTTAACACAACCTCCTCCAACTCACTCACAATGGCATTCTTGATTCCTGATGATAATAAGATTGAGGACTCATTGTAAAAGAAAGCTGGGTTTATATCAAACACAGCAACAAGCGAAGGCATGTTATGTCAATGTTGCACCATGAATCAAAGATATCCCAGAGGCATATCATGGATCGGACACGTGTTTTGGAAGTGTCCTGTTTTAGGACACGTCCAAAACACGTGTCCGACACAATGTCAGGACGTGTCCCAACCTGCGGGAACCGTGTCCCTAAAACAGGACACTTCTAACCCAAAAAAATTGTAAAAAAACAATTTTAACCTCATTCATTCACATTTTTCAGTGAGGCTTGAGCTCTGAGAAGGGTTTTTTTTTGCAGGTGAAGAGCATTAGAAGGTTTTCCATCTTGATCTAACCCTTTTTGTATTTGCCAGTGGCATTTCAAGTTTCAACATCTATGTAATACATTTTGATTTTGATGACTTCTGACATCTATGTTAATGAGAAATATGATTCTGACATCTATGTTAATGAGAAATATGATTCTGACATCTATGTAATACATTTTGATTTTGATGACTTCTGACATCTATGTTAATGAGAAATATGATTCTGACATCTATGTTAATGAGAAATATGATTCTGACATCTATGTAATAGAACATTTTGATTTTGACGACTTAATGAGAAATTTTATGAGTCTGCGAGAACCCATCGCACCGATGGAATTATAGCCCTCCATGTTTGTCATCCTTCTCTGTCTGCAGCTAAGTTACCAAAAACGTTGGTCTAGCAAGCTGGAAACGCCGATCGACGTTTCAAACACGGAATCGGAGGGGATACGGAATTGAAGCGACAGTGATACGTTTCAACGCCATTTCAGAAATTTGGAAGCGTCGCTTCAGAAATTGGAAACGGAAATTGGTCGTTTTAGGGCAAAATCGCTCCTCCCAAACACGATAGCATCGCATTTGACTGCTGGTTCGAGTGTTGAGTGTTGAGTGCGACTGTGCCACTGTGTAGAGTGTTGAGTGTTGAGTGCCGAGAGGGCCGAGAGTCCTTTGCTGAGAGGGTCGAGTCGCTGACAGTTTGAAACTTCGAATCGACCTATGACCAGCGACCAACGACCCATGAGTCAATTCTTTGATTCAGAGTTTAGTTCGACCCACGAGTCACGACCTGCAAGTTGCAACAGCATGGACAGCGAGCTGTGAAACGGCTTGATCTCAGGTGACGGGTTACAACTTACGGCCCACGGGTTTGTAGTGAGAACAAAGCTCGCCGACTCGGATGGAGAGAAGTGAGAACTGAGAACAAAGCTCGCCGGCTTGGGGGGAGCTCCAAGGAGCACGTCACATGGACGGTGGAGGGCTAGCCGCCAAATTTCATGATTTGCTAATTTTTTATTTTAATTTTTATTATCTTATCGTTTGTATAGTTTGTAACTTTGCTTGTGATATAAACTTACAAATCTTTTAATTTTTTTTTATAAATTAGAACACCCTTCATTTTTATTATCTTATCTCTTTTAGTTTTATAATTTATACTATATAGTTTGCTTGTGTTAAAAACTTATAAATCTTTTTTTTTTATTATAAATTAGAACACCCTCCCTCATTTATATGACATGTTTGGATTCCAGAAAGTTAATCAACACCAAAATAATAAAATATGTATCATTTTCCAAAAATTGGAATAAACTCTTTTACTCAAAACCCAATTTTTAAATACTATGATTTTAGGACCTTAAGCCTTAAATTTTAGTTAGATTATATATATATATATATATATATGCCATTTCCCTGCCGTATCGTATCCAAATTTTTTGAAAATTTGTCGTATCCGTGTCCCCCCCCCATATCCGTATCTGTTTCAGTGCAACTTAGGTCTGCAGTTTGTGATGTATTTTTATTATTCTTCCATGTACATTTATATATTACATTGTTTGGCTCTTAGCCTCTCAAATCAAGTAAGGGAGCACACCAATAAGTATTCTGTGGGACCATATTCCACAAACAACATCACAAGGGGATTCATTTTACATAGGGGAGGTTACCCCTTATTTATATTCCTACCCACGACATTCAATCTAAGTGGCATAATCTAGAATATAAAGGGTGTTTAGAAATGGGAAAAGATAATAATAGGGTGTGGCCACCATCCATGTAATCTAATCAAATAGAAATAGTCCTATTTTGGTTGGCTTTCTTATGCCTCTTGCGGGCATCCAATAGTGGGGGCGAGGGAAGCCAATCACCAACCTTTTTCCCGTGTTCCAATAGTGGAGTGAGGCCTATTCCTTTCCGCTAATGGGGGTTTCAATTAGGTCTATCATTGACATATGCATTGTGATTTGTGAATGTGTAATGTGTATTGATTGTAATTTCTATTGAATGTTTGTAAATGTTCTAGTTTCTACAAAAAATTGGATCTAAATGTTTATAATATATATATAGCACGGGTACCGCTCCCGGCTTTTAGGAAACTCGTTCCCAAAGTTCCGACGTTCCAGGGAACTTGGGAACTTGTAGGAAACTTTCCAAATCCAACGGGAACTGTCCCGGATGGTTGGGAACTTACTGGGAACTTTTACCCTCTAAAATTGGGAATTTGGAAACTTTTTCTTGCACATTTCCTTCACCCAAAGCTTCCACGCATTCATGATCGCCACATGGGTTGTTAACGACATTCCTATTTCCTCGCGACCATACACACATGGTTGACTCAAAATTGTTTCTCTAGAAAACTAAGTTGCAGTAAAAGTCTATTTCGTGCTACCTTGTCGAGTTGGTGCACTGATCTATGTCTACCGACCGTGCTAGAGTATCCACTCGTCCCTACATTGAATTGCAATTACCACTAATCAATAATAAATATAAATCTATTTTAACTTTTTATATATTAAATAAAAGAAAGTAAATTTATATATTTTACTATTTACTTTATGAATAATAAGATATAAACTTTTAACTAAATGGAAATAGTTTTAAATCTTATTTTAAAACTAAATTCATATATTACATTTAAATAAAAAGTATCTTGATATTTATTTTATAATAATTTAAATTTGATTATTTATACACCTTTGCAAATACCCTAGCATAGAATGTCTTGTAAACATATAATATTCTAATACATTTAATCATAGTTGACACAAAACTGAAAACTTACTCTATACATATAGCCACAAATATAGGGACCATAACTTCTAAAAGTTTCCACTTTAAGAGAGTCTACCTTATATAATCAATGACGTGGTTGGTAATCTTGATTTTATTGCCATTTCCATCTACGAAGAGCATCCAGTTACAACCATAATATAAGGGATAAGCTAAGTCATCTAGTTTGTGTAATGTTTTTTTTCGTCTCTATGTTTCTTCTCTTCTCATGTTTTTTTAATTATTTTATTTTTATATTTTTAATATTTTTTAATATATATTATTGTCGTTCCCAACCTATCGTTTCCTGCAAATTTGGGGGAAACTTCTAGACGTATCTGATACTCTGATACTCGTACCCACATTCCCGCGCTCTAGAAACTTGTGCAACATATATATATATATATATAACATGTCCTCTATGTCATAATTCCAAGGGTTGTCATATCCATGTTGGATACTCATATTCCCATGTCCTCGTGTCAGGTGACTTAGCCTAGATGTGGTTTTGAAATTATAATCACCTCCAACATCCTCCAGAAAACATAATTGAAAAAATGTGTTACAACCCCAATGCCATCTCTTGACCTGATATACTTGGATCCAATTCACTCCACACACACAAATATTATCTTCAAGTTCATCTTTCCATTAAAAATGGACTGCAAGGATTGTTAGTCTATTAGACTTTCGGGTTACTTTGAAAGTGTTTGTTGCCGCCAAAAAACACACCTTGGGTAAACGTGGCAGAAATCTTCAAGCCACGAAGTGTGTCCTTGGGGGCAAGCCTCGAGTCAAGCACCGTCACTTGAATCTTGACTCCTCCGTTTAGGCAAACTCCTAACAAAGCCTAGGGGGTTGGACCCTAAAAGTTGTTAAGGTTGGTTAAGCTAAGCTAGTTATGGTGGATGAGTTAGTTTTTTTTAGGAGTTTTTTATAATGATAAAACTGACATAAGAGATTTGCAATATAACTTTGAAAGCAAAACAGCATAAAGACTTAAACAACATATAAATTAAACATGATGTCAAATCATTTAACACATGATAACAATTAAATAAAATTTGCAAAGATAAATAAGAGAGACCAGTGCTAAAAAATGGAGTCAAAATTGTAATGTTGTTTGTAATGCTGGAAAAGAAAATGTTGTGCAAATGTTCTTGGTCAATTTTAAAATTAATGTGGTAATGAGTTTTTTATTAAGAATGAGGGGATTTCCAATATACCATAAGGTACTAGAAATATGTCTGAATTCTGGCAAGGTGGCTTCTCACTCAGACATGTGGGCTGGATCGGAGTCTCTGGGAGGTGTTCAACACTACACCAAACGAGGGTGTAGTCTAACGGTATCCCGAGGTCGCTACCCAGTAGTTCCCGCTTCCTTTGAGAAATTTGCCCACACTATGCCAGAAAAATCGATACGCCAGATTTTCGTATATGGGTGGTTTATTGGGAAGTGTTAGACTAATTACTATAGCTAAGCCCCTTTCTGGTTTGATCAGCATGTTCAGACATAGTTGCAGTGATCCAGAGCATACTTGGGACCTACGCTGTTGGGAGCGGGGGGCGGAAGCGGGAGCGAGAGCGGGGAGCGAAAAGCGAAATTTTCAAAAGCTTCCGTTTTGGGAGCGTTTTTTATATAATATATATTTTAATATATTCCAATGCATATAAATTTTTAAAAAAACATGTATTATGCCAAATTAGCTATAGAAAACATGAAAACATAGATATTCATATAACCATTTAGTACACATTGATATAACATCAATCATCTAGGAGCTATAACTTATAACATTGTCATTAAATGATCATCATCAAATCATCAATCATCAATCATCAACAACATCAACCTTCAAATTTCAACATATAATGTTTGCCATCAAACTAGGCCATAATGTTTACAAAATAGGCCAAAATAAACATGAAAATGAAATACAAAGTACTATGAATCTATGATACTATCTACTAAGCTTTCCGCTTGCCACGAGAAACTTCCAATTTATTTTCTCGTGGTCTAGGTGGAATAGGAGCTACTGGAAGTGATCGTGGAACATGAGAAGAAGATGAATGGCCCCCACGGGATGAACTTGAATGTTGTGAAGCTAAAGGCAAAACTCCTGCATCCGGAAAGCTGCTTCTGCTTGGGGGTGGCATCTCTGTATGGGTACCTGTAGTATGAATTGGATCATCATGACCACCCAATAGTTCAGCCTCCAAGCGCTCTAATGCTATGGCTCCATCCCCCACATTAGCCTCCTCTGGATTGTTGTCCCAAGTCAAAAATGTTCTATCATTCTTGGCTGCCTCACAATAACGGGACAACAACCTCAAGTTTTAGTGCACATAAACCAAGCTTTCTGTGCGTTCTACATTCAGACTGTTTCTCTTTACACTGTGGATGAAGTTGTAGGTGCTCCAACACCTCTCTGCAGAAGAGCTATTAACAACCTGTGATAGCACCCTCACCGCCAATTTATGCAAATATGTGGCTCCAAAGCCATACATGTTCCACCAACGGATAGGATCCAATTTGTCTCGATCTTTGGTTGCATGCAGGGTACCAAAGGCTCCATGCTCACTAATGTATTCGCTCAATTCACTCCGTACTTGAGCACACTCATCCTCATCAGGGACCAACTTGTCTAATGCAAGCATATACCCATTTTGCACCTCTGGATCTGTGTGGGATTTTTTCCTAACTCCACCCCCAGATGTAGGTTGGGCCAACCAAATTGGAGAATAATATTTTGGGGTAAGCACAAGGGCATGGAGTGGAACATTTAGATTATCCCACCTTTTGACCACATGTTTATGAATATGGTCATACAAGATTGCATCTCTTTACTCAACAATGTCTTTGATTTGACCAAGCATGTTATCCATCTGCTCATATACCTCCCCAATCACCGGCTGATCTGTATCTGCAAAACGAATCATGTTATAAACTGGCTTGGTGAATTGCAGAACATACTTAACCTGTGACCAGAAATGACCTTCAAGAACGGTGTCCTCCACCTCCTAAAAGTCATTTCTTTCAACTGCGCTTGCACATTTGTCTTTTAATTCTTGCCATGGATCACTTGAGACCATACTAGCCAATGCCTCTCTTACCTTCAAAAGCCTCCTGAAGGTGAGGTAGTAGCTAGCAAATCTAGTCTTTGCAATCTTCAATAGCTCCAACCTAGAGTGATTGCGAAAAAAGTGGTGGGCCATGCTATGATTGGTAATAAATTTGATCATTTTCTTACCTCTCTTGTACAAGGCACCAATCCATCGGTAATTAGGGTCCTTCATCTTAACAATATCATGCATCAAAAGGTTCAATGTGTGAACCAAACACCCTAACCAAAATATGTTGGGATACTTATCCTCAATGATTACTCTTGCTGCCTTACAATTAGCAACATTATCAGTGATGACTTGAATGACATTGTATGGCCCAATCTCCTGAATGGTTTTAAGTAAAGATTGTGCAATATTAATACCGGTCTTGTAGCGATCTAAGTAGTCATGGGCTGAAAGGAAGATCGCACTGCTAGCAGAAACGCCAAGAATATTTATCAATGGCTTGCCTTTAGCATTTGTCCACCCATCAGATACAATGGATACCCCATAGTCGGACCAATCATTTGTAAACTTTCCAAGAGCACCATTGATTTTTGCTCTTTCCCTGTCAAGTCCCACGGTTCTAGCTTTGTCATACCCAGGGCTTCTGTATCCTTAAGGGGCACCATTGATGGCTTGTACCATTTCATGCCAATAGGGTGAGTGAAGAACATTGAATGGCACACCACATGCATAGAGAAACCTATAAACTTTTGAATCCACATCATCTCTACAACCTTGGTCAAGGAAATCCAATAATGTTCTTCGCATAGGTGAGATTCCATGGGGAGATGAGGGTCCCGATCGAGTCGATGATGATCCAGCTCCAGTACCAAACATTCTTTGTGGGGATTCAGATTCAACCCTTGATCTCTTGGAGTTGTTTTGAGCGGCCTCTTCTTCCATCTTGCATTTGCTTCTCTCTTTAGCTGCCACTTTGTCACAAGTTTTGACTCCAGTAGACTTACCTTGATCGCATGGCATAATCCCACACAAATGCTTTCTCACCCGGTTATATGAACCTGTGTAAGTTTTATTACAATGGGGGCATATAAACTTTGTGGTTCCACCCCCTCTCCCTCCCCCAAGCCTTGTCACATACTTCCACAAAGGTGTTGTGTCTTTTTGTTTTTGCCCCACATCTCTCTCATTCTCATCATCATCACCCTCTTTCCCTTCCTCCTCTTCTCCATGGTATGTGTCACTCTCTACATCTTCCCCCTCATCACTACCACCACCATATCTACTTCCCAACACCATCATAATGAGAAGAAGTGGAATGAAAAGCCAAAACCACATACCCATCATGTTTCTTGATTCAAGATGAGAGTCACTTGTTGCCTGCAATAGAATGATGGAGAAGAAGATATTGGAAAGAGTAGGAGAAGAGAACATTGCAAGGTTTAAATTTTTTAACATAGTGAAAAAAAAATTCAAAAACAAACAAAGATTGAATTTTTAGAGCCTACCTTTTAGCTCTTCAATGGTGGTTGAATGTCTCTATGGAAGCTTCAATCTCCCTTGCAAGCTCTCCCAAATAGAAGCCTTCAATCTCCCCTTCAAACTCCCACTCAAAACTCAAAGCTCTCAAACAACTAGCAAACCCACTCAAAGCTCAAAGCTCTTCCCAATCAATGAAATGAGTAATGGAATGAGTCCAAATGGACTCCAACACCCTTTATTTGCCTAAAGTAACCCTAGCCCATCCAAAAATAACAAAAAAAAAATGCAAAAATCAAAAAAATCGTGATGGAGTCCACCAATCCCGCAAGAGCGATTTTGGGAGCGATTTTTATGCCCGGAATCACTTAGGGATCAATGAGGAATCGATCCGGAATCGTCAATTCTGGATCGATTCCTCATCGATCCCTGGAAAACCAGAGATCTTTTTTTTGCCCAAGGAATCGCGAATTACCAAATCGCTCCCGGGAAGAATCGATGAGGAATCGCGATTCCGGGATCGATTCCTTCCGAATCGCGAATTGGGAGCGAAGCGAGGGGGGCCAGAGCGATTCCCTGCAGCTTTGCTTGGGACAGAGCCTTGTTTATTTTAAAATATTTTTTAACACAAATTTTAGTTTTTATGCCCCAAGAGTCTCTTTTTCGGGCCAGTACTCGGGCAAGCCTTTATCCTAAAACCTTACTTCGGGAAAGCAAGGGGGTGTTTTGATTGTAAAGAACTGAAAAAAGTAAATGTTTTCTAATTACTACACTACTGAGGTAGTGGGTTAGTATCCGATTTACTTTCTTGCAAAAGATAAACAATATTGTAGCGAAAAAAGTATACGATCTGAGTGTCAGTGGCCCAATATTTGGATTGGACCACGACGTTAAATTTTATTCTACTTGGTTGATTTTAAGTTAATCTAATCCAATGTGAAAATTTTGTAAAGTTTTTTGAAAATCACAAAAAAAATCGAACCGACACCAATCCCCCAGGGGGGATGAGAAGCAAGCTCTGTGAGCTTCCTTCCAAAATACTTTTTATTACAAATTACAATGCCCAATACTGAAGTTGAAGAACTCCTCTTTCTCCTTACAGATCTGGAGAAAAGAGGTAACAATTTTGTAGAAGCAAAGTAATGGAGGAAAGGTAAGGTTCAGTGAAGGTTCTGGATCATCCAAGTTGGTCGGAAAGTGTGCATAAAAACCTTCTTTTTGCTGTCATGGTTAAAAACCAGCACACTTTATTAGTCCAAAAAGTGCCCATAATCACTTTAAAAGTGTTTTGGGCAAAAGCAAAAAATACTAAAAAAAATCTAAAGTTAAAAAGACTAGTTAAGTGCAAAATATGAATTAAGATGGAATGGCTAAAAAGCCACCCTCTTAGGGTCTTGGACAGCCTTTAAAAGGAATCCAATGAAGCACTTAGATGCTTGATATAAACTTTTTAAAACTTTAAGAAAAGAAAACCTTAAACAATCCTACAAATTTGACTTGCAAAAATTATTTAATGATTATTTCCAAGCAAGACCCAAACAATGAAATATAAATCTGAAGTATACTGGATGTATGCATAAAAATTTCATATCTAATTTTTAATAAGCATGTAAAGAAAATCAGATCTGAAAGTATCCAAACCAAAGTAACTAAGAAGAAGTTATTTTTTAAAGGAGAAAGAGAAAGTATGAGAGAACTTGTGCCAGAGAATAACAAACTAAGAATGCTTCACTGTGGAGTGTTGAGGGACAATGTTTCTGAAGTTTGTTGAAGATGGAATGGAGTCAAACTTGATCCAATCCTCCTCCAAGCTTGGCCACCTGAAATCTAACTCACAAACACTTGCATACCCATGAGATCTTATAAAACATATATAAATCAGAACTTAAAATAGCATGCAAATAAACTGATTTAACATGCAAATTTTTTGTTTCCAATCATACATGAAAAATAGGAAATGAAAACAAACTTATTAACAATTTCCTATTCCTATTAATTCAATTGAGTTATCAAGGCAAGATCTACAATAAGCATAAGAAAGACATTTGCAAGTAAGAAACAGTTACCACATGAAGAGCATCACAATGTTGATCCACACACCAATGCACTACACCATTAGCCTCCAAAGCTTTTTATTCTCAATGCCAAAATGATATCAAATTACAATAACAAGCCCTCTCTCATCCAACTCTAACTAGTTTGGAATGAGAGAGGAGCTTCATACTTATAGAAAAGATAAAGAGAGGGGAGGGTGAATTTGTGAAGGAGAGAGGAGTGAGTGATGGAGAAGATGGTGGAGCAAATGGGGCTGCCAACTCCCATCTAATGTGCTGCCAAAATCAGTCATAAATCAGCTATAAATCAGCTACAAATCAGCTGCAAAAATTCCCACATGTGAGGGCCCCCTCTCTTGGGAAATGTGCCCTCCTCATGGGGAAATGCACCCACCTTTATAGGGAGTCAATCCCACCAAATGTGCTGCCCAAAATGTTACTAAATGTCCTCTTACAACTCCAAAAATATAGCTGGTGCAAAATCCCATCAATTTTGGATTTTTTTTTAATTTTCTCATTTTTTGACTTTTTGCATTTTTTCACTCATTTTTTACTTCTTTTAACTTTTTGCAAAAAGATGAAAAATCAAGTGCCTAAACACTTAGGAAAGTAGGTTTAGGGGTAATGTGTGTACTCCGGGTTAGAAAATGAACACCCCCATGGCCAAAACAACCCTTAGACCATGATTTTATCACTTTTTTAATTTTTTGCCCAAACCATTAAAAAATGGCTTGTTTTACGGAAAAATAAAATTTTCTCGGACATAAAAAAAACCTAGGGGGACCTATACATGTTCATACAACTCAAAAATTATGCCTAGCATGGTTAAATACATTGACACCTAAGTTGCATGAAACGGGGGAAACGGGGACGAGTTTTCGAAACGGGGACGCGTTGGAAACGTGACCCCCCAAAATTTAGGAAACGGGGGAAACGCGATATATATATATAGGACATTTAAAAAATTGAATGTGAAATCTAAAATGATTTACAAATTAAATCCAAGATTCCAACACAATTAGAAATCATAGTGACATAGTCATAGTCATACAATGATACATGTAGCATCACATCACATTTAGTAGTAATATCCAAAAACAACACATTTTAACCATAGATGATTCCATAATGCAAGTGGAAATAACCAAAAACAACCTTGATAAATGAGGCTAATACATATATATCCAAAATCAAGCCATATATGAGGCCAATGTTATTTTATAAGGCTTGGACGAACACTAGAAGCTTCCGGAAATTCCCTAAACACCTAGTCGGATATTAAAAACTTCATTAAAATTTTAAAAATTAACCTTGACCAAGCATTGACGGGCTAACTTGGACAGAAACGTGCTAAAATGTTGAAAATCGATTTGGAAACGGGTTTCCTTTTTTTGGAAACAGGTTTCTTTTTTTGGAAACGAGTTTCCTTCACGTTTCGTACGTGTTTCCTCATTTCCGTACAGAAACGGACATGGGACGTGGGGAGGGGGCACGTTTCCTGCAACTTATATTGACACATAGACTTTAATAACTTCTTAAGGCTTAAAAATTACGCCGACCACCCCAACTTTGGAGGATTGAGTAAAAAACTCGAAAATTATTAGTCGTTTGTTCAACAACAAATAATTTCCAAGGAAAAAAACACTTTGGGCTAGTCGAATTAACGTTTAAGTCCTAGAAGCCGAGTCTTTTACAAAAAGATACCATGCTAGCACATTATTACAAAATTCCCCGAGGGGGTATGAACATGTGGTACAAAAATAAAAAGGGGCCTAGAAGGCCTGATGGACCTCTGAACTCTGATAATGAACAATTAGATTGTTCAAGTCTTTGTCGGCTCACTTGAAATCCAACTAAGTAAGACTTAGTAGGCAACAGTTGTTTGGGGGTATCCATGAGATTTGGGGTACATGGTGTATGACTAGCCCCTAGATGTCTAGAGATGGATTGCAACATGAGAGATGGTATGTGATGGACATGCACAGTTGAGATTGCTTGTTCAATGGATGTTTGACCTCATGATGGTGCTAGACAAGCTTTCATCCCTTAGGCATTGGAGATCTTCTAGTAGTTTGGTGGACACCCTTCATTGAGGCCTCGAGGAGAAGCCACTTACTTGGAGAGTGCCCTTCAGGGGATGTGGAATATTTTTCTTCATGGAGAAGAGCTTCTAGCCCTAGTTGGCATGTGGCAGCTTGGTTTCATGTTCGAAAGAGTGGAGATGGCTGGAGGACGCCTAGGGCTTCGACAATTTTCTTATAGGAGGTAGTTGACCCAATGGATTACTTTGCTTTGGAGGATACATGGAGTCCACAGAGATTCGTGATGGAGTGGTGCAAACTTGCCTTGCGTAGCTACATCAACTTGAAGCATTATTTTGCATGACATCTGGAGCATGACACTTGTACTTCATTATAGCATGAACTAGCAGGTAAAGTTAAATTCCCAAAAAACACAGCTAGCCCAACTGCAACCTAGAGGTGTTACCCATTGTCACCTCAATAACCACCTCTCTACATTTGCAATTGGCTCTACTCCAACTCGAGGAGGGGCTTCCCTAGATAGGATTGTTGGGCTATGGCAGTGAGGGAACAAGGTGATTTCGGAGAGTTATCCCTAGCAAAACTTGAGGTGATGGGAGGACTATGAAGACTAGTGCCAATCCCCAGGGCATATGGAGCCCCGGGATGATTCCCTCTCAAGCCGTGAAGTGTATGTGCTTGGTTGGAATCTCTACAACAAAGAGGAAGACAAACTCCTACCCAAGCTATTAAGATTTCATACTAATTCCCACCAAGGAAGGGTGGCATTTAAGACCCACTCTTTCAACTTATATCATATCTTGCACCCTAGCTTATGCTCCTTGATTTGCAGCTCCTCCTAAGATCGCTAAGGCACAAGACAAACAACAAAAATAATATGCAAAATCTTAAATTCCACTTGAGCAAGACCGCCCCTCTAAGTGAACCAAGTGTAGATTTTTCTTGAAACCCCAACCCAGTTTTCAGTTTTGGTTTATCTTGTTTAGTGCCCAATACCGCATATCATAAAATATTAATAATGCATATTCTTGACATTAAATAACCATTTTTCTTAAAACATCAAACTGATTTCTTCTTTTCAAATACTGAAAATGAATAGCAAAGCAAACCCACAAATTGAACGCAGTGATTTTTGGTCAACATGACCCTGGATAAAACCTCGTAGGGAAAACCAGTGAAAGAGAGAAATTTTTATTATGAGCACTTAACAAATTTCTGGAAAATACAAAACCCATCAAAAATTTGTACTTCTCTTTCCCAAACATTATATCTTCAATTTTTGAAACTGAAAATCAAATCCAACTGATAGTACGGACTTGTAGAACTGCTATACGGAACTGTATGGTACTGTTGCTCTGAAAATTGTGCCAGAAATCGTACAGTACAAAATTGTACCTGCTGTACGGATTAATTATTTCCAGTCTTTTTCTAGATTTACGTGCCCAAAAAATGATGGTACGGTTTGTACCAAACCTGTACGGCCTTGTTTGCAGCAATTAATTGATCTCAAACCCTCTTCTTCTCTTTCTCCTTCCTCCTTCTCTCCTCTCAAGAAAAGTGATAATGAAGGTGTCTTTCTCCAATTTTTGGTTTTTTATGTGAGGGTGACTTTTCCAACCCTAAACCTAAATCCAAAGGCTAGGATTCACTTTAGATCAATGGCTCTCATTAAATGCTCAAATAAATAGCCATTAATTAATTTCCCTCACCCACTTTTCACTTAAGTTATAAAGTTTTCAACTCAACTTTAAAATAAAAGCCCAAAGTCAACTTTTAATTATAAAGTGAAACTCAACTTAGGAATATAAAATTCCCAACTCAACTTTAAAACATAAAGTGGGGTCATTAATAAAAAAACTCGTTTAAATTCACATCTCATGAATTTAATTAAACTGGAGAACTCTTTGTGTCCCCTCCATAGCTAGACACACACCATGAAGAAGACTTGTCCTTGCTATCATTTTTAACACCAAGATTATAAATTTATTATTTTACAATGATAGAATATAGCATGTTAGCTCAACATTGGATCCATCAAGTAAAAACCCAAGAGAAGAAAATCCTTCCACTTCAAAATGCTCCATAAGATATAACAATTAGGCTCCAAAAAGAGAAATATCTCATTGTAACCATGTGTTCAAATGAGGAAGAGGCTCTCTTTATATAGGAGAGTAACTCAACTTCCATTACAATAAAATAACAATAAATTCCTAGATCTAGTCTAAGGTGGAGTAAACAATGAATAGCCTCCACTAAAACCCCTACAAACTCTAAAAATATCCAAAATATGAGGTGTTCAATGCCACATGTACAATGTGCATGATACATAAGGACCAAGAGAGTGGTTGCACCACTAGATCTAGGTCAAATAATGATGAAAAGAAGTTAGATCTAGGGTCTGGCCCCTTAGATCCCTCTAACAACCCATCACTCTCCTCAAAAGTGGTGCCAATGGTCCAAGCATGTGCCAATAGAGTCAAACCAAGTGCTGGAAACAACTCCAAAAGGTGAAAAAACGGCCTAAAAGATTACCCTAGCACTCTCAAACTCCTTGGAATCTTGTTCAGCGTTCTACACCTTTGGAAAGGTCTCGGAAAGAGCTTTCCAACCATATATGGCACTTCCCAAACCGACGAAGGATGAGTGAGATCTACCCTCCGGAAGACAACATTTGCTCTTGTGGATGAGACATTGGTGATGATCTTGCCTTTCTCTCTCTTGGATCTTCACTTGTACCTGTTTATGTCTCTCTCTTGAGGCACTAGGGTTTCTTGGTCTTATTGTGCATCTTAGAGCATCTTGGAGTTTTAGGATTAAAATATTACCCTTGGAGATTGGAGATTAGGGTTTTGAGAGAAAACCTATGTTACCAGATCCATTTGGCCCAATGGCTAGATTTGTGGATCCTCGGGTTGGGTATGGATTCTGATCCTAATCTACCTAGGATTCACTCACATGTAGATGTATGTGTGAATGTGTAGTGCCATCTAATCCAAAAGGTCATCAAGTAGTTGTATGTGTGAAAGGCTAGTGTTGTTTAATCTGAAAGGTTAAGATTGGACTAAATCAATGGACGTCATGTAGTCTCAAATGAGGAAGAGCAGTGGACGGAAGCACTAAAACCTTTAATATATAAGTTTTATGTATACATTTTGAGATATATTAACGAGAAGAGCAGTAAAAAATGGACCAAAAAATCTTTAATGTATAAGTTTTAAGTAAATTAAACTTTAATGTATATGTTCTTAGTAAAGTAAACTTAATGTATAGCACATTAAGCTCTTAGTAAATAAATTTTAGTGTATAACTTTTTAGTAAACTTTAATGTATAGCTTGAAATATATTAAAAGAGAAGCTTATTAACACCCACTACAATATTAATAAAGTTTGCCCCTAGGTAGTTTATGTTATAATATATAGTCCCCTAGTTCATAACTTTAAAGTTTAGCTTAAGTTTAGAATTTAACTTGTATTTTACCTATAAATAATAGGCTAATTATAAGTTTATTAATTCAATATATTACTTATTTTCTATAAGAACTACATATTACAAAGCCCCAAGGGTTAGCTCAATTGGTCTTGAGCCAGACGTGAGATCTCTCCCCCTACAATAAGGGAGGTCACAAATTCAACTGTCTTGATCCTGTTGGGGTTAGGCTCTATGATCAAGGCTAACAGTTTGCCTCATTTACCATCCATTAATCATGGGGAAGTACTAAAAGGATTTCCCATCATTTATTCCATCAAAAAAAAAGGGGGTATTACATATTACAAATATATATAAGCTATATATTTAATAATTTATATATTTGTAACTATTATATAAATTTTATTATTAAAATTTATATAAAATATATTTTTATTGTTTGTACTTGCCATTTCCCTGCCATATCTAGATCTTAGCTTTTCAAAAAGTTGGTGGACCTGTATCCAACTCCTAGTAACTTAGGAGAAAAGTCTCTATTGGATTTGTGAAGAAGAAGAAGTTGGAGGACGTCTTGCCTTGGAGGATGTGTTGGAGAGATTCTTGCACATTGGATCTTCTTAGTTGAGCTAGGGTTTGATGATTTACCCAAGCTAAGGCTTTTTGGATGGTTGGAATTCTATACTAGCCTTGAGAGAAGGATATGGTATGTACTTCTTGTTGATGTTTCTCCAGGTTGCAGCATCGGGCAAACATTCATCCACGGGAAATGGCCTGAGTCATATGGCTAGTGGTGAATGGCCCATGCAGGGGCAGACAATCTCCCATTATCCTGAGTCATATGGTGTGGGGAGAATGGCCCCAAGGTGCTATCACATTGCCTACTTCGTGATAGAGTGATATATTCTATATTAGAGTGAGTTGACTTGTTTATTTGATAGGGTATTTCATCTCCTTGTGGAATATACTAGTCTAATCTAATGTTGAATTTGATATAGGCTCTAAGAAGTGTTTAGGACTTCTTAGTGTGGGTCAAATCAACATTAGAGCTCTATGCTTGAATAGACATGCATGTGAGGAGATGATCATCAACAAGGACAACTTTTCTATGATGAAGAAATAACCAAGAAGATAAGTCAACCATTGAAGAAGTCCCAGATAGCATTGAAGAAGCCCCAAGGAATATTGAAGACGAGAAGACAAGTTGGCCCTAGCAGAAAGAAGTCGGCCCCAATGAAAGTACAAGTCCACCCCACTAGTGAAACTTGAAGTGATTTTAGGTGTATAAATAAAGTGTTCACACTTTTCATTTTCATCATCATCACATCCCATCTTCTCTTCTCCACTTGTGCGCACTTTCCAAGAAGGCCTAGCAAAGGCACATGGAGCAAATATTTTGGGTTCTCATCATCTCCTAGTGGTTCGCTGTCTCTCCCTAGAGGTTCGCTAGGGTTTCCTCATGAAAGAGTGCTCATTGCTAGGGCTTCTTCATGAATGGTAATGTAATTATTGGACTGATTTCTTCTAAGAAAAGTTGGCTAGGTTTTCTCCAGAGTTTGGGTTTCCCAAGGTAAAATTCTTGTGTCTATTGTGTATGGCTGTGTTTCTATGGTCTTTTGTTTCCACTGTAATTTAAGTTGAAATTTTCAGTGTGCAATTATTCAATAAAAACTGTGGGATGAAATGAATGCTTGAAATCATTAGGAAATAATTGTCAAGATCTGAAAATTGTATTTCTACTGCTATATGAGAAAATTCAACAATTGTACTTCATCTTGAGCTTATATATGAAGTTTCCAGTTGTCCATATCTTGTGTCATTTGCAGATTTGAAATTCCAGCAATATGTTCTTTATGCTTTGCTATTTATAGTGATTTATGTCCTATTGATTTGATATAAGTAAAAGAGCAAATTGTTAAGTGATTTAATGTCATCTAAAGGAAGAATATAAGGGGCTGCATTTACTACCATTACATTGTTGTATTCACTATTGTCAAATTACATTTTCATATCTGGTTGTTGGCTGATAAGTTGCTCTAGAAGGGGCTGAAAACTTATGTCTTGGTTTGGTATCTTTTCTCCTTGAATTGCTGTAAAGTTTGGAGCAGTTATAAGTGAATTATTGTGATTTTTCATCTATTGTTTCACTTTAATTTACAACAGTCCTAAGGCTCAAAATTCTAGGGCTAAGATCCGAGAAACCTTCTAGGAAGAAGATGAAATTCCAGTTTTGCATTAATAGCCCAAGTGCATGAAATTTTCACATGGTATTAGAGCTTTTTTTGGCTGAGATCACTCTTGAATAAAAGGGAGTTTGTATTTCAGAGAGAGTTTACCGGGGACAGGTACTTGACCTTGTTGAGGTTGTTGGGTGTGAAACCCTAGATTGCTTGGTAGAAGCATTTCTAACCTACAAAGGGTTTTGCCCACTTCATTTACTACTGATTTTGTGCACTTGAAAATTGTACATGATTTGTAAGGTGACTCGGTCTAAGAGAGTGTGAAAAGTTGGAAGGGACTTACAATTTATTTCCATGGAAGCTTGGGCTTCAAATACTTATGGAGGAAGTCAATCTTTGGGAACGGATATTAAAAGAGGTTCTGGAACCCACTGATCCAGGACAATTGTCTGCTCATCAGAATAAAGAAGCCAAAGTGAAGAGAATCATTGTCGATTTTGTACAGGATCATTTCATCACACATTGCCGATTAGAAGACAGGTAAAAATATATTTATTTCAGAATTCTTGTGCTTCTCAACAAATGCTCTTGCAATACCATCTCTCCACCCTTCGCATGAGCAAGACATATAGTATGGTGAGCTACTTGACTAAGATCAGTGAATTGAAGGATCAATTGGATACCATTGAAACTAAGTTGGAGGATTACGAGTTAGTATACATGGCCCTTAAAGGGCTTGCCCCATCTTAGGCACCTTTTGTTTAAGGTATGTGTGCTCAAGAAAATATACCATATGTCCCAAAGTTTTGGCTTGATCTTGTGCAAGAGGAAATCAGATTGAGACTTGTTTGGAACAACAAGTGGAAGTGGATTCTATTGGTCTCATCGAGAAGATGAAGAAGAGTAGCAATAAAGGATTCAAGAAGAAGGATGGGACGAATGCGGGAAAGAAGGACTTGAGTAAAACCGTGTGCTTCTAATGTCCTGAGATGGGACATTATACAAGATAGTGTCCCTTGAAGAAGAAGGGGAAAGGCATGAAACAGTTTGCTACTAGAACTGTTGCTGGAGTAGAGGAAATGACCTCTCAGTTTGAAACTGCTTTTTCCATGGCTTCTTGTTTATGTTCTAACATTGTGTCTAGTGTTGGTTGGTATGTGGCGAGACACATGACATACAACGAATCCCTATTCAGTACGATTTAGGAGCAAGAGGGAGATATGATCATGGATCTTGGTGATGATGCCACTCACCCTGTGAGAGGAGTTGGCTCCAATTCATTTTGAATACCTGTAGGTGATGCTCTTGCGTAGGATGATATCCTATTTGTTTCAAGGTTGAGGAAAAACCTCCTTCAATTTCTTGCATGATAGATATACATTAGAGAGCGGTTTTTAAGGGACAACGGTGCAGCATCAGTGATTGTCGTCTGTGTCACCTGGTTCGAATTCGTGTTCGAATTCGGCGACCTTGAAATTCGTCAAAAATTCGGCGTCAAAAATTCGGCAATAAAAATTTTGAAATTCGGCAAGACTATAAATCTTGAAAAATAAAAAATATATGATTTTTTTTAATAAAATACAATCATTAAACATCTTGATCATCATCTAGCATCATAATCATCTATCATCTAGCATTAATTTTTAAACGAGAACTGGGCGGACTCCCGAATTGCGAGGACTCCTGAACTGCGTGCAGTCTACAGAAAGCAAACGGGCGGACTCCGAAGCTGCAACAACGAGCAGCGAATCGTGAGCACTCAACCCAGCGTGAACTCGAAACTCGAATCGTGAGCACTGCACAGAACTTCAACTCGACCCAGCGTGAACTCGAAACTCACCGTAGACAGTAGCACTAGTCGCCAAGGAAAACACAAATAACCTCTGAACAAACACCGACCTAGGGTTAACGCGGGCTACGAGGCCAGGGTTTTCGATGGCGGGAAAAAAAAATCAATTCTAAAAACGATTTTCAACGAATTTTAACTGCCTCCCGCCGATTTTTAACGATTAAATTCGCCAATAAATTCGAAATCGAATTCGCCAAGAAATTCGGCGAATTTAATCGATTTAATTCGTTCCTTTAAAAAATTCGTCGAATTTCGATCTTTTTGCTTGGAAATCGCCGAATGCGGTGACACAAATTGTAGTCTAGCTAGTCCAAAGACTTTGGCTAGATTGGTGAGAAGGTGGCATTTACAAGTTACTTGTTGATCCATTGGCACTCATGCATTCCAAAAAGACTCTAGTAGGACCTCTCAGTGCTCAGGAGGCACATGCATGGAAAGATACCTTTGAGTCAAGTTGTGATCCAAGTGTTGACATTTTGACCGTCTCTCATGTAGATGTAAGATATTTCAATGCGCGGAGTTCTCCTTTTGTGATCGAGGAGAATGTGGAGATTGTTGATCTAGTAACTCAAGAGCATATAGGAGCATGTGTACCTCCCAGGAAATATGCTTGTCATATAGCACTGGTTTCTTTCATCCATGAGACTTCCAATTGTACAGAAGAGGAGAGGCATGATGATGAGATTGACTTCACCCATGAGCCTTCTAGTTGTTCATTGAAGGAGAGGTGTGATGCCTTGATGGAGGATGTTGTCAAGATTAATTCAAGAAATGTAGTTGATAAGAGTTATACAGTACGAATCCCAAGATTCTAGATTCTCTCAGATAAAGGAAATTTCCCTTGATGATACTCTTGCTTCAAGATTCTATCAGGATGAGGGAGTTGATCTAGTTCAAGTTATCTCAATTGCCAAAAGATTTGAGGTACATGAGAGGGATTCTCATTTTGATCGAT
This sequence comes from Larix kaempferi, assembly GCA_027924585.1. Taxonomy (NCBI): domain Eukaryota; kingdom Viridiplantae; phylum Streptophyta; class Pinopsida; order Pinales; family Pinaceae; genus Larix; species Larix kaempferi. The sequence goes on along the minus strand of BSBM01000318.1, from coordinate 3,105,865 downwards.
TAATGATGAGCTTGAATGATTTGATTACTATTCCATGAGCTTTGTATTCTAAGATCAACTTGATCTTGTATGAAGATGTGATTGTCTTTGCAGGATGTCCTGGAGAGTTCAGGATGTGGTATCTATTGATGTTGGCCCGTGATGTTGATTTGGAGGATGTTGGAGGTTGGTAGTTAGATTTTTCTCCATGGAGATATTTCTTCATATTCAGGTGATCATTATCCACTGGAGGATCGAGATGTCTTTATAACATGGTTTATAGTTTTGTTGTAGATGATAGTGGTTGATTCTAGGACTGTAGCTAGTCCTAATTTGCAAATAGCCAATTTGGTAGAGTTGCATAGAGAGTCAACGACTACCAATGTAAACACTTTCCTCATAAAGAGGGAATGTTAGACTTTCAGGTTACTCTGAATGTGTTTACAATATGTTTGGGGGTGCTCCATGAGATTTGGGGTAAATGGTGTATGACTAGCCCTTGGATGGTCCGAGATGGATTGTAGCATGAGAGATGGCCTATGATGGATATGCACAGTTGAGATAGCTTGCTTAGTCGATGCTTGACCTAAGGATGGTGTTGCCTATAAATTTTCCTAACCCTAGGTGAATGTCGTCCTTATGTTCTCAAATAGATAAACATTTATCTAATTTTCGGAAACTAAATTCTTCGCATAGTAGTATTCACACATATAGCTGGAAAATGAACAACAAAAGCATAAACATAGTACACAAACTATTTACTCCTTCAAATCAGCTTTTCATTAATAGATTAAATCTTACAAGGAAACCTCCATAGCTGCCAAAACTAATAGTTGTACAGTACACTCAAGCTTAGCAAAATATGCACACTTACTAAGGAAATCTTCCCACTTGAAACAGAGAAATCGGTCGTTGCACGATGCCCTATTGTACAATTATACAGACATGTCTGTATGGATCTGTAAGGCCATACAGATCAGCTGCCAACATTTGTCTACAGTGTTTAAAGATAATGGCTACTAGGACAACCAGATAAAGAAGGCCTTCTGCAAAACATAACAAAATCAAAAGAACAAAAGCAGTGATTACACTACAGGACCTAGGACCACTCTTCCTTGTATCAAAGGAACATCTGAGATCGCCAAAATATTAAGGAGAAGAGAAATAAAGGTCATTTTCCCCCCTCCCAACTCCCTCAGAAAAAATGCTAGACAGAGCAAAAGATGCAATCGACCCTAAACATAAAAAGGGAGTCAACTAAATCCCATTCTCCTATGGAGAAATTTGTGTTGGGGAAATTTGTCGTCCTTTCCAAAATAGGATGAAGGAGCACTATGCCAACATCTCCCATAATCATGTAAAGCAATCCGCACTTGCAAAACACTCAGTAGACACTATGCATCAAATTCAAATGGAAGATTCTAAAATTGTGGCTAATATTGATCATTTCACCAAACAAAGCATTAGGGAAACTGTGGAAATTGAAAAACTTGAAGACACCCTAAACAGGGATGACGACTAGAAACGAAGCAATACCTAGAAGCCCATCATCCAAAGGTTAAAAAATAAAAAATAAAAGAGTTGACCCAACTGATGGATAGAGAAAATATTTAGGGTTGATACTCTCTTATTTATATCCCTCACTAAATTTGACTCTTCTACACCTCTCGCCTCTTTCTCCTGCTAGCGACTCACAATCCCTGAAGATGGGCTTTGCCTCTAAAGCCTGAAACGTTGGATGAGAAATCTAAATCGCAGGTTCCACCTCTTTGAAATCTACCTACTTACTAAAATCTGTTAGGTTGCTTAACCAGGCTCCTCTTTGGTGCTCTAACTCTGCTCCTTGGACAAGTTTCTTCACCTTACGACAAAAACTATCTTCGAGTGAAGAATGAACGTGTCTTAACCCTCTACCTTGGCTTGCCTTTATACTTTAGTTGAAACCATAATCTCTCAGTGAGATGTAAAGTTGAGATTAGTCTAAATCACTAATGTATTAAAAATACACTTTATTAGACTTAACAACTAAATATAAGACTTTCACTTTATTATTGAAGTAAATTACAAAATAGATTTGACTTGGATGACTTCCTATATGTTTGACACTAAACTTGTGCGGAATTTCCTATCCGAGCTACAAGCATCAGCATTCCCTCTTAGCAAGGAAGGAACTTTGCACCGATCCAAGTTTGTCTCTGAATGCTTCAAACTTCCCTCTAGCTAAGGGCTTGGTCAAAATATCAAGAACCTGTAGATCTGTGGGTACATACTGGAGCTTTATTACTCCCTTCTAAATCTTGTCTCAAATGAAGTGATATCTAATCTCAATATGCTTGGCTCTATCGTGAAAAACTAGATTCTCAAAGAGTAAGGTACAACTCTAATATCACAGTCAATCACAATGGGATCCAACTCCTGATCAAGTACACCTGCAAGCAATTTGCGAATCCAGATGGCCTCACAACTAGCTGTACTCGATGCCATATACTCTGCCTCTGCTGAGCTAAGTGCCACAAAAGTCTGCTTCTGGCTGAACAAGGATATCATCATTGATCCCAAGTTGAAGAAAAATCCTAAGGTGCTTTTCCTATCTGATGCATTGCCTGCCTAATCTAAGTCTGTATACCCTTGCAACTTCACCTCACCATCTCCAAGATATCTCATCCCATACTCCATTGTGCCCCTCAAGTATCTGAGCACATGTTTTGTTGCTACCCATTGCTCTTGCCTCAACGCCACCATGAACTAGCTCAAGGTGTTCATTGCAAAACATATATATGGCCTAATGTTGTCCAGATACATCAAGGAACCCATCAACTGCCTATACAATGTGGGATCCACCATATCTAAATTTGAAGTAGTTACCTTCTTCAAAGTAGTGATCATAGGCATGGCCACGAGTTTGCAATCCTCCATCCAAAATCTCTTCAGGATCTTGACTGCATACTTACCCTGCCCAAGGAAAATCTCTCCTGGTCTCTGCCAAATCTCCAACCCCAACAAGTAATGCATCATGCCAATGTCCTGCAACTCGAACTCAATTGCCATGTCTGCCTTGCACCCTGTAATGAGCTTCTTTGAACCTACAAGAAACAGGTCATTTGCATACAGCACCAAAATAAGCAAATCCACCTCAATAAATATAAAATATAAGTTGGGATTTGCTTCCCTTTTGGTGAAGCCCATACTCTACAAGTATCCATCGATCCTGGAATACCATGCTTGCGGTGCCTGCTTGAGTCCATACAAAGCCTTTTTCAACCTACACACATGGGATTCCTTCCCATTGATCTCAAAGCCATGAGGTTGCTCTATGTACACTTCTTCCTCAATTATCCCAATGAGGAAAGTTGTCTTTACATCTATCTGATGTATCCTCCATCCCATAATGGAGACTAAATACATCATTGTTCTAATGGAAGTGTACTTGGCAACTGGAGCAAAAGTCTCCTCCTCATAGTCCACTCCCTCTTTCTCGGAGAACCCTCTTGCCACAAACCTCGCTTTGTACTTCTCTATGTTGCCATCTGTCACATGCTTGATCTCATAGATCCATCTAGAAGCCACTATTGGATTCCCCTCTGGTCTAGGCACAATGTCCCAAACATCATTGTTCATGATGGAGGTGTACTCCACCATGGCATTCCTCCAAACCTGCTAGCCAATTGCCTCCTGAATACTGGAAGGCTCAAAATATGAAGTTGCTCATCAATGCCATGTAGTTTGGAAACATCAGAGTTTTGCTCTCCCTGAATGAACTCCGAGGAGCCTCAACATGCTCCTGAGCATCCCTCAAAGTTTGTGTGAGCCATTGAGGTCTCCTACCAAAACTAATAGGAGCCGATGGCTCCTCCTCTACATCTGAAGGTTGTTTCCCTGAATTGAAAGTCATTAGTGACCCCAGCTCAACCTTCGTAGCTTCTTTCTCCTCATCCTCTATCGCAGGAATAGGCTCATGAGACTTCCTAGATGCAAAGTCCTCCTCAAACTTTACATCCTTACTTACAATTTCCTTACTCTCCCCTGGAATATAGATCTTGTAGGCTTTTGAAGTCTCACTGTAACCAACAAACAAACCCTTTGTGCTAGAGGGCTCCAACTTGGTCCTCTTCTCGATTGGTATATGGATGTAAATTGGACATCCAAAGATGCAGAAATGACTCACCTACGGCTTCACACCAATGAATGCTTCCTCTAGTGTCTTGTCCCCCAAAATCATGTGAGGACATGTGTTCTAGAAGTAGATTGTTGCATTGCATGCTTCTTCCCATAGAAACATCGGCAAATCCAGGTCATGTATCATGGACTTAACAACCCCTATGATGGATCAGTTATTTCACTTTGCAACCCCGTTCTAATGTGGCTTGTACGGAACAGTGAACTCCCTCTCGATTCCTGCATCTTTGCAAAAATCCTCGAAATCATTGGAAGTATACTCACCCCCACTGTCTGATCTCAAAACCTTGATCTTCTACATTGTCTGGTTTTCCACTAGAGCTTTGAACCTTTGAAACCTGCTAAAGGCCTCATCCTTGGACTTTGGGAAGTTGATCCAAGTTTTGCGAGCAAAGTCAACGATGAAGGAAACATAGTACATGCTTTCTATGATTGACGTTACTAAAATCGGTCCACACACATTCAAATGCACTAGATCTAAGATCCCCTTAAACCTATGCTCACTACTTGGGAAAGCAGCCTTGGCATACTTGCCAAGCGTGCACCCTCTACATACACCCTCCTGCTCAATGCTGAACTCTAGAAGACCTGTGACGATCTCCCTTAGAATAGGCGACGTTCAGTGATGCAGTTGCCCCATCCTCTTGTGCTATAACTCGCACAAGTTATTTGTGTTATGCGCTAGGGCTCGAGCAGGTTCACCCTGTAACCCATATAAATTGCCTTCCCTAACCCCAATCACCTGAGTTGATACTGGGATAGACTCCTTCAATCTTATGAAGACTTGATGGTTCTTGAAGTCTACTACATAGCCCTTGTCTTCCATAACCAAAACTGAAAGTAAATTCATCCTAAGACCTAGAACAAATAACACATCATCAAAGTCTAAAGAGTTACCTAACTAGAGTTGGAAAGGAATGGTACCAACTCCTGCTACTGGATACTTGGCATCATCACCAAGCTCGACCTGAACTCCAGAGATGTGCTCTATTAGACTTGAAAATAGTTCCCAAGTTAATGTCATATGCCTCGATGATCCACTATCCACATACCACATGTTCTTAGGAATTGTGTTGGAAGAAAGGCAAGATACCATCAAGAAATCCTTCTCGAATTTGATGAGGTTTTTGCTTCCCTTTACCCTTCTTCTTCGGACATTGTGATGCATAATGATTGTTCTTATGACATGTGAAGCACTTGATTTTGCTCCAATCCTTCTTCCTTGGCTGTGAGGATGACTCCTCACTCTTCATCTTACCCTCGCTAGGTCCTTCACCTCTGCCTTCTTTGTTTGACCAATTGGGCAAGGTCACTGTCACCTCCCTCCCTACTAGCCTTGGACTCCATCCAAATTTCCTCCTGGATATAGCCATCCCACAGTCTTTCCCAAGAGGGAAGGTTTTCCTGAGCATAAACACCCTAGACAAATGTTTCCCATTGAGGTGGGAACCCATTCAGTGCCCTATTTACTAGCCCTTTGTCTTCAACCTTCTTCCCAACTACTACAAGTTGGTCACAAGTCTGTGTGAGCTTCATCGAGCAACTGGTGACAGTGTCTAATATGGTCATCTCAACAGATCTGAGTTTGTTATGCAATATCATCTTTCTATTAATGTTCTCTTTGTTAAGGTTAACCAAGGCATCAAACATCTCCTTCGTCATCATCTTCTTAGATATATGAGGGACTAAATGATCCTTTATAGCATCCATGATCATCCGCTTGGCTCTCACTTATTTCTTCTTATGAGTTGCCAAAAGCTGTGGATCTGTCGACAAAGTCATTGCATTCTTGATGATACCCCAAAGATCATTCTTTTCTAATAGAAGAGTTACCTTGACTTTCCATGATAGGAAATTGAAGCACCGTCCGATATGTCCTCAAACCTAAGGCTAGTTTATGCCATCTCTGATCTACACACAAACTCCTACTCTACTGATCCTCTCAATCATAGTAGCTTTGATATCATGTAAATTTTCCTAACCCTGGGTGAATGTTGTCCTTATGTTCTCAAATAAATAAACAATTATTCAATTTGCAAATATTAAATTCTTCACATAACAATATTCACACATATAGCTAGAAACTGAACAACAGAAGCATATACACAATACACAAACAATCTACTCCATAAAATCAGCTTTTCATTAATAGATCAAAGCTTACAAGGAAACCTTCACAACTGCCAAAACTAACAATTGTACGATACACTCAAACTTAGCAAAATCTGTACACTTACTGAGGAAATCGACCCACCAGAAACCGAGAAATCAATCGCTGCGTGTTTCCCTACTGTACGGCAATCCGTACGACTGTACTAACTTGTTTTGTACGATTGTACGGACCTTTCCATATAGATCCATACGACTGTACAGATCCGCTGTTGTGTCTGCCTGCTCGCTGAAATCTGTCTGGTTATTGAAGCAGGCTCCTCTTCAGCACCCTAACCCTACTCCTTGAATGGGTTTCTTCACCTTCTGACCACACTGTCTTTGAGCGAAGAATGTGTTGTCCGCCAAATTGCACACCAGCAGCAGAAATCTTTCAAAAGTAGTCTCTTCACTACAAGTGAGAGAGGTGTGGCCTTGGGGGCAAGCAATGAGCCAGGTACTGTCACCTGAATCCCAGCTCCTCCGTTTAAGCTAACTCCTAACGAAGCCAAGGGGGGTAGTCCCTACAAAGAGTTGTCTAAGGCTCTTGTGTTTTAAAATGTTTCTTGTATGGGGTGATGCGGATGAGTGTTGTTTAGGAGTTTTCGTATAATGATGAGAACACAATTAAACACACAATCCACGTTGCAAATTTCACAAGATACAAATTTAGAAGATGACAAAATACTTTGACTTAGAATTAGAACAAAGCATCCACAAGATAAAGATCAAACAAATGACAAGGACATATGGTCCAGATTCAGAAGATATATAAGAACTTTTAAAGACCAGTGCCAAATGGAGTCAAATGAAATACTTGTGATGCTGAAAAAATGTAAGTCAAAAGTAGTTGTTTGTGAGATCGTTTTGAAATTGTTCTTGGTAAATTTTAAGTGTTTTAGATGTTCTTGATTATTATGGCTAAAACCAAGGATATCAAAAGCAAGGGCAAACTAAGCAATGGTCTCAAACTTGGAGAGGGATAAAGCTTTGGAAATCCACAGTTTGGATGGTAGATCTAGTAACAAATGAGGAAGTTTTTTGTTGAAAAGTTGATGGAGGAGATAAGAAATCCTTGATATCTTTGTGTTTCTCTCTTGGAATGGAAAGCTACTTGAAGAACCTGCAAGATGAAAGCGTTAAATAGTAAAAGCTCTTGATTAATGAAGATGAGCTTGATCCCAAGCTAATATTCACCTTTGATGATCTCTGCAAAACAATATTCTCAAGCAACAAACTAGATCAAATGCCTATTGTACTAGATTGTTAGTCCTCACAAAGCATACAATGAATAATAATTTGCAACAAGAAAGATAGAGTGAGAGAATATCACCAAATTACAAAATGAAACCACAATGCCAATAGCTCTCGCATGGACCTCCAAAGTCTCAATAATTTTATTAACAAAAGAATGCTTACAATTTCATCAGAGTTTCTTTGCACAAATCTCCATGAAGAGAAAGCCCAAATGGCCTCTCTTATATAACAAAACTCAATGCTAAAACCCTAATTCGAATTGGTGATGAAAAGAGCCAAAAACTCCATCAAAAACCAATCAAATCCATGTCAACACCAACCAAATCGAGCTTGGAGTCTTAACTCATCTTTAAACTTAAGTTTGGAGTCCATAATTTGAGGAAGGAGCCCCACATGCATTGATTTCATAATCCAACAACCCATTAATCAATTGCCAAATCACAAAAACGAATTTGCCTGAAGGTGGGCGAATTTCTCAACTGTAGATCACTCCCAGTGCTCCGAAACTGATCTGAATCAGGTGGGTGAAGATTCCAATCATCATAAATGCTTTTTGCCATGTCATTTTGACTTTTACTTTATTCAATTTGGCCTTTTTTGGAGAGATTTAAATTATCTCCAATTTATTATTTTTTGAATATTCTAATTAATATTTCTCATTTTTTTATTTTTTGAGAAAATATTAATTATGAGGCCAAATAATTGTCTGAAACTTAGGGTTAGCTGGTCCGGGGATCATGAATGATTTTTGGCTTAAGTCTAGAGCCTTCAATCACTGAAATCGGATCCCGGATGACTAACATATTACAAATTGAAATTTCTCTATTTAAACTATAGAGAAATTTATTAAAATTTAAAAAATAATTAAAAACCCAAATTCGACGGACCCAGTAAAAAATTTTCGAAATTTTTTCTGAGGGTCCTAGAGACTTGGGACATGACCAAAACCTATTCTAATAGTGTCTAGTAGGCTTATATACATTAGTTGGACTCTAATAACCCCCCATGGCTAAAATTTTCAAAATCGGGCATTCCAGCTTTGGAGGAAGCGGGAGAAAACCTCATCGATTATAGCTCGGCTATAGGCAAAGTATAATTGACAAGGGAAAAAACTCCCTGGAATACCTTAGTTGCTTAATCAAGTCATGGGGAACCGAGACACTCAGATCCTACTAGCACACTTTATTACAAACCCCCATGGGGCCATGGTCATGTCGACTCAAAAATAAAACTTGCTAACTGCTGCATTCTGAAACCCAGATACTCTGGAAGTGAACACTAATGTGTTCCAACACTGGCGGCTCAATAAGGTTTCAACTATTTGTACAAAATAGGTGATAACAGAATGAATGTGTCTTAACCCCCTACCTTGACTTGTCTTTATACTTCAATTGAAACCCTGAAGCCCTAATTTACCAAAACTCTGATCTCTCAAGGAGATGTATGATTGAGATTAGTCTACAGCACTAATGTATTAAAAATACACTTTATTAGACTCAATAGATAAATATAAGACTTTCACTTTATTAATAAAGTGAATTACAAAATAGATTTGACTTGGACAACTTCCTACATGTTTGACACTAAACCTATGCAGAAGTTCTTGTTCAAGCTACAAACATCAACACTGGCCTAGCTTTCTTCCCTTAGGCATTGAAGATCTTCTAGTGGATGCCCTTCATTGAGGCCTTATGGAGGAGCCACTTACTTGGAATGCGCCCTTCAAGGGATGTGGAGTGTTTTGCATCATGAAGGAGAGCTTCAAGCCTTAATTGGCACATGGCAGCTTGGTTTCCTATTCAGAGGATTTTAGATGGCTTGGGGACTCCTGGGGCTTCAACAATGTTCTTGCAAGGGGTAGCTAACCCAATAAAGTACTTTTACTACTTTGGAGGAAGGATGGAGTCCATGGAGGCTCGTGATGGAGTAATGTGGACTTACCTTACGTAGCTACATCAACTTGGAGTCAATATTCTACACGACATCGCCATTGGAGCATGACACTTGTACTCTTGAGTGGACGTCTCACTTGTGTGGCCTACAAGGGCCCAAGTAGGTTCCTTGTAAGGGCTTAGGCCTACATGGTATTGTTGGCCTCCCTTACCTCTCATATAAATAGAGGAAGGAGAGTCCTTTTACACAATCATCACATCAACATTTATACACTTCTCTTTGTACTTATTTTCTAGTAAAGAATTTCCTAAGGTTTCCTCATGAACCCTAGGTGGAGTTATGAAGTCTAGAAGGAGGATGCCTTGGTTAGAGTTTGCTCTTGTGATTAAGATTTGCTCTTGTGGAGGAGATGTTGGTAATGATCTTGGATTTCTCTCTCTCTCTCTCTCTTGGATCTTTACTTGTAATTGTCTATCTCTCTCTCTTTAGGCACTAGGGTTTCTTGGTCATCTTGTGCATCGTGGAGTTCTAGAGTTAGGGTTTTACCCTTAGAGATTGGAAATTAAGGTTTTGAGAGAAAACCGAATGGTTGGTTTGTGAAGAAGAAAAAGAGGAGGATGTCTTGCCTTGGAGTATTTGTTGGAGAGATTTTTGCACACTGAATCTTCTTGGTTGAGCTAGGATTTGATGATTTACCCCAGCTAGAACTTTCTGGATGTTTGAATTTCTGTACTAGCCTTAAGAGAAGGCTATGGTATGTACTTGTACTTCATCTTGAGCTTATATATGAAGTTTCCAACTATCCATATCATGTGCCATTTGCATATTTGAATTTTCAATTGTATGTTTTTTATGCTTTGCTATTTACAGTGATTTATGTCTTGTTGGTTTGACATAAGTAAAAGAGCAAAATTGTTCAATGATTTAACGTAAAGAAAGAATACAAGGAGATGTATTTACTGGAAAAATATATGGGGCTGCATTTAATGTTGTTATACTGCTGTATGTGTTGCTGTTAAAATACATTTTCAGATCTCGTTGTTGGCTGATAACTTGCCCTAGAAGGGCTGAAAACTTATGTCTTGGTTTGGTATCTTTTATCCCTAGATTGCTATGAAGTTTGGGGTTGCTAGAAATGAATTATTGTGACCTTTCCACTATTGTTTTACACTTTTATTTACAGCGGTCCTAAGACTGAAAATTCTTGGGCCTGTTACCCCTAGATCAGCAAGGGTGACATGTTGATCAGTTTTGGATTGTAATCATATCACAGACATTGTTCCAAAGATGAGATTTATGGTCTGCCATAGATAATTGGTCAGAGATTGTTCCAGCATGGTCATATTATTTTTGTGCCTTGATGTCATTGGTGGATATGGTCTCCGATGTTCTTGTTCTATGATTCATTTCTTCCCTTGTCAACACTTAAAATATATTTTTATGTTGACACGATCATGGGAGGTTACTTTTATGCTTGGATGGTGGCTCATAAACACTTAATTTTTTTTGTTTCTAAGGTATGTCATGGTGGGTGGTCATAATTTCCCCTTAGACAAGTGTGTCATCCTGAACGTTGAGGTTGTTAATTTTTCAGTGCAGTTGCGAGACCCATTCTCAGAGAGAATGGTACCCTAGTCAGTTAACTAGGGTTCCTGGTCAAGTTAACCAGGCAGAGTAATGTGTAAGACCCTAGAAGGTACCCTAGGGCCCCCAGCTGTCTCCTGGGGTTCTTGGTCGAGGACCAAGCAGATGGATGCCATGGCAAAGTCCCTAGCATGTAGCTAGGGCCCCTATTTGTCTCTAGGGTATTCTGGTCTGGGACCAGACAGTTTCTTGGTCAAGGACCAAGCAGATCCTGCAGGTTGAGACAGAGACATCCTAGGTCCTGCAGATGGTTGATCAACATTCAGTCTAGGACTGAATGCTCAGCTTGAGGCTGAGGACCATTCTCTGGGAGAATGGAGAACCTGGTCATGGACCAGATGGTTGATCAACATGTCCCAGTCTAGGACTGAGGCTCAGCCTTGGGCTGAGAAGCCATTCCTTGAGAATGGAGGCACTTGATCAGTTACCAAGATTATGATGTGTGATGTCCTCTTCTCCTAGGTCTTCGAGATGGATGAGTTGGTTGGTCTTCTCAAGGGACTGGCCACCCCTTGTGGAAGCTACTAACATTTGACCTAAGGAGCAGTTGAGAGGACCACATGATCACATCATCTGTGTGAACTCTTCCTTATACAATGATGATGAACTTTCAGGTTATATGGAACATGTTAGAAAAACAGGATCGCAGAGCAATAACAATAAACAGAAATGCAAATATAATCACACATACACATTACAAGAGAGACACAGATATATCGTGGTTCACCCAAATTGGGCTACGTCCACACTGAATTTGCCAGTCCTTATTATTATTACCGTCCAGCAAGGTGAAGGGATACAACCTGCAGCACAACCGCTGCACTTCCTCTTCTCTGTTTCACAGTCTCTCTCCTGATCTCAGAGATCTTTACAATGCATAAAACCTAATACATCATCATCCCTAGCCGTATTACAATGTCTTTATTTTATAAGGGAAATACAATGGGAAAATACCACGGGATACCCAAAACCATGGGCCCGCAAAACAGCTGGCGAAAACAGCCCCAAAAATTTTCTTCGGGGGCGTTGCCCCCGGAACCCCGTGGGGGGGCAATGCCCCCCCACACCCCCCCGCTAGGGTGACTGTACAGTCCACCTACATATCATATAAAATTGGGGTACAAACACGGCTGATACAATATCATCTATGAGACTAGAAGATCTGGCTCCACAACCAACAGAACATTTGTACATTTGAGAGAGAGATGACTGGTTGTACCTTTCCACCTTGGGTGATTTACTTTTGGTCTATTAGTGTTGTGGTACCCTGTCTTTGATTTGTGGTAAATAGGGTCATTGACCCACCTTTTATTTATACCACCCTTGTTGTTTTGATCTTATGGGTACTTTGGATGTTTGTCCACTTTATGAGGTTATTTTATTTTTTTATTTTTATTTTTTTTTATATATTTTATATATTTTATATTTTTTATATATACCTTTTTTATCTTTTATTTTTTATTTATTTTATCTTTTATTTTATCTTTTTTTTATATATATACTTTTTTATATCCTTTATTATTTTTATTTTATTTTTTATTTTTATCTTTTATTTATTTATCTTTTATTTTTATTTTAAAGTGGCCTTTCCCTAATTTAATGAGATCCTAATTTTTTTATTATTCTAACTTTTAATTTTTTAATCTTTCCTAATTCTAAGGAATCCTAATTTAAAGGATTATTTTAATAATCCAAATACTATTTAATGAAGTCCTATTCTTTCATTTTCTATTATCCTATCTTCATATATCTCAGCTCTGATTTATCTCTGCTTGGCGTCAAGGGTTTAAAAGTTCTGCTGCTTGCTTTGGAGGCTGCCCACCTGCTGATGTTTTACATATACCTCATATCTGATTTTTTAGAGGATTGATGTCAAGGGTTTAAAGACTGTTCTGCTTGCTCACCTGCGTGTTTAGGCCGCCCACCTGCTGGAGATTATCATCATCTCAGATCTGATCTGTTTGACTGATATAAAGTTTTATACTGCTACGGTCTGCTGCAAGTTCGCTGAAGCTATTGTGACTGAGCAGTGACCCCTTTGAGGATTGTTTGCTGATTTGTTGACTGTTGAAATAGAGGCCACATACCCTAGTGAATCACTTTTCTGCTTCTTGGTCTGATTGGTGTAGCTGTCTGCTCCTAAGGTCTGATCTATGGCCCTTTATGGACAGCTGAGAGCTGGCCGCAGCCCTTGTTGGGTTGTTTGTTGACATATAAAGGGGGCCGCAGTCCTAGGGTTCCACCTCCACCTAACCATGAGCCTGTTGAGGCCTTGTTGAGGTCTGATCTGCTAACAGTGAACCTGCTGAGTGCATAATTGTGGAGGCCGTGAGCCCTGTTGGTTTGATCTATTGTACTAAGACCTTATTGAGGACAGATCTATTGTATTCTGACCTTGTTGAATCTGATCTATGTGTTTGTGATCAAATCTAATATGCTGAACCTTTACTGTGGCCAAATCTTTGTGCTGAGTCTTGTTTGTGGACTGATCTATGTGCTAAGACTTGTCTTTGATTCAGATCTATTATGTTGAGACTTGATTAAGATTGTCACTGTGTTCTTGAATGTCTTTGATTATTTGACTGCATCTCAACCTGTCATCTCTCTCTCTCTAGTTTGTACTACCCTCTTGTAGGGTCTAATAGTTTCCAGATTTGACTGGCCTCTCTGAGGCACAGTGTTTACTGAAAGTAAGTAACTCTTCTGAGTATTTTATAGGAAGGGTCCCACACACAAGTAAGTATCTTCTCTTTTATTATTATGTGGTTAAATTATTTATTGCTGAAGATTAATTTAGCACAGTGACCTAACTAGTAGTGTTAAAAGTACTTTAACACAGTGACTGACCTGAGAGTGCTAAAGGTGTGAAGTTGAAAGAGATGAAAATTATGTTAGAAGTTACTGTTGTACTATTTCATATTTAATTTCGGTATTTGTTTATCTACTTTGTGCATTAAAGTATGATGAATTGTTATTTTTCTGTACATAACCCTAACTTGATGAAATTTCAACAGAGTTGTACCCCTAGTCAACTGAGTAAGTGTTTTATTCATTTCACAACATTTTGCCTAGCCATTTTCCATTTCACTAGCCCTTTCATTCATTTCCATCAATTTTCCCTTTGTAAGTGGTCTACCAAATGCATTTTTAAAAGGTCTCAAAACTATTCCCATGTATCAATGCCTAAATCAAAGTTAAAAGAGTCTAGTACTCTAAGGTTGACACTACCAAAGTAAAAATGTAAAAGGTATATGAACTATGCCTCCTTGACAAAATCTTGTTCCCTAAGTCCCATGGTTATCAAATATAAATCTAAAGAAAAAGGGACCAAGCAAAAAAGAAAAAAAAGGGAACAAAGGGCACATGGAAAGGGTAACTCATGACACAAAAAGCACTCCCTTTCACAAGGCACACATGTGGAAGAAAAATCCATAACCCCTAGCTCTTGGAAGCAACGGGGCAGATAATTAACTTACAAATGTTAAAATTAGGGTTTTTTAACAAAAAATAAAAGAAATTGAACTTTGATGCAAATCTAAATTAAAATAGTACTAGAATAAAATCACAATTTACAGTAGGATAGCAGCAGTAATAAAAATAAACTCGTTAACAAAATTAAAATCAGATCTGATAATTTACTTGGTGTGAAGAACCTTCCTTATACTCAGAAATAACCTTCAGATCAGATCTTGCCTATCAGAGGCAAGTCAATAACAGGAACAACACTGACCCTTACCTGAGGGTGTGAACATACCTGAGAGAGAGAGAATCACAATGTTGAAGGATGGGGTTAGACAGGTACAGCAGCTTACCAAGGGTACAGTACATCCAAGATCAACCCCAAAATGTTAACCAAGACAGTCAACAAGTGCCCAACAGTGAAGGGCAGCCACAAAACCACCACAACAGTGGATGGAAGCCTTCTAGTAGCCCATGGCATGCCCAAACAGCTCTCAACAAGCAGTGGCAGCCACAAATCAGTGTACGGCAGCCACAAGGAAGGCTACAGCAATGGACGGCAGCCACAAGAAGGCAAGCGGCACTCTCAAACAGACCTCAACAGGAAGCTGCACCCTCAAAAATAGTCCACACAAGCAACGGCACCCTCAAGCAGTCCAAAACAGGCAGCAGTAGTCACAAGGAGGCTCACGACACCCTCAAACCAGTCTACACAGGCAGCGGCAGTCACAAAACAGTCCAAACAGCAGCTACAGGACAGATCGGTCCACACCTGTGGGAGATAGGAGGTGAGAACAGCAGTTAGAACCCTCAAAAGGAGCAGCGTTGAGGTGGAGAGCCCAAAAACATGAGAGCGTTGTAGCTAGAAGAGCTTCAAACCCTCAGAGGTCACCAAAACAAGTGTGTTGCAAACCCTAGATCAGTCATAAAAAAAAAAATCAGAGCTAAGATACCTCTTCAAGATGTGTTTACAATTAGATGTTAGGCTAGTATTTATAGCCTCTCAATGACCCCTAGAAGGTTCCACCTTCTATTTGGTCATTGAGGTTAGGGTTACCCAAATAAAGTCAAGATGTTACCCCTTTTAGAAGGTTCCACATAAAACATAATTTAATATTAGGACGTCTTAAGGTGAGGGTTACACATAAGGCATAACGATGGGTAAGTTACCACACTCAAGAGGGGCACTAGCACATAGGACAATAAGGGAAGGGGTCAACACAATACTAAACCAACACAAGGCTAACCACAAATCAACAAGAGGTAAAACAACAAGGTGGGGAAACAACCCTTCTAACCACAAGGAATGGAAAACAACCTTTTATCTCTTTCTCTCAATGTATGTGGTCCACAAGTGTTCCATACAATAACTGGAAGTTCATCATCACCATATAAGGAAGGTTCACACTGGATGATGTGATCCTTTGGTCCTCCTGACTGCTCCTAAGGTCAATGCTAGTGACTCCATCAAGGGGTGGGCAGTCCCTTGAGGAAACAACCTAGCTCAACCATCTCGAAGACCTAGGAGAGGAGGGCATCACACATCATCATCTTGGTTAACTGACCAAGATCCACCGGGTTAACTGACCAAGATCCACCGGGTTAACTGACCAGATTCCCTAAGGATCAGCTAGGGGCCCTAGATAATTGTTAGGGACTTATCTGACTTGGTCCCAGACCAAGTACCCTAGATAACTGCTAGGGGTATGCATTGCTTGGTCCCGGACCAAGAATCTCTCTAGTTAACTGACCAGGAGGCCATAGTGATCAGCTAGGGGCTTTTTCCATGGCTCATACTGCTTGGTCCCAGACCAAGATCCCTAGATAACTGCTAGGGGCCCTAGATACCTGCTAGTGACTTACACTGTCTGGTTAACTGACTAGGGTGCCATCCTCCCAAAGAATGGCTCTCGCAGCAGCATTATCTTTAACAACAAAGGCCCCCTTTCCTCCCTAAGTATCACATTCATTTCATCACCCTCACTTTACTTAGGAATCTAGGGAATGCAAATTGGCTTAGAGGTTTTCACATGTAATAGAGGTTAATGTTGGTCAGACCATGGTAATGCCTCATGTTTTATTTGGTCAAACATTAAGTAAGTTATTGATCCATTAGAAAGGTATAATTGTTAATTATTTCATGTGATTTCTTTATATTTGGAAGCATTTCCTAGTTAAACTTGGGATAAAACCCTTGGCACATGATTCACTCCCTCTAATTAATGAGTAAAAGAATACTTGACTAAGGCAATAATGCAATTAATTAACACTTATGTATGTTATGGAATGGAAACCCATCAACTCAAGGTCTCCCTAAATTTTGAATTGTTAATAATTGTACTTGTGAAGTAATGAATTAATTAAAGTATCTCACCTTGGGTTTTCTAAGAGTGTGATTAATTAAATTTAAGGAAGAAATAGAACTAATCACACTAATTAACCAAAGTCCCTAAGGTTTGCACTTATGATCAATTTAAAAATCACTTTGGAGAGGCATCCTAGCTTTGGGAGTAGTTATCTTTTGATAGAGTGCCCAAAATTGAGCCATCTCAACACCATTAGATGCAGAGTGGCTGCAGGATTTCTGAAAAATGGTTATAATAGAAAATCTAATAAATATTGTAGAAGTTAACAATTTCAGACTTGTCGTTAAAAAACACACACACACACACCATGTTTTGAGCCATAGGTGCCACACATGGGAAAGTTTGCTGGACCTTGAACTTGGTCTTTTCCTCTCCTAAAGATGCACCCTCCTCATATGGATAAGGTTAGTTAGGATTTGATGCATAGGTGGCATAATCACTTCATTTTTTATGTATTGATTAACAAGGTCAAGTGGGGGATATTATTCTTTACTCCCCCCTAAAATAAATCTAGGTTTTTAACCCAAGATATTGTTATTTTATTGGAGAGTTTGTTGCACTTCCACTCTATATAAGAAGCTCGTCTCTCATTCATATCTTGTTGTTGTGGATTGGAGAAATAAGAACTTTTGTCTCAAAGCTCTTGGTGTGTAGTGGAAATCTTTCTCATATTGTGAGGCATATGTGGAGGATACAAGCTTGAGGAATAATGTTCTATTTGTTTCATTGTCATGTTAGATGATCTAGTTCACAGATAGGTAAAAATTTACCTTTCGAATAGGAAGGAATGAAAATATCCACTTTTATATATGTTGTTGCTTTGTTAGCTTGCTTGTAGGTGGCATCTTTTGTGAGTCTGGTAGGTTTAAGTAAGCATAGGTTGAAGTATATGCTAGATCCAGTGTTCCACCAAGTTTCCGGGATGCGGGAGTGGGGAAACGCACATTAGGGACATGTGGAGACTGTTATCACCTATTTTGTACAAATAGTTGAAACCTTATTGAGCCGCCAGTGTTGGAACACATCAGTGTTCACTTCCAGAGTATCTGAGTTTCAGAATACAGCAGTTAGCCAGTTTTGGCTAGCCAGTTTTATTTTTGAGTCGACATGACCATGGCCCCATGGGGGTTTGTAATAAAGTGTGCTAGTAGGATCTGAGTGTCTCGGTTCCCCGTGACTTGACTAAGCAACTAAGGTATTCCAGGGAGTTTTTTCCCTTGTCAATTATACTTTGCCTACAGCCGAGCTATAATCGATGAGGTTTTCTCCCGCTCCTCCAAAGCTGGAATGCCCGATTTTGAAATTTTTAGCCATGGGGGGTTATTAGAGTCCAACTAATGTATATAAGCCTACTAGACACTATTAGAATAGGTTTTGGTCATGTCCCAAGTCTCTAGGACCCTCAGAAAAAATTTCGAAAAAATTTTACCGAGTTCGTCGAGTTTGGGTTTTTTAATTATTTTTTAATTTTAATAAATTTCTCTATAGTTTAAATAGAGAAATTTCAATTTGTAATATGTCAGTCATCCGGGATCCGATTTCAGTGATTGAAAGCTCCAGACTTAAGCCAAAAATCATTCATGATCCCCGGACTAGCTAACCCTAAGTTTCAGACAATTATTTGGCCTCATAATTAATATTTTCTCAAAAAATCAAAAAATGAGAAATATTAATTAAAATATTCAAAAAAATAATAAATTGGAGATAATTTAAATCTCTCCAAAAAAGGCCAAATTGAATAAAGTAAAAGTCAAAATGACATGGCAAAAAGTATTTATGATGATTGGAATCTCTACCCACCTGATTCAGATCAATTTCGGAGCACTGGGAGTGATCTACAGTTGAAAAATTCGCCCACCTTCATGCAAATTCGTTTTTGTGATTTGGCAATTGATTAATGGGTTGTTGGATTTTGAAATCAATGCATGTGGGGCTCCTTCCTCAAATTATGGGCTCCAACCTCAAGTTTAAAGATGAGTTAAGACTCCAAGCTCGATTTGGTTGGTGTTGACATGGATTTGATTGGTTTTTGATGGAGTTATTGGCTCTCTTCATGCCAAATTCGAATTAGGGTTTTAGGCTAGTGTTTTGCTATTTAAGAGAAGCCATTTGGGCTTTCTTTTCATGGAGAATTATTGTAAACTTACTCTGCGGAGATTGTAATAGCTATCGGCTATCATTGGAAATAAAGTTGGCTTTGGAGGCAATTTGTGTACACTTCTATTGGTTCATGAGCTATTAATTTCTTTGAGGTAATATCTGTAATGTGTTCTTGATTTATGCAATTTCAAAGTTTGATTTAAATACATGCTTAGATCTCTTTCTTAAGAGTGTAGGGCAAACATTTGATGGTCCCAATTTGTTTGCTAGGCTTAGGCTTGAATAGTATAAAGAGTGCAAATTGTAATCGGTTTTACTACCTTGTCTCTTCATGCGTTTTTGTCTAACTCTCTGTATTTGATCAAGCTTTGTTTGTGTAAGTTTTTTGTGCATTTGCAGATCTTCAAAATGGTTGAGATGAGATGAACTCGGTTGTATCTCCCTCTTCTCCACCAACAAAAAGCTTTTACTAATAGTGTGTTTGCAGGATACTTCCAAGGAGCAAGATCTTAAAATTGGCATCAAAGCAGAGAGGGTTTCCTCTTCCATCAACACAATTTCTCTCTTCTTAGTTACTTGTTACTTGGACCCACCTTCTTCTTGTGGAAAACCCTTTCTAGATCTGAATCCAAAGTTGAAGTTCTTTACTTTTAAAGCCTAGATTAGTTTGCCATAAGGTTGAAGTTCCTTCAACCTTAGGGAATAACTTGGGATTTGTTCCCTTGTGCTCTCTTCAACACTATCGCATGCGTATCATCCAACTAGCTGGAAGGATTTCTTGGATAGTGTTTCACCTATCAAGTGTTTCACTTGATTTTTTCCCTCTCCATCACCCATTCGTTTTTCCTCTTTTTTCCATTTATTCCAATCTTACCCTAGATTTCTCCTCCTAGCTCCCATCTTCTCCTTCATCTAGTCCATCCTTAGCCTTTCGTTTTTTCCCATCCACAAACTCCTCTCATCCTTTCGTTTTTGCCCTTTTGACCTCTTTTTTCCTTTGTCTTTTCCCCTTTTCCTTCCATCTTCCTTCCATCCATCCTACAAAAGAAGCAAAGCAAACAAAAGAGGTTTGAAGTAGTTAGTGGTTTTATTTTTTTGAAAAGTTAAGTTTAGGGATCTTAAAATATCATTTAGGGCTTGCATTTTAATCTTTTGTCTTAAGTTTTGTAGTCTCACTTAAAGATAGGAAAGTTTGCATACAAGCTAGTTCAAAAAACTTGTGGTTCCAACCTCATTCCCATCATTTTTTGGAGCACATTAGCTTGCTGGTCCATTTCATAAAAATTGAAAATTTTAAATTCAAATCTCATGCTCTTTTAGGTTTTAGTCTCATTTTGCAAACCTAGACTTGATAGTTTCAAAGTTTGTTAATTTTCTAACACTAATGGGTGCATGAGTTTGTTGATTTATCCTTTGTTGTAGGATTGTGGGAAGAGAAGAACTCTTGAAATAAAAGACCAAAACAAAGAGAGAAGAGGAAACCAAGTACCAAAAACAAAGGGATCCAAAACCGTGAAATTCCAAACCAAGAGAAGACAAATTTCAATACATATTTTTTATCCTTTGTAAAAACCATTAAGGGCTTCAAGCTTCTCTTTTCATAGTTTTGTTTTAGTTTATTTCTTTCTCAAAAGTCCTTCAAGGTTTCAAAACCCAAGGCATTTGTAATCTCATAATAAAATTTAAAGTGGAGGAGGCCTCCACTTTTTTGGTTTCTTCCCCATTTGGGGAAGAGTGTGGTGTTTGGTTAAGTTAGATCTTTCAGTTTTTGCTTTAGAGTAGTCTTTGTTTCATCTTGTTTCTTCTCTTCCAAGTTTTGACCAAAGTAAGCTAACTTTGGGATTTGTCCCAAAGGCCACATAGTTTTGTGGTAGCTTCTCGTTCCCCTTTAGCATCTTGTGGACATCCAGCTAGCTGGAAGGTTTCCAGGACTGACGGTTCTAGTGATTAGCCTTGTTCGGAGGTTGATCCCACTTTAGAATAAATATGCTTGGTAGAACACTAGATTTTGTTTTCTGTTATTTTCAAAGCATCTTTCTTTGTGGTTATCCTTATATTTTCAGTTACTTTCAGTTTCATTTATTTCTTTAAGTTTTCACAATCGCTTCACTTTTTGCAATAAAACGAACAAAGCCTCTTGAACTTGGCCAAATCCAAGTCAAGAGCACTCTTTGTCGGAGAGCATATAGATTTGCACTTTCCCCTTGCATTAGGCATTTTAAAGTAGGAAGTCTCTTGAACTGTGGTCTTAAGACTAAGTCAAGAACGCTCTCTGTCGGAGAGTTGAACAAGTGCTCCTAATAATAAAACACTTCAATCCACATTTCCCTTTAATTAATTTACTTTGGTTGAGTGTCCGACACCCGTATGCTCTGCCAACCGGAAACGGTTGGGCTAGTACTCAGAAAGGTGGAAGACTTGTTAAGCTCATAAGTGATAACTAATAAAACCTTCACCCCCATAACCAACCAATCCGGAGTTGAGCAATAAGATAAGTTCAGTGGGTAATCTCCTAGTTGGGGGCGCCGAGTTGCCATGTTTAGCCTCCAGTTTGTTGGTTAGCATTGCGCAACCTGACTAGAGCACTTGGTGGTCCGACATGTCCTTGAACGGAGGCATTTGATACTGTCTTTGCGGACACTCTCTTGATATCCTTGGTTTTAGCCCTAATAATCAAGAACATCTAAAACACTTAAAATTTACCAAGAACAATTTCAAAACAGTCTCACAAACAGCTACTTTTGACTTACATTTTTCAACATCACAAGCATTTCTTTTGACTCCATTTGGCATTGGTATTTAAAAACTCTTATGTATCTTCCAAATCTGGACCATATGTCCTTGTCATTTGTTTAATCTTTATCTTGTGGATGCTTTGTTTTAATTCTAAGTCAGAAGTATTTTGTTCATCTTCTAAATTTTATCTTGTAGATTTTGCAACAAGGATTGCGTGTTTAATTGTGTTCTCATCATTTTACAAAAACTCCTAAACAACACTCATCCGCATCACCCCACACAAAAAACACTTAAAACACAAGAGCCTTAGTGAAACTCTTTTTTAGGGACTACCCCCTTTGGCTTCGTTAGGAGTTAGCCTAAACGGAGGAGCTGGGATTCAGGTGACAGTACCTAGCTCATTGCTTGCCCCCAAGGCCACACCTCTCTCACTTGTAGTGAAGAGACAGCTTTCGAAAGATTTATGCTACTGATGTGCAGTTTGGCGGACAACAGAGACCACCCCCAAATTTTAGGAAAATTTAGGGTACAGGGAGACGTCGAGATCTTTAAGATTATTAAAAATATATGATTTATATAAATCCCAACATATTAACATATAAATTACTCATCCCATCACCATTTACATACTAAAACTTAAAAGTAAATAGTAAATACAAAATAGTAAATTCATCATTGTAAACGCGGTTGTCAATTTATCGTTGATTCATGAATCATTTATCATTAGAGTATTTGAACACTAAAAATAAAAGTAGCAAATTAAAGAAATTTGAAAGCACCAAAACAACGTCAAGGAGATAGTTCCATGGAATGGTCCTCCTCATGCATCCATTGCGTGAACCCATCAAGGCCATCAATGGGAGTGTCGCTATCTGAGTCGGAGTCACTCTAATGAGAGAACAATGGCACACTAACCAAACTATGCTCTAGCCTTCAAAGTTCAAACCCTTGCTCCAGCCTTCAAACCCCCTACTCCAGCCTTCAAGCAAGGAAATCACGCTTCCCTTGGCAAATCGCTCCTTCCCTTTGGCAAATTGGTCCTCTCTTCTTCGATGCCAACCGCTTCTTCCCAAAGAAATCCATTTGCATAAGATAAATGTTTCAAATGTGAGAATAAGGGATGGGTTGGGATTTTAAGAGAGGGGTTGGGTGGGGTAGCTTTTAGTTTTAGGTTTATTAATTTAATGATTTTTTGTTTTTAAGTTGTTGAAAAAAAATGAAAATCATGTGGGGGCGTCTGAACATCCCCCTTTTCGTGAGGGGACGCCCAAACGCCCCCCACCTCTCTAGGACATTCCTTGTGCATTTCCTTGAGTTTCCTGAAAAAGGGGACATGGGGAAATGTTTCCCAAGGAGTCCCCAAGCCGCTGGGGGGTGGGAAACGAGTGGAACGCGCCCCCAACCCTAGGGGACACTTCCCCGTGGAACACTGGCTAGATCTCTTGCTGAAGGTGTATGCCCAAGGGTGACCCTTCCTTGGACCAAATCGTACATCAAAACCCCAAAGTATTGGGATGAAATTGGCATGGGTTTTCAGGAGTTTCAGCCCCAAGTACCTTTTGAAAACAGCCTGAGGAGAACTATCTTTGACCCCATTGGCCCCAGGATCTAGGCACTTGTCCCCTTTCTCCATCTCATCAACCAAGCAATATTTTTTAAATCACCTTTTTCCCTTTCTTTCCCACAGAAATCTGACTATTTTCAAGGCTGCCGTCATTTCCAGATTTCTATTGCATCAAGCCCAGGTACACTCCTCTCTTTCTTTATCAATTTCTAGGATTTTTATTTGATTTATTTTCTGTTTTACTTGATTTTATAACAACATTAGAAACAAAAGTGAATCTGACCCTAAGTGGCATCTAAAACACATTCTTTTAACTTGGGGTTTTGGCTAAACAACCATTTAATAAATCTATTTTAGCTTCACAATTTTTCACAGAATTTTGATGGTTAAAAATGTTTATTTTCTCACATAAAATAAATCTGGAAATCAATTTTCACAACTGAAATTTCTTTCAAAGCATTTTAGCAAACTTAAATTTCAAAATTTTCCATTCTTTGTTGCTGCAAATGTTAGAGAAATATGTTTTAAAGTAACCTTGCTGGTTTTATCCTAAACACACATCTTTAAGCAACATATCTTCTATGAGTACTTGTTCTTTATTTTCTTTGTTATAACAACCTCCAAGGGTGGGGCTACCTTGAAAGTGTGCCAAGGCATAGATCCACATGAAAGGTCCACAAAATAAATCCTAGATCCACATAATAAGCCATGCGTCCTAGACAAGTATGCCAAAGAGTGGTTAGGTTCATGTTCAATCTTCTTGAAGAATGAGCCATATGTGGGACAACTTAGGAGAATGTGCATTAAGGGGATGTTCTCCTAATAAAATAATCAAAACCAGGTGTCATAAGGAGAAACTATGTGCCAAGGCCCAAAACCATCATATGATCTCTTAATCTGTGAGATCTCTTAAACCTAGTAAAGCATGCACAACATGAGAGTTTGACCATATATAACCATCAAAGGATCAGGGCACTCTAGAAAAGTATGCACATGCGGAGCACTCCTCAAGAAGACATCTCATCCATCCAAGGTAACCAATCCAATTCTCAAGGAGATCTTAATCAACATAAATATGCTATGAAACTTAGGGAAACCATATAAGCACACCAAGCCACCAATGTAAAACATCAAGGAGCAACAAATTAACCCATATTACTTAGGAAAACCCTTAGTTGAGGGTATGCCTTCGATGAGTATGCTAGGGGTTAATTAAAAGTGCATCATGCAAAGCAAAATCCATGAAGGCACCAAACACCCTGGCTGCAAAACCAAAATCCTCCAAACACAACCTACATGGGAAGGGTATTCAAACTGGAATAATCATTATGCTATATCAAGGGTAGCATACCCTCCTTAAAATCCCTCAAAAAAGCACTATTATACACAAGTGTAGAAGCCTCAATGCCTTATGTGGCTTTGAAATATTTCAAATAAGTCCACTCACGACACACAAACATCCTCTTCAAGTTCAACATTTGTGAAATTATGCACTACACAGATATAGAATAAGTGGCAAATTTAGTAACTACAAGATGGACAAGTTTCTTGCCTTTTGTGTATTTCCTCGTCGTGTTGAGTACAATGGAGTGCCTGTAAAATGTATTTTATGGGGGAATTTCAATTTTTCTTTTCCACAGTAATTTTTATCCACTCAAGTTCTCAAATGTCCTCCAATATCAAGTCCAGACAATGGGTTGTAAACTTGCACATGAGGTCTAAAAAATGGGTAGGCGTCTCTCTACGAAAAGCCTGTCGGCAACCACAATGTTTGTTGCCTTACTTGTAACAACTTGTACAACACTTTGCTCACCCACCTCCACAAAAACTAACTCTAGGTCCGGACAATGGGTTACAAACTTGCACTTGAGGTCTAAAAAATGGGTAAACATCTTTCTATGAAAAGCCTGCCAGCAACCACTTGTTTGTTGCCTTATTTGTACGACACTTTGCCCACCCACCTTAACAACAACTCACAAAGCATTAGAGCACCCTTGACTTGGTCAAAAACCTCAACGTATTTTAGGAACATCTTGTCCCTGAGGAAAAAAACAATAAAATTTATCACAGTTCTATTTCTAGTATGATGTATCTATCCCCTCTCAAACATAATAGTACAACCACTTTCGCCCTTGTATCAAGATGCTCTACAAGAAATTGGATTACATCAAAAACATACCCAACCAACAAATCAGTCCCTAAGAGATTCATATGTAAGGGATGTGAACCTCAGTCCAACAATGGCAATCATGGCCTGCTAATAGTGGCTTCTACTAGCATTGAAGAGAATATCATAATATTTGAAATTGGTTATTTCTTCCCTTGCCTAGTCATGGACATTTTTCTTCCAACATGTGCTATAGAAGGTAGACTGAGAATCAAGTTAAAAGAAAAGTATATGCATTGCCACACTCAGTCCTAGGTTTGCATGGGATTAAAAGGAAAGGCACCGAACTAAGAACAAAAGTTTCACTTGCACTTGTAGTAGGAGATCCTTCAAAGGTTGATGTATTTGAAAATGAAGGCCCTATATTAGTTGCTAATCTCTGATTATTTTTCACCTCTTCACAGGCTTCTAGAGCCACGTTTGCTTGGTGTTGGACATCTATATTGGCATTTGGATTGGTTGTTGTATCATGACCAATTACTTTTTGCAAGGTGATACCTAAAATGGTTAATCTCCCCACTTATTTCCTTGCCCCAAAAATTACATTTTAGTTTCTCCAGTGGCAACTTCTCACAATAGTTCCATAGAGGGGAGGACCTCTTCAAACTATCCTTGCTTCTGGGACGGACTATTGAACATGCTTGCCCTTGGGGTGATCTTTTTCCTATCCTGGAAGGTACTATATCTTTAGCTATTCAGCCAGTTGCTAACGCACGCTTATAAGGGTTTTAAAAGAAGGAAAGTCAATAATAAAGAAGCAGTCCCCAATGAAGGTCCAAAGGCTAAGGAAGCAGTAGGTTCTAGGGCAGAGGTTCCAAAGGCGGAGTACCAAGGCATCATTTCCAAGGGCAGTTCCCAAGGGAGATGATTCTGGAGGTTAGGTCTCTAGGTCATTGTAGTTCCAGTCAGTAAGCTGATACCGGTAAGAGAAAACACATCATGCAAGGGAGTCTGGGTTGTAAGGGTAATGGGTTCACCCGCCTGACTCAAACTGGGCTTCCATGCCCTCAGGCACCCTTCTCTCTCACTATTGAGGGCCTTTCTTGTGGGTTTAGTCATTAATGGCAAAATGAAAACAGTTGGAAAAAAACTCAAATTATTTTCTCCACATGGGCAGATTAGCTGTGGCTAAACTTGAGAGAAATTGCAGGTGGGTTGAAAACTAGGCAAAGACACTCTTTAGCAGCTTGTGAAAGTTTTCTGAGATTTCAACCCAACCCGGTTTTCAAGTCAACATGTCATTGTTTAATGCCCAACCCAATTTTTGTTAATGGCTGGAAATGACATGTATTTTCAAACTTATAAAACACAACTGAAACTCAATATTATAGACAGAAAATTAAATATTCATGCACACCATAAAAATTTCAGACTCAAAAATTTTAGCCAATAGCCCAGGAAAAACCCACAAGGGGAAAACCTGTCAGAGAGAGTGAGGATGATTTTATTTCTTCAAATAAATTTAGTACAGTAATTTTTCAGTCAACAAGAAACTTATGTCCACTGAAAAATACTCCCAGAAGTTGCCTCGAAATTTGTGCAATCAGCTGCCTCGATTTCAGTGTCCAGCTACCTCGATTTTTGTCCTGGCTGCCTCGTAATCTGTGCAGAAACTAATCTTGAATTCTGTGCTAGAAAGTAAAGTCCGTACAGACTGTACAGACCTCGAAATCTGTGCCTGGAATTTCTGGAAAATCGTGCCCCAGATTTCTGCCTGGAAACCCGTGCCCTTGCCTCGAGATTAGTGCCCAGCAAACTCTGCCTGGAAACTCGTGCCCTGCCTCGAGATTTGTGCCCAAAATGTACCCTCGAGATTTGTGCCCAAAATCACGTTGTACAGCCTCAAGATTTGTGTTGTGTTAATTCTCTCCTTCCTCAAAAATCGTGCTACTCATAAAATTCACATGAACCTACCTCGAAAATCATGCCCTCTCTCTCTTGCTCTCTTCACTTTCTTCTCCACAAAAAGTGAATGAAAAATGCCTTCCCTTGCTCTTTTTGAGTAAACCCTAGGATGAGTGAATGGTCATCTAATCCAATGGCTGAGAATGGTTTAGATGAGTGGATGAGAATAAATGCTCATTTAATTCTCATAAAAAATAATTTCACTCACCTCACTTAAATTTATCAAAAGAGACTTTAATCCCTAAATTCAAATTAAAAGCTCATCTCAAGTCATTTAATGCAAGGGTCACTTTATTTGCCCCTTTTAAGTGACTAAGGCAAAAGTCACCTAGGGGAACACTTTCCTAGGTACAAAAATCAACACTCCCTCTTACCGACGAAGGTGTTCTGCACCACTCCCCACTTGTCCCTAAAGAAGACAAACTTGCCCCGCCCCAAGGATTTTGTCAGAATGTCTGCAACCTGCTCATCAGTGGAAATGTATTGTAACTCCACAGCTCTTCTCTGAACATAGTCTCGGATGAAGTGGTATATGATCTCTATGTGCTTAGACCTGTCGTGAAAAACTGGATTCTGAGATAGTTCGATGCAAATTTGATTGTCACAGTAAATCACCGTGGGCCTCAGCTCCTAACCAAATAAGTCTACCAACAACTTGCGAAGCCACAGTGCCTCGCAACTAGCCTGACTGGCTGCCATGTACTCAGCCTCAGCAGAACTCAAAGCAACGAACTTTTGCTTCCAACTGAACCACGACACTGCTGCCGAGCCCAAACTAAAGCAACAACCGGAAGTGCTCCTCTGATCCATCACACTTCCTGCCCAATCTGAATCAGTGAAGCCAACCAAACTAACACCACCCGAACTCCTGTACTCCAAACCAAAATCCATTGTCCCTGCAAGGTATCTCAACACATGTTTCGCGGCAGTCCAGTGCACTCTCCTAGGCTCCACCATGAACTGACTGAGAGTGTTCACCGCAAAACATAAGTCTGGCCTAGTGTTGACCAAATACATCAATGAACCAATGAGCTGACGATA
Source organism: Larix kaempferi (assembly GCA_027924585.1). Lineage (NCBI taxonomy): Eukaryota > Viridiplantae > Streptophyta > Pinopsida > Pinales > Pinaceae > Larix > Larix kaempferi. The sequence goes on along the minus strand of BSBM01000318.1, from coordinate 3,077,430 downwards.
TAATGTAGGATCTACCAACTCTCCCTCAGAAGCATGAAGCTGCTTCCAGTTGGTAATCATAGGCGTGGACATGGGCCTGCAATCATCCATCTGAAATCTCCTCAAAATATCAGTAGCATACTTTCCTTGTCCCAAGAAAATATGACCAGGCTCCTGCCAAACCTCCATCCGCAAATAATAGTGCATCAACCCAATATATGTCATCTCATACTCTGATTGCAAGCTGCAATGAGACGCTCCTCCCCTGTGATAAACAAATCATCAACGTACAACAGAAGAATGAGTGGATCCCCATGAACCACAATGAAGTAAAGATTGGGATCAGCCTCACTCTTCTGAAAACCCATCGACATCAGATATGCATCAATCCTGGAATACCAAGCTCGAGGAGCTTGCTTCAGACCATACAAAGCCATCTTCAACCTGCACACATGAGAATCTCTCCCACGAATCTCAAAGCCCTGTGGCTGCTCCAGATAAACCTCCTCCTGCAGAATACCATTGAGAAATGCGGTCTTCACATCCATCTGGTGGATCTTCCAACACATCTTTGCTGCCATGGAAATCACTGCTCTAATGGAAGAATATCTAGCAACCGACGCAAAGGTCTCATCATAATCTACTCCCTCTATCTGTGAAAACCCTGGTGCCACAAAGCGAGCCTTGAACTTCTCCACACTACCATCTGCAGCATGCTTCACCTTGTAAAGCCACTTGGAAGTCACCACTGACTTCCCCTCTGGTCTCGGTACAATCTCCCATACATCATTCTTCATGATGGAATGGTACTCTTCCATCATGGCATCTCTCCAAACCTAATGCTGAGAGGCCTCCTCAAATGTAGAAGGCTCCGACTCACGAAGACTAGCAACTAGTGCCATACCCAATCTGTCAGGCATCACAATTGTCCTAACTGGCTCCTGGGGCCTACCAAATGACTCTGCTTCCTTCAAGGTATCGCGAAGCCATTTAGGCTTCCTCTTCCCTGAAGGTGGCTCCCAAACCGGTCTATCCTCATCTGAAGAACTGCCAGAAGTAGATGGCCCAACAACCTGTGAGCCAGTAGCAGGTGAACCCAAAGATCCAAAACCTGCAACTGGTGAACCTGTAACCTGAGATCCAGAACCTGTCCCCGAAATACCTGCTGGTTGAACCACTGTACCTGTAGAACCTGTGCTTGTAACCTGTGGACCAGTCACTCCGGAAACCTGTGATCCAGTACTCTGAACTAAAGATACATGTATCACCTGAGGTGTGGGAGCTCGTGACTCCTCATACTCCAACTCTCTAGACTTCCTGAAGGCTCTCTCCTCCTCAAACCTCACTTCCCGCCTCACAACAACTTTCCTGAGTGCAGGAAGATAAATGCGGAAAGCCTTCGAAGTCTCATTATAGCCCACAAAGATTCCCTTCTCTGCAGTGGGCTCCAACTTTGTCCTCTTCTCAGAAGGGGCACGAGAGTAAGTCAAACAACCAAATATGCGAAAATGACCAACCTCAGGCTCCTTGCCTGTGAACATCTCCTCAGGAGTCTTCCTCCCCAAGGCACGGTGGGGACTCATGTTTTGAAGGTAAACAGCTGTACTGCAAGCCTCTGCCCGAAGGAAGAAAGGAAGACTCTGATCATGAAGCATAGCTCTCACTGCTCCCACAATAGCCTTGTTCTTCCTTTCAGCCAATCCATTTTGCTTAGGAGTATATGGAACTGTCAACTGTCTCTGTATGCCCTCCTGTATGCAAAACTCATCGAAATCATTGGAGGTATACTCACCCCCATTATCTGATCTCAGAACCCGAATCCTCCTCCCTATTTGATTCTCCACAAGAGCTTTGAACTCTTGAAAGGTCCGCAAGATATCAACTGACTTCTTGCTCCTCAAGAAGTAGATCCAAGTTTTCCTGGAATAGTCATCGATGAAAGTCACATAATACTCAAAACAAGAACAGATGACATAGGACCACATAAATCTGAGTGAATCAAATCAAGTACCCCTGCTAACCTGTTGTCACTACTCGGAAAAGCAGTCTTGGTGTACTTTCCCAAAGCACACCCTCTGCATACATCACTATGCTCTGTGCTGAACTCTGGTAGACCTGTAACCATACTCCTCAACAATCTCAAAGCTGGATGATGCAAATGGGCCATCCTCCGATGCCATAGCTCGCAAAGCTCACTGTTGCTGCTGTGTGCCAAAGCATGTTGAGGATGAAATAAGAACTTGTATAGTTTCCCGCATCTAACCCCAATGTCCAAGGAGGTAGATGATCCTGCAGTCTTAGGGAATATACGCACATGTCCATCCACGAAACAAACCCCAAGACCCCTATCCTCAATAGTAGAAACTGATACCAAGTTCTCTTTCAACCCAGGGACAAACAACACATCCCTCAAAATCATAGGACTCATGGACTCCCTCTGAAAAGTAATGGTCCCACGACCAACTGCTCTGACAATGGTGTCATCTCCGAGTACAACCTCCACATCTACACATGTCTGTGAAAGCTCAAAGAACATCTCTCGAGCACCTGTCATGTGACTCGAAGCTCCGCTATCAATATACCAAGTGCTGGTGGTGGATGCACCCATCTAATGGTCAGTCAACAAAGAGAACTCCATCTCAGTATCTAAATCAGTGCTGGTAATAACAGAGGCTCTCTCTCTCTCTCAACATGTCCAGCACAAAGAGAAAACTCTCTCTGAAATCTCTCTCCAAAATCATCAATCTCTGCTGAGGTTGCTGTCTGTTGCTTCTTCTTCTTCTTTAGACACTGTGAAGCATAGTGCCCAAATCCCTGACAAGCAAAGCACTTGACTTTGCTTAAGCCTTTCTTCTGCCCACCCTGTTGCTGCTACTTAGCCCCACCCTACTTGGGGCCCTTCTTGGATTTATTCTTTCCCTTTGCAGTCAATGCCACATTCTCCTCATCCCCCCTACCCTGTGAAGAGTTTCCCTGTACAAGACCTCTCTTGGTCTCCTTCTGTACAAAATCATCCCACAGTCTACCCCAGGAAGGTAAGTTCTCCCTGCCTACTATAGGCCTGCACAAACACTGCCCGTGGCTTGGAAGCCCCATTCACTGCTGTCTGCACAAGCTCAGTAGCTGTAACTACCTCCCCAACTGCTGCAAGTTCATCTCTAACCTGAGATATCCTGGTAAGGTAAGATGTCACTCCCTCTCCACCATTCATCTTTATACCCTTCAGCTTCTCTCTTAAGACCATCTTTCAGTTCTCATTAGTGCTCTAGTATAAACTAGTCAAAGCATCCCACATTTTATATGCACGGTCTTTACCTGAAATGTGTGGAATAATATGGTCTTTAACTGCATCAAGAATAATTCTCCTCGCCTTACAGTCCTTCTTGTTGAAAGCCAATAATGCTGCTGCATCTGTAGAAGCTGGAATTTGAATTGGGTTGGCTATAGTGTTCTTTACCACTTCATCCCAAAGCTCATTTTCCTCCAAAATCAACATAATGCTAGCCTTCCATGGAACAAAATTCTCTATCCCATTTAGCTTATCCTCCAACCTAAGTCCTGTAGCCATCTCACTGCCAACTCAACAAGATGCTTCCCACTGACAAAAGAAATCACTGACTGTCTGAAATAAATTTAGTTTTCTGCCCACCAAGCTCTAATACCATGAAAGTTTTCTGAGATTTCAACCCAACCCGGTTTTCAAGTCAACTTGTTATTGTTTAATGCCCAACCCAGTTTTTGTTGATGGCTGAAAATGACATGTAATTTTCAGACTTATAAAACACAGCTGAAACTCAATATTACAGACAGAAAATTAAATATTCATGCACACCATAAAAATTTCAGACTCAAAATTTTTGGCCAATAGCCCAGGAAAAACCCACAAGGGAAAAACCTGTCAGAGAGAGTGAGGATGATTTTATTTCTTCAAATAAATTTAGTACAGTAATTTTTCAGTCAACAAGAAACTTATCTTCACCGAAAATAGTCCCAGAAGTTGCCTCGAAATTTGTGCAATCAGCTGCCTCAATTTCAGTGTCCAGTTGCCTCGATTTCAGTGTCCAGCTACCTCGATTTTTGTGCAAGAACGGAACCTCGATTTCTGTGTTGGCTGCCTCGTAATCTGTGCAGAATCTAATCTCGAATTCGATACCAGAAAGTACAGTCCGTACAAACTGTACGGACCTCAAAATCTGTGCCTGAAATTTCTGGAAAATCATGCCCAGATTTCTGCCTGGAAACCTGTGCCCTTGCCTCGGGATTAGTGCCCAGTAAACTCTGCCTGGAAACTCGTGCCCTGCCTCAGGATTTGTGCCCAAAATATACCCTCGAGATTTGTGTTCATAATCACGATGTACGGCCTCGGGATTTGTGCTGTGCTAATTCTCTCCTTCCTCGAAAATCGTGCTGCTCATAAATTTCACATGAACCTGCCTCGAAAATTGTGCCCTCTCTCTCTTGCTCTCTTCACTTTCTTCTCCACAAAAAGTGAAAGAAAAATGCCTTCCCTTGCTATTTTTGAGTAAACCCTAGGGTGAGTGAATGGTCATCTAATCCAATGGCTGAGAATGGTTTAGATAAATGGATGAGAATAAATGCTCATTTAATTCTCATAAAAATTAATTTCACTCACCTCGCTTAAATTTATCAAAAAGTGACTTTAATCCCTAAAGTCAAATTAAAAGCTCATCTCAAGTCATTTAATGCAAGGGTCACTTTATTTCCCCCTTTTAAGTGACTAAGGCAAAAGTCACCTAGGGGAACACTTTCCTAGGTACAAAAATCAACAGCTTGAACATGGAAGGAATCACCTACTGGAACAGTCTAGAAGAGTGTTGGACCGTTGTTGCCACTATATTCACCTTGTTAGGAATTTACTCTCATGATTTTGATGTTAAAATCTAATTCGCAGGCCCTCATTATACGCTTGAACACCTCCATGAGACATTGGGAGCAGGGCTGGAAAAAACCCCAAAAACACAGTGCAAAGTAAGCTTTATTTTTTTTGTTTGGGTTTATAAACTGAAGACCACCCTCTCGAACTCCTCTGACCAACACCCAACCAAGATCTATACATCTCTCCTAGATAAGGACATGCTGATCATCAAACTCAACCATATATACAAGATCTCTCATCAATGATCAAACCGAAAGGAGGCTTTTAGTTAAGCCAGGTACATACAAAACACCAGTAAGCTCAAGGATATCACATGATGACATGTGGAATGAAATGGATCCCACTCCTACAGCTAGATACATGACATTATCAACAAGTTCCACTTGCATGCTTGCCTCCTGCTCTTAAAGTTTGCTGAAGGCCCTCTTGTTAGAGGTCATGTGTTTGGAGGCCCCACTGTCCACCTACCAGCTGACACCAGGCACGGTTTTAGATGACAGGCATGAGACCATAGAGAAGTGTGTCTCAAGCCTCGATGAAAGCTCATCTACTCCAATTGATGCTTCTGCACTCCCTGCAAACTGCTTCTGCTAGCGTTGCTTACCCTTCCCCTTCTTCTAATGACACTGAGAAGCAAAGTGCCCAAACTTCTAACACTTGAAGCACTTGATGTGGCTCAGGTCCTTTTTTGCCTCTACTATTCATTCAAGGAGTCGTAGAAGGTTTCAACAAAATGATTTTATACCATGTAGAATTTTATAACACACAGTACACAGATTCTGCACTCTGTAAACTATTTCTACAAAAAACTAAAACAGTCTGAAATAAATGCTACTCAAAACAACAATCTGTAAATTACGCAAGGATCTATGAACACATAGAGTTAAAGAATATAACAATAACTCAATTAGGTCACTGTCAACACCTGCTACTGCTTTTATTAATTCTGAACATTTAAAAACAAAACAAAACAAAAAAATGGCTACAGGAAAACACCCCTAAACTGCTAGCTGCTAAACTCAAGAGTCAATTAATGAATCTGTAACTCTACCCTCTCTCTTATAGATCTGAAAAGGGTCTAGTAGGGTTTATAAACTAGCACAGCCACTTAACTTGTGGCCGGAGAACACCAATAGGCCACAAGTTAAGTGCCATGAACAAGTTATATGTTACGTGTTCTCCATGCGTAGTTGTAATCACCCATTGTCTATGCCTCAACTACCTGTTATCACCTACCTTCATCTAGTTAAACGGGTTTTCTGCCACTGCCACTGGACTATACACTTGTCTCATCCTCCTACAATCTAGGACAAGCATACTTACTACTCCAAATAGGTTTGCACATGACTCAAACTCAGATATAGAATTTACTAAAAAATAAAACCAAACTAAATCTTTAACTTTCATGTGCATGCATGCATACATGCCTCTAAGATTAACTGGCGGTGGTACATGCCTTATTCAAGTGTAGCAGACATACACATGCATGCACTCTCTCCCTCTATAAAGAAAGAGTGATGGTGCCTCCTCCTTGACAACTGTAATGCACCCTCTCTAGCTTCCACTGTGCTGCTGAACAAGTGGCCAAATCTACTGCTGTAGAAGACTGTCTGAGGTACACTACGCTAACGGTTGCAGCTTTGAGTTAGTGGCTTTCATTAGCATTTTGTTGCTTTGGCTAGTTGTTTATCTGCACGTGTGAGGAGATGGCAATGGGCTACAATTTCCTTGATCCAGTGAGAAGGCTAGCTAGGAGACCTTGTTCTAATGAATAGGCTAGCCAGCTATTAGATATTGTAAAAGTAGTGGATCTCTGTTATGGGCGTCTGTAATACTATAGCTCTTACCTTCCTTTAGCAAGGATTCTAGCAAGGGTGGTTAGGTTTTTCCCTTTTATATCCATGTTCTAGCCAGGAGGCTAACAAAAGATGTTGTTGTTATAATGAACCCTCTTATCCATATTCTAGCAAGGAGGCTAGCGAGTGTTTTGCACATGTTCACTGTTGAAGATAGAGTCATTCATGTACATGTGGTTCACTTGTCATGACATTGTCCAATTTGAAAGGTGTCAGTTGAGTAGGAGTGCCTACTGTTCGGCGGTGAATCCGTCGTTTCACAAGTAAATTCAACCAATGGAAAGATGAAGTAATTTTGTTATTCTCTTGTAATTTCAAAGAATGAAATACAAGGATGAAATTAGCTTGTAAATAACGGTCTATAGTTGGTTGTTTTGAATGCATTGCAGTTCAATCTGTCATAATTCTTTTTGAGCAGCTCATGTGATAATTTCTGGGTACCGTAAAAGTAGAGCAGAAAAATTTGACTATAGAACAAAACTCGTTGAAGTTTTCCAGAAATCAAAAACGAAATGTCACAACCATACATTTAAATTTTTGTATGTTATGAACAATAATGCTGATCGGAAGCAAAGCGACCCCTGACCTGAATGCTCATCGGAATATTCGTGGTGAAAGAGTCGGTTGGCTTTGCAGCTGAGAAAGACATCGCGGAGGGCGCTCTGGAGGGGCGCCAAGGGCGGGGGACGGGCCTCGAAGGCCTTGAGGAGCCTCCTGACCTTGAGATTGAGCGCCGCATAGTGGCAACGATCCCCATCGAAGGTGTGCTCGGCGCAGATTGCTCCGCTCTCCAAGAGCATCCGCGCGGCGTCCAAGTGGCCGGCGAGGCAGGCGTAGTAAAGAGCCACGGAGTCCCAAACGTCCCTCGCATTGACGTTGACGCCCAATTCCAGAAGATACTTGAGGCGCTCCACATCGCCCGCCCTCGAAGCCTCGAACACATCCCCCGTCGGTACCTTCTTCAATGGCAACGAAGGTTCCTCCTCGTCGGGTTCGTAATAGAGATTGTCCACATCGTTGTCGTCCATTATGGCAGGACGTGGCCCTTGCCCTTGCCCCTGCCCTTCCCGAGGGCTCAAGTCGGCGTTTCGTCGTTTCAATTTTGTCCCCCTGTATTTTCCAAGTCATGAATCATATGGGTGTGAGGCAATATATTGCAGACTCCGGTCGCAAGGGGAGTACCAATTTCCTTACTTCTCGGCTTGAAAATCTGTGGCTCGCTACAACGTCGGGTGATTGTTCCTTGCTCTTTTGGCTTGTGGTTGTTACTGTTTTTTAATGTGGTCGACTAGTCAAAGCAACGGCCACCTTATTTGGAATGAAATATTGGCTTGTGGTTGTGAGTTTTTGTTAGGTGCCCCAAATGGACAAATAGGCATAAATGCACATAAACACATAAGATAGGCATCAAAGCACATATATTCTTATTAATAATGTACATATTTATACAACATGAGATGATCATTGAGTTCAATTTTCCAAGTAGTATCTTGGACTCTCGGGTGACTATCGGTCTACTGTAATGACTATTGATCTTCTTTGCACATGAATGGTGCACAATAATCCTAACATCAAGGATTAAGCTCCAACAGTTTTTATTGTCGCAAGGATTAGCCAAAGCAACCCCACTTTATTTCGAATGAAATATTTAGAACATTTATTTGGAGAAAATCATTTTAGAATTTGAAGGAGGTTGGCTCTATGCTACATGTTATAACAAGGATTGCGAGCAGCAAAGTTCATGTCTTTGAAAAAAATATTGAAATGAAAATTTTGTCGAAGATTGGAAGCTCTTGTAAGAACATATGTTGTATTTTCTGAATCGTTTTAGATTAGTGTATTTTTTGAATCGTTCTGAGTTTGCTTATGTAAGTTGAGTCTGAAATAGTAGAGGTCTGAAAGTGGCATTGACTACTATGAGAAACGCATGGAGGAGATTTGAAAATGGCGTGTAATTTCTGCCAATTTTTTGTCGTTGTTTAGCTGACACGAATCAGTAAAGAGAAAGAACAAGAGCAATGAAAGACCAATGATAGAGATAGAGAGTGATTCTCTTTTTAGAGGTTCAAGCCATTAATGTATAATATTATGCAGTAATGAAACTTTACATAAACCTCATATTGATAACAATATATGAGATTTCTTGCTAACATTTTCGTAGAGAAAGTTTTTAGTATGTTGTAGTTTGCAGTTTCAAGTTGACGCAGTGATTTGTAGTATAGATTTTTTCTTGGAATAATTGAATTGGAGTATTTTGTAAATCAATGTTGAGGTGACTCTTCTTTGATCATTGTTGAGTATGTGATCTGAAATGTCAAAGTTAATAATACTGAGGAAGAGTGACTAAAAATGTCAATCTTAAAAACACTCCAATGTAGATATTCCAGAAAAAAACACAACTACTAGCAACATAATTGATAATAAATACTTACTCCTAGTAGCAAATGTAGAAATTGGCTTAAGCACCGCAGAAGGTATGTTGAAATTTAGATGAGATATAACTATTTCTCCACTATGTCTGGAATTGCTTTTTTAATGTGGAAGAAACATAAAGAGCTTGGTTGGCTACTAAGTACGATCCAATTAATGTTGTGGCATAATTAATGTGTTTGTTAGGCATGTGGCATATGGGGATAGGATGTGAGGAAAAGGTAGATAGTGATGTGGCACTAGGGAAATATCAGTCAATGGTGTCACTCCTTTGAGGGGTCAAATCTCGTGTGTCAAACATTAATGAGCTATCTATGAGCGAAAGTGAAAGGCTCACAAAGATGCTTCGTAGAGGTACCTCGAGATGATGCATCGTTGATGTGAAAATCAACTATGTAAATCCCTCATTAACATAGCTTGCCTGCCATGTTATTGATCCGGATTTTATGAGCATAACGAAATGAATACAGATTATTATCAGATGCTTAACACAAAATAACAAAGATACAGTAAAACTGGTTTTCTATTCAATAAGGAAATAAGCTAGAACTATAAAATGCAGCGGAAAACAAGCTTGTTGGAATGGTGGCGGCTTATCTCTGAGAAGAGATGTGACGGCTGCGCTCATTTCGCAAGAAGATGGTTACAATGAGGCTCTCAAGGCCTTTTACAATAAACAGGAATGTCAAAAACCCTGGACATCCAAAAACCTAACCCTAGGAGATGAAGCGCCAAAAGTCATTTGGGCCTCGTTTGGGTAAGTTAGTACATCAACTTCCCGGGGTCGTAGCTTTTGCATACGATCTCCATCTAGGGCGCTCGGTAGCCCATTGGAAAGGTCTATCCTAGATTTACAACTTTCGACTGGGGCCAAATGCATGCCCAAGGCAACCATTTGGCCTCCCAAATCGCCAAAAAAGGTCGTTTAGGGCCTCAAAATGGCCCCGGAAGTTCAGGACCCGAAAAACTGCTAAAAATAGTACAATACCAAAATTGCCATAAAACTGTTTTGAGCCAGTTGGAAAGGTGGGTGGCCACCAATATCCACCTAGATCAGTTATAGCATACAAATACAATGGGTTAAATTCTTGAAGGATATTAATAAGTAGTGTAGAAGGGTTCTTCAAATGTACAACCACTGATAGACAGAGCACTTTGTATGTTGTAGTGTTTAAATGCAACAAACTCTTTAAAATGCCACTACTAAGTTTTAAGGGAACTAGAAGAGTGTATTTGGAACGAATAAAGTTTGTAATAACTTAAACTTTACAAACTCAGTAAATTACAACCACTAAGCATTAAGAAAGACCATATGCTTGCACAGAAATACGTTGAAAGAGAAAGCAAACATGGAATAAGTAATGTATTTATATGCAATACCTAGTTAACTCCAATAAGCTCAAGTTATCAAGTATATTGCTTCTTAGAGGCATAAGCTTATTGCTTTCAAATTATACAGTATTGTAACAGGTGGAAGTTTCCTTGAAAACCACAGTAGCAGTACTATTAATTTTATATATCTGCTCAGCATTCTCCACGGGAGGTAGCTTCAATCTACATTTTCACGCGAAGATAATAGAATTAAGGGAACAAGTCCGAAAAATGTAAGATCTGTGCAAATCTTCATTTTTCAGTCTTCAATCTCTCAATGACTTTGATAGATAAAACCATTTATATAAAAAACAATCTATGAAATCTAAATTTGGTGTTGAAACTTTGGAAATTTATAGATAATGAGAGCATCGTCACAGATAGCTGGATTTTTGTTGAAATGAGATCTCGTAGGTGATAATAGACTTATCATCTCCTCGCTACAAATTGTTGGGCCACACATGAATAAGTACGGAGACCCAGGTTCAGTTCTTATTGAGGTCTATTGCTCCATTAGGGCACATACCAAATTCAATGGAGAGTGAGTACTTCATTGAAGATGGTGGCTTGGTCTTTTGGTGTGGGCTTATATTCACAAGTATAAAGATCTGGAATGACGCAGCTGCAAAAAAGTGTATGGGTTTCAAGAGCCTTATTCCTTTGTTTATATCATAATTCATCCAGTGGTGAAGGTTTAGGGTTTACACTATTCTTATAACCATGGCAGTTCTTGTTGGGGGTTTTATTGTCATAATTATTTGTAATGTGTTAAGGCTATGATTGAAGTTTCAAGGATCAAAGCTTTGTTGTGATTGGTTCCCTGTGTTTCTTTAGCCATGGATTTGAACTAGATCACTTCTTGTAAAATTCAAATAGCATTCCAACTTTAGTGATAAAATGTAGGTGACTTGACATTCCATATTCTAGATTACCCATGGGAAAGACAACCTTCCTCGGGTGAAGAGGATTTCGGTTCTTAGTTGTTTCTTTATACAAACCGATATAGCAAATATAATAGTATGACCAATGACGACAAATCACACAACCAACCATCATATTCTTCGATATTATTACAATTGTCTCTATATACTTTGGAGACACAAACTCATACATGCCAATTAAGTTGGAGCCTGGTAGAATACCAAGGAATTCCAACACATGTTTCTTTTGTTTGTTGCAATTTAAAAGATAGTCAGACACATCTTTGTAAATTTAATGGATATGCACGTAAAACTTTCCCTAATACATGGAGTCGGTATCGAATATGTTCATCAATATTCAATGTTAGGTGATTGGCATGTTAAGATACAAGATCAAATAACCAACAAAAAGGGGGTTGCTTATTTGAAACCGTCCTAAAAATTTAATCCGATAAAGTGCAAAGTAAAATAAGCTACTGCAAACCATCCTACAAAAGCGTCGAGACCTCAATGAAGTAAAATAAGCTACTGCAAACCATCCTGCAAAAGTGTCAAGACCTTGATGAGCTTAAATAAATATATACATGTAAATGATTGCCTACGACAAGATTTAACCCATTTATCCATAGAAATTAAATCCTATTTCATAGAATTTACCCATTCAATAAATACTTGGGTATTTATCTGCATTGAGAATTTCATAGACACAAACAAAGTCATTCTATTTTTCTTATGGAACCGATTAAGTGTAAATAAAATCTTACATAAGCAAACCAAATGAACTTAATGGAAACAATACTTGAGGATCCCTTACCTCAAATTCAATGGACAAGTTGAAGAATTGAATAACCCACTATACGAAAATCTGAATCAAGCTAAGACAATAATGTCAATCAAGCCAAGACGAATAGGCTTCAAGCATTTCATATAGAAATGGTTTCCTCCACTTTAATTGAAACTAACTCCATGTTTCCAATAGTGGAAGGGAACGAAGAAAAAAGTGGAAACTGTTATTGGAAAGGAAAAAGGCAAAAAATGGAATGAAATCAAGAAAAACATAAAAGCTTTCCTCCTTACATTCATGGAATAATCGGAAACTTTTTTTTCAATTTTTTATTCTTAATTTTCACGGTATGGCACCAATCACATTTGAAATAAATTCTTATGGAAATTAAAATAAAAAAATAAAACAAAACTTTAGCATCACTTTAGAAATGTTGAAATATTAAATGTACTTCTATGAAACTAATGAAAAAAACTGAAAACAATAGTCTCGACAAGGACTAAAACGACCTTCATGGAAGGAAATTAATTGGTGAATGTGTTAAGTTATTAGTCCTACCCTGATTTTAATGCCTTAAAGATTTAAAATATTTCGTTTTATATATTAATAGGTGATGATCATCATAACACAATTAAAGGAAGCATATTGTCAAAAATCAAAGAGAACTATTAAATCACGTTCTCCTAGAACTGTTTGACAAAACAAAATAGAGAAGAAAACCCAACGAACTCTTTCTTTTGGATTTAATTCCTTACAAAAAGAGTGAAGATGGATGCCTCGGTTCATATTTCAAGCCAATCCCCAAGTCCCCGGTATGATCCGTTGCTTCGATTTCTGACTTCTCTTAACGATTCATGTTACCAAATCACCCATCTTCAAGACCTCATTAGGCAAGGCTCATGGCATCTGATCCTTTAAAAAGTGAACCATGCCTACAAGCTCGATCTTCTTTAGAAACCCCATGAGCATCTTGCTTATCTCACCTACAATGTCCTCACCTTCACCAAGCTCAAAAGATATGGAGACACCATGGAAGAGCTCTCCACCATGGAGGAGTTTGACACCACTCAATACAAGTATGCATCTCATCCTTTGTTTTATAGTGGTAAATCTAGTTCCATGGTTCTATTTTTATTAATATGTCTACATGCCCAACTGCCTTATCGATTTGGTAAGAAGAAGGAAGCCCTAGATCCACTACTATATGTGACTCAATTTTCAACGACCATCTGTTGTTATTTCGACATTTTTTTGTTGCACTTGCGACAAAATAAAATGTTATTATTCGTTGGTATTTTTCATCAATATTGTGATGTCTACGAAAAACCATCAAAAACCCGACCAACAAGGGCTGCCACATGGTCTCTATTGGGTTCTTGACTTGTTTTTTTGTTGTATTTTTTCGACAACTTTACGTTGGTCTTGCGACGCAATTCGCACTTTTTCGTCAATATAGCAACGTCTAAGCATCAATATTTGGACGTCATCTCCTCGTCATTACAACAAATAACTATTGTTTTTTCAATAGAATAACGTCAATGTTGGAACAAATATTCTTGAAGAGACCGACACGGAAGTGTCGCTAGAGAGACGATAACCCTATAGTGTTGCACGACAATGTTGTACTGGCAACGAAAATTTGTAAGGTGAGTGACAATTGGTCGTCAATATAGAAACATCTAATCGTCGATATTTCAACGACGTCTCCTTGCCATTACAACAAATAACCATCATTGTTTCAATGGAATAATGTCGATGTTGCAATGAAGTCTTGATGAGATCGACGAGCAAGCGTCGATAGAGAGACGATAACCCTGTAGTGTTGTTATGAAAATGTTGTATTGGCAACAAAATTTTGTAAAGTGAGGGATGAAATAACGTCAATAGAGCGACGATATATGTAGGATTTTATAAACAATAATAGCCTGACAGAGCTAGATTTCATGTTATTCTTCCAAGAAAAGCAGGAAATCTAGCTCAGTTAAGCTATTATTTCCTGTTATTTGTTCAAGACTTAAAATCATTTTATAGGTGGGATGATGACATATAAAGTTATAGAAGTAAAAAAATTATCGCCACCAAATGCAAATACTGATGGTGATCTCTCTATCTCTAGCTTCACTCCACTGCATCTTCCACCAATCAATATGTGCAAAAAAAACATTATTTTTCCTAACACGATCATCGACGACACCTACACCAATATGTTTAGCCACTCTTTTTAGTGTTTTAAAAGTCTCCTCTTCAAATGTTAAAAACCCTACGAAGGATTTTTTTTTAAGGGTCAGTTCCCAAATCACCTGGAAAACTTCTCTCACATGGAGTAGACCATATGTGATACTCTTCAAGAGGATTAATAGAGTAATCAACAAGGTCTTCCTTGTAAAATAAAAATATATATAAAACTCAAAAATATTATGTTTATTATTATACTGGTCTCCAATTATATTAGAGTTTACATGGCATCTCAAAGTGGCGTATAAGACATGGGCTACTTATGTAAGAACATGTGAATTATTTTAATTATTATACGGGTCTACAACTTTACATAGAGTAGACTATATATGGGTTAAAAAGTGAAGGGTTAGATCGAGTCATATCATAACTAGCAATCATCTTTGATGGTGCAAAGCATTATGTAATAAATGTGATGCGTTAAAATGTAATATGTATTATCTGGATTTAATTACTTATACACAATGTCAAATAAAGGTTTTTATTGATTTGGGCATCTATCTTTTGTTGCATAAATCAAGATTACCAATGTAGTCATTCAAGCAAGATGGATGCAATTTCAAAATACAACATGCATGATGAGCTACATGGTAAATTTTTGTGGTTGGTTTCATTGTCTAACAATGAAAGTGAAGGTCATGCCATTTCTCAATTCAAACACCACAAATTCATGCCTAGGGAAGAGCATGCAAACCATTTTATCCATGCACTCCAACTTGAAATGGTGGCACTAGATTTTGTTATCAATATCTTGCTAACAATATGGTTGGGTGGCCACCTTCCTCCATGACTCACAAACCCTGGTAATGATAGTCATCGTCTCTTAGAATGAAATTTCCTTGAAAATCAAGGTAAGAACATTTGAGATAAGCTCTTCCCTTGGATGTTCTCTGGCCACTTTTAAGGATTTGGGAAAAGAACATATACCGCATCTTTTTGCATAATATTGACAAGATTATAGATAGATTTGGCACAAGCTGAGGCATCATGGTGGTGTACCTTGGATGGCCCTATGAGTACTAATAATAAACCTTGGACTTGATAGTTGAAATTTGCACCATCCCCACCTATTTTTTACTAATAGTTAATTTGTTGGATTCCATTTTCCTCCAGATAATTCATGGACAAGGAGAAAAACTGTTGCAATACAACTATGGAATCCCTTGATCCCCCCCACTCTACTACAACCTAACCCACCCTATTGCAGTGGACCCAATAAATTCCAAAGAAATTAAATATGCACTACCCATTTTAGAGTTTACTTAACACACTCCATCTTCATCTCAGAGATCCATTGACAGCTATATATATTCCATTAATTTTGAATTTGTTCAATGAATAACAACTAAAAAATGTTTAAAAGTATGACAGAGAAATGAGAGAAGGAATCAGAGTTGGGGATATTGCTTGTAGCATGTGGAGGGATTTAAGTTGCAGTGACATCCAAATAGTGTTTGCAATCCATGGTGTCATCAAGATGTATTAGGGGTGCAGGTGGTATGCCAATGACATGAGAGGGAAGGAGGATGGATATGCAGATTATTGGCAGGATTGCATCATCCAACATCCAACGGTCATGTGTAACCAAAGAGTCAAATCAAGACATATATCTCATATAAGAATACCTTACAATGAACTTACAAAGTGAAGATATTTACATTAAATGTTTCAAGTAAGAAAATAATCTACAAATGTGCCCAAGGAACATGTTTTCCAACTCCAGTTTTGGGAAAGGAATTGTTGAATATATGTTGTGTGCTCTATATATGGATGGCTCGTGGCAATGGATAACCATTAATGGCTACCATTAATGTTGGACAACGGCCATTAGATTTAATAATAAACATAAGTTATATGAAGCTACTTATGGATTAACCAAGGTGATCCTTGAAAAAGAGCACTGGAAATACCATGTACGTTGGGGAAAATGCATTTTGTAGATTAATGGCCATTGTTAAAGTTCTTGGCTACATCATCATTGTTGCTGATAAGATGCTTGTAATGGAAGAAATGCCAATAGGCATCATTATGCCCCTTGTCTATAACATTCACCTCTAGATCTAATAATACTGCTTGAGGAAAATGCTTCCCAACTCTAGTTTTGTTGAAGAAATTGTTGAATGCATCATCTACACCCCTCGTATATAAATGCGGAAATTAAGTGCCTTGCCATGAATGATTATTGCCAATGGAAAATTCATTCGAATGGTCTCTTCCTCTAGCATGGGAATTCTAGTTTTTATGGTTATGATATGCACACCAAACACTATGGCATTTACTTACCATGCTTCCAATTAAATATTATAGGCCTTATTATGGCTTCTCATAACCAATGTGTAGCTAGGGTTTTACCCCTAGCTTGTGCCAATGAGCACCTACTAAGGAGAATGGACTCCTTAGTAGCAGTTCAGTATATTAAACTAATTATGCAATAAACCAAAATTTAAATTATTTCTAATACAAGCATGAAGCATAAACACCAAAATGAAAGAATGTCTTTGTATTGATGTTACCTTGAGTGTCAAGGTTGGTGAAGCCCTTTGCAGTGTCCAAGAGGATGCTCCAAGCTCCAAGAATGCTCCTTCTCCTTCTCCAATGTTGGGGATGGGCCAAAGGTGGCTCTCAAGGTGAAACTAGTTCAAAGGTGGACTAGGGTTTCGAGAGAGATTTTGGCAGAGTAAGGGTGCTTGTGATTGTGGATATGGAATAAGGGATCTCCATCACCTATTTATAGTTTTTTGGTGGTGGAGTGCTGACCCATGGTTTTAGGAAACACATGGTTTTGGGCAGCTGTATAGGGTTTTTTCCTCCTTTTCCTCATTATTTTATATTTTTATTCCCTTTTTAGGGGATTTTTGCTATTTTTGGAGGAAAAGGGGGTTTTTTAGCCTTTTTTAGGCTATTTTGATGGTTTTTTTGGCCTTTTGGAGGCATTTTAGGCCTTTTGGAGGCTTTTTAATGGGTTTTTTTGGGATTTTTAATGGAAATATGGTAGGAAAATGGACAAATGAGTCATATAATGTGGTAAATGAGCTAGTGAGCACTTTTTGGGTGTTAACAGATTGCCCCCTGATGTGCGAGGTCAGGAGCTCATTGTATGGCCGATGGACATCATAAGTCATGAAGGGTTTTCCTGGGATATGGAGAGAAGAGAAGAAACAAACTGGAGCCCGGAACAATGATCCCGAACAACTGCAAGAACTAAAAGTACATAACCTCAATAAAGGATGAGGAATCATCTGATCATATGGACGAGGCGGGCATTCCCATGCTCGTATCAGGATATAACATAATAACAACAATGGGGTCCAAAAATGGGGACCTGAAATATACATGACCTCAAATACTGACTGAGGAATAATCTCAATATATGGACGAGGCGGGCATACCCATGCTCGTATCAAGATACATAAATATAACTGTGAGGCCCAAAAAAAGGGGACCTGTAAGATACATGACCACTGTGTACATCATAAGAGTCCAGAGGGGACACAAATCTGGGACATACTGCTGAGTGGATCATGTGTGAACTGCAGAACTGGTGCACCGGAACAATCAACAGTGCTACTGGGGTCAAACTCTCCATGGTATACGGAACTGGAACGGATCTGGAACTGAAACTGGGTACTCAAGGAAGCATGGAACTGGATGGCTTCCGAATACAGACGCCAACGCAGCCCGGACATCCACAGGAACATACAACTGGGTGTTCCGAAGTGACTCACCAATGTGCTAGAGTCGGGGGAAATCCGGGGTCTTCGACTAAAAACTGATGGGATATAATCCTACGCGATCCTCAACGATGCGATCAAGGTGCTGAAGTCGAGCATGTGAGGAACAACCACTCGGAGAGGCAATGATGTCTCCTCTCGGAATGATCCGTAGGCACCTACCACAGATGGTGATAAGTCCAAGGCGTAGGGACCTCTGGGCCTATCCTCTGGAATAGAGGAGCTGTCGTCGACAGAGGGAGACCTGCCCCTATCAAGGCAATGATGTTTCCTTGACAGGAGCGCGAGGTACAAGACCGAAATGTGATAGTGCTGATGGCAGGACTGATAAACTGTGGGGGGACAACTGGGCAAGTAGAGTGGGTGGACTCAAACTTCCTTTGTTCAGAGTATGATAATGGAAATGATCTGGCAGCATATGAAACTGACTCAGGGGAAAGGGATCATAGCTGTAATGGATCTGGGGGAATAACTGGCTGAGGGAGACTCAAGCTGGTGTAACGTGGCAGGAGACTGCAGAATACTCTGAACAAAGGCGACCTAATTGGGGGTGCTGCCGAGATGATCGATCATAGTGCCAGGAGGCACAGGAGGGTACTTCTTCATGGGTTAAGGAACTAGAAGAAGTGTGTGTAAAATGGTACTGTCGTGTGGATTTTACGAGCCCAGGACAGTTCATGCTCGTGGTTGCTTTCAATTTTAAGGAGTCTGAAAGCGATAAGAAGACTCTGAAGTGATGGAATGGTACTGTCGTGTGGATTTGACGAGCCCAGGACAGTGCATGCTCGTGGTTGCTTTCAATTTTAGAGAGTCTGAAAGCAAGTAAGAAGACTCCAGGGGGTTGCTTTTTCGTAGATTTAGTCTCCAAGGCCCAAAGAAGCATAAAAGGATGCAATGAAGAACTCTTCTAGCCGGTGTGACTAGAGTATTCCTTTTTCGTAAGTAGTCTACCAGGTCCGGAAAAGGGTTAAACTTATACCAGATAGACGCCCTTTCAGGTACTTTAACGAGCATGAAAGGAAGCAAGATTGCTCGGCGATCTTTTCATTCTTTTAGGAGTCAGAAAAGAGCTTAACGGAAACTCCCTAAGTGCCTTTTTCGTAAAGGAGTTGTCCGGCCCGAAAAAGGGATAAAATTATACCGAACAAAAGGAATGGCCAGGCAAGGAGGAAGTGTTCAATCAAGGTTAAGTAATGATGACCAAGAACGAGGGTAGGTGGGAACACTGATGGACCTCCTTGCGGGGTAGATGAGATGGTGGCAAAATAACGAAACATTTGCAGTATGACAGGAGTGAATGGCTCATGTAAAAATGTGGAACAATCCGATGGCGGCCGATGTGGCGCGCAAACCGAGGCAGCAAGGTGTTGGGACACAATGTTGGAATTGTACCAAGTGAGAGCGAGAAATGATCTCAAGCATCATCACGGGCTCGGAAAAATGAATCCGGCGATATAAAGGATGTCAAAAACGGGTGACGGCCGATGTGGCACGCAAACCGAGGTGACGGGGGCATTTTGAAAAATGCCCAGAAAATCTGGAGGTGAGAGCGAGAAATGATCTCTAGCATCATCACCAGCTCGGAAAAATGAATCCGATGATATAAAATAGGTGAAAAACGGAGAACGGCCAATGTGGCATGCAAACCGAGGCGACTAGTGGTGTCTGAAAAATGGGTAAAAAATGACAGGACAAAAATAATGCAACGAGGTGACCATCATGACGGTCACGTCGCGCTGATTCCAGTGGTGGAAACGGTTTGTAAAACGGATGCCGTATGGGGCCAGAATGACCAAAACAAGAAAAAGTCAACTGACTATAAATAGTGGTGGGTCCAACATGACATGTGTCATTTGTACTTTGTTGACTTTGACTTGTGAGGTGAGTGTTCCAGAGCTTAGGTGGCATTTCTGGACGATCCGTCTGGCTGTTTGCAGATCCGCGAGATACAGGTACTTCGTGAAACTTATACCTGCATATTTTTTCGGGTTGGGGGTTGGGTAGTGGGTCCCAGGGTTGACTTGTACGGTCCACGTGGGGTGGACCGCGGGTTAGGGGGACGAAACCGCGGTGGAAGACCGCGAGTTTCGGGCCGAACCATGCGGTTGGAGACCGCGTGATTCTTGGATGGAACCGCGGTCGAGTACCGCGAGTTCCAAGGAGGAACACGCGGTTCCCAACCGCGGGTTTAGGGCTTGACAGGCGCGGTTGGGAACCGCGACCATGTGCCTGACAGCCGCGGTCGAAAACCGCGGTAAGAAACCCGAAAGCCGCGGTTTTGGGCCGAGCTTTTAGGGCTTGTTTGGGGGGAAAAAAGTATTTTGCTTAAGTTGTCATGAGACTGATGGGTTCACTTTGTGTGATTGGCAGGATGCCCCAGGTTCTGTGGAGAGAGCGGGAGATCCCTGATGATACTATGCGTTTCATCCGAGAGAACCGCCATGTGCGGTCAGTGCTGGGGTTGTGCGGACTTTTGAAGTTCGCACAGATACCTATGATACGGACAGCAACATTGTTGCTGAACCGTCTGATCAGCTTCTGGGAGCCGGACATACAGGCGTTCCGGGTACAGGGGGAGAGGGTAGACCTTACCCTCACTGATGTTTATTTTCTGACGGGGTTACCCTGCTTGGGCAGGGTGGCAGATACACAGCCGCGGGTTGCCGCGGACGTCGACATGGAGGACATGTTGGAGAGGTACTGCGGGCAGGACGCGAGGGTGCATAGGAATGCACTCCTGGTTAGGGACCTACAGGAGCCGGCAGTGCAGGCCATGACGGCGTGTATGGTGAGGGTATTGGGGTCCCAGTCGCCGGAGAAGGTGTCTGGGGGTCAGATGCAGATGGTAGAGCGCGTCTTAGATGGGACGTACTATGCCTGGGGCCAGATGTTCCTGACCTGCGTTCAGCGACAGCTGACGGCAGCGAAGGAAGATGGCAAGGGTTTTTGCTTTGGGTCCTTCCTATGTGCCTTCTTTATGGAGAGGGTACCCACACTGCGGCCACGGGTGCCGATTAGGGCAGGAGGGATGAGGGAGCCGAGGATGGTCCGTTGGGGTGAGATGATGCGCCGCCGTGGTGGCGGCGAAGTGGGCAGATATTTTACGCAGGAGTTGTACCTGCAGTGGCTCCAGATACCGTTGACGCTGGACGACTTCCCGTATCGAGACATGGACTTCACGGGAGATCCGGAGGCGCCACGAGCACCAGGACAGGCATGGGGTCCTGATGGTACGTATGTGTTTTTATTTCATGTTATGTATGTCAATTTCTTATGGATATGATAGTTGATAGATATACTTTGACTGACATATGGTTGATTGTGCAGATGTGGGACCGAGGCCACCTCCAGGGTATGTGGCGCGGCAGGGTATTGTGGCCGTTCCAGCTCTGCCTGGACGAGGAGAGGTGCGGCGCCGGGACCCAGAGGTGACTCTAGAGTCTGTACGGGAGCTGCTAGATCGGTTATTGATAGGAGTGACCGACGAGGGTTGGCGAGATGTCGATCCGGATGTGGTACGGGATTGCATGGGGGCACCCCGTGAGTTTAGGTCCATCGCGATTCGGGTGGCGATTTTGGTGGACCGGGCTCGGGCACAGGAGGCCGGAGGCGAGGAGGACTTGCCGGAGGAGGAGCGAGGGGAGGACTCAGAGGCAGCCGATGCTGGCAGTGATGCAGGATACGACTCTCATTAGGGAGTGCAGGGGACTCCCCCCGAGTTTTGTAGCTACGGCATGTATGTAGATGAGGTTGTAGGCATGTATAGCCATTTTTTGTATAGCTGAGTATAGGGGTACTCAGGACATGTATAGCACTGGACATGTATATTTTTTGAGAGATATATATATGCACGTGGATGCACCTTTTTATATGATGTTGTTGTATTTGTACGCACGTGGATGCGCTTTATGTGTTATGATATGTTTATGTTGCACGTGGATGCAAGTAGGTTAGGATGTTAGGCACATGGATGCCCCTTGTGTATTTTATGTGATGTGACATGATATATGTTTGTTTAGGCACGTGGATGCCCCTATGGATATGCTTGTGGTGTATGTACAGGGATGCAAATGTAGATGCGATGCAATCTTTTTGGGTTTTTATATGTATTTTTATGAGGTGCTATGGGATGATGATGCATGATGTTACATGGTGTGATTGATATGCCAGTCTAGGATGTTGTTGGCCATTTGGTCTGCGACACGATTTTGAGCTCTGGGGACATGTGTGAATGTGATGGATTCAAATTGTCGACTGAGTTGTTTTGTGCGCAGGAATTTTCTAAAAAGGCAAGGATCACGCACCTGGTAGCAGTTGTTGAGCTGGGAGACAAGTAGCTGGGAGTCAAGGAACACATGAAGGTGACTTATGCCCATTTGGAGGGCGGCAGTCAGGAGACCGGTCACGGCATCATACTCCGCCTGGTTATTGGTAGCAGCGCCTATACATATCCCGTCAAGGTGAATCATCTCGTTGGAAGGGGAGTACAAGACCCATGCTGCAGAAGCCAGGTTGGGAGACCAACGGCTTGCGCCGTCAGCGAAGCCAGTGTAACTAGGTGGAAGATGGTCCATCTGTAATCATGCAGAAAGGATGAATGTAAGATGATGGTAAAAAAGTGAAAAACAAAAAGAGAGCAAACTGTACAATGCGGACCAAAATGGGGCCGCGAATTATTCTATGGATAGAGATTCCGTAGGATGCAACCCATCATGGGGGTTGCGTAAAGGGAGGCCTTTAGAGTTGGTTTCAGTAAGAACATGGAGTTCCTCTGGCCGTGTGTCTATGTGATGGTTGAGAATGGCGGTGTTGAAACCGGGCATTCCGTTAGAGGGCCAAGCAAAGACATCACGGAACTCTTGGAAGAGTTGTATATAATCCTCAATCTCCCGCTCGCTGCAGGAGGCTCCTAAAGTGATGAGTTCAGGGGCATATCCTGGGAACTTTGAGGGAGGAAGAGGATGTTGTTTTTGACGAACGGGGGTTACATCAGGCCATGTGTCAATGTGGTGCTCTATAATTGCGGGATCAAGACCAGGCATTTCGGTATAAGACCAGGCAAAGACATCACGGAATTATTTGAAAAGGTGTGTGTAGTCCTCAATCTCTTGTTTACTGCAGAATGCTCCTAAAGAAATGAGTTCAGGGGCACGACCTGGAGCAGCAATATCAACTTGGATGACAGGTGAGATGTTGGCCATGTTGCCCTCCTCGAAAGCATCAGGAGCAGGAATAGGGTCCTTGAACCAGTCAACCTTGGTGGAGAGGAAGTCTTTGGATTCGACCGTGTATTGGGTAGCGGTGCTAGAGGAAGACGCTTCTGGGATGAAATAGGAACGGTGGTGCATATCATCCCAAGGATAATCCGGGGCAGTTAGGGCCTCAAGAATCTCCTCATCAGTACGGAAAGTCTGTGTCGTCAAATCGGTTGACGAGGGGGTAGTGGAAGTATTGGTTGAAGAGATCATGTAGATGGTATTAACCTCTCCGGAAGGTGAAGAGTCTAGGGGGTAGATCTCTTCAATGGTAGGTGGTGCCGTCTCAAGGTCCAGATTGTTCATCTCATAAAGAGCTGCTCTGTAATCCGGGAGATCAGGACAATGATGTGAATAGTGCCCGTAAATACCGCAGATGGCGCATGAGTGGTTGGTACGTAGGGACTTATCTTTAGGCTTAGGAGTGGGGTTTAGTTCGACAGTTGGGATGTTGGGGTCATCATCGAGCGTTTGCATGTGCTTCTGTAATGCGGGTAACTGTGGGCATTGGTGGGTCGCATGGCCCAACTCGTCA
The DNA here is from genome assembly GCA_027924585.1 of Larix kaempferi. Lineage (NCBI taxonomy): Eukaryota > Viridiplantae > Streptophyta > Pinopsida > Pinales > Pinaceae > Larix > Larix kaempferi. The sequence continues at coordinate 3,053,437 of BSBM01000318.1, read as the reverse complement.
CACAGCGAGCATTTGGGAGGAGCACGAAACACTGGAGGGTTCTTGACTGTCTTGGGAGGTGGGACAGCAGTGTAAGGTTGTGGACCTCTGCCCCCAGTGGGTTGAAGAGGAGGAGGAGGTGTCGTGGAGGACGAAGGGGTAGGGACCCCGGGAGGTGGGTGGGTGGTAGTAGCCATGGGTTGCACCGGCTGGAGGACGACATCAGGTGTCGGCGGGCGAACGGGAGGCGAAAGGTACCATACAGGTAATCCCAAGGTTAACCCAGGGAGGCTAAGGGTAGCCATGACCGGGGCGCTTACTACTCCTGCTGGAGGAACTAGGAAGGGGATCGTATGGATCGGTGTAACACCAATGTGACTAGGTACCAAGGGTGGTTTAGGCAACAAAGATGGCTGATTGTTAGGTGGTAGGATGTCATGGGACAAGGTACATAAGTCAGACATTTCGGGCGTAGATGATGGCGGAGGAATGGATTGAAAGGTGGAGGTCATCGGCGCGTCTGAGTAGACTCCAGGCCCCGTAGAGGAAACGAACGAGGTGGAGGCAGGAGAAACAGGTTGTTCAACCATGGGGAGAACATTTTCCGGTGCCGCGGGAGCACTGGGATCATAGTAGGTGAGCTGGTCAATCTTAACCACGCGTCCTTCATGGGGGAACATCATGGTGCGAAAGACAGAAGAGGCAACCGCCCGCATGGCATACATGTAGCTGCGGCCAAGTAGAAGGTTGTAATCCAATTGGGCATTGATTACCTCTATGTCAATAAGAACTGTTTTACCACCTAACTGGACAGGAACGTTGGGCAGGAGGCCTTGGGGCTGGGCCGAACGACCGTCATAGGCACGTAACGCAGTGGTGGACTGCTGGAGAGGAGGGGATCCTAGTTTCTGCCATACAAATGTAGACATAACGCATGTGGAAGCACCCTCATCAATGATGCACCGATGGATAACAAGATTCCTAACGGAGACTGTAACTTGGAAGGCTAAGCTGGAAGGTAGGCGTGGTTCAGACTGGTCTAAATCAAACGCCATCAAATGTGAATCAGTTGGGTCAATCCCCCCGATGGCGGAAAGTAAAGTCTTGCGCTGGGAAGGGCAGTTCTTCAAGACTTCTAACGCAGACATGGCTGCGGGAGATTGGGCTAGGTCGTCTACAATGTTGTAGTTTGACGCAGCACGTGCATTAGGGTTATTATTGATTCGGCGCAGTGGGAAACGAGGTGCTTTCGCAGCGCCGTCTGTGGGAGGCGGAGGTATACGTAACGCCTGATCGGTGGGGTGGGCGTTAGTAGTTTTATCCGTGGGAGTGGCTTCAGAGGTGGAGCCATATTGGTTCCGACGGGTCTGGAGGTTGACGTCAGCGGATGACATCATCAGTAAGTGGTGGGTACCTGAGTCAAACATGGGTTGATCAGGGGCAGCGTAGGTGATCTGTTGTTGTTGGGGTTGCACGTTAGCTTGAGGGGCCAACGGCTGAGTGTTCACCACGCCTTGGGTCGGTAAGGGGTTTTGCAGCACCAAAGGGGGTTGCTGAGGTTGGGGGGGGTTGGGCGGTGCTTGGGGAGCCGCATGCCCTTGGCGATGGGCCTCGTCAACCCAAAGCTGCCGAGCTCGCTCCAAGTGTGGGCAAGCGTGGGTGTAATGTCCATAGACTCCGCAAATAGAACAAGGGTGGTTTGTTCGCAGATTGGGGTTTTTGGCCTGCTTGGGCGGGCGATCAGGGTTTTGATTAGCGGGGGCCGCATTGTTATTGTCAGGGGGATTAGCCGGTTGACCAGCTTGGTCTGCAGGTTGGTTGTTTCCCCGATTACGGCCCTTGCCGCGGTTCTGTTGGCCCTGGTTACGTTGGTTATTCTGGTTTTGCTGCGGGTTATGTTGGGCGTAAACCTGTCCTTGGGCAGCAGGTGGATTTTGAGGTTGTGCAGGTGCTGGAGCAGGCTGCGGAGGATGATATGCAGGTTGAGGCTGAGCAGGTGCAGCAACTTGAGGGGGTTGCTGATAGGACTGCGGAGCCGGTTGTGGATGTGCCGCAGGGGCTGCCTGGGGCGGATAATAAGCTGGTGGGGCTTGGGAAGGCGCAGGAGCTGAGGCAGCCTGCTGATGGTAGTAAGGCTGAGGGGCGACTGGAGGAGCATAAGCAGGAGTCGCATACCCGAAGCACTGTGGTGGACATGAGGGCCCATGGGAATGGTGATGTGTCATGGGAGCATATGAGTTGGTTGCTCCAGACTGGGAGGTAGCCCTCGACAGGTCGGGGCCAGGGGTAGGTCGTGCTATAGAAAATGGTTGGGGATGCGAAGAAACACGACCAATGATACCATCTGCAGCGTGGGATGCCCCCGGCGCATCATGATGGGAGGACTCGCCGCGAGGGGCGTCAGGTATAATGGTATAAAGGTAACCCGACTGGGCGTAAATGAGGTCGAACTGCTGTGCCTTAAGGATGGCCTCTTCTTCAGACTGGGGTCTTTCTGAAGCTACATCCTTAGCGATGACAGGAAGCAGGGACTTGAGGAACCAATCGAGGAAGATACGGTCATCTAGTTTAATCTTGCATAAACTACGGCGTCTACGCCACTCATGGATGTGGTCCGTGATATGGGTAGCTGTGTTTTGTCTACAAGATAGAAGGATCTCAACGCCCGCGTCATAGCGGACTGGCAACTGGAAGAACTGCAGGAAGGTCGAGGCCAGGGAAGAAAAGGTGGCGTGGGTCCCATGAGGCTGCTCAATATACCACTTGGCTGCAGAGCCAGTGAAGGTGCGCTGTAAGAGACGGAGGCGAACAGAGTCATCCACGATGGAGTTAGAGGAACACCATAGGTGGAAAGACATGATGTGGTTCTGTGGGTCCTCACCGGCCTTGCCCTCGAACTTAGGGATGTCAGAGGGTAGTTTGGTAGGCATATGAGGCCACATAGGGTCGTGTTGAATAGGATCGTTGGTCAATCTGGCCAGGTCAGGTAGGTTGAGGCTAGCCATGAACGGCAAACTGGAAGAAGGCTGCGACATAGTAGTGCTATGGACCAAGTTGGGGCCAGTGCCCCCAAGTGGAGGGACAAGATTTAGGGTGGTGCCCCCAAGTGGGGGAACTGAGGTAGTGAAGGATGGTCCAGCACCACCATTGGTAGTGTGAGCCACTGATGTAGTGGGGATGGGTATTCCCGCTGTGGGTATAGGTACCGTGAGGGGAACGGTAGATGGTTGCCCCATGGAGGGCATACCAAAAACAGGTGTAGTAACTGGTGTAGTGGTGGATGTGCCACCAATGGTCCCTATGACAAATGGAGTGGAAGTCGTACCAGCCATGGGGCTAGTAGGGGCAGTATAAATAGGGTTCTCAGACTCTTCGTCAGAATCAGAGGTAAAGTAAGGTGCGTCACTATCTGGTGACGGAGACCTACGTCGCTGACGGGTGGAGTCAAGTGACAAGGCTCTAGATCTGTGATGAGTGGTATCAACGGACAATGATCGGAATCTATGACGAGTGGTGTCGAGAGAACCGTGCTGTGGGGGCTCGCCCCTGAGGCGCCGAGAATGTCTCGGGGACTCAATGGTGACAGATGGTGTCTAAATCTCTGTGGGTTGAGGTGAGTATAAAAAACAGCTCAAAAAATCCCAATGCAACCGAGTGTGCAGAAGGAGAGCTAAAAAGCAAGGCACTCAGGCCAACAACCAACTCAAAACACCCACTGCAACAGCTGTGCTACAATAGGTGGAGTAACAACAAAGATGGTCAGAATACCAACAAGCAGCAGGTTTCCTAAAAAAGAAAAATGGTGGACTCACTAGACCAAGGGAGGTAAAGGAGCATGCAAACACCTAGCTAAAAGTATTCTGACTTAACTAAACATATCCTCTGCAAGGTGATGAAATCCAAGTCAGACAATATGAGTAGGAAAGCCAAGTGGCTATGATATCCCCCTACCGGGAGGGATACCGGGTAGTCAATCCTAGAAGAAAGGCAACTAAGATACCCCGTTCATGACACGTCCAGAAAGGTGAATCTGCCGTTTAGTTCGTTGACCGCAATACCCCTATACAGGGATATCCCGCGAACCGCGAAAGGTAGCCCTTCGGTTACTGAATGGAGTGCGGTATTCCACTCAGGCCTCCGGAACCAGTCTCCCGACTTCAACCCTCCTAAGGGAGAGGTCCTCTGATAAACTGGTCGTGACCGTGCCAAAAAGTACTAGGGGATTTTGGTTCCCTAGTTGGACAACAACTATGTCTCAAGTGAAATAACCAAGGGGTGTTATTGGAAGCCTATCCCCCTGATCCTACCTAACTACAATGATTCTTTTGTGTTCCCCAAGTGGGGTTAGAATGTTGGTTTAGTTAGGTACTTTTTAAGGCTCACTTGATTTAATGTGACAGAGTGTGTGCTCGTGAGGTGTTGAACCCAAAAACAGAAGTGCCACAAGGGAGGGCAACTTCCAATCTATCAATAATGCTGAAATTGATTCTTTTAATTTGCAAAATTTTCTGAAAATAAAAATACTGAAATTTTAAAAAGATTCTGTAAAAGGAACAGAAATTATGTTGCAGAAAGGCTGTAAGGAAGTGGGCTGCAGGTGGGACAGAGGGCTGTTCAAATGCAGAAAATATTGCAGCAAGAGGGGCTGGGCTCAAAAACAGGAAAAGAGCAGAAATCAGACCGCGGGTCTGTGGCGGGTCAGAACAGGCCGACCGCGGGTTTGAGGGCAACAGCGGCGGTCAGGTCGCGGCTATCGGGCCAATAGTTGCAGTCGGGACGCAGGAAACAGGGGACAAGACACAGTCGGGTCGCGGCTATCGGGCCAACAGTGGCAGTCGGGACGCAGGAACAATGGAAAAACAGACAGTCGGGTCGTGGCTAAAAGGCTAACAAGCGCAGTCGGGACGCCCGAAAGAGGCAGAAAGCCGCAGTCGGGATGCAGGAAAAAGGCCGACAAGCGCAGTTAGATCGCGGCAAACAGGCTGATTAGCCACGGTCGGATCGTAGGTAACAGACTTGAATCCGCCGGCAGAGCGTCGGAAGCAGTCTGAGAGCCACGGTCGGATCGCGGGTAAAGGCCTGAAAGGCGCGGTCGGGACGCGACTGCAGAGGAAAAAGACGCGGTATGCAGCGGCCGAAAGGGACAGCCGAAAAAAAAAAAAAAAAAAAAAAAAAAAAAAAAAAAAAAAAAAAAAAAAAAAAAAAAAAAAAAAAAAAAAAAAAAAAAAAAAAAAAAAAAAACCAGAAATTCGAAAACCAGTGGAGTCGCCAAAACTGTAGCTAGGGTTTTACCCCTAGCTTGTGCCAATGAGCACCTACTAAGGAGAATGGACTCCTTAGTAGCAGTTCAGTATATTAAACTAATTATGCAATAAACCAAAATTTAAATTATTTCTAATACAAGCATGAAGCATAAACACCAAAATGAAAGAATGTCTTTGTATTGATGTTACCTTGAGTGTCAAGGTTGGTGAAGCCCTTTGCAGTGTCCAAGAGGATGCTCCAAGCTCCAAGAATGCTCCTTCTCCTTCTCCAATGTTGGGGATGGGCCAAAGGTGGCTCTCAAGGTGAAACTAGTTCAAAGGTGGACTAGGGTTTCGAGAGAGATTTTGGCAGAGTAAGGGTGCTTGTGATTGTGGATATGGAATAAGGGATCTCCATCACCTATTTATAGTTTTTTGGTGGTGGAGTGCTGACCCATGGTTTTAGGAAACACATGGTTTTGGGCAGCTGTATAGGGTTTTTTCCTCCTTTTCCTCATTATTTTATATTTTTATTCCCTTTTTAGGGGATTTTTGCTATTTTTGGAGGAAAAGGGGGTTTTTTAGCCTTTTTTAGGCTATTTTGATGGTTTTTTGGCCTTTTGGAGGCATTTTAGGCCTTTTGGAGGCTTTTTAATGGGTTTTTTGGGGATTTTTAATGGAAATATGGTAGGAAAATGGACAAATGAGTCATATAATGTGGTAAATGAGCTAGTGAGCACTTTTTGGGTGTTAACACAATGCATATGAAAATTTCAAATATGTTAATTGATGACTCCTTATATGGTCGCCATTAGTGTCCATCTACTCTCAATATTTATTTCAATGGTGTTATTGAGATGTATTATGATGTAGGAGCATCGGGGCCTAGGAAAAACAATCAAAGTTGATCGACAGGAGAAGTCGACTAGGGGGATTGTCGACGACCATTGGAGTGAAGGACGACTGGTTGTCGAAGCCAATTAGTCGATCAGAAGCTGTCGAGGTGCGGTCGACAGAAGGAGAAGGTTGGAGGTCGACAAGTTAGGATGTTGACAGACGACATGTTTGCAGCGAAAGAGGTCGGGTGTTGACAGATTGTCGAACAATGACACCGACGGGTTTGCGGTGGAAGCCAAGCGTGGAGGATGGGGCGGACTGGAAGCCATGGGAGTTGAGTAAAGCCGACGAGTAAGGTCGAAGGGTGACGAAGTGCAGTATGGTCGAGACGTGGGGCCGACAACTATCACAGAGTCTTAGTTTTGCAGAAGTCAAAGCAGAGTACTTATCAGTCGTTGGAGGTTGTCGAGGAAGTTATGGGCAGTTATGAAGGTGGTTGGGATCAAGACATATGTCACCACAAGCAGGAGTTGTGCAGCACGACTAGAGGGCTCTGACAACTGCAGATCTGCAAGATCTGAAGGATTCGGCGGACAGGGGAAGAGTGTCTTGGGGAATGGAGTAAACCTCGAGAAGAGCGATAACAGGGTATAAGAGTAGTGCAAAGGCACAGAGGAGTGGATCCGGCCCATAGCTCATCGTTCAACAGAGAACCAGGAGAGGGAGAAAATTGCACACAGAGAGAACACACCATATACTTCTGTATATTGTATCAGGCTAAGGCCAACTAGTTTTAGTTGTTTACATTTCATATTGTAACACTGTAATTGATTGAAGTAATAGAAGCTAGCTTCTACCATCCAGTTCAAACCAAGTCTGTGTGAACATTGTTTGTGTTGTGTGTTATAGTTAAGCAAGAGGGTACAACCGACCTGTCTTGCATCAGTTGGTATCAGAGCGGGAAGAAACTACATGTGCGTGAACAACTCCAGCTGAGGTTGGGTAGAGATGTGCACAGTGGTGAAGTCCGGTTGCGATTGGAAGAGTGAATATTTCAGCTAAGGTTGAAAATGTCTCAAAGAGGTGTTAATGTCCGATGTATAGGATGAAGAGATCGTGGCGCTGCAACCAAAGTTGATCATGAAATGTTCGACGAGTGCATGCAAACAATGCGAACCTTGACGAGCGAAGTCGCAGCGATCAAAGAGAGCCAAAGACGTGGTTGTATTCCTGATGCGCTAGACCATAGCGACGAGGAAGTCGAGGAGGTGGAAGCATGGGAAGCTGTCAGGGAGGAACCAAAAGACAAACTGATCAAGCTATTGTCAGATATGAGAGGTAGAACAAAGATGGATGTACCTACCTACTTAGGAAGTCTGGAATCAGAAGACTTGATCAACTAGTTCAGAGAAATGGAGAAATACTTTGACATAGAGCAGATCAAGAATCCTAAACGAGTTAATACTACATGTTTGAGGTTGAAGGGTCATGCCTCATTGTGGTGGGACAATGTGCAGGTTGACAGAGTCAAGAAAGGCAAGGAGAAAATCAAGTCTTGGGACAGGATGGTTGCCAAGCTGAAAGAGAATTTCTTGCCCAACAACTATGGGATTTCCTTGTACAAGAAGTTGCAGAACTTTCGATAGAAAGAGATGACCGCGAAGGAATACACGGAAGAGTTCTACAGATTGTCGATAAGGTCGGGTCAAACCGAAGAAGGCAAAGAAGTTGTCGCAAGATATGTAAATGGCTTGAAGTATGTCATACAGGACAAGTTGAGCCTGTCGAGGTTCAGAGCGGTCGATGAAGCCTACCAGTTAGCTTTGAAGGCGGAAGAGAAACTGTCGAGGAAAGCCGCATCGACCAGAGGTAGGATGATTGGTCAGGGTGCAAAGACTGTTTCCGTGAAGGTCCAAAGTAGCGGAACTAGGAGAGAACCCATCGAAGATAACCGACGCGCAGAAGGGACAACTACCAGAGAGAGAACGCAAGGAAACCGACGGGACGGTCGAGAGACTCGCAGTTGGGGTGCGTATGGTCGAACTGGTCCGATAGAGAATAAAGGAGTTGACAGACTAGTTGTAGTCTGTTACAAGTGTTGAGGTGTGGGACACAAATCCTACGAATTCCCAGAGAATCTACATGTGGCGGATGAGTCGAAACCCAGACGTCGAAGAGAGGAGCAAGTCGACGAGACGACGAAATCGACATCCGACAATGGCGAAGAGGGTAGAGGAAAAGGTCTAACTATGACAGCCAGGAGAACATTGGTTCAAGATGACCGACGCGATGAGAAGGAGCCGGCATAGTGAAAGGCTATCTTTCGAACTAGAGTGTTGATCGACAATAGGTATTGCAAGACCATAGTCGATGGTGGTAGTACATAGAACCTTGTGTCGATGGAGGTCATCGACAAGTTGGGTTTGAGATGTTGGGAACACCCAAATCCATACAAGATATCATGGTTGCAGAAAGGACATCATGTCAAGGTAACTAGACAGTGCTTGATAAACTTTAAGGCGGGAAAGCTTGAAGACAACGTACTGTGCGACGTAATCCCAATGGACACATGTCATATGTTTTTAGGGAGACCATGGAAATATGATCAGAAGATGATCTATGATGGTCGAGCCAACATAGTCATAGTGTGGAAAAATGGCACACGAAATATTCTAAAGCCGAAGCAAGAGGACCAAGCCAACTGCAAGCAGGGCGAGAGTAACTATTGGGAGAAGCGAGTGTTGATGTGTATAGCCAAAGAATTTCTCGCGGAGGAGGAGAAACAATCGGGATGTTTAGCCATCATTTTGAAGGGACCATGTGTCGAGAGGTCGACAATGGAGAGAATTCTGGTCGAAGTCGAAGATATGCTCGACGAGTTCAGGAGCATAGTAGCCGATGAGAAGCCAACGAGATTTCCACCGACGAGAAGCATATCCTATCAGATCAACTTGATTCCAGGATCAATTTTTCCAAACAAGGAACCACATAGAATGAATCCGCTAGAGGGTCAGGAACTCAATCGACAAGTTCAGGAGTTGTTGGACAGAGGATTGATCAGAGAGAGTCTGAGCCCATGTATGGTACCAAAAGTACTAGCACCGAAGAAGGGTGGAGAATGGACGATGTGTACAGACTCCAGAGCTATTAGCAAGATTACAATCAAGTACAAGTTTCCATGTCCAAGGATGGATGACTTGATGTATTTTTTGAGTGGAGTGAAGTACTTCATGAAGATCGACCTAAAGAGTGGTTATCACCAGATCAGGGTCAGAGAAGGAGATGAATGGAAGACAACATTCAAGATGAAGGAAGGGTTGTATGAGTGGTTAGTCATGCCATTTGGATTGACTAATGCACCCAGTACATTCATGCGATTGATGAATGAGGTACTGAAGCCATTCTTGGGAAACTTCGTCATAGTGTATCTAGATGACATCTTGATATTTAGTCGAACCAAGGTTGAACACTTGGAGCACATTCGACAAGTATTGCAGAAGTTGTAGGAAGAGAAGTTGATGGTGAACATGAAAAAGTGTTTCTTCATGAAGGAAGAGCTGGTGTACTTGGGATTTGTAATCTCGGTTAAAGGGTTAGTGATGGACCCAGAAAAGGTGAAGGAAATTTTGGATTGGCCAGAATCGACAAGCACGACTGGAGCGCGAAGTTTCCACTGAATTGCTAGTTTCTACAGGAATTTCATCAGGGGATTCAATCAGATATGTGCACCTTTGATAGAGTGCATGAGAAAAGGGGAGTTTAAGTGGATAGAAACTGCCCAGAAAGATTTTGACAAGTTGAAGGAAAAAGTGACTGAGAGCCTAGTGTTAGCGCTCCCAGATTTCGACAAAGTTTTCCAAGTCGATTGCGATGCGAGTGGAATGGCAATTGGAATAGTGTTGAGCCAGGAGGGCCGACCAATTTCATTCTTCAGCGAGAAGTTGGATGATGCGTGTCACGTCCCCTTCCCTTCTCTCTGATGCCAGGAAGGAAAAGTGACCAAGCTTACTGGGCTTATTGGATAAGCTCAACCCCATACATTACTCAGAAATTAATAAATAAATAAAACTTCATGTGTGCAGGTTCAAACTAAAATACACAACGGAATTAAATCATATTTACACACACACAACCAATAATGCATCAAAATATCTATCACAAGTGGATAATGATTCAATGTACAGAGAATCAATCCCCTTCTCATTCTATGCATAGACTTCATATCAATCCCATTAACATGAATATTTATCATTCATAATTAAAACATTGTAAAACACAGAATGCATATAAATTAAGCCACAGAGAACACTTATTTTGAGATGAAGATGTCCAAACAACTGACTATGTGAGAGCAACATTTCACCCAACCATAGATCTCTATCCAACTTGTATTCTTTCAGCTGAGAGATCACCCTCGAGCTGGGTTGTGTATCCACTAAGGAGGAACTAGACAGGCTCACTCACAGCCATTGTTTCATTCTACAGCTATGTTAAGCCAACACACAGTTGGGTTTATCAAGCATACAAAAGACAAAGGACAAATGAGGAGGATGCTAATCCAGTGAGCTCAACCACAGAGCTATAGGCATCTCAAGTTAATTCAACAGTAAAGGAACCCACATTACCTATCCATCCAACACAAGGAAGGCCCCCTTCTCTGCTGCACAGTCCCTCAAGCATCCCTTCCCTCCAGTGATCTTCAAGATGGGCATAGAAAGGTCCAGCTGTTAATTCCTTGAGATTTTAGACTTCACTGGGTTTATCAAGCAAACCCAACCTCTGCTCAGTCATTCACAATTGGATTTCTCACAATTCTGTTCATCAAATAACTCAATCCCGTCACTGATTTTCTGGGCTATAAAAACTGGGTTTTCCAATAGATTTCGGAGTATCTAATACTCTCAAATTTGCCCCAAGGTTGATATCTATGGATCCCCCATTGGATTTTACTGTCAAATGCCAAATATGGGCGTTTTTGGCTCTTCAAAACGTGGGTTCTTGCAAAGTTGCGATTTTTGGTTTTGCTCACTGCTGGGAATTCGTTTTTGGATGAAAATTGATGTTGGGTTCCTCCACCCTGGAATGAGAATGAGGAAGAAGCAACTCCCATGAGGTAGAGTGACTTGTAGTACAAGAAAACAGAGCCCATACTCTGCTATACGAATTTTTGGGCTGCCCATGCTCCATTGAAGCCATGGACTGAAATCTTCAACTACTTCCTTACAATAGAAATAAATGTCATCAAGGAAGGTCAAATGGGTTCTCACAATGACATTTGGAAGCATATGGTTCATCCCCACAGCCCCCTCATCACTCCCCAGTGGATACACATGACCCCTTCTCATTTGTTGCTCCCATAGCCAGTTTTTGGTATTTTATTGCAATATTAAATATTTACATCAATTTACAATATCCCATGGCTTAATAGCACATGGGTAACAAAATGTCAAATGCTTGTCCATTTAAAATAAAATACGAACATATACTAGCAAGGCCTTGGCCTCAAGCTCCACGCTAAGGAAACATACATCGCATGTATACAATATTTACATTAAGAACCAATATTTCATAAGGGTCAAAATTGGGGTATTACATTCCCCTCCCCCTTAGAACAACACCGTCCTCGGTGTTCTCAAAACTGAACAAAAATGGGAATGCCTCTCTCATGGCATCCTCTAGCTCCCATGTAGCCTCATCGGGGCTAAGGTGCTCCCATTGGACCTTTACCTGCTCGATGGCTCTGTTCCGGAGCAAAGTGACCTTCTTGTCGAGGATGCGCATAGGCTCTACTTGGAAATCTCCCTCGGGTTCCACCTATATCACATTCCAATCAATCATATGATTAGGATCATGTACATACTTCTTAAGCAAATACACATGGAAAACATTATGAGCTATTATGTTAGCAGGAAATGCAACTCTATACCCAACTGGCCCTATCCTATCTAGGATTTCAAATGGCCCACAATATCTTGGTGACAACTTGGCACAACTCCCCAACTTGAAAGAACTTTTTCTTGGTTTTACTCTCAAATAAACATGATCCCCAATCTGAAATTCCTTATGCACATTTTTCAAATCTGCATAACTCTTTTGCCTGTCCTGAGCTGCCTTTAAATTCTGCCTAATCTTAGCAACTTCCTATTCCATTTCCTTGATCATCTCTGGCCCAAGTACTACCCTATTCATCGGGCTGTCCCAATTCACTGGAGTCCTGCACCCCTTTCCATACAATGCCTCAAATGGACTCATTCCCAAGGATGCATGATGTCCATTATTGTATGGAAATTCTACCAAGTGTAGGAAATCTTCCCACTTGGATGGTTTGTCCATCATATACATTCTTAGCATGTCTTCAAGGACCTGATTCACCCTCTCAGTTTGGCCATCTGTTTGAGGATGATATGTTGTACTGAAATTCAATCTAGTTCTCAATTCCTGAAATAATCCCTTCCAGAAATTGGAAGTGAACTTTGTATCACGATCATAAATTATTGCTTTAGGAAACCCATGCAATCTGAATATCTCTTTCATGAAGATATTCACAATGTCATTAGCCTTGTGAGTGGACTTGACTGGAATAAAATGAGCTACCTTTGATAGCTTGTCCACCACAACCATGATTGAATCATACTTCTTCACTGTCATGGGCAGACCTGTTATAAAATCCATAGAGATCACTTCCCACTTCCATTCTGAAATGGGTAAGGGCTGCAATAATCTTGCTGGATGTTGGTGTTCTGCCTTGACTTGTTGGCACTTCTGACACCTAGTAATGTACTCAGCTATGTCTTTCTTCATACCATGCCAAAAGTATTGCTTTCTTGCTGCTGTTCTAGTTTTCTGATATTCTGGGTGTCCAGAGTATGGCATTTGATGTATCTCATCCATTACAAGCTTCTTCAAATCTGCGCTATTTGGAATGTACAGTCTGGTATCATGATAAATGAGAACATCATCCTCACCCAGCTGATATCTTGCACATGCCTCATCCACATTACCCTGCTGCAACTTCCTTTTAATTTGAAGGCACGTTTCATCACTGTTCTGGGCTTCAAGAACTCTTGTCTTCAAATCTGATTTACACAGACTTAATGCTGCAACATGAAATTTTCTGCAAAGAGCATTTGCAACCTTATTCTCCTTCCCCTTTACATGCTTAATTTCAAAGTCAAATCACAAAGAAACTCCATCCATCTAGCTTGCTTAGCATTCAAGTTTGGCTGATCAAATAAATACTTCAAGTTCATGTCGTCTGTTCTAAGCTCGAATTTTCTTCCTATCAAATAATGTCTCCACATCTTGAGAGCATGTACTATGGCTGCTAATTCTAAATCATATGTGACATAATTCTTTTCATGCTCTTTTAATTTCCTTGACTCATAGCAAATCACAATTCCTTCTTGCATGAGAACTCCACCTAGTCCTTCAATGCAAGCATCTGTGCACACTACGAAATCCTTCTTTGGATATGCTATCTTCAAAACAGGAGCGCTGGTAAGTAACTCCTTTAACTGCTGAAAGCTTTTCTCACACTTTTCAGACCATACAAACTTGATATTCTTTCTCTGCAACAAAGTAATTGGGTGAGCTATCTTGGAGAATCCTTCAATGAACCTTATGTTGTAACCAACAAGACCCATGAAAGATCTAACATCGAAAAATTTATTGGAGTTGACTAATCCATGATGGAATTAATCTTCTCCAGACCCACTGCAATTCCTTCTTTAGAAATGATTGACCCAAATATTGCACCTTCTTTTGATAGAATTCACACTTGCTTAACTTGCCATACAATTGGTGTTCTCTGAGGATTTGCAGCACCATCCTTAGATGTTCCTCATGCTCTTCTTCATTCCTTGAATAGACAAGAATGCCATCCAAGAATATAATCACAAACTTATCCAAATATTTACTGAATACACTATTCATGAGACACATGAGTGTGGCAGGTGCATTGGTAAGACCAAATGGCACCACAGTGAACTCATAGTGACCATATCTAGTTCTGAAGGCTGTCTTGTGAATGTCTTCCTCCTTAATCCTTACTTGATGGTACCCCGATTTCAAATAAATCTTTGAAAACACTTTAGCTTCCTTCATTTGATCAAACAAGTCATCAATTCTTGGCAATGGATACTTGTTCTTGACTGTCACTTTATTGAGCTTCCTGTAATCAATACACAGCCTTAGAGTCGCATCCTTCTTCTTAACAAATAACATCAGTGTTCCCCAAGGAGACACACTTGGCCTAATATACCTCTTGTCCATTAATTCTTGTAGCTGCATCTTCAACTCTACCAATTTCGGTGTGCTCATTCTATAAGGAGCTTTGGAATTAGGTGTTGCCCCTAGAACAAGATCGATGGTAAAATCAATATCTCTCTTTGGTGGTAGTCCCGGTACCTCATCCGGAAATACATCTTGGAATTCTTGCAACAATGCGAAGTCTTCTATCATTGGTCCTTTGTCCTCTGACGAATCTGATATATGGAATGCATATAATTGACAACATTTCTTATAAAAAAATTTCTACTGTAAGGCTGAAATTTGTCTTACGGAAACTTGCTAGGGAATTCCTCTTACCAATCTTGGTCTTCCCTCTTCATCAATGCACTCAAGTGCTTTCTCATAACAGTCCAACTTGGCTCTATGCTATTCCAACCAATCCATGCCAATTAAGGCATCATAAGATCCCAATGGTAGTACATTTAAATCTGCATGTGTGTGGAAGCCATTCAATTCTATGGGGCACTCCACCACTACATCACTAACTTTTCTCTTGGTTCTTGTGGCTAATTGAACTAGCCAAGACTTATTATGCTTCACTTTTCTAAGAGAACAACCTTCAACTACTTCTGGAGAAACATAACTATGAATAGATCTTGGATCAATCAAAACAGAAATAGATTGCTTAGCAATCTTACCTTCAACTTCCACCACCAATGATTAATGATCTGCCTGATGATTATCCAACGCTGCATAAATCCGAGGCATTGCCCTTGCCATGTCCTCCACTGTAGCTGCCCCCTTTAAGTTGTTCAACCTTCGGGGATTATTCTTCCGATGTGGACAGTCCTTTAGCATGTGGTTTTCTCCACATCCCCAACACTAAAGCGGTCCCTTTGATGCTTTGTCTGCTGCTATTGCTGGCTTGAATCCACTCCTTTCTTGCTGCCCCTGTGGAAAGGTTCTCGGATGACTTTTGAATGGTGGCTTGAAGCCACTCTTCTTTTGATCAAATCTCCCTCTTAGCTTTCCTTTCCATGCTGGGTTAACCTCCGATTTTCCTTTATTCTGCTCATAACAATGCATTTCCATTCTAATGGCTTCATCAAGACTTGGTGTATTAACAAATTCAATCCTATCTCTGAAACTTTGAGATAGATTCCCAAGAAAGCATTGGATTTTTACTCTCTCATCTTTGATATAGTCAACATACCTCAATAATTTCAAAAATTTGTAGACATGTTTTTCCATAGATTTTTGTCCCAACCTGAGTTCATTGAACTCTTTTATCTTACTGTCATAATACTTAGCATAAAGGTATTTCTCCTTGAAATACTTCTTAAATCTCTCTCAGCTGATCTTCCTTTCACTAATCCCTTTCACTTGTAAGAGGTTGTCCCACCAAATTGAAGCTCTACTATTTAGATTATAAATGGCAATTTTGACTTTTTCATTTCCGGAGTAGTCTTGAATTCTGAAATATTTCTTCATTCCAAGAAGCCATGCCTCAACCTCTTGGCCAGTCTTGTCTTCTCCATCAAATGTGGGAGGCCTTGCCTTCCTGAATTCCCCATGTGGGATGCCTTTAAACTTCTTTCTTCCCTCAAATCTCCTGGGCACATGCCTTTGACTTCTTTGAGAACCTCTGGAGTCACATGATCTGCTGGAAGAAGATCTAGAGGAAGATGTTCTATGCTTCTTGCTCACAGAACTCTTCCTTGGTCTTGGAGTCCTCTTCTTTGAATAACCTCTAGAGTGACTTTCTGCATCTCTTCCTTCTTCACCCACATTGCTTGGGTTGGACCCAAGATTAATCCTCTGCTGCATATCAGTGAGACTTTGCAAGATAGCAGCATTGAGTTGGTGTTGTTCTTCTTGAGCCTTCATCAATCTTTCATTGAATCTCACCATGGTTTCAACCAAATTATAAGGAGTCACCTGCTCCCTTCTCCCATTAGAATTAGTCTTAGCATTCCCTTCCTGCACATTTTCTCCTAGGACATCTTCTTCATGCTCATAAGGATCTTGAGCATCATTTATGGTCACCATTTTTCATGTCTGCTGCCTCTGTTACAATTATTAAATCTTATGAGCTGCAAGCACTATGCATTATGAAAATATTTATTAGACATCTTAGGAATGCTTATAGAAACATAAACAATCAATATTTAGCATAATCAAACTCATGGAATAATTCACACAACTGCTATGCATTCATTTCTTTTGCTCATTCATGCAATTTTTGGAAATTGCCCATATTGTCAACAATTTGACGTAACAGTCATTGGCACCGTTCTGCTCTAAATATCTATGGTGTATGATGACCCCATTCCAATTCTGGCCATGCTCAGTCATTCCATGTTGGATAAGCTTTCCAATGCCTATCCCCGTGCTCCACTCCAAATTCGGGTGTGAGAACTACATCACTTCAAAAATGACAACTTTAACCAACAATTCTGCACTTTTACACAGTTGCAAAATGTCATGAACTGCCAACTTCAGCCACCTGTAGAATCAAATCCATAAAGATTTAGGAAAACTTTTCTACTGGGAAAAGTTAGTAGATATAGCAAGGAACACTCAGCAACTCGCGGATCTCTGTTCCGATGCACCATTCATTTTCTATAAAATTCTGGGTTTGACTACTTTCCACTTTTCATATTTTTCCAAAATTTCAATTTTTGGGCAAAAAATGGTTATTTCCCAAACGGTGCATTTCTGGAAAATTTTTGTCTAACGGAATATGTCTGTTTTAATGGGAATATGAAATGTTGAGTTTAGTAATTTTCTTGAATCCGAATTATAGGGTTACTTTCAACTACTGCAAGTTTTTCAAAATTCCAAAAACGTGGCCCGAAATAGTGCTTTTTGGCCTTCTTGCACACCCCGATTCCACATCCTTTGGAGTTTGGCTCCAAAACTCCAAACTTAACACCGTGCCTGCTCCATGATTGCTCCATATCAGTTTCGGCTCAATCCGACCTTCTGTCAAGCGTCAGGACATCGTTTTGTAAAAGCCATTAATTCCAATTTTGTGCCAAATTGGAGCATGATGGGCTCGGGATTTTCACTAGTTCATTCATGGCCTCCGTCAATGGCCTCAGAATGTCACTGAACTCATCAAATTTCGACCTTGCATGCTCCTGTAGTCCAAAAATCAATTTTCGGGCTCTATACTTTTTTTTCCTCGAACCTGAAACCCGACACCCGAAAGCCGACAGTGCGGGTGCGGGATTGCAGGAATCCAGAACGCAATTTTCAAAATTCGCGTTCCTAAAACCCGAAACTGCGGGTTCGGGATTGCGGGAATCCAACACGCAATTTTCAAAATTCGTGTTCCCGAAACCCGAAACCCGAAACCCAAAACTGCGGGTTCGGGATTGCAGGAATCCAACACACAATTTTCAAAATTGGTGTTCCCGAAACTCGAAACCCGAAACCCAAAACTGCGGGTTCAGGATTGCGGGAATCGAACACGCAATTTTCAAAATTCGTGTTCCCGAAACCTGAAACTGCGGGAATCCAACACGCAATTTTCAAAATTCATGATCCCGAAACCCAAAACTGCGGGTTCGAGATTGCGGGAATCCAACACGCAATTTTGAAAATTTGTGTTCCCGAAACCCGAAACCCAAAGCTGCGGGTTCGGGATTGCGGGAATCCAACACGCAATTTTCAAAATTCGTGATCCCGAAACCCGAAACCTGAAACCCGTGGAACACCTTCGTCCCTGCAACTTCCGGGGTCCATAACTCCTTCGTCCCTTGGCCAAATGAGGCGAGTCTGGTACCGTTGGAAAGCTCTTGGAGAGATCTATGCACCTATGTGATCCTCTTCCACACCTGATAAATCTGACCCTGACATTTTTCCAAAAAAAAATGCTGCCCCCACTTCACCAATACTGCGTTAAAACATTATGTCCCTTGCTTGTAACTCAGAGTTTGGCCCAAGCAGCCCCAGTGCTACAAGCTGGGCTCTGATACCACTTTGTCACATCCCTTTCCCTTCTCTCTGATGCCAGGACGGAAACGTGACCAAGCTTACCAGGCTTATTAGATAAGCTCAGCCCCATACATTACTCAGAAATTAATAAATAAATAAAACTTCATGTGTGCAAGTTCAAACTAAAATACACAGCGGAATTAAATCATATTTACACACACACAACCAGTGATGCATCAAAATATCTATCACAAGTGGATAATGATTCAATGTACAGAGAATCAATCCCCTTCTCATTCTATGCACAGACTTCATATCAATCCCATTAACATGAATATTTATCATTCATAATTAACACATTGTAAAACACAGAATGCATATAAATTAAGCCACAGAGAACACTTATCTTGAGATGAAGCTGTCCAAACAACTAACTATGTGAGAGCAACGTTCCACCCAACCATAAATCTCTGTCCAGCTTGTATTCTTTCAGCTGAGAGATCACCCCCGAGCTGGGTTGTGTATCTACTAAGGAGGAACTAGACAGGCTCACTCACAACCATGGTTTCACTCTACAGCTATGCCAAGCCAACACGCAATTGAGTTTATCAAGCATACAAAAGACAAAGGACAAATGAGGAGGATGCTAATCCAGTGAGCTCAACCACAAAGCTACAGGCATCTCAAGTTAATTCAACAGTCAATGCACCCACATTACCTACCCATCCAACACAAGGAAGGTCCCCTTCTCTGCTGCACAGTCCCTTAGGCGTCCCTTCCCTCTAGTGCTCTTCAGGATGGGAATAGAAAGGTCCAGCTGTTAATTCCTTGAGATTCTAGCCTTCACTGGGTTTATCAAGCAAACCCAACCTTTGCTCAGTCATTCACAATTGGATTTCTCACAATTCTGTTCATCAAATAAGTCAATCCCGTCACTAGTTTTCTGGGCTATAAAAACTGGGTTTTCCAATGGATTTCGGGATATCTAATACTCTCAAATTCGCCCCAAGGTTCATATCTATGAATGCCCCATTGGATTTTACTGTCAAATACCAAATTTGGGCGTTTTTGGCTCTTCAAAACGTGGATTCTTGCAAAGTTGCGATTTCTGGTTTTGCTCACTGCTGGGAATTCGTTTTTGGATGAAAATTGATGTTGGGTTTCTCCACCCTAGAATGGGAATGAGGAAGAAGCAACTCCCATGAGGTAGAGTGACTTGCAGTACAAGAAAACAGAGCCCATACTCTGCCATACGAATTTATGGGCTGCCCATGCTCCATTGAAGCCATGGATTGAAATTTTCAACTACTTCCTTACAACAAAAATAAATGTTATCAAGGAAGGTCAAATGGGTTCTCACAATGACATTTGGCAGCATATGGTTCATCCCCACAGCCCCCTCACCACTCCCTAATGTATACACATGGCCCCTTCTCATTCGTTGCTCCCATAGCCAGTTTTTTGTATTTTATTGCAATATTAAATATTTACATCAATTTACAATATCCCATGGCTTAATAGCACATGCGTAACAAAATGTCAAATGCTTGTCCATTTAAAATAAAATATGAACATATACTAGCGGGGCCTTGGCCTTGAGCTCCACGCTAGGGAAACATACATCGCATGTATATAATATTTACATTAAGAACCAATATGTCATAAAGATCAAAATTGGGGTATTACAATGCGAAGTGGAAATATTCGGTCTACGACCAGGAGTTCTATGCTATTGTCCAAGCATTGAATAAGTGGCAGCATTATTTGTTTCCCAAGGAATTTGTGTTGTACACAGGTCACCAAGCACTGAGGTACTTGAACACTCAATCGAAGTTGAATCAGCGACACATGAAGTGGGTTGAATTCCTGTAAGGATATACCTTCATGTTGCGACATAAGTTGGGCAAGT
Organism: Larix kaempferi; assembly: GCA_027924585.1. Classification (NCBI taxonomy): domain Eukaryota; kingdom Viridiplantae; phylum Streptophyta; class Pinopsida; order Pinales; family Pinaceae; genus Larix; species Larix kaempferi. The sequence goes on along the minus strand of BSBM01000318.1, from coordinate 3,033,298 downwards.
CGAATAAGGTTGCCAACACGCTGAGTAGAATAATTGCATTGTTGAACACGACGACAGTTCAGGCAACATGAATAGAGTCGGTGAAGACAGTATGAGACCGACGAGGATTTTACAAAATCATGGAAGGTGAGTCGAGAACCATGGAGTGTTGACAGGATGCCATACTTGGATTATTTCATCCAAGAGGGATACCTATTCAAGGGACAACAATTGTGTATTCCCAGAGGATCTGTAAGAGAGAACCTAATCGGAGAGCTGCATAGTGGCGGGTTAGCAGGTCATTTTGGCATCGACAAGACCAAGGCGTTGGTCGAAGAAAAGTATTTTTGGCCAGGAATGATGACAGATGTCAGAAAGTGGGTTCGACAATGTTGAGTTTTCCAATTGGCAAAGGGAAGAAGTCAGAATACGAGGTTGTATACACCATTACCAGTACCAAATACCCCATGGGAGCACCTAAGCATGGATTTTGTGCTAGGACTGTTGAAGACGTAGCAAGGTAACGACTCAATCTTTGTTGTAGTCAAATTTTTTTTTTACGATAGCACACTTTATTCCATGTCGGAATACAGGTGATGCCACAAGCATTGTTGTACTATTTTTTAAAGAGATAGTCAGATTGCATGGGTTGCCGAAGAGTATAACATCAGACATAGATACCAAGTTTATGGTACATTTCTGGAGAATCCTATTGAAGAAACTGGACACGAAGTTGCAGTTTAGCTCAACATATCATCCACATACAGATGGACAGACCGAGGTGGTAAACAGAAGTTTGGGAAACCTTCTGAGATGTTTGACGACCGACAGACCCAAGCAGTGAGAGAACGTATTGACGCAAGAAGAATTCACGTACAGCAATTCTATAAATCGGTCGACAGGTATGAGCCCATTCCATATTGTTCAAGAACGAAGCCCACATGGAGTGGTGGATTTGGTCGAGATACCGACAGAAGTTAGGAAGAGCGTGAATGCAAAAATATTTGCATAGCATATGAAAGAAGTGCATGAAGATGTGCGGAAGTGCATTGAAAAGAGCAACGCGACATACAAGTTGAGAGCCGACAGAAATAAGAGGCTATAGTCATTCAACGAAGGAGACTTAGTCTATGCACACTTGCGGAAGGAGAGATTTCCGATAGGAACATATAACAAGTTGAAGCTGAAGAACATTGGACCATGTAAGATTCTGAAGAAAATTTCGAACAACGCTTATGTGTTGGAGCTGCCGGAAGACTTGAGAATTTCACCTACGTTCAATGTCTCAGATCTGTACAAGTTCAAGGAAGGTTCAATCAATAGCAGTGCGGAAGTGTCGAACATCGACTGGAGAGCACAGATTCCAGGTTGGCACGACAAAGAGGAAATCGCCGAAGTGTTAGAGGAATGTGAAGTCGGGCGTATGCGCAGTTCACGAAAGAAAGAATACTTAGTGTAATGGAAATACGATGTGTTGCAAGAGGTGATATGGATTTCCGAAGAAAAATACAAGAGACTGATGGAGCAGTCGAGTTCTTTTTCACCTGGGGAGTCTGATGTAGGAGCATCGAGGCCTAGGCAAAACAGTTGAAGTTGATTGACAGGAGAAGTCGACTAGGGGGATTGCCGAAGACCACTGGTACGAAGGAATACTGGTTGTCGAAGCCAATTAGTCGACAGAAGGAGAAGGTCGGAGGTTGACAAGTTAGGATATCAACAAACGACATGTTTGCAGCGAAAGATGTCGAGTGTCGATAGATTGTTGAACAGCGACACCAATGGATTTGCGGTGGAAGCCAAGTGTGGGGGACGGGGCAGACTGACAGCCGCGGGAGTTGAGTAAATGATGCAGGAGCATCAGGGCCTAGGCAGATCGATCGAAGTTAGTCGACATGAAGAAGGCCGACTAGAGGGAGTGCCGACGACCACTGGTGCGGGGAAGCAGATTGGCTATCTAAGTCAATAAGTCGAGGAGGAGCAGTCGGTATGCAACTGACAGAAGCAACGCAGGTTGAGATTCGACATGTTGGGAGTCGAAAGATGACAGGAAGAGTAAGAGGCGTTGATGGTCGACATGCGTCAAACCACGACTCCGATAGGTTTGGGAATGAGCCAAGTGAGGAGGAAGGGGCGGATTGACAAAGCTTGAAGAGTGCGAAAGAAAGCCGACGGATAAGTCGAAGGTGGCAGATAGTATGGCCGACATGACGGATTATTGTATCCTGTCAGAAGGATGCATAGAAGTCAAGGAGAGTACGTGGCAACAGTTCGGGGTTACTAAGGAAGTTAATGGCAGTTATTGAAGGTAGTTGGGATCGTGACAGATGTCAACATAGGAAAGGATTGTGCATTACGGTTGGGGCACTGACAGTTGCAGGTCTGCAATATCTGAGGAGATCGATAGACAAAGGATGTGTGTCTCGGGGGTCAGAGTGATCTCGGGAACAACAACAGTAGAGTAAAAGACCAGAGAGTTTTGGATTAGGGGGATCATTGGCGAGTTCAAGGAGAAGATAGGTAGATTGGAGAGAACAGTCACACGTCTTCCGAATGCAGAGAAGATTGAGCCATAGCTCAGAGTTCCGCAATGGACTAGGAGAGGGTGACGGTCGACACACTGAGAGAGCACACAGTTACTTTTGTATTGTATTTGGCTAAGGCCGACAATAGTTAGTTATTTCATTCCTTGCAGTTTGCATTGTAACCGTTTTAGTAGAAGTAATATAATCCAGCTTCTGGCATCATGTTTACATCTTGTCTATGTGAACGTATGTGTTGTGTGGAATTTGTTAAGCAAGAACCTTAGTGCATAAGGCACCTTGCGTCAATAAAGCTGACAATTAAGGTCGAAGGGTGACGAAGTGCAGTATGGTCGAGACGTGGGGTCGAAAACTGTCAAAGAGTCTGAGTTTTGCAGAAGTCAAAGCGGAGTACTTAGCAGCCGTTGGAGGTTGTTGAGGAAGTTATGAAGGTGGTTGGGATCAGGACAGATGTCACCACAGGCAGGAGTTTTGCAGCACGACCAGAGGGTGCTGACAACTGCAAGTCTGTAGGATATGGAGGATTTGGCGGACATAGGAAGAGTGTCTCGGGGAACGGAGTAAACCTCAGGAAGAGCAACAGCAGGGTAGAAGAGAAGTGTGAAGGCACATAGGAGTGGATCCGACCCATAGCTCATCATTCAACAGAGAACCATGAGAGGGAGAAGATCGCACACAGAGAGAACACACAATTTACTTCTGTATATTGTATCATGCTAAGGACAATTAGTTTTAGTTGTTTACATTTGATATTGTAACATTGTAATTGATTGAAGTAATAGAAGCTAGCTTCTGGCATCCAGTTCATAGCAAGTGTGTGTAAGCATTTTTTATATTGTGGGTTATAGTTAAGCAAGAGGGTCCGATCGACTTGCCTTGTCTCATATTAAAATAGTAGGTGGTAAATGGAAGTGGAATGAAAACAATGAGAGAGGGGGAGGATGGACATATCATTGGGACAATCAAATCATCTAACATCCAATGGTTGACCATAATCAAAGGATCAAATCAAAACATAGATATCATATAAAAATACCTTATGTTGTAAAGATAAGCATTGTAGCATATTGATAAAAGTATTATATAAAAATATATTATATTCTATAAAAGATATTGTGTCCCTTCAAAAAGTTAAAAACAAATATGTTGTAAAGATAAGCATTGCAGCATAATGATAAAAGTACACATAAAAAATATTTTATTCTATAAAATATATTGTGTCCCTTCAAAAAGTTAAAAACAAAAAAGAGGTTAATTATTCCATTGATATAAATCCTTATTCAAAGTTGAGAAGGAATAATTCTTGTTGTCACATAAAAGAGGTGGTCCTACTCATACAAAATACAAGATTCAATGCATTATTATATGAGCTTACATTGATGTGATATGTTTAACCTTGTTATCTCTATTATAACTTTACTTGGTGGTTTGGGGTAATGGAACTATCCTATGTTGATATTCAAAACAAAATTCGAGCACAACACTTGATAACACCTTTGTAAGGCTCCCAAGGGAAAAAAATGGAGATGAAAACACAACTTTTTTCCCAAAACCCTAAAGTTGCTAACTACAATATTAGTTTGACTAGTTAAGCAAATTAGTGGAGTCTTTTCCCTTAAGGGTATTTATCTTCTAGTTATGTTTGTGTAAAATTTACAAAGTACCTTATGTTACTAGTTGGATTTCCTTAAATGATTAACTAGAATGCATGCCTAATTATGCAAATTAAACTATAATTTAAAAAATCACCTAATTATTATAAATAAATAAAAATTACATCAAATGTCAATTATTTAAAACAATAGCTACAACATTGGTAATGTGAGTTAAGATAGTGTTGTAAATGCACACATCAACCAAAGTAACAAGCCCTAAATGCAGGCATTCTTGACATTCCTAATTCAAGTAAAAAATTGATTTATGTCAACCAAACAAAGTGAAAATAAAATAAATAACTGAATAAATAAACTACTATACCATGTTTTGGTGATGCTTTAATATGCATCCACCCACGAGTTACATTTCCATAACCAAGATCTGCAGAAATCACCAAAGATTCAAATTTTATATGACTAAATAATAATTAAGCAAATAAACAAGCATTTAAACATGTATAAGACTCTATAAAGACTAAACTGGAATACCTTAAGGAGCTTCTCTTTGTTTTGAGAATAATTTATTCTCTATTGAGCAGGGCCAACCACGTGAAGGTGGAATCTCATATGGCCCCTCCCCCCTCACATCGATCTCAATTCCCCATACCCAATCTATCTAGTGTGACATTGTATAGTGTGATGAAAGATGTTTGATGTTGGAAGAGGTACCTACCTACTACAGACTGGTTTTGTTATGATATTGTAAGACTCAAAGCAAGTATGCAATAGAATTTTAAATGTGATCCTACCTTAATGCACACTAACAACCATACAATGATATTCTCTTCGAACATAATGATCTTTTTTACATGAAGATGACATAGTTAATGACTTTTCCTTAATGAGAGCAAATAACTTATGCTCATAAGAGGATTATAGAACCAAATACACAACCAATGATATGCTTACAAGTTGCTTCAACCATATGTATAGAATGAGTATACATGGGATAACAATACTTTACAATAAAAACATAGGTATGATATTCTAGAAACATATCATGTTGAGGATGCTATAAGAGTGGAAAATGTGTATGTGTTCCTTTATTCTCCATTAAATTCTTTGGTACACTTTGTTTTTGCACACTATCAAATAACCTGTCAAGCACTACACATGTCATATTGGTAGGAGACTTCAATTTTTTCTTATTAAAAAACCAATATCAAGCAACAAAGTTTAATAAAATTCATGGAAAAACAAAACATTGTGTTGCACATGAAGCATGATTCAAATTTCTGAAATCAACACAATTTCTAATTTCACCGTTTTCATAAGTAGGAATGGTAGCATAGGATAAATCCATTTCAAGATTGCCTCCCAAGCTTGCAACCCACTCTCTTGACAAAAGCATCTTCCATGCATCCAAAACATCCATTGACATTGAGATATCTAGATAAACAATGAGGTGAAACTTAAGATCATTGATTAGACCATGTACTTTAATTTCTCTAAAATCCATTGCACATGAAAATAATTAATACAAAAACTTTATATTAATAAAGATAGTCATAAAAAATATGAGTCTTAAATTTATACAATCACATATTTTTCAGTTTTGATCTTTTTTTTTTCAAAAAACTCATGACAGGGGCATCATCGTTTTCATCTGCCAATGTATTTGATGTGTCCTCTCCTTGTGATGATTTGATTTGCATGCTCTCACGTACCGTACTTCTGGTACGTTGATGATAACTATGTTGAGGTCGCTGCAAAGGGGCATCAACTGCAATAACAAAAACGGTTATATAGATATGCTTAATTATTATTGATATAAGTATTTCATTATTTCCAATAGCATTACAATGTTCTTTGCCAATTGGACTAGCCCAGACAACTGGACTGTTCATTGGTTGTGCCATTTGTTCCTCTTCCAGTTGAGCATCATCAGGTACATGCTCTTCCATTGAAAGAAGAAAATTTATAAGTGCACGTCAGCAATTAAATATTTATAATCATAGTAAATACTTCTATTTTTATAGCATACATACCTAAATGGATAAGTTGCTATCCACTGTCATCTGGTACCTATTCGATATTGCTACCCTCACTGCTTTTGTTGCTCTTATGCCTAAAACAAACAAACACATTTATTTATTAGTGTATAATCAATCATGAATATATTTTACAAGTATATTACAATGATGGCCTTATTTATGTTATTTACCTGTGTGTGCATTGATGGGGAAAGTGGGGTCTGCCCCAAGATTTTTTGATATTCCATCACATGTTGAAAACCGTACTTAAATCGAGCTTCATGTCTTCTTCGGTGGTAGTCGATTGGAACGCATTTCCTTGCAATTCATAACATCATGAAATTTGCTTGTAATAAATCATTAATTTGTTTGCTACGGTTAAATAAATTTGGCTACAATTAATCATTTGATTCTTACAATTTGTGCTTTTAGTTTTTGATATCCACCCTAGCCCAGTTTGTGTTGCCTGTGTTTTTCCAATCTCACCTTTGACGCTTTAGAGGTTTCGTTGAGCCTATGAAATGTTTCAAATATGTTAGATATCACAATTTTTATTTAAAACTAAAAAATATTGAGCATATTTCATTGAAAATATCATATGTATCGTAACTTGTTGAACCAGGTGGAGTCTTTCTTTGTTTTTCTAGCGCCTTCTCCTTTGCGTCATCTATGAGGGATTTCCACTCCTTCTCTGGAACCATTGTAAGATGATCATACTTAAGGTTATTTTGCAAATTAACCCTATACCGGTCCCTCACATATTTCAAATTCAATCCAACTGCTGAGGTGACACCTCTTTTGTTGAAGGTATCACCAAACAAGTTGACCATATGGTTAATTAGATCATCTTTCAATTTGCTATTTTTTGGCATTCTGCCGTGTGCAAATTTTGGGCCCAAAAATATCCAAGGCCTTGTCATGGAAGTTCTTATAAAATACATTGTTTCGTGAAAAAACAATATGATCATTAATTTAAAATAATATGAGATACACGGTTTTCAATTAGATGATAGAAAAAATTAATTAATATATGCGATCTTTGGTATCTTGATCGAAACTGTCACATCCCCTCCCATCATACTAGCGATATGGAGAGAACGTGATGCTAAAAAATGGGCATCTAGCCCCATGATTTTTAACATAATTCACAGAATATAAAAAAGACATGTGCAGATGTATGTATATATGCAAGAAACACAACATAAGTAAATTCTATTACACATTTAGCATACATTCGAGATATTCATGATAGTCATCAAATAAATACATTACAGAATTAACACAAGAGAGTACTTATCTTAAAACAAAGTCGTCCCGAGCAACTGGGTATGCAACTGCAACGTTCCACCCAACCATAGGCCAATTGTGATCATCAATCTCTCAACACAACTGCCACCCCCGAGTTGGGCATGATCTTTACAAGGAAAAAAGGAACAACAGACTCACACATAGCCAAATATACACCAAAAACCAGCCAAGCCAATCTACAGTTGGATTTATCAGGCTGCTAAGGCAATGGAAAGGAAGAAATACTAAGCTAGTGAGCTCAACCAGAGAGATATGGATACCCTCTACAAGATCTATCTAGATTGGTCCCCACAATACCTACACACCCGGCACAAGGAAGTATTCCCTTCACTACTACACAGTCCCTCAGGCCATACCTTCCATTCTAGTGTTCTTCAAGGTGTGCATAGAAGAGTAGCCAACCCTTTTGATCTTCTTGAGAGGTTGCCTTCCTCATTAGGTTTATCAAGCCAATTCTGGTCCGCTTCCACTTCTAATTCCTTGCTCACAAGTTCAACCAAAATAGGGATGCACATAATAGAAAAATCACAAGTGTTGGGCATGAAGAGAAGCGTTTTGATAGTGGGATGCCCAAAATGGGTTTCCATTAGTTTCAAAAAAACGTGGGCAACCAAAAACGAAATGGCAGATGAGAAATCAAACCTGGGAGAGAAAAATCATTTTCAGAAAACGTTTATGGGCATTCAAGGGACAGAAACGACCTCCATAAACCCCCAAATCGTGACTCCCTTCCTTCCAACCATTGTGCAATACAAAAACGAGTTCCCAGCTATGGAAAAATGCAGGAAAATGATGGAAAACGTGAAGGAGAAAGCCCTAGCTAGTTCAAATTGCGTGAGAGAGCAAAGACCCTCAGTGAAGAATGGATTTGGGCATAATTTCATGGGTGTTTTCTTGCCCAAGAAGCAAAAATACGTTTTCCTAGATTGATGGCTTACCCATACACGAAATTGGCTGCCATACCTCTCCATTTCCAAGGCATTAACTACCTCAACCAACTCCTGGAAGAATTAAATGATTGGGTGCGTAAGTCAAAATGGGTAGTTGAGGGTTTATGGGTTCTCTCAATGAAATTTGGATTAACACTATTGGCTCAAGGGTTTGAGTATTTTCCATCCCTATTCCTTGTGAAAATCATGCCCCCATCTCTTGTTGCATTGCATAGCTAGTTGTGGGTATTTAATTAAAATTCATATTTACATGATGCCATAACTTCTATTGTGCGTGGTTAGCAAATAACCATATGTATCGATTTTTAATTGATGATACATAAAACGATAAATAGATGGCGGGGCCTTGGCCTTAAGATCCCCACCATGATTTAATAACGATATTTACATCATTTACAATTTTAATGCAATAGGGTCAAAATCGGGGTATTACATTCCCCCCCCCTTACATTAGCACTGTCCTCAGTGCTCATCAAAATTGAACAAAAATGGATATGCCACTCTCATGGCATCCTCCATCTCCCATGTAGCCTCATCGGGACCGTAGTGCTTCCATTACACCTTTACCTGTCCGATGGCTCGGTTTCGGAGCAATGTTACCTTCTTGTCGATGATGCACAATGGATCGATTTGGAACTCTCCGTTGGGTTCCACCTAGATCACATCCCAATTAATCACATAGTTAGGATCATGTACATATTTCTTAAGCAGAGAAACATGAAAAACATTATGAACTCTAGTGCTAGCAGGCAATGCAAATCTATATGCAACTGGCCCTATTCTTTCACGCACTTCAAACGGTCCACAATATCTAGGTGATAGCTTGGCACAACTCCCAAGCTTCAAGAAACTCTTCCTTGGACTCACTCTAAGTTACACATGATCCCCAACACTGAATTCCCTATGCACGCTATGCTTATCTGCATAGCTTTTCTGTCTATCATGGGCTGCTTTTAAATTCTGCCTGATCTTTGCAACCTCTTGTTCCATTTCCTTAAGTAATTTTGGACCAAGTACAATTTTGTTCACTGGATTATCCCAAGTCACTGGTGTCCTGCACCTTCTACCATATAAAATCTCATATGGACTCATTCCCAATGATGTTTGCTGCCCATTGTTATATGCAAACTCTACCAAATGTAGATAATTCTCCCACTTGGATGGTTTGTCCATTACATACATGCGAAGCATGTCTTCAAGCACCTGATTTACTCTTTCTGTTTTCCCATCTGTTTGAGGATGGTACGCAGTACTGAAGTTCAACTATGTACCCAAATTTGTAAAGAGACCTTTCCAAAAATTGGAAGTGAACTTGGTATCCCTGTCAGAAATGATTGCCTTAGGAAATCCATGTAATCTAAAAATTTTCTTCATGAAAATATTTGCAATGGCATCGGCTTTATATGTAGACTTAACTGATATAAAATGTGCTGCCTTTGTTAACTTGTCCACCACAACCATGATGGAATCATGTTGTCTCATAGTCATTGGCAACCCTGTAATAAAATCCATGGAAATTACTTCCCATTTACATTCTGGGATTGACAATGGATGCAATAAACCTGCTAGGTGTTGGTGTTCAACCTTCACCTGCTGACATTTCATGCACTTAGAAATGTATTCAGCGACGCCCTTCTTCATTCTTGGATAGAAATAATATTTTCTTGCTGTAGCAATTGTTTTCTGATATCCTGGGTGACCAGAGTATGGAGCTTTATGGATTTCATCCATAACAATCCTCCTCAAATCTGCCACATTTGGAATATAGACTCTATTTTTATAAGTAAGAAGTTTGTCTCCCTCCAAATGATACCCTTCATACTTCTTTTCAAGGTCTTGCTACTGCAATTTTCTCTTCATTTGCACGTACACTTCATTCTCAACAATATGGTTAACAATCTATTGCCTCAAATCTGGTTGGCAAGTACTAAGTGCTGCCACATGCATTTCATATACTTTCCTGCTGAGTGCGTCAACCACCTTATTTTCTTTCCCTTTTATGTGTTTGATTTCAAAATCAAATTCACACAAAAATTCCAACCATCTAGCTTGTCGAGCATTTAAAGTTGGCTGATCAAACAAGTATTTCAGTCCACAATGGTCTGTCCTTAGCTCAAATTTCCTTCCCATTAAGTAATGCCTCCACATCTTTAAAGCATGCACTATGGCTGCAAGTTCTAAATCACGAGTAGCATAGTTCTTCTCATGCTCCTTCAACTTTCTTGACTCATAGCATACCACGTGGTTGTCTTGCATAAGAAATCCAAGTCCTTGATTGCATGCATCGGTACACACCACAAAATATTTTTCTGGGTCTGTAATTTTCAAAATCGGTGCACTCGTAAGAATATTCTTCAACCATTGGAAGCTTTCCTCACATCTTGGTGTCCATTCAAAATTTATCCCCTTCTTTTGCAAAGAAGTGATCGAATGTGCGATCTTGGAGAATCCTTCAATGAACCTCCTATAGTACCCAACAAGTCCCATAAAGGATCTCACATCTGTCACATTCCTTGGAGTTGGCCAATTCATAATGGCTTCAATCTTCTCAAGGTCCACATATATTTCTTCGTCTGAAATAATGTGACCCAAATAATGAATTCTATCTTTATAAAAGTCACATTTGCTCAACTTTGCATACAACTTATGCTCCTTTAGCAATTGTAATGTCGTTCTCAAATGTTCCTCATGCTCTTCTTCATTCTTAGAATAGATAAGAATGTCATCTAAAAAAACAAGAACAAACTTGTCCAAATACTTGCTAAAAACACTATTCATGAGACACATGAATGTAGCCAGTGCATTTGTGAGATCGAATGGTACCACCACAAACTCATAGTGCCCATACCTCATTCTAAAGGTTGTCTTCTGAATATCTTCTTGTTTAATTCTTACCTGATGGTAACCTGACCTTAAGTCAATCTTTGAAAATACCTTTGCTCCTCTCATTTGATAAAAAAGGTCATCAATTCGGGGCAATGGGTTTTTGTTCTTCACAGTGACTTTGTTCAACTGCCTGTAGTCAATACATAGCATGAGTGTTCCATCTTTCTTTTTCACAAATAGAACGGGTGCTCCTGTCACGTCCCCTCCCATCATTCCAAACTACGGAGGGAACATGAATGTAACATGGGAGTGTCTGATTCTTCCCCAAAGCCATAAGACTAAATTTTTGCCATTTAAATAAAATGCATACTTAAATTATACAGCGGAATTAAAACATAATAACACACGCACAGACTGGAACGCATCAGCATATCTATCCCAAGCAGATGATGAATCAACATACAGAGAATCAATTCCATTCTTATGCTATGCACAGACTCATATCAACTATACTAAGATATTCATTTAATCTCATTAACATGAATAATTGACATTCAGAATTAACACATTGCAAAACACAAAATGCATATAATTTAAACACAGAGAACACTTATCTTTGAGATGAAGTTGTCCAAACCACTGGCTATGTGAGAGAAATGTTCTACCCAACCATAGATCTCTATCCAACCTATATTCTTTCAGCTGAGAGATCACCCCCGAGCTGGGTTGTGCATACACTAAGGAGGAACGAAATGGGCTTACTCAGAGCCATGGTTTCCTTTTTACATGCTTAATTTCAAAATCAAATTCACAAAGAAACTCCATCCATTTAGCTTGCCTAGCATTCAAGTTTGGTTGATCAAACAAATACTTCAAGCTCATGTGGTATGTTCTAAGCTCGAATCTCCTTTCCATCAAATAATGTCTCCACATCTTGAGAGCATGTACTATGACTGCTAATTATAAATCATGTGTGGCATAATTCTTTTCATACTCTTTTAATTTCCTTGACTCATAACAAATCACAACTCCTTCTTGGATGAGCACTCCACCTAGCCCTTCAATGCAAGCATTTGTGCACACTACAAAATCCTTCTTTGGATCTGCAATCTTCAAAATAGGAGTGTTGGTAAGTAGCTCCTTTAACTACTGAAAACTTTTTTCACATCTTTCAGACCATACAAACTTGATATTCTTCCTTTGCAATGAAGTGATTGGGTGTGCTATCTTGGAGAAGCCTTCAATAAACCTTATGTAGTAATCAACAAGGCCCATAAAATATCTAACATCCGAAACCTTCTTTGGAGTAGACCAATCCATGATGGCATTAATCTTCTCTGGATCAACTGCAATTCCTTCTTCAGAAATGATATGACCCAAATATTGCACATTCTTTTGGAAAAATTCACACTTGCTTAACTTGGCATACAACTAATGTTCTCTGAGGATTTGCAGCACCATCCTTAGACGTTCCTCATGTTCTTCTTCATTCCTTGAATAGATAAGAATGTCATCCAAGAACACAATCACAAACTTATCCAAATATTTGCTGAATACATTATTCATGAGACATGAATGTAGTAGGTGCATTGGTAAGACCAAATGGCACCACAGTGAACTCATAATGACCATATCTAGTTCTGAAAGATGTCTTGTGAATGTCTTCTTCTTTAATCCTCACTTGATGGTAGCCAGACCTCAAGTCAATATTGGAAAACACTTTAGCTTCCTTCATTTGATCAAATAAGTCATCAATCCTTGGCAATGGATACTTGTTCTTGACTGTCACTTTATTGAGCTGCTTGTAATCAATACACAGCCTTAAGGTCCCATCCTTCTTCTTAACAAATAACACCGGTGCTCCCTAGTGAGACACACTTGGTCTAATATACCTCTTGTCCATTAATTCTTGTAGCTGCATTTTCAACTCTACCAATTCCGGTGTGCTCATTCTATAAGGAGCTTTGGAATTTGGTGCTGCCCTTGGGATAAGATCGATGGTAAAATCAATATCTCTCTTTGGTGGTAGTCCGGGCACTTCATCCGGAAACACATCTTTAAACTCTTGCAATATCTGGAAGTTTTCTATCCTTGGACCTTTGTCCTCTGACGAATATGATATATGGGCTGCATATAATTGACAACCTTTCCTATAAAACTTTTTCAACTGTAAAGCTGAAATTTGTCTTACTGAAACTTGCTTGGGAATTCCTCTTACCAATCTTGGCCTTCCCTCTTCATCAATGCACTCAAGTGCTTTCTCATAACAGTCCAACTTGGCCCTATGTCTTTCCAACCAATCCATGCCAATTAAGGCTTCATAAGATCTTAATTGTAATACATTTAATTATGCATGTGTGTGGAGTCCATTCAATTCTATGGGGCACTCCACTGATACATCACTAACTTTCCTCTTGGTCCTTGTTGCTAATTGAACTAGCCAAGACTTATTTTGCTTCACTTTTCTAAGAGAACAACCTTCTACCACTTTTGGAGAAACATAACTATGAGTACATCATGGATCAATCAAAACAGAAATAGATTGCTTAACAATCTTACCTTCAACTTCCACAACTGATGATTGATGGTCTGCATGATGATTATCCAACGCTGCATAAATTCGAGGCGTTTCCCTTGCCATGTCTTCCAGTGTTGCTGCTCTCTTTAAGTTGTGCAACCTTCGGGGATTCTCCTTCCGATATGGACAATCCTTTAGCATGTGGTTTTATTCACATCCCCAACACTGAAGTGGCCCTTTTTATGCTTTATCTGCTGCTACTGCTGGCTTAAATCCACTCCTTGCTTGCTGCCCCTGTGGAAAGGTTCTGGGCTGACTTTTGAATGGTGGCTTGAAGCCACTTTTCTTTTGATTAAACCTCCCTCCTGGCTTTCCTTTCCATGCTGGGTTAACCTCTGATTTTCCTTTATTTTGCACATAGCAATGCATTGCCATTCTAATGGCTTCATCAAGACTTGGTGGATTAACAAACTCAATTCTATCTCTGAAACTTTGAGGTAGACTCCCAAGGAAGCATTGAAATTTTACTCTGTCATCTTTAATGTAATCCACATACCTCAGTAATTCCAAAAATTTATGGACATGTTCTTCCATAGATTTTTGTCCCAACCTGAGTTCATTGAACTATTTTCTCTTACTGTCATAATACCTAGCAGAAAAGTATTTTTCCTTAAAGTACTTCTTAAATCTCTCCCAGCTGATCTTCTTTTCACTGATCCCTTTCACTTGCAAGAGGTTGTCCCACTAAATTGAAGCTCTGCCATTTAGATTGTAAATGGCAATTCTGGATTTTTCATTTCCTGAGTAGTCCTGAATTCTGAAATATTTCTTCATTCCAAGAAGCCATGTCTCTGCCTCTTGGCCAGTCTTGTCTTCTCCATCAAATGTGGGAGGCCTTGCCTTCCTGAATTCTCCCTATGTGATGCCTTTGAACTTCTTTCTTTCATCAAATATCATGGGAATATGCCTTGGACTTCTTTGAGAACCTTTGGAGTCACATGATTTGCTAGAAGAAAATCATGAGGAAGGTGTTCTATGCTTCTTGCTCACGGAACTCTTCCTTGGGCTTGGAGTCATCTTCTTTGAACGACCTCTAGAGCGACTCTCTGCATCTCTTCCTTCTTCACCTACATTGCTTGGGTTGGACCCAAGGTTTATCTTCTGCTGCATATCAGTGAGGCTTTGCAAAATAGCAGCATTGAGTTGGTTTTGTTCTTCTTGAGCCTTCATCAACCTTTCATTGAAGCTCACCATGGTTTCAACCAAATCAGTTACTTGCTCCCTTCTCCCATTGGATTATGTCTCAGAATTCTCTTCTTGCAAATTTTCTCCTAGCACATCTTCTTCATGTTCATAAGGATCCTGAGCATCATTTATGGTCACCATTTTTCTTTGGAGATTCTCTTCCCTGTATGCTACCTCTGATATAGTATTAAATCTTATGAGTTGCAAGCACTGTGCATTATGAAAATATTTGTTAGACATCTTAGGAATGCTTATAGAAACATAAACAATCAATATTTAGCATAATCAAACTCATGGAATCATTTACAGAGTTAGTATGTTTTCATTTCTTTTGCCCATTCATGCAATTATGGGAATTGCCCATATTGTCAACAATATGGCAAAATGGTCACTGACACTTTTATGCTCTAATTATCTATGGGGTATGACAACCTCATTCAAACTTTGGTCATGACCCATTATTCCCTGTTGGATAGGATTTCCAATTCCTATCCACGTGTTTCATTCCGACATCGGATGTGTAAATTGCATTACTTCAAAAATGACAACTTTTACTAAAATTCTGCAGTTTTTACACAATTGCGAAATATCCTGAACTGCCAACTTCAGTCACCTGTGGAAGAAAATTTATGAAGAATCACGAAAAGTTTTCTATCTAGAGAAGTTAGTCCATACAACAAGGAATACTCAGCAACTCGTGGATCTCTGTTCCGATGCCCCATTCATCTTCTATTAAATTTTGGATTTGACTACTTTTCATTTTTCACATTTTTCCAAAATTCTCAATTTTGGGCCAAAAATGCTTATTTCCTAAACGGTGCATTTTTGGAGAATCTATGTCTAACGGAATATGTCTAGTTTAATGAGAATATGAAATGTTGACTTCAATAAATTTCTTGAATCCTAATTACAGGGTCACTTTCATCCACTGCAAGCTTTTCAAAATTCCAAAAACGTGGTTCAGAATAGTGCTTTTTGGCCTTCACACTCACCCCGACTCCACATCCTTTGGAGTTTGGCTCCAAAATTCCAACTTAGCACTGTTCCCACTCCATGCCCGCTCTATATCAGTTTCAGCTCAATCCGACCTTCTGTCAAGCATCAGGACACCGATTTGTAAAAGCCTTTAATCCCAAATTTATGTCAAATTGTAGCATAATGGGCTCGGGATCATCACTGGACCTTCCATAGCCTTCGTTAATGGCCTTAGAACGCTACTGAACTCATCAAATTTTGATCCCACATGCTCCTGCAATCCAAAAATCAATTTTCGGGCTCTATACTTTTTTTTAAAACCTGAACCCGAAAGCCGAAAGCCGAAATCCGAAATTGCGGAAATTCCAAAACGTAATTTTCCAAAATTTTGCGTTCTCGCAACCCGAAACCTGAAATCCGAAATCCGAAATTGCGGGTTCGGAATTGTGGAAATTCCAAAACGCAATTTTCTAAAATTTTGCATTTCTGCAACCCGAAACCTGAAATCCGAAATTGCGAAAATCCAAAACGCAATTTTTGGAAATCCTCGTTCCCACAACCCGAAATCCCGAAACTTGAAATCCAAAATTGCGGGTTCGGAATTGTGGAAATCCAAAATGCAATTTTTGGAAATCCTCATTCCTGCAACCCAAAATCCGCAACTATGGAACACCTCCATCCCTACAACTTGCGGGGTTCATATCTCCTTCGTCCTTTGGCCAAATGAGGCGAGTCCAGTACCATTGGAAATCTATTGCAGAGCTCTATGCACCTGTGTGGTTCCCTGCCCCATATAAGAACTTTGATCCTGCCATTTTTCCATTCCAAAATGACCCCCAAACTTCATCAATATCGTGTTCAAACATTTTGTTACTTGCCTGTAACTTTAGAGTTTGGCCCAAATAGCCCCAGTGCTGCAACATGGGCTCTGATACCACTCTGTCACGTCCCCTCCCATTATTCCAAACCATGGAGGGAACATGAATGTAACATGGGGGTGTCTGATTCTTCTCCAAATCCATAAGACTAAATTTTTGCCATTTAAATAAAATGCATACTTAAATTATACAGCGGAATTAAAACATAATAACACACGCACAGACTAGAATGCATCAGCATATCTATCCCAAGCAGATGATGAATCAACATACAGAGAATCAATTCCATTCTTATGCTATGCACAAACTCATATCAACCATATTAAGATATTCATTTAATCTCATTAACACGAATAATTGACATTCAGAATTAACACATTGCAAAACACATAATGCATATAATTTAAACACAGAGAACACTTATCTTTGAGATGAAGTTGTCCAAACAACTGGCTATGTGAGAGCAACGTTCCACCCAACCATAGATATATGTCTAGCCTATATTCTTTCAGCTGAGAGATCACTCTCGAGCTGGGTTGTGCATCCACTAAGGAGGAACTAAATGGGCTTACTCACAGCCATGGTTTCACTCAATAACTATGCTAAGCCAACACACAGTTGGGTTTATCAAGCATACAACAGACAAATTAGGGGAATGCTAAGCCAGTGAGCTCAACCACAAAGCTACATGCATCTCAAATGAACTCAACAGTCATGGCACCCACAATACCTAACACACCCAACACAAGGAAGGTCCCCTTCTCTGCTGCACAGTCTCTCGGGCGTCCCTTCCCTCCAGTGCTCTTCAGGGTGGGAATAGAAAGGTTCAGCTGCTAATTCCTTGATATTCTATCCTTCATTGGATTTATCAAGCAAACCCAACCTCTGCTCAGTCATTCACACTCGGATTTGTCACAATTCTGTCATCAATTAACTCAATCCCGTCACTGGATTTTCGGGCTATAAAAACTGGGTTTTTCTATGGATTTCGAAGTATCTAATGCTCTCAAATTTCCCCAAAGGTTCATATATATGGATGCCCTATTGGATTTTACTGTCAATACCAAAATCTGGGCATTTATGGTTCTTCAAAACATAGGTTCTTGCAAAGTTGCGATTTCTGGTTTTTCTCACTGCCTGGAATTCGTAATGGATGAAAACTGATGCTTGGATCTTCCACAATGGAATGGGAATGAGGAAGGGCCCATTCCTCTGAGGTAGAGTGACTTGTGGTACAAGAAAAACAGAGCCCATACCTACCATACGAATTTCTGGGTTGCCCATGTTCCATTGAAGCCATGGACCGAATTCTTCAACAACTTCCTTACAACCGAATTAAATGCTAGCAAGGAAAGTCAAATGGGTTCTCACAATGACATTTGGCAGCATATGGTTCATCTCCACAACCCCCTCACCACTCTCTAGTGGAATATACATGGCCCCTTCTCATTCGTTGCTTCCATAGCCAGTTTTGGTATTTTATTGCAATATCAAATATTTACATCATTTACAATATTCCATGGCTTAATAGCACATGGGTAAAAAAAATCAAATGCTTGTCCATTCTAAATAAAATCCGAACATACACTAGCGGGCCCTTGGCCTTGAGCTCCACGCTAGGGAAACATACATCGTATGTATACAATATTTACATTAAAAGCCAATATTCCATAAGGACACACTTGGCCTGATATATTTCTTTTCCAACAATTCTTGTAATTGCATTTTCAATTCTAGCAATTCCAGTGTACTCATCCTGTAGGGTGTCTTAGACACTGTTGCAGCTCTTGGCACAAGTTCAATTGTAAAATCAATGTCTCTCTTTGGAGGAAGTCCCAGAACCTCATCAGGAAAAACATCCTTGAATTCTTGCAATACATGATATTCCTCCAACTTAAGTGTTTCATTGTCTGTCGCCTCCAAAACATGGGCTGCATACAATTGACAACCTTTCCTACATAAATTCTCCAGTTGCATGGCTGAAACCTATCTAACAGAAATCATCTTTGGAATGCCTTTTACAACCCTTGGGTTTCCTTCTTCGTCTATGCATTCAAATGTCTTATTGTAGTAGTCAAGTATAACCTTGTGTGCTTCTAACCAATCCATCCCAATGAGAATATCATAGGAACTAAGTGGCAAAATATTTAGATTTGCATAAGTGAATAGCCCATCCATCTCTAATGGACATTTCTCTACAATTTCACTAACTTTTCTCTTGGTTCCAGTGGCTAGTTGAACTAACCAAGATTTAATATGCTTTAATTTCTTAAAAGCACAAATCTCAACAATTTTAGGAGTGACATAACTGTGAGTAGATCCAGGATCAATCAAAATAGAAACAGATTGCTTAGCAATCTTACCTTCAACAACCATAGTTGATTGATGATCTGCTTGGCGGTCGTCTAGTGCTGCATAGATTCTAGGGATTTTCCTCGCCACCTGACCCATAGTTTCAACTCCCTGGATGTTGTGAACTTGATTTACCTTCCCATTATGATGTGGACAGTTCCTAAGCATGTGGTCTCCTCCACAACCCCAACATTGAAGTGGCTCTCTTGGCTCCTTTAGATCTCTTGGCTTGTCTCCCATCATCCTAGTTGGCTTAGTCACAACCTGTGATGGCTGCCTTTGCTGATTTCTAAGATGAGGAGGTTTGAAACCTTTCTTCCTTTGGTCAAACTTCTCATTTTTCTTGTCCTTCCATGTTTTATGAAAATCAAGTTTGATTTTGTTTTGATCATAGCAAGGCTTGGCCTTCCTTATTGCCTCCTCTAAAGTTTGAGGTTCATCAAATTCAATCCTATCTTTATATGACTGAGGTAGCCCACTTAGAAAACGCTGAATTTTTACCTTATCATCTTGAATATACTCGACATAACTCGACAGCTCCAAGAACTTGTTTGCATATTCTTCCATGGCCAATTGTCCCAATTTCAACTCATGGAACTCTTTGATCTTATCATCATAGTACCTATTAGATAGGTACTTGTGCTTGAAGTATTTCTTGAACTGCTTCCACACAATCTTTCTTTCATTGATCTTCCTCACTTGCCTGATGTGATCGCACCATATAGGTGCTCTTCCATTCAAGTTGAAAATGGCTACCCTTGCCTTCATATTTCCAGAGTAGTTTTGGACTTGGAAATACTTCCTCATCCCAAGAAGCCAAGCTTGAGCTTCTTGACCAGATTTTACCTCTCCATCAAATGTAGGAGGTTTTGCCTTCTTAGATTCCCCATGTGAATTGTTCTTGTAGTGCCTCTTCCTCTTACTCCCGCGAGATGAAGAGCTTGAACCTTTAATGGATTCTTTAGAGTCAGATGACCCACTAGAAGATATTTCTGGAGTATATGTTCGGTCTCTAGAAACTCTTCTTGAGCTATTGTCCCTCTTGCGGGAATTCCTCCTAGAACTACTCCCACTCCTTTCTGGATTTGATGTCTGATGCCTAGAGTTTATTTTCCTTTGGATGTCTGTCAAACTCTGCAGCATGGAGACATTCAATTGATTTTGTTCTTCCTGAGCTTTAATCATCCTTTCATTATCTTCTCTATGACTTTGCAACTCCACCCTCAGGCTCCTCATGGTGGTTGCAATATCTGGGGGAGTCTCTTGATTTCTTCTCCCATTGGATTCTGTTTCAGCATTCTCAACATGTATGTTTCCCCCCATGGTATATGTCTCAGGCTCATAGGGATCATGTGCCTCATCCATGATGTTGACCTTCTTGGCCCAATCAAGACCAAAAAATTCCAACTGCACTATCTGGAATGCTGCCTTTGATGTAACTATGATTATGCAAAATGTGTTCATAAACAAAATTGTTAGCTGCATTATATTCCCAAAAATTCATAAATTATTTGCATGTATATGGGAAAATCCTATATTGACAAATTTGTCAAATCATATATTTTTCTCGCGCATAAATTCCATGGCAATTTTTCACCTTCAGACACCTGAAAAATTCCCCCCTGAAAACTGCTAAAATTCTCAGTTTCGGCGGACTTATCGTTTTTCCTCCGACCTATTTCGACGATTTTGAGCTTTCATCGCCGACCGATCTCCTCCGACCACTCTCGCACCGACCGTATTGCTACAAACTCGGCAAAACTCGTCGACCGAGTCTTACTCCGATCTCCGACCACCGACCGAGTCTTAAACCTCCGATCGTCGACCGAGTCTTAAACCTCTTATCGTCGACCGTCGACCGAGTCTTAAACCTCCGACCACCGACCGAGTCTTAAACATCTGACCGTCGACCGAGTCTTAAACCTCCGACTACCGACCAAGTCTTAAACCGCCGACCGAGTCTTACTCCGACCTCCGATCGCCGACCGTAGACCGAGTCTTAAACCTCCGACCGCCGATCGCTGACCGAGTCTTACTCCAACCTCCGACTGCCGACTGTCGACCGAGTCTTAAACCTACGACCGTCGACCGCCGACCACCGACCGAGTCTTACTCCGACATCCGACTGCCATCCGCTGACCGAGTCTTAAACCTCCGACCGTCGACCGAGTCTTATTCCGACCTCCGATCGCCGACCAAGTCTTAAACCTCCGACCGCCGACCGAGTCTTTAGACAAACTTTCAAAAACACTTAGACAAATTTGAATTTTTTTTTTTTGATGGCCTGTGGTGGTCAAGAAGGGATCTTCCCTTTGTAACTGTGATCAGATTTGGCCCATAGAGGCCCAATGCTGCAGCCTATGGCTCTGATACCACACTGTCACGTCCCCTCCCATCATACTAGCGATATGGAGAGAACGTGATGCTAAAACTGGGCATCTAGCCCCATGATTTTTAACATAATTCACCGAATATAAAAAAGACATGTGCAGATGTATATATATATATGCAAGAAACACATCGAAAGTAAATTCTATTACACATCTAGCATACATTTGAGATATTCATGATAGTCATCAAATAAATACATTACAGAATTAACACAAGAGAGTACTTATCTTAAAACAAAGTAGTCCCGAGCAACTGGCTATGCAATTGCAACGTTCCACCCAACCATAGGCCAGTTGTGCTCATCAATCTCTTTACAAAACTGCCACCCCCAAGCTGGGCATGATTTCTACAAGGAAAATGGGAACAACAGACTCACACATAGCCAAATATACACCAAAAATTAGCCAAGCCAATCTACAGTTGGGTTTATCAGGCTGCTAAGGCAATGGAAAGGAAGAAATGCGAAGCTAGTGAGCTCAACCAGAGAGATATGGATACCCTCTACAAGATCTATCTAGATTGGTCCCCACAATACCTACACACCCGACACAAGGAAGTATTCCCTTCATTACTACACAGTCCCTCAGGCCATACCTTCCATTCTAGTGTTCTCCAAGGTGTGCATAGAAGAGTAGTCAACCCTTTTGATCTTCTTGAGAGGTTGCCTTCCTCACTAGGTTTATCAAACCAATTCTGGTCCGCTTCCACTCGTAATTCCTTGCTCACAAGTTCAAACCAAAACAGGGATGCACATAACAACAAAATCACAAGTATTGGGCATGAAGAGAAACGTTTTGACAGTGGGATACCCAAAATGGGTTTCCATTAGTTTCAGAAAAACGCGAGCAACCAAAAACGAAATGGCAGATGGGAAATCAACCCTAGGAGTGCAAAATCGTTTTCAGAAAATGTTTATGGGCATTCAAGGGACATAAATGGCCTCCATAAACCCCCAAATCGTGACTCCCTTCCTCCCAGCCATTGTCTAATACAAAAACAAGTTCCCAAATATGAAAAAATGCAGGAAAATGATGGAAAACATGAAGGAGAAAGCCCCAGCTAGTTTAGACTGCGTGAGAGAGTAAAGAACCTCGGTGAAGAATGGATTTGGGCACAATTCCGTGGGTGTTTTCTTGCCCAAGAAGCAAAAATATGTTTTCCCAGATTGATGGCTTGCCCATAGGCGAAATTGGATGCCATACCTCTCCATTCCCATGGCATTAACTACCTCAACCAACTCCTGGAAGAATTAAATGATTGGGTGCATAAGTCAAAATGGGTAGTTGCGGGTTTATGGGTTCTCTCAATGAAATTTGGCTTAACACTATTGGCTCAAGGGTTTGAATATTTTCCATCCCTATTCCTTGTGAAAATCATGCCCCCATTTCTTGTTGCATTACATAGCTAGTTGTGGGTATTTCATTAAAATTCATATTTACATGATGTCATAACTTCTATTGTGCGTGGTTAGCACAAGAACCATATGTATCGATTTTTAATTGCCGATACATAAAACAATAAATCGATGGCGGGGTCTTGGCCTTGAGCTCCCTACCATGATTTAATAACGATATTTACATCATTTACAATTTTAATGCAATAGGGTCAAAATTAGGATATTACAGGAACATAGTCCTCGTACACCAAAAAGGTAACGAGCACTGTTCATGTGCTACTTACATATGCAGCTCTAGGATAGCAATCGACACTAGTTTCATCTCCAACACATTGTGAAGTCCTAGCGTCTGAAGGGGCCTAATCGGTCATGTCATTGTATGCAAAAGTGATTCCCTCATCAATCGATTGGAGGCCCACATCAGGAGAGTCAAATAGCCTCCTTGGTATGGTACGTCAATGTTGTGGCATTGGAGCATCACTGCTACCAACATCGGTCTGTGCAGGTTGTCCATGCACGGGTGTATTAAAAAATTCCTACAAAAAGAAAACTTAACTTGATCAAATCATATAAAAAATAGAGGACTAAAAATAGTAAATGAATATATGTCATAGCTGACAATATTTTATAATGATGCCAATTACCCCATATTGTTCTATTTCTTCTTTCGGCTCGCAATTCTTACTCTGATCTCCTCTATCATGGATATGATTTTAATCAAAGTAAGAAGTTATAAGTTTGACCATTTCAAATCCTTCTTCACAGTTTCCAATGGGGTTGTTGAATAGAAAATACCCTCAACCCCCACATCATCCTCATCGGGTGTGCACTACAAACATCAATCAATAAAATTAATGAAATTAATTTTAACATTAACAAATTCAAATTAAACAAATAAGATGTATATTATAAAAAAATAGTTATTGTAATCATATTTAGTTACGATTACACTAACATTTACTTGATGCAGCACTGTGGGTGACTTCCCACAGTCACTCTGATCGGATCTGCGTGCAAGTGACTTCCCGTGGTCACCCTGCCACAATACAAGAAGCAAGACATATTCAAATTGAAAAGGACGAATTTAACCATGTCTAATAAATGTAATTAATGATGAATAGCATTAGTGTCACTATTAAACTAACGTTTACCTGAGAAGATGCTACAAGTGTCTTCCAAGGAGCCCCCCGCCACAATATAATAAGAACGATATCATCTTGAAATGTTGAGCTCATAAGCATATAAATGTTTGAATGTTAACAACTATTATATAATAAAAGAATATGGTTACTATTACATTGATGTTTACCTAATCAGAGCTACATGTAGGTGGCTTCCGGTCACGATCACCCTGCCACAATATAATAAGCATGATATCAACTTGAAATATTGAACTCATAAGCATAGAAAAGGTCGAATATTAACAACTATTATATAATAAAAAAATCTGGTTACTATTACATTGATGTTTACCTAATCAAAGCTGCTTGCAGGTGGATTCCGGCCATGAGCACCTTGCCACAATATAATAAGCATGATATCATCTTGAAATATTGAGCTGATAAGCATAGAAAAGGTTGAATGTTAACAACTATTATATATTCAAAAAATATGGTTATTATTACATTGATGTTTACCTTATCAGAGCTGCCTGTAGGTGGCTTCCGACCACAATCACCCTACCACAATATAATAAACATGATATAATCTTAAAATATTGATCTCATAAGCATAGAAGAGGTCGAATGTTAACAACTATTATATAATCAGAAAATTTGGTTACTATTACTTTGATGTTTACCTTATCAGAGCTGCATGTAGGTGGATTCCGGCCATGATCACCTTGCCACAATATAATAAGCATGATATCATCTTCAAATATTGAGCTCATAAGCATAGAAAATGTCGATTATTAACAACTAGTATATAATAATAATAAAATGTTTACTATTACATTGATGTTTACATTATCAGCATTGTCTGCAGGTGGTTTCCCGCCACGATCACTCTGCCACAATCCAAGAAGCAAGACATATTCAAATGTTTGTGTATATTATAAAAAGCATGAGATATAATTAAAATTAATGCAAAAGATAAATAATAAGAATCATTGGTCAGAGGTTGAGTTAAATGGTATATAAGATAATTACCCTTATAATAGCACCCCCTGCATTTATTCGATTCAAATTGTAATCGACCAATGGCTCTTCACCTGCAAGTATTGATTCTGTTTCAAATACGAATACACCATTTCCTTCATTCCCTTCAAATATGCATTTGGGTTGTTGATTTGTTGTTCGTGGTCGTGTGCTATTTATAAACCCTGCAATATTTCCGGAAGATTTTGGCCTTCCATCAATACACATAGTCACTCTTTTGTTCTGATTGTTGTCCAATAGTTGTATATAATTTGCAGCAACTCCATATCTCAACATACTTCGCGTATAGTGGACCAACAACATCTAGTCATTGCATTGGTAGCATGGTCCGACATAGTCCATCAATTTGGTTATAGTGCCATATTTGACCTTTATGCCTTCCATGGAAAATAGCCCCAATCCATGTAAGGACGATGGAGCAATACAATAAATCCTCCCATTGATGAAGAAATCTGTGTCCAATTGAGGTATCTCCTTGGGTGCCCATCGTTGCACTAGATGTCTATACCTCAAGGGAAACTCAATGTCACAGATGCTCTCATCATCATAATCACATGACCCTCCTTCAGCAAGAAAAAATTTCCATGCTTCTATGAAATCTTCTCCTTACCTTTTCACCTCTAGTTGATCTAGACCTATTAGATATAGCACTAGATGTCTCACTTTCAACCTCTCCTAGTCTATCTTCCTCACTCGAGGAATATAGATCTGACAAGTACCTATTTGGTGGTACCTACAATCAATAGACAAGCACCTATTTGGTGGTACCTACAATCAATAGACAAGTACCTACAGTCAATAATATA
Organism: Larix kaempferi; assembly: GCA_027924585.1. NCBI lineage: Eukaryota > Viridiplantae > Streptophyta > Pinopsida > Pinales > Pinaceae > Larix > Larix kaempferi. The sequence goes on along the minus strand of BSBM01000318.1, from coordinate 3,007,347 downwards.
TGTGACATCATCCATGTTCAACTTATCTTGTTGTATAACATGCCAAGTGGCTGAATCATTCTAACTATGCCTATGCATGTCATTCTTCCTAACCCAAATTATTTGCATGTTGTCTATCGAGTTAACTGTGATAAAAGTTAGTGCTTCATGTACCATTATTCAATACTTTCTAAATCATTTTCATACTTATCATATATGCTCAAATTGATTCATATATTCTAGGCTATAATCAAATGGTTGGAGCAAATATATTCCATCTTATGTTATCATTGAAGTAGCCATTCTAACCCTAACTTGTTCTAATTCAATTCCTTATTTATGAATGTTTTGACCTCTTGTAAAATTTTACCATATTTTCTTGCAATTGTACATATAGTGTATTATTTCTTATCCACGGGTTTCCATCCCTTGGATGAAGTTTATAAGATATTAGGGTATCATGGTCTATAACATCATTGTATCTTATATCCGTTGGTCACATTTTTACTAAGTTATTGTAATTTGCAAGAATTTTTTTTCAATTGTAAGTGTATTTAGAAGTGGTGAAATATGAGAATGAAGGTTTGATTAAGGTTTGAAGCCGTCATTCTTTCATTTCCTATCATACTAAGCCATGACTTGATTCTTTATGCTTTTGGATTTTCTCTCTATCATGTTGTTAAGAAGGCTCTTGACCTAGTTGAGAGGAGGATATATGAGCACTTTTGCTCATCTTGGACAATATTAGAATTGATTGATGAATGCAGGAGAGTGAATGGAAGAATATACAAATATTGAAGTACTTGATATACATATGAAGCTACCATTCTCTAATATTTAGCAATAGTCGCTTGGTTAAACAAGCACTAAAGGGTTCGATTTAGAGGAATGGAGATGATAAAAGGGTATGTCAAGGATATTGTCATGTACTAGAGATATGATATCCTCGTACCTTCATTGATAGCAAGTAGCATAGAGGATATAAGTATGATCCAAGTAGATCTATTGGATGAATTGGTAGTAGATCTAACCTACTTCCATTCTTCCAATACTCTTAACAACTTTCATACTTAAATGTGATATGGGATTGCTAAATTGATTGGGTCAAAATGTCAATGTACTCAAGTGAAGAGTTTTCCCTACTTATGCTACTCAAATGATTGTGGTTTTGATGAAAAAATTGAATGTTTCTATGGATACTTCCCTAACAAAGACATATTCCAGTAAAAATCTTTAATATTCTCAAATAATCCACCTCGTGAATCGCATATAGTATTGTTTGTGGAAAATATTGGTGATCCAATTGGCACCTTGTTGGTATTTCTACAAAGATGTATAAAACTTTCCACCAAATTTATCAATTATTTGAGTTCCCCAAAATACAATGGCCTCCACATCCATCAAGATGGATTGGACTTATCATTGATTCGATCTAAAATAAATTTAGAGTCTCCTTCAATAATACATTTTTGTAGTTGCAAATTGTTGTAAACTCTAGACCTTCCGTACGTCCAACTACCTATTCCTTATTGTTGGAGTAGGTTTCAAAAAATCTATACTTCATCGTAACAAAAATAATAACATGGTATATTATGATACAACCAACCACAACTATTCCAAAATTCCTTTTGGATGCACTATCAAAATTGATTTTAATCCATCTGAGATTAGGGGGTGCCAAGGAAAATATTAGATAGGGTTTGAGAAGCTTGATAGTGGTCATTTAATAGATTGGATTCATTTTCCACTAACATAATTTTGATTCTAAATCCTAAATGATTATAGCATTGCTAAATTATTTTGTCTTGTTCCATACATGTTTAAGAGAAACCTCCTTTCCTTCAAAGATATCGACGTTTTTATCCTTTCAAGTGGACCATATGATGTAAGATAGGGCCATGTTCTAGACGGATATATGGTTAGAGGATTACCATCAAGATTTTCCCCATTCCACGAGTCTTTAACATTGTCCACTAAATGTTTGGATTTACCTAAAAATATTTCCCAACACTCCCAAACATGGCTAGTGAAAGATCAATTGATTTAGTACTAGCTTTACAACATGGAAAATGGTAGGGACTTCATGTTCTTTGTATCTCAATGCCTCTCTTAAGATAATTTTTCGCTAGGTTGAAAGGCATGAGAATTGTTCCACTTTACTCCAGAAACAAAAATGAAAATCCAACCCCAAACGCAAAATTGCAAAAATGAAAACCCTTTAACCAAATTCGAACCCCAAATGCAGAGATAAAATCGTTTCTTTTTCTACCAAGATGATGAAGGGTTGGAACTTACTGATGTCATTCTGGGTCGAATTCAATGATAGTCCTGCTTGTTTGGTCTCTTCCCTGGCGGCGGGCCTTTTTTCTATGGGGCCGGTCTTCTCCTTTGTGGGCCTCCTTTGCCGCGGCGTCAATCTCCTTGGACAAATTATGGATGGGACAGCTTCCACCTTGGACATGCTGAGTTGCGAATGAGACATGGTTGATTGTGGGGCGCAGTGTTTGACAGGGAAGGCAAATAGATTGTTGGGGGCGCAGTGTTTGACAGGGAAGGCAAATAGATTGTTGGGGGCGCAGGTTTGGGTTTTGGATGGCAACAACTTCCATCTTGGACAGGACGGGTTGCGAATGAGATAGGGGATCGATGTGGGGGCACGGTTTTTGACAGTGCGAACAGTCGGAGGTGTGGGTTTGATTTGGGGCATTTTGTTTCATGTTCGTTTTTAATTTGTTGTATTTTTAGTTTTAGTTTTTGTTGTATTTTTTATTTTTTTGTTTTATATATATTTTATTTTAATATTTTGTGGAAGGTGTAGAGTATTAGGAGCAAATATTGTTGATTGGAGGAGGTCGTCAATGAAGTATTTGAACACAATATTTGAACCATAGATTCTAACCTTCGGAGCTCAGGACCATATGATATATATATTGAAAATTAGACACTTGAATTGAGGATGCTTAGGTCGAGGAGCATAATTTATGGAGCATGGTGATGGACCTAGACATGTATGTTGAAGAGGAGCATTGGAGCTTAGTGACCACACTGGCACACATGAGAGTAGCATTTAGTGCATGAGAGGATATGTTGCACACAATCAAAGCATGAGAACCTTGTATGAGGACACTTGGATAGTGGACCACCATGGAAGTGGGAGTGTTGGACTAATAACTTGTTGGAGAAGACATCCTCTTAGAGGAGGGGCATTGAGCCTAAGGAGGATAATGCTTAGAGGGAATTTCAATTCAAGGGTTGGATAAATCCTAGTTTGAAACATGTATATCCTTGTACTATAGAGTGATCCATTCAGGGTTTCCTTGTTGGTTACTTGTATGGAACTATAGCCTTATTTTATCTTAGCCTCCCTCTCTTATTCTAAAGGGAGGAGAGAGCTTGTATATTCATTATCATCATTGTAATTTATTATTTATATTGTCTTGGAGAAGTCCACCGGGGAGAAAGACACTAAGGTTCATGAGGAAATCCTAGGATCATGATTTTAGGGTTCATGATGAAACCCTAAGAGAAGACAAGAAAAGAGAGATGACTTGGATGTTCTTGGAGATATTTCTCTTGTTTGATGCTAAGGTTTTCTCTTGTGATGTTAGGGTTTGTTCCATGCATGTAAACCGTAGAGAAGAACATGGCAGTGGTGATGATGATGGTTATTATGGCTCTTGCTGCAGTGTTAGGGTTTCTACCCTACTAGAAGACATGGATAATGGAGCTAATGACTTGTATGATTTTGGATCCTTGCTCTTGTCAGATGTGAGGCCAGGGAAAGACCATGGTATTAATAGCTTAACAAGTCTTGAGCCTGGTGTGATGCCTTGCTTGAAAAAAGACATGGTTATTTTATCTTTGATGTTCCATCAAGGTCTTCATGCTTGTGTTGATGCAAGTGTTGAAGGATTAGGGCTTGAGGAATCAAAACATAGGATGGATGTATAGATTTGGAGATTAGCACTAGAGTTGTATTTCCATTTACTTGTGTGACGCAACATGGTTAGTGTTTTATGTGTCATAATGGTTAATTCCATTAAACCCTTAATCCATTATACTCTATGACCAACATTAACCCCTATGAACCTTTGCAATCATCACCTAACACACTATGACCTATAACACACTAAACTCCTCAATACATTATGACTATTAACGCCTATGACCCTTCACGCAATCACCACTTAATACCTTGTGACCTTAGCACACCAAACCCTTAATACATTAATATAAATGGATTTACATAATTTCTATATTTATTTATTAATGATCTAGAATGTGTAGAAAAAAATGGGACCTATAAGAGGCACTTTGGGCTTTTCTATATGTAGGGGATTGGGAATCGGATTGTTACTAAAATTAATATCTTTTTATGTGAGAACCTTTTTGCCTTGTTTACACATGTTTTTATCTTTAATTGTAGGCGTAGCATAGTTTTTGAAGGAATTTGGAGAGTCGGTGCAAGATGAGATATTTTCAAAATAGAATAAGGTAGATTGACCATATAAACAAAATTGTTGGTCAAACTTTATTAGGTCAAACCAATAGGAGTTCAACGAAAACACTTATGATGGGGACCCATTAACATGATGGGACCTTTTGTCCAAACAATATGGAACCCATTCTCTTTGGCCAACAACATGGAAAAGGATTCCAAATGCACTCCTAATTTTAATATGGAGGATCATACAGGTACAATTGACTTTATGGATCACTTTGATGTGAAACTGCAAGTAATATACACAACTATGAAGAATTAGGTGGAGGTGAACTCAATGCCCTTCTTGGGAATATCATTTAGTTTATGTTCTATGTATATGTTATGATTTACCACATCATATTGTTGTTGTTTCAATATGTATGATAATCTACCTACCACAACTACATGGTAGACTTACCTATGATAGACATTGCTAGGAAATTTTGGATGATAAATTGTATTGTTTTGTGAATCAACTCGGACTAAACATTAAATATTTGCATTACTTATGTAATTGGGTTCAAGTGCAACCTTTTCTAACACAAAATCTACCAATTATTGTGCAAAATTCACAGGACATTACAACAATAACACATTTTGAACTAAATTTTCTTTAAAATATATGAGTTTCCAATTCTTTACAAAAAGTTTAGTTTTCCATATTTTTCCATACCATTTTTTCATCATTTTTTTTATAAATATTTACTCTAAAAATATTTTACAAACAATATATACATGAAAAGATTGGAAACTAAAAATATAGCAAAATATTGACAAAAATTAAATTAAAATATGTAGGTTAATATGCTTAAAATTAATAACTTAGACTTAATTAAGAATTTATATCCAAACTATGATAAAATAAGTTCTAAATTTTTAATTATAAAGAATCCTTGTTTGTGGGACAAGGGATCCTCTCAACACAATAACTTATAGTTGTAATGTAATTGCATGAAGAGACAAACTCTAATCTAGTTGGGGGATCTCAACTTAATGTATGTAACTTCATTAAAGGATCTCGACTTTTAGTATAGGTAAAAAAAGGCATCAACTTAAAGATGGGGATAATCTTATATCTTTCTAATTTCTAAATTTGACTTTATTTTTATTAATAATAGTTAAAGAGGTAGCATTGCAGATCTTAAAAATGTAACCAATAAAGTGTGGGCTACAATGTATTGAATGTGCCCTTTGATTCATGTGTTCCATTTGCTCAAGATAGTAATAAATTCAATTAATTCATTTATTAACTAATTTTCATATTATGTGAAAATAGAGCTTTTCTAACCATGACATTCTATTTTTCTACAAAGTATATAATATATTTTTGTGTTGGGGTGTGTGTATATAAATAGAGAGAGAGTAATGGGGCGAGGGGTTAGGTGGGGGGTGAGAAATAGATAAGTAATATGTATACCCTCAAGACTATTCATAAATGGATTCATAGGATGGGAAAACAAAGAAGATTGGGGATTATAAGTTTCCTCCTCAAGGGAAATGAAAGGTAATGGTTCAAATCACATTCCTTCTAAGGAGAAGGCACTTGACTCTCTAGACTTGACCTCATTGGAGAATCATCAATCAAAGAAACTCAAAGAGTTCATATCCCCAAGGGATCCCTCATCCATGATATGATCAAAGGTCAAATCTGAGTACAAAAGAGGCCAATGAGATTTTATAGTAGAGAGGGCATCCAAAACCCCTATGGTACCACTCAAATAAAAAAGAATGGGGAAAAGACCAACTATTGGATGAAGGAGGTCTTGGTTTGTTGTTTTAAGAGATTTTGTCCTTATAAAAACAATCGCATAGATTTAATTCAAGCCTACTAGGGAAAATAATGTGAGGCGAGGTTTTGCAAGCGAGGCTTATTTTTAACTATGTTACCATCCAAGATATAGAAGAACCTAATTACCTGGGGAGTTCCATGGTTTTGGGGTAGTGTAGGCCTCTTCCATGCCCCTTGGTCACTTGATTTTAATCCAAGAACAATGTTAGTACCATCGAATCCCATTGGGTGTGGCTCTATAACCTCCCCATGCATCTCGATTATGAGGAGACATTAGCTAAACTTAGCAACAACTTGGGAAAATATATTAGCCTCGATGGTAGCAATGAAGAAACTAGTCTCTTCACCTCTTCAATACTCTATTAAAATATTGTTGTAGGCAAAGAGTTACTTGACATTTTTTTCTTTACTGGAAAAGAACTTAATGGAACTAGGACCTTATCTATGAGAGCATTGCATTCACTACAAATTATGCAAGGACACACATGACTTAATGACATCCTACCAAGGAGATAAGTAGATTGGAACTGATTGCTGCTATGCAAGTAGTTATCAATTATGTATACGGTGATAGAAGAAACCAAGGTAATGAAAATGATCATAATCAAGCCTTTAATTTTGAAGATAGAATCAGTGATGGAAAATGTTATTGCCCTTGTACACAATGCAAAGGGATAAAAACATTAGTCAAATGTTGAGAACAACCTAAATGATGCATAAATGTTGTGGATAATGATATTGTGTAATATGTGGCCTTGTGCTCAAACCCAGATGCCTATATTTATGTGGACCCTATATTACGAGAAATTCATGGGGTTTAACCATGGAAAAATGACTTATTTGAAGCAAATTGCCCTTTAGAGGTTTTGGTACTTGCGGCTAGTGATGTCTTTAGTACGATGACAACAATTACGATGATGGTATAAACCTAAACAAGCTTCTCTTGGTTTTGAGAATAATTTATTCTCTACTGAGCATGGCCAACCACATGAAGGTGGAATCTCTCATGGCCCCCCCCCACATCACTCTCAATTCCCTAATATCCAATTTGACATGATGAAGAACATGTAATACGCTACATAGAAAATGGCATAAAACTTAAAAACATGTAATTAGCTCATATAAGTAAATAATTTAAAGAGAATAAATCATATACAATGTTAGATTCCCAAATGATAAGATAGGCCTAATAAAACACATAAGACATAAAATATTGGCATGGAAACTCATTAATTCTCATTAATTAATTGTACATATATACAAGAGAATTGTCCCTTGGGTTTCAGATTCCCAAGTGGACTCTTGGACTCCCAAAGACTCGTAGTCTTTCCTTAATAAATTATGTTCTTTTTTGCACATGAATGGTGCACAATAATACTAACACCAAGGATTAGGCTTCAACAAATCCCCCCTTAAGCTGAAGGGTGTATATGAGTCCAAGAAAAAGAAGAGAGCTAAATAACTGGAAGTGGACATCTACCAACCGCTGAACATTTCCACCTTGACACTCCTTTGCCAAGAAACTTAGCTAGAAGCTTGCACTGGATTCTGATAAATACAAGTGCTCTCTGAAGGGATGGTTTTGGCTAACCATCAATCGAAAGGGGCTAATAGAAGATGAAATATTCTACTATGTGTGTGGTTTAACGCTGACCACAAACTATGGAACTTGGCGACAACACTCGCTAAGAGGTTATTTGGAACTTGGCACGAAGGCTTAGGGGTTCTGTTTGGAATGGTGGTTTTAGGCTTACCACAAACCAACTAGAGATCTGAAAATAGGAAGTGAACAGCTGCAACTTCCTGAACATTTCCAACTTGACAATATTTTGCCTAGTTAGCTAGAAGCTTGCACTGGCTTCTACTAAATGAAGGTTCTCTCGATACTGGTGGTTTTAGGATGACCTCTCGATACTGGTGGTTTTAGGATGACCACCAACTCTAGAGATCAAACGAACATAGCTCTTCACATGCTCGCTTGTTTTGGCTCACTTGTACTTGCTCGCTTGTTACTAACGGTCTTCATTTCCCCCTATAAGGAACAATGTGAGGAGAGGATATTCTCATGGTGTCACGACTAGACACAAAACACATGAGTACTCTATGTCATGTTTCTCTTTTGCCTTCAGAATACATCATCTCAGAATCAAGCATCTTTGAATCTGGTGGCCTTCCAAACTCACTGTGGCTTAGGCTCGCTTGATGTGACTTACTTGAGGAAGGCTGTGAGTGTTTGTTATCAGAGTAATAAGGCTTCGAAACTTGAATCCTGGAATCATGTCCCCCATGTTAGGTACAAAGTAAGAAGCAATACAATAATATGCTGCAAGTTTCTTCAACTTCACACACAAATCTGAAGAATGGTTGCGCTTCCTGCAATGCTGACAAGGATGAAGACCAAAACACTGATCTTTCATATGGCCAAGTCTATCACACTGTTGGCATCTGAAAATTTAAATAGGTTGTACATATGACATGATTTCACTATTTTCTAGCAGTTGATAGGAATCATCTTCAAATAAGGGGTTATTCTAAACAAGCACTAGTTCATAATGTTGATTCCTATGTTGTGGATCTTCCTCTTTTGCTTTCAAATTCCATATTTGATTAATGACCATTTGGATCATGTCTTTGCTAATTGTGATTGTGTCATCTACAACTGGATGTACTAGAGTATTCAACAACTCTAATCTTTCTTCTATGTTAGATATATATTCAATCAATTTCACAAATGTAACTGCATTAATTCAACCAATTTCATGCAGTAAAACCCTAACCAATTTCATTTTTATTTCCCCTTCATACTTCACTAGTGCTTTCATCTCCCTATATTTGTTTGTGGGATTTGAAGTGGGTGTGATTGATATCAAGGGAACCCACATACTCACTATGGATCATTGTGACTATTGTTGTGCCATGGTAGGAGAGATTTGTGGGATACGACAGTGTATGAGGCAATGCATCAAGGTGATAAAAAATTTCTAAGGAAACATTTCTAGAGTGGCCTTTGTTGCAAAGGATTGGAGAGCCCAATCTAAATATTGAGCTAAGGAGTCTACTAAATCTCGTGACGATATCAATGTGGAATAAGGGAAACAGATCCTTGATATGAGAGAATGGGAATGAGAATATTGGTGCTCCATCTCAATCCTCCAAATGAAATATATAGAACTAGAATCCTTTATCTTAGTGATTAAGGTCTTTCTAGCACAAGTGATCAACATCATCAATTTCCCAGCTCCTTAGGACATGATTTTTATATCCCTTAATTGACATGTGAACCCAATAGGAGTCCTTGATGCTAGTCAAGTGGATTCAATAGCCATCTTTCATTTAGGGTTTTAATTATGCTTACGTTAATATATGTTTTGTAAATTTATATTGTTGTTAAGATATTATGTAAAACCACTTCTATAAGTTTTGGAGTAAGGAGGCATGATTTTGTTTCGAAGTCAACTTGTCTAATATGTTGAACCTTTATTTATTTCTTAACTAAATTGTAGATGTTGTACATCTAAGGCCACAACAAGATTTTTGATAATTTAAATAATCAATACACTTTTTTAAAAATTAAGACATGATGCCATTTGTACAGATCGTTAATGGACCACTGTCAACTTTCCTTATGCTTTATACCCATGGTTATCATTATGGGCTTAATGCAGATCGTGAAGGGATTATTCCTTTACAATAACATTGATCCAGCTAGGTCCAAAAAGGAAAGGAATTTGTCAGAAGTCAATTAAGATAAGCCAAGAACAAAAAATAGTACTCATGCAAAGATCAATCCTCACACAAAGAGAAGCATTTGAAGGTGAATGTGAAGAAAACAAAATTTCTTTTTTTTCATTCTCTAGTTTCAAATTCCTTTTCTCATAAACATCAATACTAAGCAACCTGGCACTTTTGGGGAAAACTATGGATTGATCTATCACCAGAGAAGATACAGAGGACAACATCTAGGGTATGTTGTTGTGAAAGCTTAAGCAAGTTTAATGTTCCACGCACATCACACTAAACAAGGAAGAAACATATGTATGCAACCAACCTTAGGAATGAGGGAAGAAGATGCCTCTTCTAGTCTTGTACATCAAATATACAAGACAATTTACGATACCAATGTACATGAATCACTATGATTTATTGCAAGCTTGATTTAGTTACTAAAACACATGAGAATTTACCAAGGAAAATTGAGAATTTGAAAGGCCAAGCGTTTCTATTCATAAACATGGTGAATACCATATGTTGATGCGTCCATTATTGTGGAAACAATTTTTATGTCCCTTCAATAATGATATTTGAATGAGGGTACCTTTCATGATGGGACTCATTATCATCTAAGATGGGGTGATTAGATGGAGGAGAAAGCCATCAACTACATTATTTGGATGAGATCCTCCAACATATTGGGTGCCACCATCATCCAACATGTGGGTGGTTGAATAAAGGAGTAGAGCCCTCAAATGCATTACTAAATGAACCTAAACCAAGCCTAAACCTAAACTAAATCAACACCTTAAAGTGATCCTCCTATCACTAACACTACCTACTAGTCATAATCTAAAAAACCTTGCAGCACCACCTCTCCATCACCAACGTGCCTCGGTCCAAATTCACTACACAGAAAAGGCCCTGTAGTGGAAGTTATAACGAAGGTTTTTAGTGTTACAATATTAGTCCAAATTGTCAAAAAACCTCCACTACAACCTTCGCCAATGGTATAGGATGTTTTGGTGGAGGCTTTTACGAAATTCTATTATAACTAAAAAAACTTGATGGTCTGAGGCATTAATGGAGGTTTTTTAATTGGTGCACTTTGTTGCTATAAGTGAAATGGTGCTGACAAATACTAACTGCACCGATGAATTTAAATAATAACACGCACCGGGGCGCCTCACAAAATTTAAAGGCATCGGGCTTTATAACATTATATGTGTTTGCACCAGAAGTTGTTCCTAGATTGCTATGGGAACAAGCCTAGTATATATTGGGTTAATATGACTTGATTTGGATTTTAGAAAGTGGATCAACAAGAATGAGAAAGAAAGGAGAAGCAAACTAAACGTAGATCAATGTTCTTCACCATTGGGCATGGAGTCATAAACACCCTCCAGATTAAAGGCAATCAAGTTGCATACCAGATAAAAAGCTTATATAAGGATGGCTAGAAGAGTAGAAAAGACAACAAAAAGTAGAACGTCCATTAGACAAGGATCCTCTTTGCAAAATGAATGCAAGATACTTAAACAAAGCAGTGATTAGTAGGAAATTTACAGCAAATCCTCTGTTGTTCAAGAATCTATTAATCAAAGGCAAGCATTGATCCTCAAAGTTTGCGTTATGTTCAAGTAAGAAGAGAAAGAAAAATGGAAACAAAGGCTCAATCTGATAGAACAATTTTCATGAATCTTTAATGGCATAAATGTTTACATAACAGGCCCCTCCGAATTACAATGATTACATACAGCTTAAAAATACCTCCTACAGCTCTCTCGAGCTTCAAGACTGAATTCCCCCTTACATTCAAAATGATTCAATTTATAGAGAATACCCATCTAGACTGTTACCAGCTTTTAAACAATTCTATCAATAAACTAAAAATAGAACAAATCTATGATTTGTGCAAGAAATATGGAACTACTGAGATCAAATGTTTTTGAATTTGTGATCTGGAGTTATTCTTTGATTGATGATCTGAAGCCGATCCTCTGCTTCTGGATACTCTGCCATCAAACTTGGAAAACAATTTCTTTCCTTTAATGAAATGATTGTTCAACTCTTGCCTTGAAGTACACTTGGAGATATGGATTTATTCTGCTGATTATTTTCCTTCAAAGTCTGGAACTTAATGTTAATTAGTTTCCTGAACAAGTGGATCCGATCCTTCAAATCTGGAATTGTTCACTAAATCTCTGCTTAGAATTTTCGACGTTCAATAAATGAGGAACTTATTAGAAACACCTCGAAGCATCTCTTTTGTAATATTCTAAAGTAGTTACTTGGAAAAAACTTTCACAATGGCAGAAAGCAGAAAATCATTCCCACGAAAACATCTCATAAGGCCTGTAATAAATGTTACAATAAGCTGCCACAGATGCACATGCAAGGAATGCAATTGGTTTTGTTGTTCAAAACAACCAATACTGGTCTCAACTTTCTAACATGCATCTTAATCTCTAAAATGATCACTGAAGTGCCCTTTATTGCTTCTCTTTCCGCCACTATGACTTCTACCTAAACCGCAGATACAAGATTCAAGTTTATGAGAATTCACGAACCCAGTGGCAATTGAACTAGTCATCTCTTAATGTTTTCCTTAATATTCATTAGCTTCCAATGCAATATCAGTTGCAGCTTCTTCTTGTCTTATACTACAATTCTTGGAGACGCCAATGAAGTCAATTTTTTAAAGAGACCGCCCACACTAAACTTGATATCTCATATCATGAACTGGGCAATGTGAAGAGCTGAAAGAGAAGATATTTCCAAATGCAAAGATGGCAGTTAGGTGGGGGAAATATTCGAAGCAAGTTCACAGCTTACCTACAGAGCCAAAATGTAAGCGTAGGTGTATATCTGAGCAATCCCATTGCGCCATGTGTTGGGTTAATGATAAACACAACTGTTAGTAACCTCCAATTCATGGTTAGCAACTGACTTCACCTGCATTTGAATTTGCAATTTGGTGATCAAAGGCATATGGAGCGTTAGCACTTTATTGCTTGGCACTTCCATTACATCTCAACGCGTAGTGCAAAGCTTTATACCTGCTGAGCGCTTTCCATTTGACATCTATGTATGCATTGCTTATAACATGGATGATATTTGGCACTTGGAACCCAAACTTGAAAGTCTTGATACTTCATTTATTGACACCGGTCTTGAAATCTGACACTTACCATGTACACTCATATTTATCCCTTCATTAGCGTTTGGACAGAGTACTATCATCGTCGGTGCTTTAGCTGCATACAAATTATTTCATGTTTTTATAATGACTGATGGCTCCACAATTTCTTCATGCGTCGAGCAATATTTATACCCCGTGGGCTGCCCTTGTGACTTCTAACTTGGATCTCGATTTGAGTGCTTGATGGAGGTGCTAGCCCCTCGATTACATGGAGATTGGGCTCGATGATTAGCTGAACCATTCTTTTTATAAAAATAATAAGACTACCAGGGAGAGGTTTATCTTTGGCACTCAGATACTCGACTTAACACTTGTAGTGAAGGTCTTGGACTAGAGATTTGGGATCTAAGCCCAAAAGCCCTTTTTTTAATTAGGCAAGGTTTCTAATAAAAAATTATTTAAACAAAATCAATGATGAAAATTATTTTATAATAATAATGGTTAACCTTTTGTCCCTTTTAAAAAAAACAACAACTTGGCAGTGAGAACATAATCAAAGACCATTGGTATAAAAGATAAAGCGATATTGTGGGATAAGCTAAATGATAAACTTGACATAATCACAACAATCTTTAATGCAAAAAGCTTTTAAGTAATAAGAAATTGGATTTTGACCGATAAAACTTTGAATGCTAAAAGGTGATGACCAACCACAAGATTGAAAGATTTGAGATAAAGAGAGCAGACCAGGTTGACTGAGACACTAATGGCTTTGGAAAAATTGCTAGTGGACTTTCCCGACAACAAAAATTGGGGTCTTTCTTTACATGCGTACTGCCAAAATCTAAAATTTTGATGGGGGCAGATCATGGTACCAACATTTGGCTCCGGATGGGGATAGAGTCCTCCCTGCGAGGCTCCAAGAACCTCTAGTGTTCCAATGGCCTTATTCCATTCATGCCTGCAAACTGTATCCCTGTTCCTGATGCACTGAGAGCAACTTTGGCTATTTATTGAAAATTGAGAACTTTTCATACTACAAACCAAATGAAAACTAGAAAACAAATGCTCACATACTGAGCTTATTCATGCAGAATCCTACTCTAATCAACTATGCTACTTTTTGATCAAGTAAATTCATGCTTCCAATGAAGCCATGCAAGAAACTTATTAACTAGTGAAACTCTTGATCTGGATCGGACAAATGAAGGAACCCATGGCATACAAAAGTGCAGTTTGAAAAGACAACAGAACCAACATTCACTTGACAAGAATGATTTGACATGTGTACTGCTCAAAGACTCCAGATAATCAACAATAGGGTCATGAAAGCCATAAAGAAATACCTCTTCCTGATGTTGTTCCAGCTGGAGATTAGATTGTTTCTGCATATTCTCTTCTTCATGATCGCTGCCAATTTCATCTGTCTGAAATATGAAAGTTGTTGCGGGCTGCCTTCACTGATTTCAAGTGCATCTGACTAAAAGATAGGTGATCCTCGTGATTTGTAGCCAGAGCAAACAGATCCTCAGATTCACAATATTCAGAAACAATTCTAGCATGTGAAATTTCAACATCCCGATTATCCACTTCTATTTCATCTTCGTGGGAAATCATATCATTTTGAAGAGTATCAACTTCTTGATCATCATGCAAAATCTCTTCTACTGCAATATACTCTTCAACACACGAGGATCTTTCATGACTATTAGATCCCTTACATAGCAAATCAATCTCATGACAACATTCTGGATAAAGGAAGTCAGCTGAAATTTTTTCTGTACAAAACAAATGAAAGGCTGCATGAAATTGTCTCAGTGAAGTAATACAATCAATCGGGAGTGATCTACACCAATCTCGAGCCGCTCCATCTAAAGAGTATCTAAACAACTTAATCAATACATCTTCATGTACAACTTTCAGTTTAAGCATACACTCGTGAAAATCTAATAAATTCTCAGCTGGCACTTCCCAATCCTCTCCTCTAAACCCAAGAAGGAAGCCTTCCCATTCACTTCTATTAGGCACGAGATTTGGAAAACTAGGTATATTTGTGAAATCAAAAAATGCATACCTTTGAGCAAGAATCTTGTCCATTTCAAACCAATGAAGTTGCTCGTAGATTCATCTGTAATGAAGTTGGAGTCACCAGGGAGAAAATTGCAGACAAATTTTGTGTCCTGCTCCTGCCTACCATAAGGAGTTGGATCTGTTCTTTGACTTTTGTTGCATTTTGAAAATTGAACGATGCGGTCACGATATAATGGTGCAACAGTACGTTTATGGATAAATCACTAGTGCATAATAATAGCAAAGCACCGGGGCATGCAACGAGTATTTTGTTGCCCTGATGTGCGTTTGGTTTAAAAAGCATTGGTGCTACATATACTAGAACGCACCGGTGTAAATAAAACAAGCAAACGCACCGATATTCATTTTCTCTTTGATGAACAGTGACTAGTGACATTGCACTAGAATATCTATATTTTATTTTTATTTTTTTTAATTCCATTATTCATCAGAAATTGAAATATTTTTTTATAATAGTATTCATATAATTTTAATTTTAATTATTGCGTTTGGATATGATGTTTGGATTAATTTATTATATCATAAATTTTCGAAGTTTTGCATCTATTGGAATATTTATTCATCCATATATTTAATCAACGATGTAATATTTCACGACATTGAACAATGCAATAGAATAAGAAACTTTATTTTATTATATATGAATAAGAGACCATTTTTCATACAAAATGGGACAACATAAAGTCCACAATAATCAAAATGTCAACATGCATGTAATTGTTACACGTATTGATAACCCAATGCCTTTCAATTGGGATACTATGTCCAACACATTATAGAAACTGTTTGATTTTTACAGACAATTATTTTGAAATATACAACAACTTGCATTAACATCCATTTATATCGATCATCATTTTTCACTAGAACTGTTGTTAGTGCTAGAGCCACTTGCATGACTTGAATTATTTGGCCATATGTTTTGTTGATTGTCTTGATTGTTTTCCTCTTCCTCAACTTCCATCTATAAGCATAAAAATAAAGTGTAATGAGTGTATCTACATTGGTGGGAATAATGAAAAATATATAATAAAAAAAATTACATGAATGGAAATTTTGTAAAGCGACGTACCATAGAAAGAATTGAGTTTTGAATGATACACATTCAGTCAAAACCAAATCTCATGCCTTCTCTCAACAACTCTTCTATTTGCTCCACTCCATACTTTGTTTCCTCCAAGTTTTATACCCCATAAAAAATCATGGATTTAATATAAATGATTTTTTTTGTTCCATTAAGTATAAAATGAGAGAAGTAAAACAACATAGATACTTACAAATTCCACAATTAGTTTTTGATATGAGAACATATACTCACAACCCATACTTAACCCAATGTCAATCAATTCTTCTTATGACTCTTATTTGTATGTTAGCACCTGTTTGAAGACACCCAAGGATGGTTGGTGGAAATTAAAAAACTAAAATATAAAGATCACAACCATTATGGAAACTTAAGTTGTTATAAGGAAATCACAACTACTCACAAACTTTGCTATCAACCCCTTTTTTCCTTGTTGTTATGTCTCATGTGTTGAATGGGTTCCATTTTGTTTTCTTTTCTCCAACAAAACAATTGAAAATTAATAGTTAATGCTAAATTAATTAATTATATGTACATAATAGAAAATTTCAATGATTTCATATATTTGAAGCAATTATGTCCAATTTTTTTACCATCTCCTTGTACACTTTTTTGGACATCCCTACTGGCATATTTCAAATATGACCTCGTTCATCCTTTGGGTTTTCATAATCTTCCTGAATATTTTAAAATGACATTAAACTATTTTTATACTGATATGAAAAATAATTATATCCAAATTAATATTAATAAAGGAATGCTTTGTAGTAGTAGATACACATTCTATAAAAAACATGTTTAGGAATATTACTTTTTGAATGATTATTTTTTGTTGTTGTATGTTTTGCTATTGCAATTCTGACAAGTTTCATTGACCATTGCTCTAGAAACACCTATTGTAGTTTAGATATAACCCGATTCTCGGAATCATTGGATTGATTTCTGTACTGTAACTGGAAAATATATCTATACGTTCTTTCCACAATATCCCTCATAGTTTTATAAAAGTTTTTTCCCCTTTCATTAACTTCCAACACCACTCCAGATGAGTTAAGGATCAATTCATCATCATTTACATCTTCCATAATTTGTTTTTTCTTATGATGACATTCCCTTTTGTTGCTATTAGTCCCTCCATAACATTCAACACATGTGAATTAGATTGTTTGAAACATATTAGCGAATATTCTTAAGTGCAGTATTATTGAAAATTCAATAAAAATTTCATATTGATTACTTTTTTATTCACCTAATTCATCCCTCTACAATTGTTTCATCACGGTTTTACGCTCTTCTGCACCTAGATTGCAAAGAATCTTATCAAGCTTCCTCATTTTTTAGCTCTACACGTCACTCATTAACCAATACATATTGGTTGAATTTAGATATAATTCATACATATTAGTTTAATACATAAATAACAAAGAACTTGCCTTCTTCACGATTTTGGATGTGCTCCCATCACGACGACTAGAATTATTGTTCATTGAACTCTTATCATGCATTTTCTATCAATAAACAACTTGGACCATTAAATATAGAAGTTATTAAATATATTATCCAAATAAATAAATAGTCTACCATTTTTGTGCTCTTCAATAATAAAAATGCCCCAATGAGTCTCTTACTGGGACACACTGGTGTATCATACTTGACCGCACCATTAACGAAAACTACATAAACAATTTCATACATGTCTTTCTCGATGTGATTTATTTAATCTAAAGCACTAGTAAAAAAATGGCGTGCCTTTACTACAAGCACACTCCTGCGTTGGAACAAAACGTCCTCACTAAAAATTGCAAAAACGTTTTTTAGAAAGAAAAAAAACTTGACGGGTTGACAAGGTTTCAAATCCAACTCAAGAAGTGATCCCATCGCACCCAATGTCTTATATATAAAGCCACAAATCTATTAAATCTAAAATGTCTAAAGGAAAAATCCTAATTGTGAAAAAATAGAGGGAGTTAAACCCTAATATAAAATTTTGCATTCAAATTAAACGAAAGGAAGCAACAAGAAAATAAGGGCTCCAACATTGAAGACAACTATGAACTTTTTTTTTTTGAATTTATTTAAAATATAAATAGAAAAATAAATAAATCATGCATTGTGATCAATCAGTAATAATTTACACACTTGAAATTTTTACTATGAAGGGTTTTGTGTGATTCACCATATCTTACAATTTTCGATCTTCAGAATAATCTAGTTGCTCCAAACTCCTCCCCATTAAGTCTCTCTTCCAAAGCTCTTCCCTCGAAATTTTGGCAAAATAACGAAATAGTGATTTTTTTTAAAACAGTTTATATAATTAGTTTTTGAAAAAGAAATTCCCGCTCCTTTATTAGTTTATGGAAAAATAAATTCATCTGATTTTTTATTTTTTATTTTTTGGATATCGGTGCACTATATATAGAACCAAACGTGTGTGTCATAATAGACAAAACACCATTAGGATATACCTTTTTTTTTTTTTTTTTTTTTTTTTTTTAGAAAATCGGTTCGCCAGAAAGATAGGCATGCACCAGTGTGCTATATGTTCCATGACACACCGTATTGGCATAAAAAAAAATTATTATCAAACAACAATGCGTATTAAAATCATGGCCACACCAGTGTGCTCCAATATACTAAGCACACCATTGTCAATAATATTGAAAATTGTATAAATAACTATCCGCTATCATATATAACAGTTTTTTATTTTTATTTTTCGGGATTTTTTTTGGATGTTTCAACATGGTGCATACGTGGTTTAGACGCACCAGTGTGTACAATTACTCAAGACACGCTGGTGCGATTTTATTATTATGGCGCACCGAAATAATTAAAAATCCCTATGAATGTCTATTTGAACTTAAAATGATATATTCATCTCAAATGTTTTTTTAGGATTCAACCACATCAATTACAATATTTCATTGTATACATATGCTCCTTAAACTCGCCATATTCTTAAAAAATGGTTTCGAAACTATATTGGAAGCTAGATTATGATATGGTTCTCAAAATTTATTTTATCACTGTAGACACGTATTGATTACTTATTTGGCTCAAATGCAGGGAGAAAAGATTATAATATCAAATGGTCAATTCTTCCAATTCCAACACATTCCATATTGTTCTCCCTTTCGATCTCTAGTAAGTTCAAATTTCATTTATATTTTTAATATCTAATTGAATTTATGCTAGTTATCCATGTGAATCTGAATAACAATGTATTTGATTTTGTAGGATCCTGATTTAGGATCGAGTTTGGATGCAAAAAATATTCCACCAATTGAAAAATGTAGTAAGATATTATCAGGAACAAGATACCACAACCAGTTGATATATGAAAATGGATAGTCCTTTTTCCACCAATTGTAACATGCCATCTTCCAGCCACAATCCTAGGTCATTGAATATAATTTGTCATGAGTTGGATTTCTTTTATGACACCCCAGTAGTATGTGTTTGTTCAAAATGTCAAGGGTTGAAGGAGAACCCTCGACATGTCACACTCACCCATTATACTAATGACCAACAACCCAATGTTGATGGTCTAATACCCCCTACTGCACTAAAAAATCCAATAGGTGATATAGAAAAGACACATAGGAACACTTCCCTATGCTCATTTTTGGAAATGGTTGGAAGCCAAAACAACTATTTTTTGTCCTAAATTGACCAACCCCTCTGCTTCTGTTCAATCAACTAAAAGTTCTAGTTAGTAGGGATCCAAAGTATGATATCAGTACCACCCAAAAAATATCTACCGGGAGATCCAAAAATTTGTATGAGTTGAGAGAAAAAATGTCCAAGTACACACCAATGTCAGTCCAATTGTTGGAGGGTAGCGATGACTTCTCTTTTCCCATGCATTTGCAAGTAAATACCAAACTTGTTACAACCACACTTTGTATGGTGCTTGGTCGTCTTCTCTTCCTATTCTTGATGGTGGAATTGAATTTTCCTTTTGTGGTAATAATTTTATGAATGCCAAGTCTAAGAAAGATATTGCAAATCTTGGGTTGTGTATCCTTTCACATGTCCTTATTCCTCCCAAACATTCAATAGCACATATGCCATTTTGCGGTCCTATTTAATGTTGGTCTAATTACTTAAATATTGTTAAATACAAACATAGCATTTCCATGTATAGTATGTGCATAAATGGTTATGCTTCTGGAAACTTTAGCAAGAAGAACTTGTTGTACATAGATGTTTGTCCACGCACTCATGGGAACATTGCAAGGTTCATAAATAGTTCCAGGTGCTCTTTATTTTCTACAAACTTTTCATTTGAGGAACACGCCAATGACCAAAAGTTCTTTATGAAAAGGAAAGCATCCAGATTTGTTGTTGTGCATGCAATATGTAGTTTGTCTCCTAGTGATGAATTGTTAATAACCTATAAATTTCATAGACCACCAACCACGTGTCAAATATGCCTTGCATTGGAACTATCTTTAGATGTCTCCTTGGGGTGTAGGACAAAAATCATTGATTAATTGTATTTTTTTTATTTTCAATGGGATTAATGTAAATGTATTGCTCAATTTGAACGTTTGTTTTATAAATTGCTTGCAATTGGACATTTACTATTGCATTGGAACAAACCAATTGCATTGTGCTTACTAATATCATCGATGTAATTTCCAATATTTTGAAATTACAATTATGATGATGAGTGAGTTGTCTACCATTTTCTATTGTACCCGATGTTGTTAAGGATTATACCCTATAGCAGGGGAAAGGATGTTATCAACGTACATGGGGTGATAGATAGATACATTATATCTTGCATTGATTACTGTAAGCAAAATGAGATTAGGATTCAGAAATCAGTACCTTATTTATGGCGACTGGTCCTAGCTTTCGCCCAATCTCAACAGCAATATACCTGCAAAATATACAGACCTTCCTCAACGTATCTTGACTATAAACATATAATGGTATTGAAGACAATATGACATTAATTATAATCAAACATTCAATAGAAACAACATTCCATTGGGACGAGAAGGGTATCTCGATCTTTATTGTTAAAGAAATGCAACCAAATATAGTTTATACCTTATCTGTTCCAAGCACTTCTGCAACCAAGTTCTGGGCTCCTGCTCCTCACAATGACTTACAAATTCCTTCAGCGTAACAATAGTTTTTTCTTCATTCGCCCTTTTCTCATGGCTTCCCCTTGTATTTATGGCCAAGGAAGGAAGTTAGATTCGTGATGCAGTTGAATTGGGAGGTTGGGGGAGTTATAGTACCAACCTCAACTAATCCCAATTCGTAATTTTAATATATTTTTCCATTTCATCTTAATATGTGCGCAGGTATCACACTAAACAACTTGCATTTAGGGCGTAGCTAGTGCTCTCCAAGACTAGCGCATACAACTTTTGAGATAAGTGTGCGGGTCTGCTTTAGTAGAACCAGTGCACAATACGCTAGATGTTGTTTGTAAGAGTAGCGCATCTTTAATAAAATATGCAGAAAAAATATAGTTTTCAGCTAAAGAGGTGCGATCTCAGCAATAAATCATCCAAGGTCAATCCAGCTCTTCCATCCATAATGTCCTTTTGTGTGATCAATAGGGCAATGTGATAACGAACGGAGAAGTGCATATTTGACCTATAACAGATGCCCCCTAATGTGTGAGGTCAGAGGGAAACGATGGCCGAAATACATTATAATTCCAAGTCAGAGGAGGAGCAAGAAACCACAGGACGAAGTCACAAATGTACCTGAAAACAACGATCAAGGTCAATGAGAAATTACAATCTTGACATCATATAGATGTTTGATGTGATACAACATGATCTCCAATACATAACTGGGAGATGTATATATAGCATGGCCACTGAAATACAAGCGTGGATCCATGTCAAAGATAAGAGATAATATCCATAACAACAAGCTGGATCTATGTCTCATGAAGAGCCAAAAATGAGTATGGCTCAGTCTTGCGCAGCTTGGGTGATAACATGGATATGGTGATGCTATTAGAGTCCCAAGGTCTTCATCCAAACAACCCAAGGTACAAACCCTAACCATGTGAATAAATGAGTTGGAGTCGAACATGGGGGGTATCGTTTGATTACCGGTCATTGATGTATACCGTTAAAAAACGCGAGGGATTCCATCGATAATGATAATGGGGCCCAAGGTACCTAGTACATTCCAACAAGTGTGAATAAGTGGACTTGAAGTCGAACACGTGAGGAACCTGTCGAATAAGGGACATTAATGTAGTCCCATTATCCAATAGTGAGGGAAAATGCCACTGATGACTGCGATCCCCAAGGTACTATCTAAAACTCTAAACTTCATTCCCAGAGCATAATGAGTTGAAGTCAATGGGAAGAAGTCCGTTGGAGGGGAGGCCTTAAGGAATCCTCCATCATCCAACATGAGGAACACTCATAAGATTGAGTTGATTTGGAGTAGGACTAATAACAAGATGAAACACACTGACACCAGGATGGCCGACACATGAAGTCAAGGTTACTGCAAAATGGCCGACATAGGCTGTATCCTTGAACAGTGAGTACGACACAAAAGTGACTTAGGTAGCTTTTAACATGACGGGAGCATGATATAAACCTGCAATGCAGGAGACATTAGTAGATTCTCCATATGATTGGAAGAATAACCAATCAGAGGAGTAAAAACTCTGAGATCAGGTTCACCCTAAGGTAAAAAACGGAAACCCAACTGAATGATGGAATCAAATAGGTGCTATGTTCAAGGACATGACTGACTGGCTTCCTTTGAAACTATAAAGATCACTGATACCCTTCTCTTCCCTTTTTCTTTTTATCAAAGAATATCCTTCTTGTTGTTTTAATGAGTCCAAGAAAGCAAACTCAATAGTCTTTCTTCATTTTTTACAGAGTTTGAAGAAAAGATAGATGAATACTCTATGTAACAATGATCTATGGATTTTAATATCGAGCTTGGATCGGTTCATGCTCGTCAATGTTTTCTTTTTTGGGGAGTATGAAAAATTTAAACAATAACTCCATACACATACTCGTGGATTTTAGTATTGAGCCCGAGTTGGCATGTGCTCGCCAGTGTTTTCTTGTTTAAAGAGTCTGAAAAACTTAAACAATCCTCTATCTACCTTCTCATGTATTTCACATCGAGCCCGAGTAGGTGAATGCTCGTTGGTGTTTCATATTTCGAGAGTCTGAAAACCCTAAAGAAGACTCCAAAAGGTCATTTTTTGTACAGTTAGTCTCCTCCCCCGAAAAAGTGTAAAATGATGAGAGAAGAACTCTTCTAGTCACGTATGACTAGAGTATTCCTTTTTCGTAGGTGATCCACCAAGGTCCGGAAAAGGGGTAAACTTATACAAAGGTGGATGTCGCTTCAAATCCTTTAATGAGTCTGAAAAAACAACTATACTCGGTGATATTGTTTGTTTTGGAAATTCAAACAAGGGCTTAAAAAACTTAATCAACTTCAGGGACATAAGTTATGATGACCTTCCAGATGGTAGAATTCTAGACAACCAAGTTAGTAAAATATCGCATAATCAAAAGAAATTTCGACAACATGAGATACGGGACAACACCATACCTAATCCGGCATATCAATGAAGAAGACACACCTTGACAGATTGATTTTTTAAAACATAGTGAAATTCTGCAATGTATACTTTACCTAATCCACCAAAACTCAAAAGACATTAGTGAATTAAAATAAAACATTTAAAACAAAATAAAACTATACCACATTTAACAAAGTGGGTAAAAATTTAAAACAAAATTTTATAAATAGTTTCAATTTAAAAACCAAATTCACCATTTCAGGTTTTTAGGGCAAAGTGTGGAGAGCAAACCTCAAACTTCTTTTGCTTGTTGCGATCGAACCGGGCTATCAAACCTTCTTCTACTTCTTCCAAGTAAGTTATCTCATCCTGCTCTTCCAATTACATGCAAATTTATGGTTTTTTGGTGGTCAGATTAATTTTTTATTGAAGTTTTAATTACGTTTCTGCGTGTGCGCGGGTTGTTTTGAAAAAGACTAGCGCACCCGACAAAAGTACGTTGGTCTACTTGCAAAATAGTTACGTTCAGGACGCTACTGTCTATCTAAGACAATAGCGCACACTGCAAGAAATAGGGCAAAAATAAAAAAATGACCAATGCAATGCTTTTTTTCATGGTAGGATGGTGCTTGTGTGGCATGAGAGGGAGCATGAGGAAATGGATCGACAAGCTATGAACGATCCATTAACTCTTCATGCATTAAGAAGATGTGGGCTATTAAAATTCTATCAAAAGGTCAATATGCGAGCGCAAACCCAATTGCTTGAGAGGATGGTAAGGTATTGGGATGCTAATGCAGGTGTGTTCAATCTCCAAGGGGAGATACTCGAACTCACAATTGATGACATCTACTTTATCACTGGTCTCTCTCTCAAAGAGGAGAGGTGGTGAATCTCAAAGGTACCTCTCGAAGTGCGGGTGCCCTTTCGGTGCAAGATTATGTCAACACCTACTGCGTGCCGGGTACTGAAAAGACCGGTAGTCAAGTTTCGATAGCAAGTGTTGTGAGCTTTCCACTGAAAGTGATATTGAGTATTCTCAACCGGATGGGAGGAAGCATGACACAACACCTTGCTTCACGAAACTATATGCATGTGGGCACGGAATGCTTGCGTGGGATTGTTTATGATTGGTGTTTGAGCTTACTGGCGAACATGAAACTTCAATTTTTTGGGCGCAAAACTAGTAGGATGAAGAAATTTGGTTATGGAAGTATCCTTTGTACCTTCTTTTTTAAGAGGGTACCTGCATTGAGTACGGGGATGGCCTTGCCCTTGCTCAATCCTCGTGAGCCCCTTATAATACATTGGGGAGATATCTTCAAGTGCCAAGGTGGCGGCGAGAGCAACCTTTCTTATAGTGACGAGGATTACTGGGTATGGTGGGATCGGCAAGTGTCGGCTTTAGAGCAGTTCCCATATGCGGGTATGGACTTCCGACATGATCTTGAGCTGGCTCTCCCTCTAGGATCAGCCTGGGGAGAGATAGGTAAGTTTGTTTTTGAAAAATTAATTAATTTTTTTCTTTTATATATGTAATTTTTTGATGAGTTTGGGATACTAAATAAATTGTCTTCTGTAGATGTTGGGCCTATGTGTCCTGATGGACACCCTCGTACCTTCGTGCGACCAGTGATTGTAGGTGCAGCTGATGCCATGTTGGTGAGCATCGAGGGAAAGATGAGTCGATTGACTCATGACATACCGACGTACAAGATTGAGCAGATGCTGCTCTCTATGCAGGAGGATGTGGTGGGTGTGCCCAGCATGGATTATGATGCTTAGAAAAGTAGCGAGACTAGTCATCTGCTACAGAGAGGTTGTGGCAGAGATGGTAGAGCCCCCTCCTTCTTCATAGAGGAGGACATATATTATGTATATTTTTTGAGGCCGTCGAGCCCTTTTTGTATATTTATATGACACCGTGACAGACTTATGACTCAAACTCATGTATTTTTGATACGGCTTATATATACAGTATCGGCTTTATTTACATGTGTGTTCTTATATTTATGTGTGAATTGTTTATTATGGATGTGTATGATGCAAATGCCAATCTAAAACATAATTTGCATATGAATTAGCTAGTGCATTTAAAATTCTTGGAATGTGTTGATATGTAATGTAATCAAATTGTCTCTCAAGTAACTTAACTCGCAGGAAATGACGTAGCAAAACATGATCTCTAACTTGATATTCACCCATTAACTGAAACACAACCAACTGTGAGTCGAGTCTTACCTCCATATGTGAAATGCCATGGTAAAGAGCATCTCTGAGTAACTCTATGACCGTGCTGTATTCAGCCAGATTGTTCGTTGTGGGACCTAAACAAGCCCCTCTCGAAGAGACAAGTTGGCCAGTCGGTGAGTAAATAACCCAGGCAGCTGCAGCCAACTGAAGGGTGTGGCGACTAGCACCATCAGCAAATCCTATAAAGTGTTCAGTCGACATCTGAAACACAAAGTAATAGACACATAAGACGTAACGTAACCACAAGCAAAGCTAACTCTACAAAATGTACAACTATAATACATGAAAATCACAGAGGCCTAAGCGTAGTACTTCTTCAAGTAGAGCCCATTTCTAGGCTTCGAAAAATTATTACCTTCATAATCTGTCTACTCATAATCACCCTTCTTCAGAACCTTAGAGACTATGTAAGAACTAAGCCACATTGACTTAAACTTGCCATCTCCTAAGGGTTCCTTGTCTTGGTCATAAAGCAAGACAAGGTCTCCTTCGAGAAAAACCCTAGGTTTGACAGACTTATCATATTTACCTTTAAGTCGATTCTTATGTGCTTCATTTGCTGTGAGCGCATCACGGCGCTGCTCATCAAGACATTCTAGGTGCAACAAACGTTCTTCTAAAACTGAAGTGTCAGGGAGTAGTTGGACAACCAACTTCAATGAAGGAATTTCGCATTTAACCGAAACAACTGCTTCTATCCCATGAACAAGTTGGAAGGGAGAGAACCCGGTGGCAGTCTTGAAATTAGCTTGGTATGCCCAAAGAGATGGATACAACATGATGTGCTAGTTAGTTCGAATGGCATTAATGGTCCTTTGCAAAATGGTTTTCAAAGTTTTATTGACCGCTTCGACCTGACCATTCGCTTATGGATAAAATGAAGACGAATGTTCCTGTTGAAAACCTAACATGGTGTATAAGTCGGTCATCATGTTGTTCTGAAAGCGTCGAACGTGGTCTGTAACGATCTCTTTGGGTACACCAAACCTAGCAATGATCTAGTTAAATACGAAGTAAGCAGTCGTTCCCCATCTGCTTTGATAGTAGGCATTGCCTCGGCCCACTTGGTGAAGTAGTCGACGACAATAATGATATGATGATGACCTCCAACAGAAACTGGATTACAATTCATGAAATCAATCCATCACTTGGTGAAAGGGCCTGCTGTAATCACAGGATGGAGAGGAGCTAGGTGTGCTCTCATCTTTTTGGTGAAAAACTGACATGGTCGACAGCATTTCACAGCTTCCACACAATCTTTGAAGATCGTGGGCCAAAAATAACCAGCATGCAGTATCTTCTGGGTTGTTTCCAACCCGAAAAGATGACCCCCACAGGCTCCATTGTGAGCATCATTCAATACTGTTTCGGCTGCCTCTAAGGTCAAACAACAGCGTAAAACGGAATCTATCCCACGTTTGTACAGAGTATCAGAAATGATGAGATAGTTCTTTGCATGGTTCTTCAGTTTCTGTCGTTCGTCATGAGAGAAAGCAGGAGGACACCTCAAATTCTGGAGATATACTAAAATATCCCCGTACCATGGGTTAGAGGACTTAATAAGGAAGATGTGTTCATCCGAGAATGATGACTCTTCTTCACTGTGTACTATGTCACTAGGAAATTCAGAGATTAGTTCGACGAAAACCAATGAATTCTTTGACTTAGCCAATTGAAAAACTAGGTCAAATTCTTGCAAGATTATAATCCATTTATTGAATTTCCCACCGATGATACGTCGAGTGAGAACATATTGAAATGGGTTGACCTCAGCAATCACTGTGGTAGTCCGCAATAAGATATAGTGACGTAGCCTCTGAACAACATGGACAGTAGCTAATGCCAACTTCTCTACATAAGAATACTTAACCTCAGGAGCTATCAAGGCACGTGACAAATAGTAAATGACATGCTCTTGGAGCTGATCATCCTCTTGAACAAGTACTATGCCGATTGTGTATATGGATGCAGGAAGATATAGCAGGAAATCCTTTGAATAGTCTGGCAGGCTCAACAAGGGGGTTGATAATAATGCCTTTTTCAAGGCCTCAAACGAAGTCGTAGCAACCTCATCCCAAAGAAAATAGGTATCTTGTTTGAGAAGTCTCATGAAACCTTTTGTGATTTTGGCATAGTTAATAATAAAACATCGTAAGAAGTTGGACATACCCTGCAGAATCTGAAGTTGTCTTAGGGTTCAAGGAGGAGGCAGATTTACAATAGCCTCAACTTTAAGTGGATCAGCCATGATACCACGACTAGATACAATAAAACCCAGTAAACGTCCAGACTTGACACATAAAACACATTTATTAGGATTCAATCGAATCTTGTAATATCTTCATCGTTCAAACAAAAGTCTCAAGTGATCAGGATGATCCCGTCTCTTGCGAGATCACGCTGGGAGATCAACTACGTGCTTGATAACATGAAAAGTGAAGTTCATTGCGCGCTGAAAGGTAGCTCCAACATTCTTCAGGCCAAATGGAATCTTCTGATAAGAAAAGGTCCCCCAAGGACAAATAAAAGCTGTCTTGTGTTGGTCTTCAGGTTTTATCTGAATTTGGTTATATCATGAAAAACCATCCATGAAAGAAAACATTTCATGGCCCGCACACACATCGATAATTTGATCTATAAACGGGGTGGGGTAATTATCTTTAGGACAAGCTTTAACTAGGTCCCGGAAGTCTGTGCAGACTTGAATGGTTCCTTTATTTTTATCTACCGGAACAGGGTTTGAGACCCATTCCGTCATAGCAATTGGATAGATGAATCCGGCTTTGAGCAATTTCTCGACTTCCCCCTTAATGGCTGTTGCTTTTCTAAGATTGACTGGACGAAGCTTCTGTCTCACAGGATTATCATTTGGGTAAGTTGTGATGACATGCTCTACAATGTCAGGGTCGATGCCCAACATCTCCTCGTAAGAGTAGGAAAAAACGTCGCGAAATTCCTTAAACAGATTGGTGTACAAAGTGACCTCCTCAGGAGAACAGTCTGCTCCAATGAAAAGGTTTTCCACAACTCTAGGTTTGATGGAAATGTTGATCGGAATAGTTGTCGATATATTTTCCATATTCCCTTCGGCATAAACTGCTTTTGAAGTAGAAGGGATAGTGTACAAATCAACATCACCACCGGGACTCATTGAAAACTCTCCTCTCTCCATCCTGTCCAAATCGGGAAGAAAATAAGACCTATGGTGCATGTGTTCCCAAGGATGGTCTAGGCCTATCATTTCTTCCAAAATAGCCTCATCAGAGGGAAAAAACAGTATCTAGACAATCAAAAGAGTGTATGGAGTCCATTGACCATGCCGATGAATAGTCCATATCTGACTCGACAGAGCCTAATGGATTCACGATATGTTCTGTTGCAGCATGTTGTGAATATAAGTAGGCCACTTCCGCAACAGATAAGGGCACTACTGGTTCTGATTCGGTGGGGAGAATCCATGGATCCGTCATTGGATAGACTGTGAAAATATCAGACGATGAACACTCCTCGGAACCAATAAAATGAATAGGAACATGTAGGTCAAAAGTGTCCATTAATGACCCATAGAGCCCTACTCCTAAACTCTCACCAGCTGGGTGAGACTGATCAACCAACGGAATTTTTGAATCCGACGGAGCCTGGTTGTTCATCCGAGAAAACGAAAGTTGATCAACTATGATGATCTTGCCTTCGTGAGGGAACATTATAACTCGAAATACGGACGATGTCACTGCTTGCATTACATACGTCTAGATCCTACCTAACAACAAATTGTAGGCAAGTGGAGCATCCAGTACTTCAACCTCTACAGATACTAGCTTACCCGCAAGTTCAACGTCAAATGATGGTAAGACTCCATGTGGATGGAACAATCTTCCATCAAAGGCGGTAAGCAAGGTGTTCGAGGGGGCTAATTCGGGTGAGCCCAAATCCTTCCAACAAGAAATGGACATTACGCACATAGACACACCCTCATCTACAACAACTCGTCCAATGGTCTTGGGACCATGGACTACTTCTATTTGGAGAGCAACATGGTACGAAAACCGGGGTTTGATATTGGACATATCAAAACAAGCAATCATATTGGATGAGTCCACGCTCTCGATCGCTGCGAGAAGTGCACTGCGTTGTAATGGGAAAATCTATAGTACTTCCAAAGTGGACATGGCACAGGGAGTTTGGGCTAAATCTTCCACAACATTATAGTTAGGAGCAGCCCGTGCATTAGGATTGTGCATAGCCCATTTGAAGACACATTTCAGAATCTTCAGGAACATCCTTATCTCTTTGCTGCGAGTCCGGAGTATATTTTCTGGCTTGAGTTTGTAAAAGCACGTCCGAATTAACCATATTGATAAACGATTGATCAACTGATGAGGCATGAAAGGTGCCCCCAGCACTGGAGTTGCCAGAAGCTGAACCTTGTCCGTGAGGGAATGGGTCCTTCAAGATAGCTGGTTTCTTATCACAGAGTAGCTTCTGGGCTTCCATCAGAGGGAATTGATGGGTGAGGTGGTCCTCGAATAACTTGCAAGGGAACTTCACTTCTTTTTTTTTCCTTTTTGCCCTCCTCGACATTTTCTGTGTTCTTGGGATTTTGGTGGTTCCCCTCCCCTTTCTTGCCCTTCTTTTTATTGTTGTTGGGCTGCCGAGGGCCCTTTTGATTCATCTGCACTTGTTGTACAGATTCTGTTTGCGAAGGGTAGGTTGCAACTGAAGTTGCTTTTGCAGCAGACTATTTGACAGATAAGGCGTGAACCTACTTAGTTAAAGCTTCAAATGCTGTAGAATATACTCAACCCACGATGCCGTCAGCATGTGGTCCAGGATTGGGCTTACCTAGATATATGTTAGATCTCGGCGCGTCGGGAATTATCTCATATAAGAGCCTAGATTGTGCATATACCAGATCAAGCTGTTGGGTCCTCAGGATAGATTCCTCTTCAGAGGACACCCCAGAAGTTGCTACTTCCATAGAAATATAAGGAAGGAGTGATTTGAGATACCACTCTAATAGGAACTCTGGAGGGATGTTAGCTTTAATGAGCCTCTTTCTTCTTCGCCACTCCTGAATATGGTCAGATAAGTGAGTGGATTTGTTTTGTCTAAAGGTTGAAAGAAGGTTTGTGCCGGCATCATATCGGACAGGAAGTTGAAAGTGATTCAGAAAAACTGTTTCCAGATCCCAAAAGTTATCATAAGCAGCTGCAGGTAGTTCAATATACCATTTAACTACGACGCTAGTCAAGGTTCTCTGAAAGAGCCTCAACCTGATGGAATCATCGTTCAATGAATTAGAAGAGCACCAGAGATGAAACGTAGTGACATGGTCACCAGGATCTTTGCCAGCATTACCTTCAAACTTTGGAATGTCTAAAGGAAGCTTGGTGGGAACTGATGACCATGTAGGATTATAGCGCACCGGATTGTTAGTAAATTTTGAAAGATCTGCCAAATTCAAAGTTTCCAGAAAAGGTAAACGAGGTCGTTCCAATGGCATTTGGTGAGCAGGAATTCAGTAGGGGAAACCTCCCAAACCTTGGTTCGTGTACTGCTGGTTGGGGTTTCCCCCAACCATCGGTTGTGAGGTAAAAGCGTTGTTAAAGTTGCCCCAACCATAAGAAAGAGGATTACTTCCCGGGGCACTCGTCCATTGCAGTTGGGTGTTAGCCCCTCCTTAATGTGGGTTAAAAATGTTACCACCGCCTCCAGCAAACAGTGAAAAGGGGATACTCCCTACAGGTATATTAGATGGATTTATATTATAACCTATGTAGGGGTTAGAAACAAGTTGTAGTTGTAATGGACGGTGCCGTCATTGAACCCATAATAGGAATCGATGCAGTGAGGATTGATCCTAATAAATATGTGGAAGGAGCAGTCTCTGGTATACCCTGGAGCTATTGAGTAAAAGGAGATTGAGTAAAAGTCACTGAAGGTATCCCTGTCAAAGGGATATTAGCTGGTCTTGGATTGGAGGTAAAAATGGTAGCTGATGTCGAATCTTGTGAGCTCGACATGCCTACAGTACCAGCATAAAACTAAAAGATGGGCTCGAAGCAGAAGCACTCTACGGACATCTAGGTGTTGTAGTGTTTGCAAAGGTAGGAGAGAGAACTCTCGAAACCATAGCTGTAGTGGGAGTTTGAGGAACTCCCATCCCATATCCAGGATTAGTCATAGAATGACCAGGGGTAAACCAATACACACTATACTTGGGTTGGCTTAGAGAGTCTACAGTTACCAGTAATGGATCATTTGGTCCAGTCAGGGGAGGGTTGAAAGGAGTGCTAAACTCTTGAGAAGTTAAGTCCTCAACCTCAATAGTATCACATACCTGTTGATACTGAATTATGATCTGTATTTCTCCAGGTGGTTCAGTTTCTCCTGTAAGTTTGTATGAACCACGAGAATCTGTCCTCCAGCGTCGCGGTGGTGGTGGAGGATCCACAATGTATGGTGGAAGGTTTTTCAACCTTTGTGACCTACAGAGAGGTTGATCCTCCACAGCTATATCAAAAGAAAACTAAGTATGAAAACCTAGTGGCCACTAATCGACTAGGGAGCAAACAACATACCACTAAAAAATGTCCTAAAATGATCAAAACCAGGCAAACAAAGCTAATACTCTCAGAAGCAAGTCTGGGATGATGAGGGCCTAGAATAAACCAATAGAGTATTGAAGGTCAGTTACGCGGCGTCCAATGGAGGTCCTTTGGTTGCAAGCGTTTGAATCACCAAACCGCCCTCCTGGGATTACTGCAAAGGGTTACCTTCCGCGTCTGTCCTAGGTGCAGTGGAAATAGCCTTCCACTATACCTGTGAGGAGCCGTAAGGTTAAGATACTAAGGATACCACAAATACGAAAATACCTGGGGGAACAGTCGTCAACCTAGCCAAGACGCATGGGAAGGGTAGCAAAGCCCAAAATCCAAAAGTACTTAAAGTACTAGTAGACCCCCGTACGCGAATCAACTCTGGTTTATGCTTGAAAGGAAAGTGAGGGGGTATCCTCAGCAGTTCCAGTCTGACACGGCCTCGTTCTTAATTCCGGTTTAAGTGGAGCGTTCCCAGGATACTTTGATATAAGTGGGTTTGCCTAAAAGATTGTCTCACTACAATTGTTGAGCAATATAACGATTTCAAGCAGTTTAAAGTGATCTACCCCGAATTCCTAGCCTAAGCTAGTTGATGTAGTGTCAAACCTAAAAAGAAAAGTTACTAATTGATTTTATTAGATGTTCTTTTTAGAGGTTGTTCCTTACTCAAAAGGGTAGTGATGTGTGTGGTATGGTTATGACCGAAAGTAAGGTGTGTACAGATGATGCATAAAACTTCACAAAGATCCTTTTCATTTATGTCTTTCGAAACAAGAGATAGGAAATCCCAAGCATAAACATTTTATTTTTAATTTTCAAAGCAAATAGAAAAACAATCTATCCTACCTCGAAAAAAAATGGCAAATATCACAACTAGGTTACCAATTTTCAATTTTGATCTTTTCTTCTATTTGTAAAAGAAAATGAATCTGAAAAAGAACAAGCAAGATCTATCAAGAGTGTGGGTAAAGATAAAAGGCCTAATGGCTTATAGCAATCAAATCCAAAGACTGACAAAGACTTGACCTACAATGTTGTTTCAGTGAAAAAACACTAGATTTGGAACAAGATGCAAAAGAAAAGGAAAAATGTTAGTTTTTCAGAAATTTCAATCTGATCTAGGATCTTAACTGAGAGAATAACATGTACAACATATCTACAACATATCAATCATGGACACAATAATGCAAGCACAGAAGAGACACAGAGTTTCACCGGGGAAAACCAAGAAGGTGAAAAACCCCACAACTTCCTTAGAGATAGATAGAGCAATGATACAACCCAAGTACAAGAGATAGTCCTCCTAGCAACAGCTTCTCCTCCTCCACTAGTGCACCACTCTCCAATGAGTGTGTGTGTGAAGAACATAATGATCAAATAGAGTGCCTCCCGCACTCTATTTATACTTGACTTGACTTGCCTAATAAACTTACAAGGTCAGCCTCAACTTAACCATATAACATAATGCTGATAGGGCCGACCCCCCAATAGGGTGGTCTAATAACCCTTTAACCCACATGACTTATACAGGGCCGACCCCATCAAGGTGGTCTAATAACCCATCAAGTATAAGTTACGACACTTACAATATAAATGACGACACTTCTGTATAGAGGAATAATAACATCTCTATAGGAATACAATATACATATATGAAATACATTCCGAAGTTACAAATACATCAACAAAAAGTTGATGCATGCAACGGAAAAATAAACCCAAAGGCTGCTCCTAAGCATAAAAACCAAAGAAAATCACCCGCTAAATAGGTAGGGTAGGCAAGCAAACCAATGCAACCCTACCACCACACAAACTCAAAATGAAAATCTATCAAGGAAACTTCAAGCAAACTCAGACTAACTTGAACCAATGTTCAAAAGGTATCCAGCCAATCAAGTCTTCCAAAAAACACCCAAAAGACTCTAACTGAGGTCAAACCCTAAAACAAAATGCAAAACTCAGTAAAAGTGCGCAGGTACTGTATCAGACAACAAGTGCAGAGTGCGCATGTACTGTATCAGACAACAAGTCAGAGTGCGCAGGTCTGTAAGTATATAACATGCGTCTAGGGAAAAAGATGTGCAATTGTGACTAGCAGAGAATCGTGCACAAGTTCCAAAATGACCTAAAAAACAGGCAAGACACCTAAAACAAGATTGAAGTAAGTGAAGTAATCAATCAAGGACTCTCAAGAGACTGCACCAAGACTCAAGAAGACAAGGAGGTCTCATCAATAGTCAGAAAAGCAAAGCAAGTACCAAAAGTAGACTTCAACCAACCAAAAACTAAACCTTAGTGTAAAAGGTTCAATCTACAGGAAAGTACGCTACTGTCTAGCTTGACATCCAGCGCCTGCAACTAAAAGTGTGCAGGTAGGTATGAAAGAAACCTGCGTCCAGATCAAAAAGTGCGCCTCTGTATGCACAGAAGACTCTCGCACAGGGACTTAACAGGAAATAAAAAGCTTTTCAGAGTCAGAAAAAAATGAATCAAGGCAAAGGAAAACAACAAGGCAACCAACATAAACCTCACAGAAAGCCAAAAGATTGTAAAAACTAAAGAAAACCTAAATAAGGTCCCCAGAGCAGAAATGAACAGGTGCTCCCCAGTGGAGTTGCCAGTTCTATTGTTAAGGATTATACCCAATAGCAGGGGAAAGGATGCTATCAACGTACATGGGGTGACAGATAGATACATTATATCTTGCATTGATTACTGTAAACAAAATGAGATTAGGATTCAAAAATCAGTACCTTATTTATGGCGGCCGGTCCTAGCTTTCGCCCAATCTCCACAACAATATACCTACAAAATATACAGACCTTCCTCGGCATATCTTGATTATAAACATATAATGGTACTGAAGACAATATGACATTAATTATAATCATACATTCAATAGAAACAACATTCCATTGGGACGGGAAGGGTATCTCGATCTTTATTGTTAAGGAAATGCAACCAAACAGAGTTTATACTTGATCTATTCCAATCACTTCTGCAACCAAGTTCTGGGATCCTGCTCCTCACAATGACTTAGAAATTCCTTTAGCATAACAATAGCAGCTTCTTCATTCGCCCTTTCCTCATGGCTTCCCCTTTTATTTATGGCTAAGGCAGGAAGTTAGATTTGTGAGGCAGTTGAATTGGGAGGTTGGGGGAGTTACAGTACCAACCTCAACTAATCCCAATTCGTAATATTAATATATTTTTCCATTTCATCTTAATACGTGTGCAAGTATCACACTAAACAACTTGCGTTTAGGGCGCAGCTAGTGCTCTCCAAGACTAGCGCATACAACTTTTGAGATAAGTGCGCAAGTATGCTTTAGTAGAACCAACACATAGTACGCTAGATGTTGTTTGTACGAGTAGCGCATCTTTAATAAAATATGCAGAAAAAATATAGTTTTCAGCTGAAGAGGTGTGATCTCAGCAATAAATCATCCAAGGTCAATCCAACTCTTCCATCCATAATGTCCTTTTGTGTGATCGACAGGGCAATGTGATCACTGACAGAGAAGTGCATATTTGACCTATAACACCCAACTACAATGTCAAATAAAGATAAGGCTGCAAAAAGAGGTAACTCAGAGACGAAGCTTACCAAGCATTGTTGAATCAACCACCTATTCAGTTCCCATTGCATTCAGACTCACTAATTAGGAATCCCTACAGTAACAATAGTTCTTCACATGTTGGAAATGGAGGCAATGAAATAAAGGTTGGTATGGATGACTTCTTATGAGATACAAGTTCCATGGATGCAATGCTTTTAGATGCATTCCAGGATGATGAGTTGGGGGATGTTGCTTATATCACTAATAACTTCTTCAAAATCCTTAAATTAGTTTCCACCACCCCTCTCTTTTGACCTGGCTGGTCAAAGTCTACCCATCTTGGGACAACAATGTTATTTTACAACTTGGAAGCACTATATGGCCTGTCAAACACATGTTTCTTTGTACTTTTGAGGTAATTGACCATCAAGTCCCTTATATTTTGAGGAATCTTGTCACATAATCAACATTGAAAATAGTCGATTTTATGAATGTTAAATGACATTGTACATTTATATTTCCCACTAATTGTAGGTTATTCAAAGAGAAGGTACTTCTGATTGATAATGTGTTTCCCGGTAGCTGCGAAGAGGCAACATAAATGTTGAAAATGTTGGGTGTTGAGTACATATCATATGATGTGTGTCGAAATGATTGTATTCTATATAGACGCGAATATGTAGATAAAGAGATATGTCCAAAATGTGGGCATGACAGGTACCATAAATCATGAAACAAGGGTAAAGCACATGGTCCTCCTCATAAGGTATTGAGGCACATGCCTATAATCCCAAGAATTCAAAGGCTATTTCATTGAAAATAATTAGTTATATTGTAGGGATGACATGCCTTGCACCAAAGTGAGTCGGGCGTTATGTGAATCTCAACAGCTTCAATAGCCATGAAGCATATAGAGGATACATGGACCTATAAATTCAAGGATGAAGTATAGAGAATTTGATTGAGCATAGCCATGGATGGTGTCAACCTATATTCCCTCCAAAACACTAACTATTATGTTTGACTTGTAGTAGTGATCAATAACAATATCCCCCCATGCTTGTTCGTGGAGAATGAACATCTTATGTTGGTTCTTATAGTCCCAAGTAGAAGACAAGTGAAGAATATGAATGTTTGCATGCAACCATTGATCAATGAATTGAAGGAATTATGGGAAGGGATACAGGTATACGATGTATCAAGACCCATACCAATAGAAATGAGTTGTACATTGTATGGTATATTTGCATACACCACACATAATTATCTGGGATTAGGAGCTTTCTATGGTAAACATATTGTTTGATTTGTTTATAATCGTAACAACATTTTTTGGTATATTTAATTTGGTGCAACTGTATTGATCTTCAAAACTAACGTGCTTTGTATACCATAACATTGCAGGTCTTTTAACAAAAGGGTATCATGGATGTAAATGTTTTGGACCTTCTATGAAGGCTATGTGGTCCAACCACCTACAAAATCCGATGTACGACTGCTCGAGGGTATTCCTCCCAGAAGACCACCCACACTTATAAAAGAGCAACATCTACTTTTAATGGTAAACCAAAGAGAACCCAAAGGCCTGAAATAATGACACCGACTCACTAGCATAGGGCATATGATAGAGAAAAGGAGAAGGACATTGCATAAATGTTCGATTCAAATGGGGAACCTTGTTGGATGATCTTGAATTATTCAACACCTATGTTAAGAAAATGCCCATTGGGAAGAAAAGAAAAGTGGTATTTTATGAGCTCCCATACTGGGAGCATCTTAAGATTACCACTTATAACTAGATCCCATGCATATATTTAAAATTGTATCATATCCTTTATGGAGGCACATATCATCAAAAAAAAATGACACATTGGATTTTAGGAGAGATATTATTTATTCAAATACTAAAAGGAAGCATTGGCCAAGACAATAAAATAGAGGAGAAGTTGGCCCCTCTTGGCCATTTAAAGAAGGTGATGCCCCATGGGATTTGAAGAAATATGATCTTTCTTTCACAAATGAAGTTATATGGGTGTTAAGGTGCCTTCTTTATATGGGTCTACTCTATAGTGTTGCTTCACTGTAGATGAACATTTGTTAGGTTTGAAATCACATAGCCATCTGAACCTTCTAAGGGTATGCATGTAAACAAATGTTTTTATTTTTTGTTTTTATCTTTTAACCCACAAGTTAAAACACAATTAAATTTTTATGTGTTCGATTTGTAGTTATCATTTTCTCGTGCGTGGGTGTGTGAACCATGGATTTCCCGAGGACCTATGGCATACCATATCTAGACTATCTACATTTGAATAGTGGAGCACATCAAAGGAGATTCACATGGCTAGCATTCCACCATGGAGTCAAGAGATACTTGGGATTGTTTATATGTTTGGAAGGAAATGTCGATGGGTTTCATGGACTTGTACATTCATCTTATAATTCACCTAGTTGATGAGGTTGAATTAGTCAGGTTGGTCTCATGTCACTGGATGTTTTTCTAAGAGAGGTACATGAACAAATTGAAGGGATTTTTTTGACAAAGAGAAAAACTTGAGGGGTCTATGGAAGATGGGTACATAGTATACGAGTCATTCTATTATTCCAGTGAGTACATCAATCAAATCAACCACACACTAGGTTCAGTGATTTGGGATGACAATCGTGAAGAGGAAAAAAGGGGAGGGGAGCTACTCCAAATGAATGAAAAAGGTACATGATAAATAGTAAGTCACTTATATTTTGTCACATTTCTACATATTAACTATTCACAATGAATTTCATAATCTATATTTGATCTCATACGTACTATAAGTCAATTTGATTTCATGAATACAACAACGAATTCAGAAATTGAAGCCATCAATAAATTCATTCTTTACAACGCAAAGGAAATACATCCATAGGTCGCATTGTATGAAGAGAAGAGGAGGAAATGGAACATTGACAGGAAATAATTCTAATGGTTGAATGATAGATGCATGCCTTATCCTGATCAATTAAAAGAAAATATGCCAATTATCTATCCCAACAATTGGGTTTCTAACCAAGTCAGGGAGAAATACAGTGCATTTGGTCATTACTCACCTGCTAAAGAGGATGCACTAAACATAGGGATCAGGTCCATCTACTCGATAATAATCTATTTTATACATTTTTAAATTTATAATTCACATTTGAATTCTAACATCTATATTTTATATATTAATGGTCGCGTTATTAGACATAGTCACTCTTTTGTTCTGATGGTTGTCCAGTAGTTGTATATAATTTGCAACAACTCCATATCTCAGCATACTTCGCGTATAGTGGACCAACAACATCTATTCATTGTATTTGTAGGATGGTCCGACATAGTCCATCAATTCGGTTACAGTGCCATATTTGACCTTTACGCCATCCATGGAAAATAGCCCCAATCCGTGTAAGGACAATGGAGCAATGCAATAAATCCTCCCATTGATGAAGAAATCTGTGTCCAATTGAGGTATCTCCTTGGGTGCCCATCATTGCACTAGATTTCTATACCTCAAGGGAAACTCAATGTCACATATATCATCATAATCACATGACCCTCCTTCAACAAGAAAAAATTCCATGCTTCTATGAAATCTTCTCCTTACCTTTTCACCTCTAGTTGATTTAGAGCTGTTAGATATAGCACTAGATGTCTCACTTTAAACCTCTTGTAGTCTATCTTCCTCACTCGAGGATGCAACAGAAAAACTAGGACACAAGATCCATATTGAATAAAAGATATATTATTGAATTGATAAGATGCTTAACGCTTTACAAGAGCTCGCCTTTTATAAGGTTTGAGCATTCTTAAGAAGGGTTACGTCCCTTCAATTAAACTAATTAATAATTTACTGATTAATTTAATACAATATTTAATATTCATAGCATTGCCACTACCTTTTAAAGAGCTTTGTCCTCAAAGCAATGGTAATGAGGGATGTAATTGTCGGAATTGTTCTGATTCCCATGTTGCATCTTCTGCGGGAAGATTTTTCCATTTTATGAGGTATTCTTTAATGACTCGCGTTCTTAATCTCTTCTCTCTAGTAGCAATGATAGATTCTGGCTTGAATATGATTCTTCCTTCTTCATCTAACAAGGGAAGTATTGTTTGTGCCTTCTGGTGTTGACCTATCATCTTTTTCAAACATGAAACATGAAACATGAAAAACATTGTGGATGCGACTTGTAGTTGGCAATTCCAACGCATATGCCACTTGACTAATCTTCTTATTGATTTGATATGGGCCATAAAAACGTGGAGCCAATTTATTTTTTCCACCTTGTTTAAGTGATAATTGTTTATAGGGTTGTAGTCTTACAAATACCCAATCTCCAACTTCAAATTCTCGTTCAGTTCGGTGTCGATCTTCTTGTTGTCTCATTCTATTCCTGGCAGTATTCAAATTCTCTTTAAGTACTTGGAAAACCTTTTGGTTTTCTTCTAAATGGTCATTTACCGATGCAACCCTTGCTTGGTTGGTAATGAAATCCTTCCATTTTGGGGGTTCATATCCATATAGGGCTTGAAATGGTGTCATTCTTGCAGATGTATGATAAGTAGAATTATACCACCATTCCGCAAGATGTAGCCATTGGAACCATTTATTTTGCTTATCAGTTACAAAACAACGGAGGTAGGTTTCTAAGAATTTATTGACAACTTCTGTCTGTCCATCTGTTTAGGGATGATAAGCTGAGCTCACGTTAAGAGACGTTCCAATTTGCTTGCAAAACTCTCTCCAAAATTTCCCTTTAAACTTGGAATCCCTATCACTTACTATAATCTTCGGAAAACCATGTAATTTGTAGACATTTTTACAAAAATCTTCGGCGGTTTCTTTTGCTGAGTCAGTTTTCTTCACTCCAACAAAATGTGCATATTTGGTTAGCCTGTCTACCACAACTAGTATTTTGTCTTTTCCATCTGATATGGGTAGACCTTCAATGAAATCCATTGAAATTTCCTCCCGTTTTTTATTTGGAATATGTAACGGATGGAGTAACCCCGGACTTGAGATATTCTCAGTTTTATTCCGCTGACAAATGTCACAATCTGCAACATACTTGTGAATGTCGGCATACATACCCTTCCAAAAGAATGATTGCCTTGCATTATAGTAGGTTTTAAAAAATCCTACATGACCAGCGACTGGGCAGTCATGTGACTCTTTAAGCGCCTTGGTCTTAAAACTGGAATTGGAACTTAAGTAAATATGTCCTTTGTACCATAAGAGATCATTCTTCCATTCAAACTTCAGATACTGATTTATGTTGTTAATTATGGAGAAAACCTCTGAATTCTTGGCATATTCCTTACGAATTTCGTCCAAAAATTCTAGGATCACCATGGATACGGCGTAGACTTGTATCTCTTCATCTTTCCTTGATAAAGCATCAACTACTACATTGTCCTTCCCCCTTTTATGTAGGATCTCCATATCGAAGGTAGAGATTTTCTCTATCCACTTTTGTTGTTCGGTTGTTAATGTCTTCTGCTGTAACAAGTGTTGTAGACTATTATGATCTGTTCGGATTAGGAATTTACTTCCCAAAAGGTATTGTTGCCATTTAGTTAATGCATGCATGATGGCAAGCATTTCCTTGTTGTATGTAGACTGTAGGTATTCTTTTTTGTTCAAATTCCTGCTTTCAAAAGCGATTGGATGACCTTCTTGCATTAGCACAGCTCCTATCCCAAACCCTGAAGCATCACATTCGATTACGAATGGTTTTGCAAAATCAGGTGTTTCCAACACGGGAGTTGAAGACATAATTTGTTTCAACGTTTCAAAGCATCTTCTTGCTTCATCATCCCATTGAAAAGAATTTCTTTTTATGAGATTTGTTAGTGGGGCAGTGACGTGTGCATAGTTCCTGATGAACCTTCGATAGTAACCCGTTAATCCCAAAAATCCTCGCAATTTTGAAACATTCTTTGGTTCGGGCCACTCCTTCATCGCCTGGATCTTCTTTGGGTCCACCTTAACTCCTTCCTTTGAGATTATATGACCGAGATACTCCACTTCTTGCTTCCCAAATGTGCATTTTGACTATTTTGCATAGAACTGGTTTTCCTTCAGAAGAGATAGAACCTATTCTAGATGCGTCAAATGTTCTTTCCATGTCTTGCTATATATAAGGATGTCATCGAAGAATACTAACACAAATTTCCTTAGGTATGGCTGAAATAGTTCATTCATAGTTTCCTGGAATGTGGCAGGGGCATTAGTTAACCCAAAAGGAATTACTTTGAATTCATAATGTCCTTCATGAGTTTGGAAAGCAGTCTTTGCGATATCCTCTAATCTGACCCTGATTTGATTGTACCCTGACCTTAAATCGAGTTTCGAAAAATATTTTGCGTCATGAAGTTCATCCAGCATGTCATCGATGAAGGGG
This sequence comes from Larix kaempferi, assembly GCA_027924585.1. NCBI lineage: Eukaryota > Viridiplantae > Streptophyta > Pinopsida > Pinales > Pinaceae > Larix > Larix kaempferi. The sequence goes on along the minus strand of BSBM01000318.1, from coordinate 2,964,690 downwards.
ATTGGAAACTTGTTCTTAATTGTTATTTTGTTTAATATTCTATAATCTATACATAATCTAAACGATCCATCCTTCTTCCGTACTAGTACGACTGGAGCTGCATAAGGGCTTCTACTCTTGGTGATGACACCTCAATTCAGTAGATCTTGAACCAACCTTTCTATTTCTGTTTTGTGGTGGTGGGGATACCTATATGGTTTAACCTTGACAGGATTTGAACCCGGTTTAATCTCGATTATGTGTTCCATACTCCTTTCTGGTGGTAGTTGCATGGGTAAGTCTTGAAATATGTGTTCATCTTTCTGGAGTAATTTTTGGATTTCCTTTTTGAACTCATTTGGTTCCTCCTCTTTTCCTTCCAGTTGATGACATTGTATTACGTATGCTGATGCCCCTTTTCGAATGAGTTTTTCCATATGCTGAGATGAAACTACTTGTGTGTTTGGTGGATGAAAACCATATAGCTTAAAATTTTTCCCTTGCCACTTAAACTTGATGAAATGTTTTTGATGATTGGTAGAATATGTTCCCAATGTTTGTAACCATTGGACTCCCAAAACGATGTCTACTCCTCCCAACGGTAAGGTGTAGAGTTCTAATTCCAGTTCGAAGTCTTGTATTTGAAGTGTCACCTTGTGGCACTTTCCAACTTTTTCGATCTTCTTTCCATCTGCAACCATCACCTTCATGTCTGCAACTGGATGTACGAACAACTTGAGTTTTCGTGCTACTCTTATATCAAGAAAGTTGTGAGTGCTTCCAGTGTCTACTAGCACTATAACATTCTCATTTTTTATATTCCCTTTTAACTTGAGAGTCTGTGGTTGACTAATGCCTGTCATGGATGCTAGGGATATTTTGGGGGTTTCGTTGTTCCCGGCTACCATATTTGCGATTTCCTCCTCTTCATCTTCTGGCTCTTCTTCTTCTTCTTCTGATCCACTATTCTCCTCTGCTTCACAAGTATATAATTTCTTTGAGATGTCCTCGGGGCGACACCTATGTTTAGGATTCCATTTGTCTCCACATCGTCGACATTTTCCTTCCCTCATTCATCGATTCTTGAGGATCTTCCTATCGTCCCTTCTAGGCGGAGGGATGTATTTGTTTGTATCATCCTCTGGAGTCGACTGGATGTTTCTTTGTGAGTATGACTTCCCTTTATTTGATTGGAAACTGTCAAATTTGGCCTCGACTGCTTTTGCTTTTCATCTTGCTGCCTCGACATTCATTATGTCATGCATTTTTAACTCTTTTTGTATGTATGGTTTTAGTCCTCCCAAGTAGGTTTCCAACCGTTGTTTGTCGGATAGCCCAAATACTCTGGTAGCGAGGGATTCCCATTGATGCGTGAATTCTTCGACGCTTCTCCTTTGTTGTAATCTGGTAAGTTTTGAGAAGAATTCATCTTCTATGATTCCTTGAAAACTTTTTAAGAAATCATTCTTGAATAAGTTCCAAGTGTATGCGAAGTTGTCTCCCTTCCACCACATATACCAGTTGTAGGCATATCCTTCAAGGTGCATTGAAGCATACTTAACCTTTTCTTCGTCCATTGTAATGTTATATATGTCAAAATACTCTTCTGCTTTATTCAACCAAGCGACGCATTGGTCTTCTCCTCCGTTATATTTCGTCATTTCTATTTTTGCTCTCGGCGGGTACATTATGAATGGTTGGTATTGAGTACCTTTCATCCTGTTGCGTTTTGGTGACTCAGAATTGGAAGATGGGGTAACCGACATATCCGAGCCATGTTGTTTATGATTTTTTTCCTTATCATCCATTTTTTGTAATATCACCTCGATATCTTTCTGGCTCTCAGTCACTTTTTGGTCTAAATTTTTTTGTTCCTTGCTCATAATGTCGAACTTGTCGTCTTTTTTCTGCTCCATTACCTGAATGACTTCATCCTTAATTTCTTTCTTAAGCGCTTCCTGGCTCTTGGTGATCATTTCCTTGAAAGTTTGGAAATCCTTCTCTATTTTCGCAATTTGAGCTTTTAACTCCATCGTCATGCTTCTTAAGTGTGGTGGTGAATAATTGGACCCAATTTTGGCCTATGGGATAGTGAGAGCAATTAAAAGGTCTTGGAAAATGGTGACTTAATAATAATTATTATAGCAATAATAATTACTATAATAAAATAATAAATATTATATTTAAATATTTATTATAGAGTGGAAATTTTTAATAAAATTAAAATATTATATAATAATATTATATTATTATAATAATATTTGTTTTATTAATTTTGGTTTGTTTTTTTTGTAGGCGGGATTTACATGGAGGAGAGGCGTTGGAGCGGAAGAAGGCTGTGCGAGAGTGGGAAAGTGGGGACGCAGCTGGGATGGTGGCACGCAGAGAGTTGGTGCACAGGAGGTGGTGCAAGAGGGCATGGTGGAAGGGCGTGGAGGAGGCAGTGATGAGGCGTGAAGGAAGATGGAGCAGGGGGTGTGCAGATATGGTTGTGGGAGGGCGGAATGGTGGGTAGGGAAAAAGGAGTTGGGCGTGGGCGCGGGAGCTGGTGGTGGAACAGAGGTTGAGCAAAGCGCGGGAGAGAGGTAGGAGTGGGGACGGGGGATGGGCACAGTACCTATTTGGTGGTACCTACAATCAATAGACAAGCACCTATTTGGTGGTACCTACAATCAATAGACAAGCACCTATTTGGTGGTACCTACAATCAATAGACAAGTACCTACAGTCAATAATATATGTGACATCATCCATGTTCAAGTTATCTTGTTGTATAACAGGCCAAGTGGTTGAATCATTCTAACTATGCCTATGCATGTCATTCTTCCTAACCCAAATAATTTGCATGTTGTCTATTGTGTTAACTATGATAAAAGTTAGTGCTTCATGTACCATTATTCGATACTTTCTAAATCATTTTCATAGTTATCATATATGCTCAAATTGATTAATATATTCTAGGATATAATCAAACGGTTGGAGCAAATATATTCCATCTTATGTTATCATTGAAGTAGCCATTCCAACCCTAACTTGTTCTAACGCAATTCCTTATTTATGAATGTTTTGACCTCTTGTAAAATTTTACCATATTTTCTTGCAATCGTACATATAGTGTATTATTTCTTATCCATGGGTTTCCATCCCTTGGATGAAGTTTATAATATATTAGGGTATCATGGTCTATAACATCATTGTATCTTATGTCCGTTGGTCACATTTTTACTAAGTTATTGTAATTTGCAAGATTTTTTTTCAATTGTATGTGTATTTAGAAGTGATGAAATACGATAATGAAGTAGTGAAATATGAGAATGAAGGTTTGATTAAGGTTTGAAGCTATCATTCTTTCATTTCCTATCATACTAAGCCATGACTTGATTCTTTATGCCTTTGGATTTTCTCTCTATCATGTTGTTAAAAAGGCTCTTGACCTAGTTGAGAGGAGGATATATGAGCACTTTTGCTCATCTTGGACAATATTAGAATTGATTGATGAATGCAGGAGAGTGAATGGAGGAATATACAAAGATTGAAGTACTTGATATGCATATGAAGCTACCATTCTCTAATATTTAGCAATAGTCGCTTGGTTAAACAAGCACTAAAGGGTTTGGTTTAGAGGAATGGAGATGATAAAAGGGTATGTCAAGGATATTGTCATGTACAAGGGATATGATATCCTTGTACCTTCATTGATAACAAGTAGCATAGAGGATATAAGTATGATCCAAGTAGATCTATTGGATGAATTGGTAGTAGATCTAACCTACTTCCATTCTTCCAATACTCTTAACAACTTTCATACTTAAATGTGATATGGGATTGCTAAATTGATTGGGTCAAAATGTCAATGTACTCAAGTGAAGAGTTTTCCCTACTTATGCTACTCAAATGATTGTGGATTTGATGAAAAAATTGAATGTTTCTATGGATACTTCCCTAACAAAGACATATTCCAATAAAAATATTTAATATTCTCAAATAATCCACCTCGTGAATCGCATATAGTATTGTTTGTGGAAATATTGGTGATCCAATTGGCACCTTGTTGGTATTTCTACAAAGATGTATAAAACTTACCACCAAATTTATCAATTATTTGAGTTCCCCAAAATACAATGGCTTCCATATCCATCAAGATGGATTGGACTTACCATTTATTCGATCTAAATAAATTTAGAGTCTCCTTCAATAATACATTTTTATAGTTGCAAATTGTTGTAAACTCTACACCTTCCATACGTCCAACTACCTATTCCTTGTTGTTGGAGTAGGTTTCGAAAAATCTATACTTCATCGTAACAAAAATAATAGCATGGTATATTAGGATAAAACCAACCACAACTATTCCAAAATTCCTTTTGGATGCACTATCAAAATTGATTTTAATCCATCTGAGATTAGGGGGTTCCAAGGAAAATATTAAATAGGGTTTGAGAAGCTTGATAGTGGTCATTTAATAGATTGGATTCATTTTCCACTAACATAATTTTGATTCTAAATCCTAAATGATTATAGCATTGACAAATTATTTTGTCTTGTTCCATACATGTTTAAGATAAACCTCATTTCCTTCAAAGATATCGACGTTTTTATCCTTTCAAGTGGACCATATGATGTAAGATAGGGCCATGTTCTAGACGGATATATGGTTAGAGGATTACCATCAAGATTTTCCCCATTCCACGAGTCTTTAACATTGTAGACTAAATGTTTGGATTTACCTAAAAATATTTCCCAACACTCCCAAACATGGCTAGTGAAAGATCAATTGATTTAGTACTAGCTTTACAACATGGAAAATGGTAGGGGCTTCATGTTCTTTGTATCTCAATGCCTCTCTTGAGATAATTTTTCGCTAGGTTGAAAGGCATGAGAATTGTTCCACTTTACTCCATAAACAAAAATGAAAATCCAACCCCAAATGCAAAATTGCAAAAATGAAAACCCTTTCACCAAATTCGAACCCCAAATGCAAAGATAAAATCGTTTCATTTTCTACCAAGATGATGAAGGGTTGGAACTTACTGATGTCATTCTGGGTCGAATTCAATGATAGTCCTTCTTGTTTGGTCCCTTACCTGGTGACGGGCATTTTTTCTATGGGGCCGGTCTTCTCCTTTGTGGGCCTCCTTTGTCGTGGCGTCAATCTCCTTGGACAAATTATGGATGGTGACAGCTTCCACCTTGGACATGCTGAGTTGCGAATGAGACATGGTTGATTGGGGGGTGCAGTGTTTGACAGGGAATGCAAATAGATTGTTGGGGGTGCGGGTTTGGGTTCTGGATGGCAACAACTTCCATCTTGGATAGGACAAGTTGAGAATGAGATAGGGGATCGATGTGGGGGCACGGTTTTTTACAGTACGAACAAACGGGGGTGTGGGTTTGAATTGGGGCATTTTGTTTCATGTTTGTTTTTAATTTGTTGTATTTTTAGTTATAGTTTATTTTTATTTTTATTTTTTTATTTTTTTTTGTTTTATATATATTTTATTTTAATATTTTGTGGAAGGTGTAGAGTATTAGGAGGAAATATTGTTGATTGGAGGAGGTTGTCAATGAATTATTTGAACACAATATTTGAACCAGAGATTCTAACCTTCGGAGCTCAGGACCATGTGATATACATATTGAACATTGGACACTTGAATTGAGGATACTTAGGTCGAGGAGCATAATTTATGGAGCATGGTGATGGACCTAGAAATGTATGCTGAAGAGGAGCATTGGAGCTTAGTGACCACACTGGCACACATGAGAGTAGCATTAAGTGCATGAGAGGATATGTTGCACACAATCAAAGCATGAGAACCTTGTATGAGGACACTTGGATAGTGAACCACCATGGAAGTGGGAGTGTTGGACTAATAACTTGTTGGAGAAGACATCCTCTTAGAGGAGGGGCATTGAGCCTAAGGAGGATCATGCTTAGAGGTCATTTCAATTCAAGGTTTGGATAAATCCTAGTTTGACACATGTATATCCTTGTACTGTAGAGTGATCCATTCAGGGTTTCCTTGTTGGTTACTTGTATGGAACTATGTCCTTGTTTTGTATATTAGCCTCCCTCTCTTATTCTAAAGGGAGGAGAGAGATTGTATATTCATTATCATCATTGGAATTTATTATTTATATTGTCTTGGAGAAGTCCACCAGGGATAAAGACACTAAGGCTCATGAGGAAATCCTAGGATCATGATGTTAGGGTTCATGATGAAACCCTAAGAGAACTGACAATAAAAGAGAGATGACTTGGATGTTCTTGGAGATATTTCTCTTGTGTGATGCTAGGGTTTTCTCTTGTAATGTTAGGGTTTGTGCCATGCATGTAAACCGTAGAGAAGAACACGACAGTGGTGATGATGATGGTTATTATGGCTCTTGTTGTAGTGTTATGGTTTCTACCCTACTAGAAGACATGGATAATGGAGCTAATGACTTGTATGATTTTGGATCCTTGCTCTTGTCAGATGTGAGGCTAGGGAAAGACCATGGTAATAATAGCTTAACAAGTCTTGAGCCTGGTGTGATGCCTTGCTTGAAAAAAGACCTGGTTATTGTATCTTTGATGTTCCATCAAGGTCTTCATGCTTGTGTTGATGCCAGTGTTGAAGGCTTAGGGATTGAGGAATCAAAACATAGGATGGAAGTGTAGATTTGGAGATTAGCACTAGAGTTGTATTTCCATTTACTTGTGTGATGCAACATGGTTAGTGTTTTATGTGTCATAATGGTTAATTCCATTAAACCCTTAATCCCTTATACTCTATGACCAACATTAACCCCTATGAACCTTTGCAATCATCCCCTAATACACTATGACCTATAACACACTAAACCCCTCAATACATTATGACTATTAACCCCTATGACCCTTCACGCAATCACCACATAATACCTTGTGACCTTAACACACCAAACCCTTAATACATTAATATAAATGGATTTACATAATTTCTATATTTCTTTATTAATGATCTAGAATGTGTACAAAAAAATTGGGACCTATAAGAGGCACTTTGGGTTTTTCTATATGCAGGGGATTGGGAATTGGATTGTTACTAAAATTAATATCTTTCTATGTGAGAACCTTTTTGCCTTGTTTACACATGTTTTTACCTTTAATTGTAGATGTAGCATAGTTTTTGAAGGAATTTGGAGAGTCGGTGCAAGATGAGATATTTTCAAAATAGAATAAGGTAGATTGACCATATAAACAAAATTGTTGGTCAAACTTTATTAGGTCGAACCAATAGGAGTTCAACGAAAGCACTTATGATGGGGACCCATTAACATGATGGGACCCTTTGTCCAAACAACATGGAACCCATTCTCTTTGGCCAACAACATGGAAAGGGATTTCAAATCCATTCCTAATTTTAATTTGGAGGATCATACAGGTACAATTGACTTTATGGATCGGTTTGATGAGAAATTGCAAGTAATATATACAACTATGAAGAATTAGGTGGAGGTAAACTCAATGCCCTTCTTGGGAATATCATTTAGTTTATTTTCTACATATACGTTATGATTTGCCACATCATATTGTTGTTGTTTCAATATGTATGATAATCTACCTACCTCAACTACATGGTAGACTTAGCTATGATAGACATTGCTAGGAAATTTTGGATGATAAATTTTATTGTTTTGTGAATAAACTCGGACTAAACATTAAATATTTGCATTACTTATGTAATTTGGTTCAAGTGCAACCTTTTCTAACACAAAATCTACCAATTATTGTGAAAAATTCACAAGACATTACAACAATAACACATTTTGAACTAAATTTTCTTTGAAATATATGAGTTTCCAATTCTTTGCAAAAAGTTTAGTTTTCCATATTCTTCCATACCATTTTTTAATAATTTTTTTTAAAAGTATTTACTCTAAAAATATTTTACAACCAATATATACATGAAAATATTGGAAAATAAAAATATAGCAAAATATTGACAAAAATTAAATTAAAATATGTAGGTTAATATGCTTAAAATTAATAACTTAGACTTAATTAAGAATTTATATACAAACTATGATCAAATAAGTTCTAAATTTTTTATTATAAGGAATCCTTGTTTGTGGGACAAGGGATCCTCTCAACACAATAGCTTATAGTTGTAATGTAATTGCATGAAGAGACAAACTCTAATCTAGTTGGGGGATCTCAACTTAATGTATGTAACTTCATTAAAGGATCTCGACTTTTAGTATAGGTAAAAAATGGCATCAACTTAAAGATGGGGATAATCTTATATCTTTCTAATTTCTAAATTTGACTTTATTTTTGAATTTATTTTTATTAATAATAGTTAAAGAGGTAGCATTGCACATCTTAAAAATGTAACCAATAAAGTGTGGGCTACAGTGTATTGAATGTGCCCTTTGATTCATGTGTTCCATTTGCTCAAGATAGTAATGAATTCAATTAATTCATTTATTAACTAATTTTCATATTATGTGAAAATAGAGCTTTCTAACCATGACATTCTATTTTTCTATAAAGTATATAATATATTTTTGTGTTGGGGTGTGTGTATATAAATAGAGAGAGAGTAGTGGGGCGGGGGGTTAGGGGGACTGTGAAATAGATAAGTAATCTGTATACCCTCAAGACTACTCATAAATGGATTCATAGGATGGGAAAAACAACTTAGAAGATTGGGGATTATAAGTTTCCTCCTCAAGGAAAATGAAAGGTAATGGTTCAAATCACATTCCTTCTAAGGAGAAGGCACTTGACTCTCTAGACTTGACCTCATTAGAGAAGCATCTATCAAAGAAACTCAAAGAGTTCATATCCCCAAGGGATCCCTCATCCATGATATGATTAGAGGTCAAATCTGAGAACAAAATAGGCCAATGAGATTTTATAGTAGAGAGGGCATCCAAAACCCCTATGGTACCACTCAAATAAAAAAGAATGGGGAAAGACCAACTATTGGATGAAAGAGGTCTTGGTTTGTTGTTTTAAGAGATTTTGTCCTTATAAAAACAATCTCATAGATTTAATTCAAGCCTACTAGGGAAAATAATGTGAGACGAGGTTTTTCAAGCGAGACTTATTTTTAACTATGTTACCATCCAAGATATAGAAGAACCCAATTACCTAGGGAGTTCCATGGTTTTGGGGTAGCGTAGGCCTCTTCCATGCCCCTTGGTCCCTTGATTTTAATCCAAGAACAATGTTAGTACCATTGAATCCCATTGGGTGTGGCTCTATAACCTCCCCATGCATCTCGATTATGAGGAGACATTAGCTAAACTTAGCAACAACTTGGGAAAATATAATACCCTCGATGGTAGCAATGAAGAAACTAGTCTCTTCACCTTTTCAAGACTCTATTAAAATATTGTTCTAGGAAAAGAGTTACTTGACATTTTTTTCTTTACTGGAAAAGAACTTAATGGAACTAGGACCTTATCTATGAGAGTGTTGCATTCACTACAAATTATGCAAGGACACACATGACTTAATGACATCCTACCAAGGAGACAAGTAGATCCGAACTAATTGCTGCTATGCAAGTAGTTATCAATTATGTATACAATGATAGAAGAAACCAAGGTAATGCAAATGATCATAATCAAGCCTTTAATGTTGAAGATAGAATCGATGTTGGGAAATGTTATTGCCCTTGTACTCAATGCAAAGGGATAAAACATTAGTCAAATGTTGAGAACAACCTAAATGATGCTGTTGTGGATAATGATATTGTGTAATATGTGGCCTCGTGCTCAAACCTAGATGCCTATATTTATGTGGACCCTATATTACGAGAAATTCAGGGGGGTTTAACCATGAAAAAACGACTTATTTGAAGCAAATTACCTTTTAGAGGTTTTGGTACTTGCGGCTAGTGATGTTTTTAGTACGATGACAACAATTATGATGATGGTATAAACCTGAATGAGCTTCTCTTAGTTTTGAGAATAATTTATTCTATACTGAGCATGGCCAACCACATGAAGGTGGAATCTCTCATGCCCCCCCCCCCCACATCACTCTCAATTCCCTAATATCCAATTTGACATGATAAAGAACATGTAACACACTACATAGAAAATGGCATAAAACTTAAAAACATGTAATTAGCCCATATAAGTAAATAATTTAAAGAGAATAAATCATATACAATGTTAGATTCCCAAATGATAAGATAGGAAATAAAACACATAAGACATAAAATATTGGCATGGAAGCTCATTAATTCTCATTAATTAATTGTACATATATACAAGAGAATTGTCCCTTGGGTTTCAGATTCCCAAGTGGACTCTTGGACTCCCAAAGACTCTTGGTCTTTCCTTAATAACTTATTTTCTTTTTTGCACGTGAATGGTGCACAATAATACTAACACCAAGGATTAGGCTCCAACAAATCCCCCCTTAATCTGAAGGGTGTATATGAGTCCAAGAAAAAGAACAGAGCTAAATAACTGGAAGTGGACAGCTACCAACCACTTAACATTTCCATCTTGACACTCCTTTGCCAAGAAATTTAGCTATAAGCTTGCACTGGATTCTGATAAATACAAGTGCTATCTGAAGGGATGGTTTTGGCTGACCATCAACCGAAAGGGTCTAATAGAAGATGAAATATTCTACTATGTGCGTGGTTTAAGGCTGACCACAAACTATGGAACTTGGCAACAACACTCGCTAAGAGGTTATTTGGAACTTGGCATGAAGGCTTAAAGGTTCTGTCTGGAATGGTGGTTTTAGGCTTACCACAAACCAACTGGAGAGCTGAAAATAGGAAGTGAACAACTTCAACTTGCTGAACATTTCCAGCTTGACAATATTTTTCCAAGTTAGCTAGAAGCTTGCACTGGATTCTACTAAATGAAGGTGCTCTCGATACTGGTGGTTTTAGCCGGATGACCACCAACTCTAGAGCTCAAAGGAACATAGCTCTTCACATGGTCGCTTGTTCTAGCTCACTTATAATCGCTCGCTTGTTACTAATGGTCTTCATCCCCCCCTATAACGAACAATGTGAGGAGAGGAGATTCTCATGGTGTCACAACTAGACACAAAATACATGAGTACTCTATGTCATGTTTCTCTTTTGCCTTCAGAATACATCATCTCAGAATTAGGCATCTTTGAATTTGGTGGCCTTCCAAACTCACTGTGGCTCAGGCTCGCTTGATGTGACTTACTTGAGGAAGGCTGTGAGTGTTTGTTGTCAAAGAATAAGGATTTGAAACTTGAATCCTGGAATCATGTCCCCCATGTCAGGTACAAATTAAGAATTAGTACAATAATATGCTGCAAGTTTACTCTTGCAGGTTTCTTCAGCTTCACACACCGATCTGAAGAATGGTTGCGCTTCCCACAATGCTGACAAGGATGAAGACCAAAACACTGATCTTTCATATGGCCAAGTCTATCACACTGTTGGCATTTGGAACTTTAAATAGGTTGTACATATGACACGATTTCACTATTTTCTAACAGTTGATAGGAATCATCTTCAAATAAGGGGTTATTCTAAACAAGCACTAGTTCATAATGTTGATTCCTATGTTGTGGATCTTCCTCTTTTGCTTTCAAATTCCATATTTGATTAATGACCATTTGGAGTGTGTCTTTGGTAATTGTGATTGTGTCGTCTGCAACTGGATGTACTAGAGTATTCAACAACTCTAATGTTTCTTCCGTGTTAGATATATATTCAATCAATTTCACAAATGTAACTACATTAATTCAACCAATTTCATGTAGTAAAACCCTAACCAATTTCATTTTTATTTCCCCTTCATACTTCACTAGGGATTTCGTCTCCCTATATTTGTTTGTGGGATTTGAGGTGGGTGTGATTGATAGAAAGGGAACCCACATACTCACTATGGATCATTGTGACTATTATTGTGCCACGATAGGAGAGATTCATGGGATACGACCGTGTATGAGGCAATTCATCAAGGTGATAACAAATGTCTAAGGAATAATTTCTAGAGTGGAAGTTCTTGCAAAGCATTGGAGAGCCCAATCTAAATATTGAGCTAAGGAGACTACTAAATCTCGTGACCATATCAATGTGGAATAAGAGAAACATATCCTTGATATGAGAGAATGGGAATGGGAATATTGGTGCTCCATATGAATCCTCCAAATGAAATATATAGAACTAGAATCCTTTATCTCAGTGATTAAGGTCTTTCTAGCACAAGTGATCCACATCATCAATCTCCCAACTCCTTAGGACATGATGTTTATATCCCTTAATTGACATGTGAACCCAATAAGAGTCCTCGATGCTAGTCAAGTGGATTAAATAGCCATCTTTCATTTAGGGTTTTAATTATGCTTACGTTAATATATGTTTTGTAAATTTATATTGTTGTTAAGATATTATGTAAAACCACTTCTATAAGTTTTGGAGTAAGGAGGCATGATTTTGTTTTGAAGTCAACTTGTCTAATATGTTGAACCTTTATTTATTTCTTAACTAAATTGTAGATGTTGTACATCTAAGGCCACAACAAGCATTTTGATAATTTAAATAATCAATACACTTTTTTTAAAAATTAAGACATGATGCCATTTGTACAAATCGTTAATGGACCACTGTCAACTTTCCTTATGCTTTATACCCATGGTTATCATTATGGGCTTAATGCAGATCGTGAAGGGATTATTCCTTTGCAATAACATTGATCCTGCCACGTCCAAAAAGGAAAGGAATTTGTCAGAAGTCAATTAACATAAGCCAAGAACAAAAAATAGTACTCATGCGAAATCAATCCTCACACAAAGAGAAGCATTTGAAGGTGAATGTGAAGAAAACAAAATTTCTTTTTTTCTTCCTCTAGTTTCAAATTCTTTTTCTCATAAACATCAATACTAAGCAACCTGGCACTTTTGGGAAAACTATGGATTGATCTTTCATTAGAGAAGATATAGAGGACAACATCTAGGGTATGTTGTTGTGAAAGCTTAAGCAAGTTTAATGTTCCATGCACATCACACTAAACAAGGAAGAAACATTAGTATGCAACCAACCTTAGGAATGAGGGAAGAAGATGCCTCTTCTAGTGTTGTACATCAAATATACAAGCCAATTTACGATAACAATGTACATGAATCATTATGATTTATTGCAAGCTTGATCTAGTTACTAAAACACATGAGAATTTACAAAGGAAAATTGAGAATTTGAAAGGCCAAGCATTTCTATTCATAAACATGGTGAATACCATATGTTGATGCGTCCATTATCGTGGAAACAATTTTTATGTCCCTTCAATAATGATATTTGAATGAGGGTCCCTTTCATGATGGGACTCATTATCATCTAAGATGGGGTGATTAGATGGAGGAGAAAACCATCAACTACATTATTTGGGTGAGATCCTCCAACATATTGGGTGTCACCATCATCCAACATGTGGGTGGTTGAATAAAGGAGTAGAGCCCTCAAATGCATTCCTAAATGAACCTAAACCAAGCTTAATCCTAAACTAAATCGACACCTTAAAGTGATCCTCCTATCACTAACACTACCTACTAGTCATAATCTAAAAAACCTTGCAGCACCACATCTCCATCACCAACGTGCCTCGGTCCAAATTCACTACATGAAAAAGGCCCTGTAGTGGAAGTTATAACGAAGGTTTTTAGTGTTACAATATTAGTCCAAATTGTCAAAAAAACTCCACTACAACCTTCGCCAATGGTATAGGATGTTTTGTTGGAGGCTTTTATGAAATTCTATTATAACTTAAAAAACTCGGTGGTCGGAGGCGTTAATGGAGGTTTTTTAATTGGTGCACTTTGTTGCTATAAGTGAAATGGTGCTGACAAATACTAACTGCGCCGATGAATTTAAATAATCACCGGGGCGCCTCGCAAAATTTAAAGGCATCGGGCTTTATAACATTATATGTGTTTGCACCAGAAGTTGTTCCTAGATTGTTATGGGAACAAGCCTAGTACATATTGGGTTAATATGACTTGATTTGGATTTTAGAAAGTGGATCAACAAGAATGAGAAAGAAAAGAGAAGCAAACTAAACGTAGATCAATGTTCTTCACCATTGGGCATTGAGTCATAAACACACTGCAGATTAAAGGCAATCAAGTTGCATACCAGATAAAAAGCTTATATAAGGATGGCTAGAAGAGTAGAAAAGATAACAAAAAGTAGAACATCCATTCGACAAGGATCCTCTCTGCAAAATGAATGCAAGATACTTAAACAAAGCAGTGATTAGTAGGAAATGTACAGCAAATCCTCTGCTGCTCAAGAATCTATTAATCAAAGGCAAGCATTGATCCTCAAAGTTTGCGTTATGTTCAAGTAAGAAGAGAAAGAAAAATGGAAACAAAGGCTCAATCTGATAGAACAATTTTCATGAATCTTTAATGGCATAAATGTTTACATAACAGGCCCCTCCGAATTACAATGATTACATACAGCTTAAAAATACCTCCTACAGCTCTCTCGAGCTTCAAGACTGAATTCCCCTGTTACCAGCTTTTAAACAATTCTATCAATAAACTAAAAATAGAACAAATCTATGATTTGTGCAAGAAATATGGAACTACTGAGATCAAATGTTTTTGAATTTGTGATCTGGAGTTATTCTTTGATTGATGATCTGACGCCGATCCTCTGCCTCTGGATACTCTGCCATCAAACTTGGAAAACAATTTCTTTCCTTTAATGAAATGATTGTTCAACTCTTGCCTTGAAGTACACTTGGAGATATGGATTTATTCTGCTGATTATTTTCCTTCAAAGTCTGGAACTTAATGTTAATTAGTTTCCTGAACAAGTGGATCGGATCCTTCAAATCTGGAATTGTTCACTAAATCTCTGCGTAGAATTTTCGACGTTCAATAAATGAGGAACTTATTAGCAACACCTCGAAGCATCTCTTTTGTAATATTCTAAAGTAGTTACTTGGAAAAAACGTTCACAATGGCAGAAAGCAGAAAATCATTCCCACGAAAACATCTCATAAGGCCTGTTATAAATGTTACAATAAGCTGCCACAGATGCAAATGCAAGGAATGCAATTGGTTTTGTTGTTCAAAACAACCAATACTGGTCTCAACTTTCTAACATGCATCTTAATCTCTAAAATGATCACTAAAGTGCCCTGTATTTGTTTCTCTTTCCGCCACTATGACTTCTACCTAAACCGCAGATACAAGATTCAAGTTTATGAGAATTCACGAACCCAGTGGCAATTGAACTAGTCATCTCTTAATATTTTCCTTAATATTCATCAGCTTCCAATGCAATATCAGTTGCAGCTTCTTCTTGTCTTATACTACAATTCTTGGAGACGCCAATGAAGTCAATTTTTTAAAGAGACCGCCCACACTAAACTTGATATCTCATATTATGAACTGGGCAATGTAAAGAGCTGAAAGAGAAGATATTTCCAAATGCAAAGATGGCAGTTATGTGGGGGAAAGATTCGAAGCAATTTCATAGCTTACCTACAGAGCCAAAATGTAAGCTTAGGTGTATATCTGAGCAATCCCATTGCGCCATGTGTTGGGTTAATGATAAACACAACTGTTAGTAACCTCCAATTCTTGGTTATCAACTGACTTCACCACCTGCATTTGAATTTGCAATTTGGTGATCAAAGGCATATGGAGCGTTAGCACTTTATTGCTTGGCACTTCCATTCCATCTCAACGCGTAGTGCAAAGCTTTATACCTACTGAGCGCTTTCCCTTTGACATCTATGTATGCATTGCTTGTAACATGGATGATATTTGGCACTTGGAACCCAAACTTGAAAGTCTTGATACTTCATTTATTGACACCGGTCTTGAAATTTGACACTCACCATGTACACTCATATTTATCCCTTCATTAGCGTTTGGACAGAGCACTATCATCCTCGGTGCTTTAGCTGCGTGTGATAGAAGTATCCCACATGTATTGCATACAAAGTATTTCATGTTTTTATAATGACTGATGGTTCCATTATTTTTGGATGCGTAGAGCAATGTTTATACCCCGTAGGCTACCCTTGTGTCTTTTGACATGGATCTCGACTTGAGTGCTTGATGGAGATGCTAGCCCCTCGATGATATGGTTGGAGATTGGGCTCGATGATTAGCTGAACCAAATTTTTATTAAAATAATAAGACTACTAGGGACAGGTTTATCTTTAACACTCAGATACTCGACTTAACACTTGTGGTGAAGGTCTAGGACTAGAGATTTGGGATCTAAGCCCAAAAGCGCTTTTTTTATTAGGCAAGGTTTTTAATAAAAAAATATTAAAACAAAATCAATGATGAAAATTATTTTATAATAATAATTTTTAACCTTTTGTCCCTTAAAAAAACAAAAACAACCTAGCACTGAGAATATAATCAAAGATCATTGGTATAAAAGATAAAGCAATATTGCGGGATAAGCTAAATGATAAACTTGACATAATCACAACAACCTTTAATGCAAAAATCTTTTAATGCAAAAATCTTTTAAGTAATAAGAAATTGGATTTTGATCGATAAAACTTTGAATGCCAAAAGGTGATGACCAACCACAAGATTTAAAGATTTGAGATAAAGAGTGCATACCAGGTTGACTGGGACACTAATGGCTTTGGAAAAATTGTTAGTGGACTTTCCGACAACGAAAATTGGGGTCTTTCTTTACATGCACACTGCCGGAATCTAAAATTTTGATGGGGGTAGATCATGGTACCAACATTTGGTTCCGGATGGGGATGGAGTCCTCCCTGCTGTTGCTTGGTTTTTCAACCAAGCATGTGCAAGGATGCACCTACTAACTAGTAGCAGTAGTCTCAATAAAAATATGTAAAAAACTTTGTTGAATATAAGAAGTAAACAACTAATCTATCATGTGCAAGTAAATAAACTAAATTAAAAAATAGTAAACAGTGCAATTCATAACGAAAATAGGAAATAGAAAATTTGATCTTTTGTACTACCTCAAATGGTAAGGATGGTGAGTTTTGAGAAACTCCAAGGTTGAGCTGCTCCAATGTCCAATGGTCTCTTCTTCTCCAATGCTTCAATGGGGATCTTCAAACTCGAAATGGGAGGCAAGGGCTCTCAAAGGGAATTTGGCAACATAAGGATATGATGAAATGTGGATAAATAATGAGGAGCCCCTATCACCTTTTTATAGTTTTTTGGTGATGGGGAATACCATTATGGTTTAAGGAAACCAATGGTATTGACCAACATGGTTTAGGTCTCTTTTTCCCTCTTTTTCCTTTTTTGAATATTATTCCCTTTTAATTGTTTTTGGGGAATTTTGGACCCTTTTTGAGGGTTTTTTGAGGAAAAATACATATTTTGAGGGGGAAAAGGGGTATTATGGTCTTTTTGGTGGCCTTTTGAAGGTTTTAAAGGCTCAAATGGTGGAAAATGTGGACAAATGGGTCATGTGAATAAGGGAATGAGCTAGTGAGCACTTTTTGGGTGTTAACAAATTGCCCCCTGATGTGTGAGGGAAGGAGCTCATCGTATGGCCGATAGACATCATAGTTCTTTTGTCTTTTTCCTGGGGCTTGGAGAAGAGAAGAAACCGATTAGAGATTGGAACAACGGTCCCTTGGAAGCTGCAAAAACTGAAAAAATACATGGCCTAAAAAATGAATGAGGAATAATCTCTGATAATGGACGAGGCGGGCATACCCATGCTCGTATCAAGACATATACATAACAAGTAGGCCCAAGAAGGGGGACCTGAATAACACACAAAAATCTGTTGGTACATCATAATGGTCCAAAGGGGACATAATGCTGGGATGTACTCATGGTCATACCATGACCGATCTTAATAATTGATACACTGGAAAGGAGCAACAACCATTCTGAATAAGGTTTCAGAAGGGTTGACGAACTGCTGGAGCTGAAGGTGTCCAACATATGTAGGGACTCAATTAGACTCTCAAATGTGGTAGATTCAGTAAATGAGGAGTATATGTAACTATATACTCGAGGGAGTATAAAACTGGGGTACATCTGAAAACTGTCGCCAAGCGCAACCCGGATATCCACAGGAATGTGTATCTGGTTGTTTTCTCAATTAGACTCTCAAATGTAGTAGAGTCAGGTGATATCCGGAGTCTTCAACAAATAAATGAAAGGGTCGATACCCTGTACGAGTCTCAACGATGCGATCAAGGTGTTGAAGTCAAGCATGTGAGAAACAATCATTTGGAGAGGCACTGAGGACTCCTTTCAAAATGATCCATAGGAACTCATCACTAATGGTGATGAGTCCAAGGCATAGGGACCTCTGGGTCTATCCTCTGGAATAGATTTGGTTGGCGTCGACAGAGGGAGACCGACAACTACCAAGGCAATGATGTTTCCTTAATAGGAATGCGAGGTGTACAACTGAAGTGTGATAGAACTGATGGTAGGACTGACATACTGTGGGGATGGGGAATAACTGGGCTCATAGAGTGGGTGGACTCAAACTTCCTTTGTTCAGAGCATGATGACATGCTTGACCTGGCAGCATAGGAAACTGACTTTTAGGTGTGAGGTTCGTATCTTAAGGGATCGGGGGTATGTATTGCAAACTGGAGTGACTCTGGGGGGACAAGCTGATGGATGCTATTGGGAGACTCTCAGGGTGACATACTGCAGAATACTCTGAACAAAGGCGACCATAATGGGGAAGCTGCCATATGAGTAGACATGCTCTGTTGTGGCGCCGAAAAGCACCGTTGGGTCCGTCTTTGTAGTTTTAATAAGCTCCAAGAAGGGATAAAAGTTTGCTCTGAAATGGTACTGTCCTGTGGATTTATGCGAGCCCAGGACTGTTCATGCTCGTGAGTGCTTTCATTTTTAAGGAGTTTGAAAACGATAAGAAGACTCTAAATTGGTGGAGGAGTACCATCCTGTGGATTTGTACGAGCCCAAGACAGTAATTGCTTGTGGTTTCTTTCAATTTTAGAGAGTCTAATTGAGTGGTACGTAGACTCTATTGGTGTTCTTTTTCGTATGTTAGTCTCCAAGGCCCGAAAAAGCATAAAATGATGCAAATGGAGAACCCTTCTAGCCGATGTGACCAGAGTATTCCTTTTTCGTAATTAGTCTACAAGGTCCGGAAAAGGGGTAAAATTATACCAGGTAGACACCCTTTCAGATACTTTTAGCGAGCATGAAAGGAAGCAAGATTGCTCGACGATCTTTTCATTGTTTTAGGAGTCAGAAAAGAGTTTAACAGAAACTCCCTCAGTGTCTTTTTCGTAAAGGAATTGCTCGGCCCGAAAAAGGGATAAAATTATACCGAACAAAAAGGTATTGGTGAGAGCGAGGAATGATCTCGAGCATCGTCGGGAGCGTAGAAAACTGAATCCGGCGGTGTGAGAAATGTTTTAAAAAGGGGTAGTGGCTGATGTGGCACTTAAACCGAGGCAATGAGGGGTATTTTGAAAAAATGCCCGAAAATGATGGTGGTGAGAGAGAGAAATGATCTCAAGCATCATCATGAGCATGGAAAAATAAATCCAGTGATATAAAAATTGTCAAAAATGGACAACGTCCGATGTGGCACGCAAACCGAGGCAACGAGTGTGTGTGAAAAAATGTCCGAAAAAATCTGGTGGTGAGAGCGAGAAATGATCTCAAGCATCATCACAGGCATAGAAATATGAATCTAGCGGTGCAAATGGTGCAAAAAATGGAGGTCATAATGACTCTAGAATGGTCAAAGGAAAAAACTAGGTTAAAAAATGGCTACAAACAAAGGTGAACCCACCAAGCCAGGGATGCAGTGGTGGGGAGAAATGATGACCCGCGGGGGAAGAATACTAGGTGTATAAAATAAAATAAAATATACAAGTGACACGTGACCTAAAAATTGGTTGAGATCACGCATGTGAAAAAGTGAGCAGGGTTAATGACCTACCCCCATGCTATGTGTATGGGGTTTGTGATTGTGGATCACATATGTATTGGTTTGAACAATGGGATCATTGAAATACTGATATAGGTGTGATGGGGAAGGTTCAAAATGATTGATCATGCCCCCTATCCCAGGGTTGAGGTAATCTATTATGCCCCCTAAATCAGAGGTGTCAATGCGGTGCAGATGTTGTCTTAGAGAGGGATCAACAGGGCATTGACCAACTGCTGGCGTGGGGGTGTACCATGAGGCTGTGGGCCGTGGTGGCATACTGAAGTGATGATATGATGATGGGGGATTCCACTTGCGGGGTGGATTCCCCCAATATCACCGACGAGATTGACGATGATGATGAGCAGGCAAGGTTTTGGGCCTGCCCCCATGCCGTGGACATGTGGTTTCCTCGTTGATTTGAAAAGGTTGAAAATGTGGGTCGGAGAGATCAGTGGAAGGGGCCGACCGGACAGAGGGGTCTCCAGTGGAAACCGTGTAAATGGTGTTAATTTCTTTCGAGGAGGAAGATTTTGGGGGATATATTTCCTCAATGAGAAGAGGGGATATCTCTAAGTCGACATTATTCAATTCGTATAGAGCTGCACTATAATCTGGTAGATTAGGGAAGTGATGTGAGTATTGATGGGTTGCACCAGTTGTAAAATGACATTCGGTGTCGGGGGAGGGGTTGGGGCAGGTAGGTACCACACAGGTAGTCCTAATGTTAATCCTGGGAGATTAAGTGTAGCCATGACTGGTGTGTTGATGGCGCCTGAAGGGGGAAATAAAAATGGGATAGTATGAATTGGTGTGGCTCCCACGTGATTTGGCACTGAGGGTGGTTGCGGGAGTAAATGGGGTTGTTGGTTTGGTACCTGTGTGTTATGCGAGAGGGTGCACAAATCAAATATATCGGTTATATTCAAAGGGGGTGGGATGGATTGGAATGTGGAAGTCATAGGTGATTTCGAGTATAATCCGGGTCTGACTGTGGAGACGAACGATGTAGGTGCATTCTGAACTGGTTGTTCAATCATAGGGAGAACATTTTTAGGTGCAATGGGGGCGTATTGGTTTCGACGCGTTTGGAGATTCATGTCAGGCGATGACATCATTAGGACATAATGAGTACTTGAATCCATCAGTTGGTTTGTGTGTGCAGCGTATGTGATTTTCTATTGTGGTGCTGTGGTTCCTTGAGGAGGATCCAACGGACGAGTGTTCGCCACTCCTTGTGTGGGAAAAGGATTCTGCATCACCATGGGTTGTGGTTGAGGAGGTGGCGCTAGTTGTGCCACGTGCCTTTGGCGTTGGGCGTCATCAGTCCACAGTTGGCGCGCTCACTCCAAATGGGGGAAAGTGTATGTGTAATGGTCGTATACCCCGCATATAGAACATGGGTGGTTTGTTCGTAAATTGGGGTTCTTACCCTGTTTCGGTGGTCGATCAGGGTTTTGGTTGGCGGGGGTAGCGTTGTTGTTGTTTGGAGGATAAGTCTGAGCGACTAGAAGTTGTGGTGCAGCAAGTGCTGCCTGTGGTGGGTAATAAGCTGATTGGGCTTGTGGGTGAACTAGAGTCTGATTGGCCTGCTGGTTATAATATGGAGGTGGTGCATAAGATGATGGTGCTTTCCCATAACACTGCGGTGGACATGAGGGTCCATGAGTGTGGTGGGTGTGCATTACTGGAGCATACGAAGTTGTAGCTCTAGAATGAGATGTAGCCCTAGAAAGGTCTGGGGCGTTGTTTGTACTCATCATGGTGAAAGGTTTGTTATGTACCATATCCTGTCCGATGATACCGTCGGCGGCATGGGATGCCCCCGACGCGTCACTCCGGGATGGATCGCCGCACGGGGCATCAGGTAATATTGTGTATAAATATTCAGATTGGGCATATATGAGGTCGAACTACTGAGCTTTTAAAATGGAGTCTTCTTCCGACCGAGGTCATTCATAAGCTACATCTTTAGCTATGAGAGGCAGGAGTGATTTCAGGAACCAATCTAGGAAGATACGATCGTCTAGTTTGATCTTGCAGAGACTACATCGTTTACGCCACTCATGGATGTGATCTGTGATATGGGTGGCCGTATTCTGTCTACAAGACAGTAAGATTTCTACTCCTGCATCATAGCATACAGGTAGTTGAAAGAACCGTAGGAAAGTTGAGGCGAGGGATGTAAACGTGGGGTGCGTCCCATGTGGTTGCTCAATATACCATTTGGCTGCAGAGCCAATGAAAGTTCTTTGTAAAAGTCAAATAGAATAGAATCATCGACTATGGAGTTTGAGGAACACCATAGGTGAAACGATATGATATGGTTTTGGGGGTCTTCCCTAGCCTTTCCTTCAAACTTTGGGATGTCTAATAAGAGCTTTGTGGGCATGGAGGGCCAAGTAGGGTTATGTCTAATGGGATCATTTGTTAGCCTTTCCAAGTTGGGTAGGTTAAGGCTAGCCATAAATGGCAAACTGGCGGAGGGCTATGACGTTGTCATGGGGGCATAAGTGCTAGTGGTAGCGTTATGTATTTGGCCACTGCCCCCTAGGGGGCTATTAGTCATGGGAGGTATGTGCCCTCCACCCATAAGAGTGTGGGAGGGGCCTGCGCTACCAAGTGCAACGAGAGTCACAGATGGGTTGGGAAGATGTCCAAGAGGTGTTGGAATCTAAGTGGTAGCGGGGATAGTAGGTATAGTTCCCATAGTGGGCATGCCTAGGTTAGGTGTGGGTCCTGTATTGGGCAGGGGTCCCATGTTAGGCATACCTAAGGGAGTTGTTGTAGTAGTGGCCAATGTGGTGGCCATTATGGTGGAGGGTGTGGTGGATGTTCCACCAACAGTTCCTGTGAAGAAGGAGTCAAAATGTGACCCAGCCATGGGGCTAGTGGGTGTTGTGTATGTAGGATGTTCAGATTCTTCCTTAGAGTCAGATGTGAAATGAGGTGCGTCAGAATTGGATGACGGGGCTCTACGTTGATGACGTGTAGAGTCGAGTGACAGTGCTCTTCATCTATGACGAGTGGTGTCAAGTGAACCGTATTGTGGGGGTTCACCCCGGAAATATCGAAAACGTCTCGGGGTGTTGATGTATATGTAACTTCGGAATGTATTTCATCTATATATTATTGTACTCCTATAGAGATGTATTATTCCTCTATATGGAAGTGTCATCATTTGTATTAACAAGTGTCGCAAGTGGTGTAGCTTGCTGATGGGTTATTAGACCACCTAGTAGAGGGGTCGGCCCGATATAATGTAACCTGGGGTTATTAGGCCGATTTAGACAAGTCGGCCCCATAAGTTTATTAGGCAGCACACGACAAGTATAAATAGAGATCAGGAGATCTCTATTTCATTCATCTCATTACTCACTCTTCTATCACTCGGAAAGTGGCGCACATGTGAGGAGGAGGATCAACATCTAGGAGAAGACTATCTCTTGTACTTTGGTTGTATCATTGCTCTCTCTATCTCTGAGGAAGTTGTGGGGTTTTTCACCTTTATGGTTTTCCCCAGTGAAACTCTATGTGTCCATTGTCTTATGTGATTGTTTGATATTCTTGATACATGCTTGATATGATTGATATGTTGTACATGTTATTCTCTCAGTAAAGATCCTAGAGTATATTGAATTAATGCTCAAAAATTGACATGGTATCAGAGCTAGCCTGAGAAGAAGACATTGTGCAATGGCGAAAACTAGGGTTTCTTGTTTATTGGGTTTCTCTCCACATATTTTGGAAAAGCAGTAAGGTAGATTGACTCTACTCATCAAGGAGAATCTATGTGTCTAATCAGAATTCAATTCTAAGCACTTTTAGTTTTGTCCCTAAAACTTAGGGTTTCCTCAAAAATAGGAATTTCTGAAATCTAAAGACATAGCTGGAAGCTCCTTGGAAAAATCGAAGTTTAGAGCTTTGGATCGAGATTTTTGGTTGGGTGAAGCTCCAGGAAACTCAAACCCTAATTCAGGGTCATCCCTAGTGAATCCGAGAGATTGAAAAGCATTTCTGAAGGGTGAATCTTTGCAATTTTCAAATTCTAAATATACCAGGCTGATCAGCTCATCAAGGCGCATCTTTCTATCCTTTCAGAATTTTGAAATTCACATTTTGAATTTTTAGGGTTTCTCTGACAAACCCTAATCCGGGACCAGATCCATTTTTCAGCAAATCAAGTGGTAAGACCTATATCTTTTCTATTTCCATTTTAAGTACTCTTTAAAGATGTCTCACCACACCAAGCTTGAAGATAAGCTTGAAGGGGCTGATAACTTCCGAGCATGAAAGTATAGGATTGGGTTAATCCTGGAAGAAAATGAGTTGGACTCTTACATAAGCTCTGAGGTCCCTGTCCCAGAGGGAGAAGAGGCTAAAGCCCTCCACAAGAAGAACTTGGTCAAGGAAAAGAGGATCATTGCTGATTCTATCAAAGACCATCTCATCCCACACGTGTCATCTCTAAAGACACCCAAAGAGATGTTTGATTCCCTGACCAAGCTATTTGAAGGGAAGAACATAAATCGAAAGATGACCCTGCGAAACCCATTGAAAGGGGTAAAGCTTCAAAATGGAGAAACCATTCAATCTTATTTTTCTAAGGTCTCCCAGATCAAGGAACAACTCGAAGATGTGGATGAAATTGTGGACAATGGTGAAGTTGTCATGACCACACTGAATGGGCTACCTAGGTCATGGGATTCCTTTATCCAAGGAATCTGTGCAAGAAATAAGTTGGTATCCTTCAACAAACTGTGGGAGGAATGCTCATAAGAAGAAGCAAGGCTTGTGGCACGAGAAGAAAAGATGGGGAATGAAGATCAAGCTCTCACAGCACACACCAAGAAAGGAAAGTTCAAGAGGGAGCCATCCCATCACAAGAAGAAATCTTCTCACCCATACCACAAAGAAAAGAAAGATCTGAGGTGCTTCAATTGTAATGAGAAAGGACACTTTGCCTCAGAATGTCCCAAGAAAAGAAAAGAAGATACCAACAACTTCAACAAGAAGAAGAAGAACATCAAAAGAAGATATCATGCTCATGCTGCTGAGGATGATGAACCTCCCAGGAAGAAAGCTAGAGCAGAAAGAGATGTCTCATCTAGTGACGATGAATATGTTTTAATCTCAGCCCTCACATGTACTATTTCTCATTGTTGTAATGATTGGTTAATTGATAGTGGGGCTTCTAAACACATGACTGGGTTTAAAGAATCTTTTGTAAATTTATCTGAACATGAATCACCCCATAAGGTGAAACTTGGGGATGATTATCAATACCCTATCAAAGGAAGTGGGGAAGCCTCCTACAACCTAGACTCTGGAAAGTCTTTGAAGATGAAAGATGTGTTATTTGTACATGGGATCAAGAAGAACCTACTCTCCATCTATGCATTGGATGCAAAGGGCATGAGGGTTGCATTTGTAGATGGCCAAGTCCTAATGTGGCCAAAAGGTAAAACTATTGATGATGCAGTGATGATTGGAGAGCAAGCGGGAAGATTGTACAAATTGAAGGGACAACCTGAACATGCCATGGTACATGAATCCATGGAGCCAAGTGAACGTTTGCATCGAAGGCTTGCACATGTGCACTACAGAGCACTACCAATTGCAAGCAAAGTTGTAGAAGGTCTTCGTGAAATCAAGTCAAAGCATGAAGGAGTTTGCAAAGGATGTGCAAAAGGAAATAACATTACGAAGGAATTTCCAAGCAGTGAAAGCAAAGCAAAAGGGATCTTGGAAATTATCCACTCCGATGTATGCGGTCCAATGTCATCTAGCTCTCTGAGTGTGTATGTATACTATGTCTCTTTCATTGATTATTTCTCTAGGAAGACTTGGGTTTACTTCTTGAAGAACAAAGATGAAGTATTTGATAAGTTCAAGGAATTCAAAGCCTTGATGGAGAATCAAACTGACAAGAAGATCAAGACATTTAGATCTGACAATGGCGGAGAATTCACTTCAGGTGATTTCAAGAAACTATGCAGTGATTCAGGGATTAAGAGGGAGTTGATTGCTCCCTACAATCCTCAACATAATGGAGTTGCAGAAAGAAAGAATAGAACAATCATGGAGGTAGCTTGGGCAATGCTACATGACCAGGATCTGCCTATGCATCTATGGGCAGAAGCAACTAGGACAACTATATATGTGCAGAACAGAACACCTCACAAGATATTGGTCAACAAGACACCAGAAGAAGTCTTCACTAGTAAGAAACCTGAGGTCAGCCATCTCAGGATATTTGGTTGTCCAATATATACACATGTTCCAAAGGAAAAGAGGACAAAGCTAGATCCTTCAGGAAAGAAGGGTATCTTTGTGGGGTACAGTGAAAGCTCGAAGGCTTACAGAATATACTTTCCAGGGTTCAAGAAGATTGATGTCAGCAGAGATGTAACATTTGATGAAGACTTAGCTTTCATCAAGTCAAGGAAGGAATCTGTTGAAGATCATGAAGAACCAAAGGAAACCAGATTTCAAGATACCACCATGACTTAAGCAAATCTAGAATCAGATTGAGAAATTGAAGATCCACAAGAACCTATAGATCCACCTCGTGAGAAGGACTCTCACAACAGGAAACCTGCATGAGCTAGAGAGCTCATTCAAGATGCAGAAATGTATGGCATTCCAGAAGAAGAACATAGAGCAAGGAAGAGAACTAGATCTCACACCAGTTATGTTTCCTTACTCTGTGACATTATGAACAAAGAACCTTCCAGTTATGAAGAAGCAGCGGAAAGGAAAGAATGGAAGGATGCCATGGTCGAAGAGTATCAGTCGATCATGAAGAATGATGTTTGGGATGTAGTTCCAAGACCTAAAGGGAAGTCAGTTGTGACTTCCAAGTGGATCTACAAGATCAATCATGCTGTAGATGGCAGTATAGAGAAATACAAAGCGAGATTTGTAGCTCGTGGCTTCTCCCAGAAAGAAGGGATTGATTACAAAGAAACTTTTGCTCCTGTAGCCAGGTACACTTCCATTAGATCAGTACTTGCTCTGGCAGCAGTGATGAAATGGAAGATACACCAGATGGATGTCAAGACAACTTTCTTGAATGGTGTAGTCGAAGAGGAAGTGTATGTGGAGCAGCCACTTGGTTTTGAGACACATGACAGAGAGTCATATGTGTGCAAGTTGAAGAAAGACTTGTATGGCTTGAAGCAAGCTTCTAGGACTTGGTATGGTAGGATGGACAACTTTATATCCAGTTTGGGCTTTACCAAGAGTAAAGAAGATTCCAACCTTTACTACAAGGTTGAGGAAGGCAATCCAGTGATACTACTTCTATATGTGGATGACTTGTTTTTTACAGGAGAAGATAGTTTGATTGTTGATACCAAGAGGAAGCTTGCTGTTGAGTTCGAGATGAAGGACTTGGGGATGATGCACTATTTTCTAGGCATGGAGGTGTGGCAGAGTGTAGATGGGATCTTCCTTGGACAAGGGAAGTATGCAGTAGATATCCTAAAGAGGTTCAGAATGATGGACTGCAAGGCCATGGCCACACCTATGGCATCCAACCTGAAGCTTCTGTGTGATGCTTCATCTGATCCGGTTGATGTCACTATGTATCGTCAAATGATTGGGTCCTTGATGTACCTGACGAACACGAGACTAGATATTTGCTTTGCGGTGAACACATTGAGTCAGTTCCTGACAGATCCGAGGAGTGTTCACCTGGTTGCTGTAAAGCATATTCTGAGGTACCTGAAGGGTACGGTTGATTATGGGCTCAAGTATGATGCGAATCAAAGGTTTAACCTGTAGGGTTATGTTGATTCAGATTGGGCAGGCAATGCTATAGATAGGAAGAGCACATCTAGGTGCTACTTCAGTATGGGATCAGATGTGATCTCTTGGTTTAGCAGGAAGCAGTCTTGCGTAGCACTGAGTACAACCGAGGTAGAGTATGTTGCAACTTGTTCGGCTAGTTGTGAGGCAGTATGGCTCCGAAAGCTACTGTCTGAGTTATTTGATCTCCCGCTGGAAGCTACTGGTATCTATTGTGACAACCAAAGTTGTGTGAAGCTGTCTGAGAACCCAGTGTTTCACGACAGGTCGAAACACATTGAGATCAAATATCACTATATTAGGGATATGGTGCAGAGAGGAGCAGTGAAGCTCCTGTATATTGCGACGGATGAGCAAGTTGTAGATGTGTTGACGAAACCACTAGCCATAGTGAAGTTTGAGTACTTCAGAGAGAGGCTTGGTGTTCTTCAGATTGACAACACTTCGAGGAAGAAGTGATGGACACATTTGCTGGAGCCATTCCAAGCATGGTGAGAGGAGGATCCTTCCCATGGCTGTGGGTGTAAGTGCTAGATGATGAGCATCAGGATGATGCTCCAGTTACTGCTCTGTAAATGCATCAGATGGATGCATGATATGTATCAGGTGGATACAGCGTATGATCAGGTGGATCATGTATGAGATATGTATCAAGTAGATACTATGTATGATCAGGATGATCATGGATGATGAGGTTCAGGATGTTTCTCCAGATGATATGCATCAGGACGGTGCAGTGATGATGATCAGTATGATCATGAGCATCAGGATGATGCTTCGTACGATGATGATCAGTTGGATCATGAGTATCAGGTTGATAGTTGGAGGTCAGAGATGATATGTGGCAGGTTGTGCAAGTAGCATGTAATCAGTCCTCAGAGATCCGATAGGTTGAGCTGTGTGCTCGTAATCAGTCCTGGGATGAGGTATTTCTATGTAGTATGTAATCAGTCCTCAAGATCCGATAGGTTGAGATGTGTGCTCGTAATCAGTCCTGGGATGAGGTATTACTACAGAGACATGTAATCCGTCTTGGAGATCCGAGAGGTTGAGTTGTGTGCTCGTAATAAGTCCTGGGATGCTCTTTTGAGATCTTACCGGTCGTGCTGCGGCACATAAATGTTCCTGGGATGCTCTTTAAAGGTATTGTCTATTCACATGTAATCAGTCCTGGAGATTCGATAGGTTGAGCTGTGTGCTCATAATAAGTCCTGGGATGCTCTTTAGATATCTTTCCGGTCGTGTCGCGGCACATAAATGTTCATGGGATTCTCTTTAAAGGTATTGTGAAGGGGATGCATGTAATCAGTCCTTGGAGATCTTGCCGGTCATGCTTAGGAACATAAATGTTCCTGGGATGCTCTTGTCAGGTATTGCATCAGCACATAAAATCAGTCCTGAGAGACCACCTCTATCAGACCGTTCATACAGATGATGAAGACCTACAGGTAGTGGGCCTACATCCAGTATGAAAAAGGACTGGCTCTGTAGAACTTCCTATGACGAGTAGATTCAGAGATTGATTGAGATAGCAGCAACAGTGACGATAACGATGATTTGCTGATGATGATCTAGAGAAGAAGACTTGTGCCTACATATCTGTGTGGAGAAATACCTTCCTAGTTAAGAGGGAGTGTTGATGTGTATGTAACTTCGGAATGTATTTCATCTATATATTATTGTACTCCTATAGAGATGTATTATTCCTCTATACGGAAGTGTCTTCATTTGTATTGACAAGTGTTGCAAGTGGTGTAACTTGTTGATGGGTTATTAGACCACCTAGTAGAGGGGTCGACCCGATATAATGTAACCTGGGGTGATTAGGCTGAGTTAGACAAGTTGGCCCCATATGTTTATTAGGCAGCACAGGACAAGTATAAATAGAGATCGGGAGATCTCTATTTCATTCATCTCATTACTCACTCTTCTATCACTTAGAAAGTGGCGCACATGTGAGGAGGAGGATCAACATCTAGGAGAAGACTATCTCTTGTACTTTGGTTGTATCATTGCTCTCTCTATCTCTGAGGAAGTTGTGGGGTTTTTCACCTTTATGGTTTTCCCCAGTGAAACTCTGTGTGTCCATTGTCTTATGTGATTGTTTGATATGCTTGATACATGCTTGATACGATTGATATGATGTACATGTTATTCTCTCAGTAAAGATCCTAGAGTATATTGAATTAATGCTAAAAAATTAACACGGGGACTCAATGGTGACAGTTGTGAATTAAATCTACTAGGTGGTGGTGAGTGGAAAGCTCTAAAGCCCTAATGCAACTGTGCGTGCAAGAGGGGAGCGTAAAAAATAATGGCACTCAGGCCAAAAACCAACCTCAAAACACTTACTATAACAGTTGTACTATAGTAAGTGGAGTAATACAAAAATGTTGTCAGAAAACCAACATGCAAACAACTCCTAAAAATAGAAAAAGGTGTACTTGCTGACCAAAGGGAGGTAATGGAGCATGCAAACACCTAACTAAAAAGTATTATGACTCAACAAGATATATCCTCTGCAAGGTGATGAAATCCAAGTCAGAAAATATAAATTGTAGAATCAAAGGCTAGATATCCCCCTACCGGGAGGGATACCGGGTAGTCAATCCTAGAAAATGGGCCACTAAGATACCCTGTTCATGACACGTTCAGTTGGGTGAATCTACAGCTCTTGTTCTATCACCGTTGTAATCCCACAAGGGTGGTACAATGAGAACAACGACTAAGTATCCTTCAGTGACTAAATGGATTGCGGTATTCCACTCAGGCCTCTGGAACCAGTCTGGCTACTTCAACCCTCCTAAGGGAGAGGCCTTCTTAACGAATTGGATTTAAACCGTGTCAACAAATAATAAGGGATTTTGGTACCCTAAATGTCAACCACTATGTCTCAACATGTTAGTGAGTGAGGGGTGTTATTTGGATACTTATCCCCTCAGTCCTACCTAACTACAATATTTTTTTTGTGTTCCCCAAATGGGGTTAGAATGTTGGTTGAGTTAAGAGAATTTTAAGGCTCACTTGAAATTATTGTGACAGATTGTGCGATTGTGTGGTTGTATACCAAAACAATTTGCCTTGCATGGGCGATTTAATCACAAACTAAAATAATGATTTCAAATTGCAAAAAATGAAAGACACTTTCAAATGTAAATGCTTGTTTCAAAAACTATGGATTTTTCAAATTTTTTTATGTAAAGCAAATAACATATGTAGAAATAAATGGATTTCTAAAGCCTTTGTTGGGAAAAATATTGAGCAATTCAGAAATATGATTCTAACTTTGCAAAGTATGAAACTTACAACCCGAAAAATACTTAACAAATCTTTCTTTCACTTAACTGAAAATTTTCAAAAAGATTAGTAAAGCAAATAACAGAATATAAATTTATAATGCTGCAATAATAAAACACTATGCTGTCAAAAAATTGCAGAAAATAAGGCTGTAAAAATGGGCTGAATGGGAAAAAACTGGGGAAAAAATGGGCCGAACGAAACAAGAAATATCACGACTGTGAGGCGAAAAGCCGCGATGTGAATCGCAACAATATGGGAAAAAGCCGCGATGTGGATCGCGACGATGTGGGGAAAAACCGCGATGTGCAGTGCGGAAAAAGGTTGAACAGCCACGATGGACTGCGCGGGAAAAAGCCGAACAGCCAAGATGGGCCGCGCAGAAAAAGGCCGAACAGCCGTGATGGACTGCGCGGGAAAAAGCCGGACAGTCGAGATGGGCCGCGCGGAAAAAAGCTGAACAACCGCTATGGGTCGCACAGAAAAAATTCAAACAGGCGCGATGAGCCACACGGGAAATAGGCGCGAGGGCACGATGCGCAGCACGACTGTGAGTCCGAAAGCCGCGATGTACGGACGAAAAACAGTCGCCAAAAAATGAACCCAAAAATTGAAATTTTGGGTTGTTTTGGGCTGCAGAAACGGCCAATGGCTAGGGCAGCTATCAAGAAGCTGACTAGTATGGAAGATCTACAGTTTTAAATGGAAAAAATGATTAAAATATAAATCTAAATCAAATATTTAAAGTTCAAAAATTAGCGGAGTCGCCAAAAACTGTTGCTTGGTTTTTCAACCAAGCATGTGCAAGGATGCACCTACTAACTAGTAGCAGCAGTCTCAATAAAAATATGTAAAAAAATTTGCTGAATATAAGAAGTAAACAACTAATCTATCATGTGCAAGTAAATAAACTAAATTAAAAATAGTAAACAATGCGATTCATAACGAAAATGGGAAATAGAAAATTTGATCTTTTGTATTACCTCAAATGGTGAAGATGGTGAGTTTTGAGCAACTCCAACATTGAGTTGCTCCAATGTCCAATGGTCTCTTCTTCTCTAATGCTTCAATGGGGATCTTCAAACTCGAAATGGGAGGCAAGGGCTCTCAAAGAGAATTTGGCAGCATAAGGATATGATGAAATGTGGATAAATAATGAGGAGCCCCTATCACCTTTTTATAGTTTTTTGGTGATGGGGAATACCATTATGGTTTAAGGAAACCAATGGTATTGACCAACATGGTTTAGGTCTCTTTTTTCCTCTTTTTCTCTTTTTGAATATTATTCCCTTTTAATTGTTTTTGGGGAATTTTGGACCATTTTTTAGGGTTTTTTGTGTTTTTTGAGGAAAAATACATATTTTGAGGGGGAAAATGGGTATTATGGTCTTTTTGGTGACCTTTTGAAGGTTTTAGAAGCTCAAATGGTGGAAAAAGTGAACAAATGGGTCATGTGAATAAGGGAATGAGCTAGTGAGCACTTTTTGGGTGTTAACACCTGCGAGGCTCCAAGAACCTCTGTAGTTCCAATGGCCTTATTCCATTCATGCCTGCAAACTGTATCCATGTTCTTGATGCACTGAGAGCAGCTTTGGATATTTATTGAAAATTGAGAAATTTTCATACTGCAAACCAAATGAAAACTGGAAAACAAATGCTCACATACTGAGCTTATTCATGAAGAATCCTACTCTAATCAACTATGCTACTGCTTGATCAAATAAATTCATGCTGCCAATGAAGCCATGCAATAAAATTATTAACTAGTGAAACTCTTGATCTGGATCGGACAAATGAAGGAACCCATGGCATACAACAATGCAGTTTGAAAAGACAACAGAACCAACATTCACTTGACAAGAATGATTTGACATCTGTGCTGCTCAAAGACTCCAGATAATCAACAATAGGGTCATGAAATCCATAAAGAAATACCTCTTCCTGATGTTGTTCCAGCTGGAGATTAGATTGTTTCTGCATATTCTCTTCTTCATGATTGCTGCTATTTTCATCTGTCTAAAATCTGAAAGTTGCTGCGGGCTGGCTTCACTGATTTCAAGTGCCATCTGACTAAAAAACAGGTGATCCTCGTGATTTGTAGCTAGAGCAAACAGATCCTCAGATTCATAATAATCAGAAACAATTATAGTAGGTGAAATTTCAACATCCCGATTATCCACTTCTATTTCATCTTCGTGGGAAAGCATATCATTTTGAAGAGTATCAACTTCTTGATCATCATGAAAAATCTCTTCTACTACAATATACTCTTCAACACACAAGGATCTTTTATGACTATTAGATCCTTTACACAGCAAATCAAACTCATGACAACATTATGGATAAAGGAAGTCAACTGCAATTTTTTCTTTACAAAACAAATGAAAGGCTGCATGAAATTGTCTCAGTGAAGTAATACAAGCAATCAGGAGTGATCTACCCCAATCTCAAGCCGCTCCATCTAAAGAGTATCTAAACAACTTAATCAATACATCTTCATGTACAACTTTCAGCTTAAGCATACACTCGTCAAAATCTAATAAAAAAACAACTGGCACTTCCCAATCCTCTCCTCTAAACCCAAGAAGGAAGCCTTCCCATTCACTTCTATTAGGCACGAGATTTGGAAAACCAGGTATATTTGTGAAATCACAAAATGCATACCTTTGAGCAAGAATCTTGTCCATTTCAAACTAGTGAAATCGCTCATAGATTCATCTGTAATGAAGTTGGAGTCGCTAGGTAGAAAATTGCAGTCAAACCTTGTGTCCTGCTCCTGTCTACCATCAAGATCTAGATCTGTTCTTTGACTTTTGTTGCATTTTGAAAATTGAACGATGCGGTCACGATATAATGGTGCAACAGTACGTTTATGGAGAAAGCACTAGTGCATAATAATAGCAAAGCACTAGGGCATGCAACGAGTATTTTGTTGCCCCGATGTGCGTTTGGTTTAAAAAGCATTGGTGCTACATATACTAGAACACACCGGTGTGAATAAAACAAGCAAACGCACCGATATTCATTTTCTCTTTGATGAATAGTGACTAGTGACATTGCACTAGAATATCTATATTTTATTTTTATTTTTTTTAATTCCATTATTCATCAGGAATTGAAATATTTTTTATAATAGTATTCATATAATTTTAATTTTAATTATTGCGTTTGGATATGATGTTTGGATTAATTTATTATATCATAAATTTTCAAAGTTTTGCTTCTATTGTAATATTTAGTCATCCATATATTTAATCAAGGATGTAATATTTCACGACATTGAACAATGCAATAGAATAAGAAAATTTATTTTATTATATATGAATAAGAGGCCATTTTTCATACAAAATGGGACAACATAAAGTCCACAATAATCAAAATGTCAACATGCATGTAATTGTTACATGTATCGATAACCCATTGCCTTTCAATTTGGACACTATGTCCAACACATTATACAAAATGTTTGATTTTTACATACAATTAATTTGAAATATACAATGACTTGCATTAACATCCATTTATATCGATCATCATTCTCCACTAGGATTGTTGTTAGTGCTCGAGCCCCTTGCATGACTTGGATTATTTGGCCAGATGCTTTGTTGATTGTCTTGATTGTTTTCCTCTTCCTCAACTTCCATCTATAAGCATAAAAATAAAGTGTAATGAGTGTATCTACATTGGTGGGAATAATGAAAAATATATAATAAAAAAATATACATGAATGTAAATTTTGCAAAGCGACGTGCCATAGAAAGAATTGAGTTTTGAATGATACACATTCAGTCAAAACCAAATCTCATGCCTTCTCTTGACAACTCTTCTATTTTCTCCACTCCATACTTTGTTTCCTCCAAGTTTTATACCCCATAACAAATCATGGATTTAATATAAATGATTTTTTTTGTTCCATTAATTATAAAACGAGAGAAGTAAAACAACATAGATACTTACACATTCCACAATTAGTTTTTGATATGAGAACATATACTCACAACCCATACTTAACCCAATGTCAATCAATTCTTCTTATGACTCTTATTTGTATGTTAACACCTGTTTGAAGACACCCAAGGATGGTTGGTGGAAATTAAGAAACTAAAATATAAAGATCACAACCATTATGGAAACTTAAGTTGTTATAAGGAAATCACAACTACTCACAAACTTTGCTATCAACCCCTTTTTTCCTTGTCGTCCTGTCTTATGTGTTGAATGGGTTCCATTTTGCTTTCTTTTCTCCAGCAAAACAATTGAAAATTAATAGTTAATGCTAAATTAATTAATTATATGTACATAATAAAAAATTTCAATGATTTCATATATTTGAAGCACGTTGTTGACATTGAGATGGCTCCGCATGCGATGCAATTATGTCCATTTTCTTGACCATCTCCTTGTACACTTTTTTGGACATCCCTACTGGCATATTTCAGATATCACCTTGTTCATCCTTTGGGTTTTCATAATCTTCCTGAATATTTTAAACTAACATTAAACTATTTTGATACTGATATGAAAAATAAATACAGCATAATTAATATTAATAAAGAAATGCTTTGTAGTAGTAGATACACATTCTATAAAAAACATGTTTAGGAATATTCCTTTTTGAATGATTATTTTGTTGTTGTTATATGTTTTTCTATTGCAATTCTAACAAGTTTCATTGACCATTGCTCTGGAAACACCTCCCATAGTTTAAATATAACCCGATTCTCGGAATCATTGGATTGATTTCTGTATTGTAAGTGGAAAATATATCTATATGTTCTTTCCACAATATCCCTCATAGTTTTATAAAAAAAAATTCCCCTTTCATTAACTTCCAACACCACTCCAGATGAGTTAAGGACCAATTCATCATCATTTACATCTTCCATAATTTGTTTTTTCTTATGATGGCATTCCCTTTTGTTGCTATTAGTCCTTGCATAACATTCAACATATGTGAATTAGATTGTTTGAAACATATTAGCGAATATTCTTAAGTGCAGTATTATTGGAAATTCAAGAAAAATTTCATATTGATTACTTTTTTATTCACCTAATTCATACCTCTGCAACTTTTTCATCATGGGTTTACGCTCTTCTACACCTAGATGGCAAAGAATCTTATCAAGCTTCCTCATTTTTTAGCTCTACACGTCACACATTAACCAATACATATTAGTTGAATTTAGATATAATTTATACATATTAATTTAATACATAAATTACAAAGAACTTGCCTTCTTCACGATTTTGGATGTGCTCCCATCATGACGACTAGAATTATTGTTCATTGAACTCTTATCATGCATTTTATATCAATAAACAACTTGGACCATTAAATATAAAAGTTATTAAATATATTATCCAAATAAATAAATAGTCTACCATTTTTGTGCTCTTCAATAATAAAAATGCCCCAGTGCGTCTCTTATTGGGACACACTGGTGCATCATACTTGACCACACCATTAACGAAAACTACATAAACAATTTCATACACATATTTCTCGATGTGATTTATTTAATCTAAAGCACAAGTACAAAATGTTGTGCCTTTATTACAAGCACACTGGTGCTTTGGAACAAAACGTCCTCACTGAAAATTGCAAAAACGTTTTTTAGAAAGAAAAAAAACTTGACGGGTTGACAAGGTTTCGAATCTGACCCAACAAGTGATCCCATCGCACCCAATGTCTTATATATAAAGCCACAAATCTATTAAATCTAAAATGTCTAAAGGAAAAATCCTAATTGTGAAAAAATAGAGGGAGTTAAACCCTAATATAAAATTTTGCATCCAAATAAAACGAAAGGAAGCAACAAGAAAACAAGGGCTCCAGCATTGAAGGTAACTATGGACTTTTTTTTTTGTTGAATTTATTTAAAATATAAATAGAAAAATAAATAAATCAGGCATTGTGATCAATCAGTAATAATTTACACACTTGAAATTTTTACTATGCAGGGTTTTGTGTGATTCACCATACCTTACAAATTTCGATCTTCAAAATAATCTAGTTGCTCCAAACTCCTCCCCAGTAAGTCTCTCTTCCAAAACTCTCCCCTCGAATTTTTGTCAAAATAATGAAATAGTGATTAGTTTTTTTTTAAACACTTTATATAATTAGTTTTTGAAAAAGAAATTCCCGTTCCTTTTTTAGTTTATGGAAAAAAAATTCATTTGATTTTTTGTTTTTTATTTTTCGGATATCGGTGCGCTATATCTACAACCAAACGTGTGTGTCATAACATACAAAACACCATTAAGATATACTTTTTATTATTATTTTTTTTCTTCAGAAAATTGGTTAGCTAGGCATGCACCAATGTGCTATATGTTCCGGGACACACCGTATTGGTATAAAATAAAAATAAATAAATAAATAATTATCAAACAACGAGTATTAAAATCATGGCCACACCAGTGTGCTCCAATATACTAAGCGCACCGTTGTCAATAATATTGAAAATTGTACAAATAACTATCCACTATCAAATATAGCATATTTTTTTTTTCGGGATTTTTTTGGATGTTCCAACATGGTGCATACGTGGTTTAGACGCACTAGTGTGTACAATTACCCAAGACGCATTGGTGGGATTTTATTATTATGGCGCACCAAAATAATTAAAAATCCCTATGAATGTCTATTTGAACTTAAAATGATATATTCTCTCAAATGTTCTTTTAGGATTCAACCACATCAATTACAATACTTCATTGTATACATATGCTCCTTAAACTCGCCATATTCTTAAAAAAATGGTTTCGAAACTATATTGGAAGCTAGATTGTGATATGGTTCTCAAAATTTATTTTATCACTGTAGACACGTATTGATTACTTATTTAGCTCAAATGCAGGGAGAAAAGATTATAATATCAAATGGTCAATTCTTCAAATTCCAACACATTCCATATTGTTCTCCCTTTCGATCTCTAGTAAGTTCAAATTTCATTTATATTTTTAATATCTAATTGAATTTATGATATTTATCCATGTGAATCTAAATAACAATGTATTTGATTTTGTAGGATCCTGATTCAGGATCGAGTTTGGATGCAAAAAATATTCCACTAGTTGAAAAACGTCGCAAGATCTTATCGGGAGCAAGATACCGCAACCAGTTGATATATGAAAATGGATAGTCGTTTTTCCACCAATTTTAACATGCCATCTTCCAGCCACAATCCTAGGTAATTGACGATAATTTGTCATGAGTTGGATTTCTTTTATGACACACCAGTAGTATGTGTTTGTTCAAAATGTTTAGGGTTGAAGGAGAACCCTCGACATGTCACAGTCACCCATTATACTAATGACTAGCTACCCAATGTTGATGGTCTAATACCCCCTACTGCACAAAAAAATCCAATAGGTGTTATAGAAAAGACACATAGGAACACTTCCCTATGCTCATTTTTGGAAACGGTTGGAAGCCAAAACAACTATTTTTCATCCTAAATTGACCAACCCCTCTGCTTCTGTTCAATCAACTAAAAGTTCTAGTTAGTAGTGATCCAAAGTATGATATCAGTACCGCCCAAAAAATCTCTACCGGGAGATCCAAAAAATTGCATGAGTTGAGAGCAAAAATGTCCAAGTACACACCAATGTCAGTCCAATTGTTGGAGGGTAGCAATGAATTCTCTCTTCCCGTGCATTTGCAAGTAAATACCAAACTTGTTACAACCACACTTTGTATGGTGCTTGGTCGTCTTCTCTTCCTATTCCTGATGTTGGAACTGAATTCTCCTTTTGTGGTAATAATTTTATGAATGCCAAGTCTAAGATAGATATTGCCAATCTTGGGTTGTTTATCCTTTCACATGTCCTTATTCCTCCCAAACATTCAGTAGCACATATGCCATTTTGTGGTCCTATTTATTGTTGGTCCAATTACTTAAATATTGTTAAATACAAACATAGCATTTCCATGTATAGTATGTGCATAAATGGTTATGCTTCTGGAAACTTTAGCAAGAAGAACCTGTTGTACATCAATGTTCGTCCACGCACTCATGGGAACATTGCAAGGTTCATAAATAGTTCCAGGTGCACTTTATTTTATGCATTTTTTTCATTTGTGGAACATACCAATGACCAAAAGTTCTTTATGAAAAGGAAAGCATCCAGATTTGTTGTTGTACATGCAATATGTAGTTTGTCTCCTAGTGAGGAATTGTTAATAGCCTATAAATTTCATAGACCACCAATCACATGTCAAATATTCCTTGCATTGGAACTATCTTTAGATGTCTCCTTGGGGTGTAGGAAAAAAATCATTGATTAATTGTATTTTTTTATTTTCAATGCGATTAATGTAAATGTATTGGTCAATTTGAACTTTTGTTTTATAAATTGCTTGCAATTGGACATTTACTATTGCATTGTGCTTACTAATATCATCGACGTAATGTCTAATATTTTTAAATTAGGATTATGGTGATGAGTGAGTTGTCTACCATTTTCTGTTGTACCCGACTACAATGTCAAATCAAGATAAGGCTGCAAAAAGAGCGTAACTCGGAGAGGAAGCGTACCAAGCATTGTTGAATCAACCACCTATTCAATTCCCATTGCGTTTAGACTCACTAATTAGGAATCCCTACAATAACAATAGTTCTTCACATGTTGGCAATGGAGGCAATGAAATAGAGTTTGGTATGGATGACTTCTTATGAGATACGAGTGCCATAGATGCAATGCTTTTAGATGCATTCCAAGATGATGAGCTGGGGTATGTTGCTCATATCACTAATACCTTCTTCAAAATCCTTAAATTGGCTTCCACCACCCCTCTCTTTGGACCTGGCTGGTCAAAGTCTACCCATCTGGGGACAACAATGTTATTTTACAACTTGGAAGCACTATATGGCATGTCAAACACATGTTTCTTGGTACTTTTGAGGTAATTGACCATCAAGTCCCTTATATTTTGAGGAATCTTGTCACATAATCAACATTGAAAATAGTCGATTTTATGAACGTTAAATGACATTGTACATTTATATTTCCCACTAATTGTAGGTTATTTAAAGATAAGGTACTTCCGATTGATAATGTCTTGCCCGGTAGCTGCAAAGAGGAAACATAAATGTTGAAAATGTTGGGTGTTGAGTACATATCATATGATGTGTGTCCAAATGATTGTATTCTATATAGAGGCGAATATGTAGACAAAGAGATATGTCCAAAATGTGGGCATGACAGGTACCATAAATCATGAAACAAGGGTAAAGCACATGGTCCTCCTCATAAGGTATTGAGGAACATGCCCATAATCCCAAGAATTCAAAGGCTCTTTCAATGGAAATAATTATTTATATTGCAGGGATGACATGCCTTGCACCAAAGTGAGTCGGGAGTTATGTGAATCTCAACAGCTTCAATATCCATGAAGCATATAGAGGATACATGGACCTATAAATTCAAGGATGAAGTATAGATCCTTTGATTGAGCATAGCCATGGATGGTGTCAACCCATATTCCCTCCAAAACACTAACTATTATGTTTGACTTGTAGTAGTGATAAAAAAAAAATATCCCCCCATGCTTGTTCGTGGAGAATGAACATCTTATGTTGTCTCTTATAGTCCCAAGTATAAGACAAGTGAAGAATATGAATGTTTACATACAACCATTAATCAATGAATTGAAGGAATTATGGGAAGGGATATAGGTATACGATGTATCAAGACCCATCCCAATAGAAAGGAGTTGTACATTGTATGGTATATGTGCATACACCACACATAATTATCTGGGATTAGGAGATTGCTATGGTAAACATATTGTTTGATTTGTTTATAATCATAACAATATTTGTTGGTATATTTAATTTGGTGCAACTGTATTGATATTCAAAACTAACGTGCTTTCTATACCATAACACCGCAGGTCTTTTAACAAAAGGGTATCATGGATGTAAATGTCGTGGACCTTCTATGAAGGCTATGTGGTACAACCACCTACAAAATACGGTGTACGACTGCTCGAGGGTATTCCTCCCAGAAGACCACCCACACTTATAAAAGAGCAACATCTTCTTTTAATGGTCAACCAAAGAGAACCCAAAGGCCTGAAATAATGACACTGACTCACTAGCATAGGGCATATGACAGAGAAAAGGAGAAGGACATTGCATAAATGTTCGATTCAAATTGGGAACCTATGTTGGATGATCTTGAATTATTCGACACCTATGTTAAGAAAATTCCCATTGGGATGAAAAGAAAATCGGTATTTTATGAGCTCCCATACTGGGAGCATCTTAATATTATCCACTTATAATTAGATCCCATGCATATATTTAAAATTGTCATCTCCTTTATGGAGGCACATATCATCTAAACAAAGTGACACATTGGATTTTAGGAGAGATATTATTTATTCAAAATACTAAAAGGAAGCATTGGCCAAGACAATAAAATAGAGGAGAAGTTGGCCCCTCTTGGTCATTTAAAGAAGGTGATGCCCCATGGGATTTGAAGAAATATGATCCTTCTTTCGCAAATGAAGTTATATGGGTGTTAAGGTGCCTTATTTATATGGGTCTACTCTATGGTGTTGCTTCACTGTAGATGAAAATTTGTTAGGTTTGAAATCACATAGCCATCTGAACCTTCTAAGGGTATGCATGTAAAAACATGTTTTTATTTTTTATTTTTATCTTTTACCCCACAAGTTAAAACACAATTAAATTTTTATGTGTTTGATCTGTAGTCATCATTTTCTCATGTGCGGGTGTGTGAACCATGGATTTCCTGAGGACCTATGGCGTACCATATCTAGACTATCTAAATTTGAACAGTGGATCACATCAAAGGATATTCACGTGGCTAGCATTCCACCATGGCGTCAAGAGATACTTGGGATTGTTTATATGTTTGGAAGGAAATGTCGGCGGGTTTCATGGACTTGTAGGTTCATCTTATAATTCACCTAGTTGATGAGTTTGAATTAATCAGGGTGGTCTCATGTCGCTGGATGTTCTTCTAAGAGAGGTACATGAACAAATTGAAGGGATTTTTTCGACAAAGGGAAAAACTTGAGGGGTCTATGGAATATGGGTACATAGTGTATGAGTCGTTATATTATTCTAGTGAGTACATCAATCAAATCAACCACACACTAGGTTCAGTGATTTGGGATGACAATCGTGAAGAGGACAAAAGGGGAGGGGAGCTACTCCAAATGAATGAAACAGGTACATGATAAAGAGTAAGTCACTTATCTTTTGTCACATTTCTACATAGTAACTATTCACAATGAATTTCATAATCTATATTTGATCTCATACGTACTATAAATCAATTTGATTTCATGAATACAACAATGAATTCAGAAATTGATGCCATCAATAAATTCATTCTTTACAATGCAAAGGAAATACAACTGTAGGTCGCATTGTATGAAGAGAAGAGGAGGAAATGGAACATTGACAGGAAAGAATTCAAATGGTTGAATGATAGACACATGCCTTATCCTGATCAACTAAAAGAAAATATTCCAATTATCTATCCCAACAATTGGGTTGCTAACCAAGTCAGGGAGAAATACAGTGCATCTGGTCGTTACCCACCTGCTGAAGAGGATGCACTAAACATAGGGATCAGGTCCATCTACTCGATAATAATCTATTTTTATACATTTTTAACTTTATAATGCACATTTGAATTCTAACATCTATATTTTATATATTAATGGTCGCGTTATTAGACACATGCCACTATCATTTGTTCACTTTTTTACAAGTGCATTTTTCCCATCTATGTGGGCATATGGGCATCATTTTCGCACCGAGGATGTTGATGATGGATGTGCCACACAAGGATGTGGAGTGGAATTAAAGTTTGATCAATCTATTCATGCTATCCACTCCGATCGAAACCTAATAGGGGGAGTTGGGTTACGTCAGAAAGATACAAGAGATCATTCAAGTGGACTTCTCATCTTTCCATTGTGTTATTTTTAGGTGCAAGTGGTGGGACACCTTCGACCAAAATAATGTAAAGGAAGATCATGATAGTGGGCTGATATGTATCAACTACAGAAAGATGTGAGATGAAACTAAGGAGCCTTGTGTTTTCCCAAAACACTGCCCAAGTGCTTTTTTACCCGGATGTGTTGGATAGGGATTGGTGGTTTGTATCAAGACAGGACCCTAGATCAAAGCATATTTTTTTAGAACAACACTACTATCATGCCAAGCGGGGAATATAATCGGGGTTATGACAACAAAGAGTGATGTGTACATGTTTTATTTCATCATTTACAGTGTTGATGTATCATTTTGTTATTGTTGTATTTAATTATCTAATTATATTGTTTATTTTTCATCTTATGAGGTGGAAATGGAAAGTGAATTACTAGATATTTTTAAACAATTTTAGTTAGTTAACAATCAATCCGATGCGAAATGTGTTTGTCTATCGAGTAATTTGTGTTTGTATGGAATGATTGATTGAAAAAGAATTTTATTTTACATGAAGATATTTATATGCCATTGCATATTTAATATAAAATAGTAGAATTCTTGTGGCACCATTATTATGTCATGCCAATATTGAAAAAATATAGTTCAGTGTGTATATCATGTGTGTCGATATTTAATATGAATTTCTAACAATATGCAAACAATCATTTTATATTAATTATGTTAATATTAACTAGTA
The DNA here is from genome assembly GCA_027924585.1 of Larix kaempferi. Classification (NCBI taxonomy): domain Eukaryota; kingdom Viridiplantae; phylum Streptophyta; class Pinopsida; order Pinales; family Pinaceae; genus Larix; species Larix kaempferi. Next base: position 2,921,047 of record BSBM01000318.1, on the reverse strand, counting down.
AGTAATAAACTAATTTTAATATTAATTCAAAATGCGTAATTCATCTACAAATTAATTACACTTAAATAGAATATCTATACTATGTGAGTGGATTTTATTTATTTGTTAAGTATCACTAACACACTCTATCATTCTATTTCATTCTATTAATTTACATAATATTAATGCCTTCACTAATCACAAAACCACTTTCAAACTCTAACAATGCAATGACATTAATGTTTTGCTAAATCAAGTTATTTATAACAATTCACTAACTCATCGTCACGAGCATTATTAATTCTTTAGCATGACATGAGGGATATTCATGACCAATCTCATTGCATATTGAAGGGAAGTGTGTACCTAGAGTCTTGACCCTAATTGACACCCATATCATAGTCTATCCTAGGCAAACTCTTTATTGGGTTTCTACATGGAAAATATAGTCAAATTCATTCATCTAGTCAACATTAATTCATGTTTGGCATTTAGACCCACAAGAACACTTGCACTCTACAAACTATGCATTTTTTGACAATTCGATGCATAATAAACTTGTACCCAAGAAGCGTATACATCCCTGTAACGACTATGTGACCTCTCCATTCTAGTTATACATTAATATAGTCGTCATATCATTTTGACTACAAAATTTGGCCATAATGACATCACTATTTTCTTGAACTAATCATATACTTCTTAAATCCTCATATAAAGTTTAAATCTAATAATCAATGGCCAAGTGCACGTTAATTGCAATATTTGCATTAAGCAAATGTACCATATTTATAGCATATTTGTTTACATCCATGTTAATAAAATCGAGAAATGTTTAAAATAGGATGGCTACATTGAAATTAACATGGCTAGACTTATTGTCATCTTTCGTAGAAGACATTATTCTTTTTATATTTAAACTTTTAAATATCTTCATGAATAAGAAACTTAACTTTCTCAATCATTTTACAATTTTTATAAACCTAACATTAAGATGGATAAAATCAAGATTATGATAATTAAACCTAAGAGAAAACAAATCTATTTTCTATGGTGGTAAAACCCTACATAGGAATCAATTTAAATTGTCATTTAAATAAGGACAATAGCGAAATCATTAATAAAAGGAACATGAATACTATAAAGATTTTATAAATCCTAAATTTAATGATCAAAACTATTTTTCCAATTTTATGTGCATAAAGAACAAAATTAATATTGTCAAAATCAAAACCAATGGGACTCATAACATCCATGATTAAACTACTCAATAATATAACCAAAAACAATAGATTGGGATGATTGATTTTGTTAAATTTGTTATAAATAAGAGGTGAAGAAAGAACATAACTTCATTTTCACATGGCCCACATTTTGTAATGTAATCAGAAAATTTACTTAGATTTATATATTAGTTTCTCTTTATCATTACTAAAATCACTATGAACTTGGTATTTTCATTTCTTATTGCCCTATGTATCTTGTTATTGCAAAATTGTAATTGTAAGAGTATTGTGTGACTATACGCTTGTAGTTGAAAATGAAATTTGTAAATTTGCAAGTTTGTATTTTGTAATTGTAATTTTGCAATTTCATAAATTATTTTGTAATTTTGCAATTTTGTAAACTATTTTGTAATTTTTTAACTAATTTGTAAACATAAATGCAAATTTGTAATTGTAATTTGCAAGTTCTAATTGTTACTATAGTTGCAATTTGTGATTGTAAATTTGTAGTTGTAATTGTCCAATTTCTAATTTCTAATTTCTAAATCTAATTAGTAATTTCTTATTGTAATAATTGTAATTGCAATTTGTATTTGTGAAATTGTAATAAGGATTGTAAAGTGTAATTATAGTTGAGATTGTAACTTGCAATGATAACTGATATTGTTCACAATTTGTAATATAATTATAGCTAATATAAAAGACATATACATAAATACATAAAAAAAAAATGCATCACACACATGAATCATACTCATCAACATAAACAAAATACATCATACACATGGAGATAAATATCATAAAATAATTTGGCAGTCCATTGAGTTGATAAAAAAATAAGTCTATATATACATAACAATAAAAAATAATACAAGGTGTTCATCAAATCAATGGCCACCACCACCATCACCTAACATAATGTAGCATACCATCATCATCATCATCATGACCACCTAACAAACATAAACATCAACTAACATAACCATCACGCATGTATGACAAACATCATCCAACATGCACATCTATCAAACTCATGATACATCCCAAATATACATCTCGAGTCTGATAAATGCTATGAGATAGTTTGTCCACCTCCATAACCAAAGGCATCACTACATCTACCAGCAAATTCAGATGCATTAACACCTCCACCAGCAAATCCAGAGGCATCAACACCTCCACCAACAAATACAGAGGCATCAGTACCTCTGTCAGGAAACAAATCAGCATGGAGAGAAGCATAGTTGACATCTCCCTAATGATGTATCTCACCCATTGCAACCATCGTATCTAGAACCTAAGATATGGGTGGAGTAGGAGATGGTGGATGGTTTGGTCGGTGAGGAGAGGTTGGTTAGTCGACCTGTGAATCATGATTCAGATATGGTGGTAGGTTGACTGGGTGTGGAGCAGTAGAAATTGATCAATCACATGGTGAGGAGGAGGAGGAAGAGGTAGATTCGTGAGATGTCGAGGCTCTATCCTCATGGTGAGGAGGAGGATTAACGCCATCATCAAATGTAGAATCATCCTCTAACCTCCAAGCATCTAGAAGGATGGATGCACCAACAATATACTACATCAAAAACCTCATATCATGAGGAACCATCCTCCATGACCCTACTAGCTCAAGGTATCACATGATCTCATGTGCCCATACAGGTTGGGATTCCCATCAAGCCAACAATGTGGACAACCTGTCCACCACATCCTGTCGAAACCTCTCATATGGCCTGTGTCGCAGGTTAGGTATAGGAAACGCAATCAACTCAAGATGCCCTATCCCCATATCCTCATCAAGATGAACTAGTGGATGCCCCTCCCCACTGTACATGGAAATGTCTACAAAATATATAGTACACAACAATAATTAGACAATTTCATTAAGCAATTTAAAGAAAATGTTAGAATAAATTTCATTTGCATTAAGTAAGACAATAAAATGAAACTATATTAATTTAAACATAAGCTAATATTACCTCTGTCATTCGATGGCTCAACCTGGGTGAAAAATATGGTGTGACATGCTATCCATTCCAACCCTGCATCTGGATATGACACAAGTCCAATATATTGTCCTCCTTTTTGGATAACATCTCCAATGCCTCCGATGTGATCCTCCCTGGAAACTTTGGTTTCCCCCTCTTGGAAAACATATGTCGCCACATGTATATCCTCATCTCGGTCATCTCTCTAGGAAGGTAGTGGTCAAATGATGGTCTCATGGCCATAAACCTCTCAAAAAATAAACAAAAAGGCTCTAAACCAAAAGGGAAGTTGACCCTCCCCTCAATCTATGCAAGATATCGATCTAGAGAAAAACAAAACTACCGCAAAATAATGGCAAACCACCTAATGCATCTAGGTCTATGCACTAAAGAATCAACATAATACAATAGAGGGAAACTAATGCATTTCCCATCAGTGGTGAAGTGTGCCACTGTCATAAGCAAAATAGAGAGGCACCTAATCTCCTCTACACCAAAATCAACAATACACAGTTGTCCTCCATAAGCTTTGAAATGAGCATGGTAAGTGACCTCGTCACTGATATATCTTTGAGAGTAAGAAAATTGACTCTCTACTACAACACCAACTAGCACACGAGGGAAATGGAGAAAATCCTCCCCTCTCTTGGATAGCCCAATGATGAAGTAAATTTCCTCCTCTATGGGATGAAGCCACAGATTGAGGGCCAATCTGAAAGGCGTGTCTGCATCAATCCCAATGATGGATCAACTGCATCAAGATAGTTGAGTTCCCATTGAGGGATGTAGCCTCCTAATAGAAATTCAAGAGGAATTGACAACCCTGAATAGGTCTCATATCTAATCGGTAATGGTTTGAGGGTTCAATTCTCGTTCCCTCTCTCTTTCCTCCCACACCCATACAACTTTGTACAAGTCCACTCTCACCTACCGCTACCACTGATAACATCTTTGATTCACATATAAATTCCATCAGTCTCATACATAGACACAAACATGTATATATAAAACATAAAAAATTTAATTGAATGATCATTTTATTTATTAATATGAATTTTTTTATCAAAAACATGAATTTTCGTAGCATTTCACCCAAAACACAATCAAGCACCGCTTACGGTGCTTTTGCATATGGAGCACACCGCTGACAATGAACTACTAGATAATTAACGCACCGAATACACAAAACATTTATTTTTAAAAATGATTAACAAATATATAATTCTAACTACACTGTGTCAATAAGCATGGAAGCCTGATGCTTGATATAGATGTGTCCACCTCGCCCATGATGCGCATGCTAGTTATTAACGCACTGCAACCGATGGGGCCATGAGTAAAAAAGGAGGGTGTATGGTGATGCGAGAAATTTTTAAAATTTGGGGTGCAGATGTATTAATAATACACACTGGAATTGGTTGTAAAATATTTTTTCATTAAAATTGAATTTCAAAATCGTCGCACCTAGAAAAATGTGAAGCACTACTAGCGGTGCTTTTAAATCTGTAGAGCACCGCTACCGGTGCACTATTAAAAAATTAACGAACCATAGACTTTATAATTATTTCTAAAAATAAATAAACATCGTTGAATAATTTAAACATAGTTTTGGTTTGTGGTTAAACCAGTGCATCTAAAATCATATCACGCACTGGTGCGTGTTGTGCCTATCGGCACCGGTGCACCTATAAAAGTGATGCACCAAAACATAGTTGAATAATTAAACATGGTTTTGGTTTGTGATAATACTGGTGCATCTAAGATCATATCATGCATAGGGGAGTGTTGTGCCATGCATCACGAGTGCATTGGTAAAAGGCATGCACTAGAACACAGTTGAATAATTAAACCTAGTTTGGGTTTGTGGTTAGACCGGTGCGTCTACAATGATATCAAGTGCTGGTGCTTTTTGTGCCTCACAGCACTGAGCCACCGATGAAAGTGATTCACCAAAACCATGTTGAATAATTAAACATGGTTTTGGTTTTTGGTTATCTCGGTGCATCTAAAATCATACCATGGACAGGTGCATGTTGTGCATGTCAACACCAGTGCACCGTTAAAAGTTAAGCACCGGGAATATTGTTGTTATTTTTAGTTTCATTTTTGTAGTGTGTTACTCAACACATAGCACACCATAGTAATGGTACGCTATGGTTGACAAGGTTTCATCCCTGAAAATGGTGCTCCTTGTAAATTTTTAGGGTGCACCATTGGCGCGGTGCGAGCGAAATAAGACTAATGCACCACACATAAACTTTATGTTTTTCTAAACTAACTAAATTTAAGGTGAATTTTAATATTTAATATACTAAAACTTTAAATTAGAAGGTAACAAATACATTACATGGAAATTTGCATGTCTGGGAGGCATGGTTGCCACATGAACCAAAATTCCAAATTTTCCCACCATTTGGAAAAATTCCAAAGCCTGCATGTAGCGAGAAACCGACGAGATAAATTCAAGCACAAACAACATCGATGGCAAGGCGCTTCAAGGAGGAAAGAATTGCACCGGTGCTTAGGAGCTCTACAACACTGAAAGACGGTAAAAATGATTTTACTGGTTAGTAATTTTTTTTATATTTTACCTTGTTATGGTGTGCCTGATACTTAGACACATCGATGTGTATAGAAGTTTTAAATGGACTAGTATTCAATATAAAACATAAAAAATTCGACCCACAATTTTTAAATTTAACCCTATTCTGATGCTCTCCATTATACAATGCACTTTTGTGGTTCAATTATCTAAACGCACTGTGAGCGAATATTAAATTTCTATCAAGTTTTTTAATTTGTAGAGCTCCAAAGTATTAGACGCACCGGTGTGTTTCATAGATATAAACGCATTGTTAAAAAATTATAAAAAATATAACAAAAAAATTTATGCCAAACAATTGTTTTAATTTCACCGTTCTTCAGTGCCCTTAAGTAAAGAATGCCACCATGCGGTGTATACAACAAATTCACCTTTAAGGGATTTATTAATATAAAAAAAAATATTTTCGTCGGTTCTCTAATATAAGCAATGCACCAATGCATTCGGTATATAAACCGCACTATATTTGATGTTTTATTTTTTATTTTTTTAAACATGTACCCTTCGCATTAAACGTAAATTTTTGGCATTGGTGCGTTTTTTTTATAGGTGCATCGGTGCGTATATAGTGAATACGCGGTGATGCATTTCAAATGTATAAATCACCGTACAAAAACATCCGCTAAAACCTCCGACCACTCGCCTCTGCTAGAAACCCCCACTATAAATGGATATTTGGGCTCTTTTAATAGGATATTCCACAAAAACCTACACTAGAAGGTGTTTTCCTAGTAGTGACTATGCACTTTAACCTTCAAGTATTTTGCAACAACCCAATGAACCTACCTAGGTTGCACCATGTATTGACTCAAGGTGTTGACTACAAAACAAATGTTAACCCTAGTATTTACCAAACACATGAGGGAACCTATCAATTGTTTGTACACAAATGGATCAATAGAATCATAATCATAATCAACAAAGGACTTTAGATTGTATACCGTAGGAGTAGCCATGGAATTGCAGTCCATCATTTATAATCACTTCAGAATCTCAATTGCATACTTACCTTGTTCAAGGAAAACATCACTTGAATTTTCCACACCTCTAGACATAGAAAGTAGTGCATCAAGCAAATGTGCTTCATGTCAAATTATTTTGCCAACTCTTTCTTGCACCAATCTATAATTTTCTTTGAAATTCCTTTAATTATGAGCACATCTATATACAAGACTAAAACAAGAACATTAGAATGATAAACCAAACATTAAATAATGGAATTTGCATCTGTCTTAGTGAAACTCAAAATTGAAATATACTTGGCAATCCTAAATTACCATGCATGTGGTTCCTATTTCAAACCATAAAGTGTCTTCTTCAACCTACAAACATGGGTATCATGCCCATGCACTCAAAGCCTCTTGGTTGGTTTATGTATAAGTCCTCCTCAATCTAACCATTGATAAATGTCGCCATTCCATCCATTTGATATCAACTCCAATCAAAGACTTCTACTAAAGATCAAATGAATCCAATAGATGTATACCTGAAAATAGGAACAAAGGTATCCTCATAGTCAACTCTGATCCATAAAATCCCATGGATATTCTATGGGAATAGTTCGTCACACTATATCCTGCAACTTACTTCTTTTAAATAGCTTGTTTCCACCAAATGCTAAATAAACTAGAACTGAAAGAAAAATAACTAGAGAAAAGAAATACACAATCAACACAAGATTTACCCAGGAAAACTCATTATGGGGAAAAAACCAACCATAAATGAGGACTATGCCTTGCTCTTTTATATAGGATGCAAATACAAAAGAAAATGTACTCTCTATGGAGTTACCTATGACTCTATGACCAAAACGGCTACTATAAGATCTTCTACTTCCATGTTCTACTATAATATCCAGTCATGTGATGTTTCTCAACTATGGAACAATACAATAACATCATAATACTGGAACCCCTTCTCCTAATGGATCAATATTTAACATAGCTCGATAGTCATCTGGGATTAATTTTAGGGTTTTTGCGTGGCTCAATTCCTGATTAGGGTTAGAGTTCTGGACCTTCTATAATGTTCTTGAAATTCCACACATGACTAGCTCTTCATGTGTGAGAAATGAGAGCTGACATTGAATACAATCGGTACCATGGTGGTCATTTAGATAGGTCAACTTACGGGAGGCATAATTTCCTCATACAGTCTCCGTTTGAGGTGATTCTTACACTTTTGGAAAGGTATTAGAGTGTAGAATAGCATCAAGGGGAAGGGAAAAGGAGATGAGATATTGACCCCCAAAAAAATCGTTTGATCCCCCAAATAGCCTTCAAAAGGTTTTAGAACCCAAATCTATAAAGTGAGACCTACCCCTAAAATGGGCCCTGTAATCCAATCCATCCAATCTTTCCACCCAGAAAGCACCAAAATAGATGATAAATTATAGATTGATCCATTTTGGATCACAAATCCCCATTTTGGGATGATTTTGGTTCCCAAACGATTTTACTGAATGAGGTGAGAAAATTTTTCCTCTACCTTCTCTTTGGAGTACCATTTAACCTTGCATGGAAGTTGTCCTTTCAACCCCACATGTCAAAGTTCATACTATCCTCACCTAGTTGTTTTGGACTTCTTCTGCAAAATTGTGTCTTCTTCTCACTCTGCTTGAGCCTATAGTGCTAAGTCCTCTATAGAACATAAGATCTACTCAGGTTCTTGGTCGAACATGGAAGGTTCATAGAGTTTCAAATTTTCCACATTCACTACTGAGTAAATGTGCATATATGGGGGTTGAATAAGTATGTAGGCATTATTTCCTACCGTATCCAACACCTCAAAAGGACCATGCCGTAATTCCTTGATCTTCTTTCCGGAACCTTGTAGTTTTTCCTTATTCAAGCGCAACCAAACTCTGTCTACTACCTTGAATGTTTTCTCAACCATATGGTGGCCATGTCTTGCCTTGTACTTTTCCTATGACTTATTTAATGTCTCATGTAGTTTCAAATGGATTTTCCTGATCTTACCAATGAATTTTTCATCTCTTAATGCTTCACTGGTGGTGTCTTCCCTAACGCCCCCTTTTTGTCCATAAACAACATCTAGAGATGAAGGTGGAAAATACCCAAAATAAGTTTCAAAAGTGGACTTTCCAATGGAAGTGTGGACTGTTCTGTTATAAGAGTGTTGGATGTAGATCATATTTTCATCCCAAGTATTCGAATTCTTCTTATTGTAACCCCTCAAAATATACACAAAATTCATGTTAACCACTTATGTCTACCCACTTGTCTATGGATGGAATATTGTAGATTTCTTCAACTTAGTGTCTGTATTCTCCCACAATGTAGTTAAAAAGGATTTGAGAAATTTGGTGTCCATGCCTAAGATAATGCTCCTCTATATCCCAAAATGCATCCAAACTTGCTCAAAGAATATGTTTGTTGCTTCCTGTCCTTTGATGGTCTTTTTAAAAGACACAAGCATGCACATATTCATGAATCTATCAAGTACCACAAATAAATAGTCATGTCCCTTCCTAGTGGTTGGAAAACCACCCACAAAATCCATGGAGATGCTCTCCCATGGTATTGTAGGAACAAGTAAGGGATGGTATAGACCTTGATTCCTATTACGGGGCATACTTGCACAAAAAATACGCAGCCTCTAATAGAAAGCTACATCTTCTTGCATTATATTCCAATAAAAATACCCTTTGTAAGTTGGCAATTGTCTTCCCAATGCCAAAATGCCCTGCAACTTTGGAGGTGTGAGCCTCTCTCATGAGTTGCAATCTCTCACCTTTAGGAACACAAAGCTTGTTCAGCTTGTAGAGTAACCCATCCTGGATATGGTAGTCAGCCTTGTTTCCACATTCTTCTACATGGAATTGGCCTTGTAGTTGTTGAAATACCTCCTTGAAGTCCTCATGTTTTATGTATTCCTCCTTGTATGCATCATGGGCGAAAGGCTCCATATGCATGCGAGTACCCAAAGTTGTGATATTGGTTGTAGGTGGAATTGAGTGTGTGCCTTCCAAATTATTTGTGCTACCCTTCTTATATTTGATGATTTGATGGAATTGTTGTAAAAATCCTATCCACTTGCAGTGTCAGGTTTGTTGTAGCTTACTCTGGGCCTGCAAATACTGTAGTGACCAGTGATCAGTGTGAATGATGGTCTCCTTTCCCATTAGATAGTGTTTCCTTTTCTTAATAGATTAAACCAAGGCATAGAGTTCCTTGTCATATGTAAGGTATTTCAAGACTTTGTCATGGAACATTTCATAATGATAGCATATTGGCCTCCCTCCTTGTATCAAAATTGCTCCCATAGCATACCCACTTGTATTTGTCTCCAATTTGAAAGGCTTCTGCAAGCTAGGAAATGCGAGAATTGGTGCCTAATTGATCTTTCACTCAAACTCCTGAAAGGATTTATGCTTATTCTTTCCCCAATGGAAACCCTTGCTACTGGATCTTAAGGAATGGAGCAGTGCCGTCACACCCAAAAAGTAAGCTATGAACTTCTAAAGGTATTGTGTTTCCCAAAAAAAGATCCTAAATTCAATGGAATTTGTATGAGTAGGCAACTTAGTGATGGCCTCCATCTTTGCAAGATCAATATTAAGTTCTCATCCACCAATCACATACCCTAAATACACCAAAGACTATTGAGAAAATTCACATTCTTAATGTTTACTAGCAGTTGATGTTTTTTCAAGGTTTCTAAAACCTATGTAATACCCCCAATTTTGACTTGGAATGTATTTAATCAAAATTATGTAAATGATGTAAATATGCTAGAATGGATTCCTAGTGTGGAGCTCAAGTCCAAGGCCCAACTAGTGAATGGCTAGGCATGTATGATGTATATATTTTTATTTGAACCATATGATTGACTTATCATGCCAATTCGAAATGTCTGTAAATATTATGTTGAAAATTAATATAATGGTCCAAGATGGCCGTGTAAAGAGCACTAAAGGGGCTATGATTCCACCAGAGGGGAAGAGGAAAGGGGGCATATGGGGAAACTAAATCATATATTGCCAAGTGTCAACCTTAGAACTCATCCAAAATATGCCATGTGCCTTAAATGAGCCAATTACCTTCTTTTGAATATTAAACCCAATCATTGAATGCATGTGTAAGATCGGTGGGGAAAATCATTTCATGTAGTTATAAAAGCATGGGGGTGGTGACAATTATGTCAATTGTCTACAGTGCTTTTTCTTCCACGGTCATAATCTATGCCAGTTGTCTTTTTACCTTTACCTCATACCCTTGGAGTCAACACTCTTTTGATCATTCTCTCATGCATGTTTTCTACACTACGTAGAGTTTCCACTGTTGTTCATGACCATTACTAGACCGTGTTTAACCCAAAAATTTGAATTTGGAGACAAAGATGCATTTTTGGAAGGGAAAATAGATGGATGTATGTGAGAATCGAGGTTGGGAAAGCTATGAACCCTTACCCATTGAGTTCAACTAGTTTTGGATGCTTGAGAAGCCATGGATTAATGTTGCAGGAGGTTCTCAAATAGCTCACAGCAGGTTGGACTCTTACTGTACACACTGGTAAGCACTGTAAGGTTGGATTTCCTGAGGGTACTATGGATAAATGATTGGAAATGCATTCCTTGTGTTGTTTGGGGTAGTTGGGAGGAGTGTCGTGGCTATGAAGGCTTAGTGAGACTCTTGTAGCGATCTATTGGAGCTTTGGCTAAGCATAGAGAGCATAGTGGGTTGTGGGGTGAGAGAGAGAACTGTAGGTGTTCCTTCGCCCTGGTGGCCTCATAGCCTAGCTTGGGGGTGGCCTCTAATCAGAAATAGTATATGTTGGACAGAGTGCATATGGCTGGGTGAAAAATCACTCTTACACAGCTAGTTGCTTCGATCTTCTTTGCTTTTTTTTTGTAACTAGGGGAATCAGCAACTAGGAAGGGGATGGTACTCGCATGACACGGGGTCCTGGGATCCAATCTCATACGCTAACACTATACCCATAGGTGCACCCACATAGCCCGCAAGCATGGGGCATGGGTAAGCTGGGGCGATTTGAACTCGTGACCTCCATTTACAACGTTTCCTTCATATCAAGCGAATCGTCGGTTGAGATAAACCCCTGCGGGATGGATCTTCTTTTCTTAAAGATAAGTATTCTTATGTATTTGATGCGCAATGATATTTATTTGTATTCATGTGATATTTATGCCTGTAAATTGCATGTTGTGTGTGTGGATTGATTTTATTGCGCTGTGGGTTTTTATTTCCATGTCTGCACATGGATTTTATATGTCATCAATTCGTAATTATGGTTATGGGAGAAATATTGAGTCCCCGATTTAGTTAATGTCCCCTCTGCTGGATGAATCGAGAGATGGGGACATTACAGAGTGGTATTAGAGCTTTTGGTTGGAATACGGGATCTGTATGGGTCGGGAATGTGAATTTACAATCAAAAACATGAGTTGTAGATGAAATACTTCTGTTAATGTCGGGTTCTGTTAAGTGATAGATAAGGCCAAATTTAAATTGGGGATAATTCCCTTATATCCAAAATTCTAAAATTCTAGGAAAATTTTAGGTGGGACCCACCTGTGCTGTCATGTCCCCCTCCCTCAATCTGGTGCAAGGGAGGGAAACATGACTGACATACCAGGCTTATTGACAATCTCAGCCCCATTCAATTTCTAAGAAATGCATGGATAATTAAAAACTTCTGTGTGCAATTCATGCTCAATATAAACACAACGGAATTAAACATAATAACACACACACAAACTGGAATGCATCAACATATTTATCTCAAGCAATTGATTAATCAATAGGCAGAGAATTCAATCTCATACTCATGCTATGCACAGACTTCATGTCGATTTCATTAAGACAATCATTTCATTTCACTAACATGGACAATAAACATTCAGAATTAACACACTGCCAAACACATAATGCATATAATGTAAATCACAGAGAACACTTATCTTGAAGATGAATTTGTCCAACAACTAGCTATGTGAGAGAAACGTTCCACCCAACCATAGATCTTTGTCTAGCTTGTATTCTTTCGGCTGAGAGCTCACCCCCGAGCTGGGTTGTGTATCCACTAAGGAGGAACTAGATGGGCTCACTCACAGTCATGGTTTCACTCAACAGCTATGCTAAGCCAACACACAGTTGGGTTTATCAAGGATACAAAAGACAAATGAGGAGGATGCTAAGTCAATGAGCTCAACCACAGAGCTACATACATCTCAAGCTAAATTCAAGCAATCCAATCCTCTGTTCAAACATCCACACTTGGATTTCTCACCATTCTGTCAACGAATAACTCAATCCCGTCACTGGTTTTCTAGGCTATCAAAACTGGGTTTTCAAATGGATTTCGGAGTAGCTAATGCTCCCAAATTCGCCCCAAGGTTCATACCTATGGATCCCCCATTGGATTTCACTGTCAAATACCAAATCTGGGCGTTTATGGCTCTTCCAAACGTGGGTTCTTTCACAGTTGCGATTTCTAGTTTTTCTCACTGCTGGGAATTCGTTTTTGGATGAAAATTGATGCTGGGTCCTTCCACACTGGAATGGGAATGAGGAGAGGCAACTCCCATGAGGTAGAGTGACTTGTAGCACAAGAAAACAGAGCCCATACTCTGCCATACGAATTTCTGGGCTGCCCATGCTCCATTGAAGCCATGGACTTGTTGATGCCCCGAAAATCGCAGCATCAATCAAAAAGGGATTCTCCCCGGTAAGAAATCCCAATTAGATCGCTCACCGTTTGGTGTGGGGAATCCGTCCAGTTAACGGTTCCGCTACCGTAAGATTTAAAGATTCTTTTTCTTTACACCGGTTGCGGCCCGATCCACCGTTTATATGTTTTAATTTTAAAGATGATATGCAAGTGCCCTAGGCTAAATGCAAGTAACTAATCTAAATTAACCTAAAACAATATAAGCAAATCTAATCTATCCTTGCAAGGAGCAAACTGTAAATATGAGCAATACACTGAAAGAAACATCTAAAGATCGTACAGATAGCCATTAAATCATAAAGATGCAATCTCGGCAGAAGATAACAAATATTAAAGATAGCTTTACTTCACTGAATACATTCCATTACTCATTTAAAAGAGACATCATTGTACAGGAAAATAGAAAGATCATTCATCACACAGAAATAATTCATAATAGTAAAGAAATATCTCACAGTAGTATACGAATGCTACAGGAATAGTCCAACAAACATTCAGCACACATTTCCAAGCAAAAAACGTCCTCTCCAGGCTTCCATTAGGAAAAATCCAGTTTCTTGGAGCAAGTAGAAAAGTAATTCGTACCAGCTAGAAAAGTTCTTTCACCTGCAAAAAGTCCTCTATTCCTCTTCTACTCTTCTATTTATAAATTTACAAATTGCTCCTTGAGCTTACAGGTGTACCCTAAACTCTAGAACCTTCTAATTTGTCCTTTAGTGCACAATTACAAAACCCACAGATTTGTGGAAAGCCTTCCATATAAGACAAAATTAGAGCCAGCTATCTTTGAAAGCATTTATACAATAAAGGAATTTCAGCTTTTCCCCACATTAAGACAAAATAAGAATTCCGATGGTTTATCTATTTTATTTGGCTTCCTTTTGCTGACTTGCTGACTCATCCCCACCAACTGGCTCGCTTGTGGATGTTGGGCCATCCACACTTTGGATATGGGTGACCCATTGACTAACTTCTCTCAAGATAATTTTGCTCTGAACAGATATTGTTGCCTTTGCTGCAATCTCATGCTTGCGCAGATCTGATTTGACCTGTGTTGATCCTGCTGCTGCTTCTTGAGCAATTGCTTCCAAAAAGTAGATATGCACAGTGGGCTGGCCATTGAACTGTTGGAGTTCTTCTTGAGTTATCACCTCTACCTTTTTAACATAGTCCAATTCTTGGTCCAACTCACCTTGCAACTCAGCCAACCAATGTTCTCGTCCTGGGAATTCATAGATAGTTTCACAGCTTTCCTCCTTGCAGACCTCCTATGCATGACAATCTTGCGGTAAGCAGGGTAGTACAAATAAGGAGTATGTAGACATTCAGCAATTATTAAAATGCAAAGCTTCCTATAGATTTGTGAAAGAAAACATGACAGAGTTGGCTTTAACTAGATGACTTTCGGGCATTAACAAAAACAGTTATAAAAAATTCAAAGTATGCCACTTTCATAACATGGAGGTTGTTTTAACAAAATGATCAACTAATTCACAGTTACAGCTACCACTTCACAGTTGAAAATCATGAGAAACAATAGATGCAAATGCCAACAACCTCTACAAGCTCGTATGGGTTTTATGTGGCCTTGGCGCGAATGGTGGTTCGGAGTTATGAGCACAGGGCTCAAGAACTTGTGCATTTAAAATGACACATGGGCACATTCATGACCCTACCAACTCCATGGTTGCACATGCACCAAAATAAAATTTCGCGCTAAGCGGCGATAACAACATTAAGTCCTACGCCAAAGTGGTGAGTGTAAGTTTAAGACTTGCGCCAAAGCGGTGAGCGTATCATTAAGATCTGCGCGAAAGATCTGCACCAAAACTAGATTTGAGGGTTGCACCGGCGGAGGAGTAAGACATAACTCTTTGCGCTTTAATGAAATTGCGCTACGGGGTCGTGGAAAAGGATTTTTTAAAGGATCGGTGCATCGGTGCTCATCTAAGGATGGGTCTTGCGCCAATGGCGATCGAGATATGGTTACAAATCGCGCCAAGCAGCATGCGCTAACGACGGCCGATTTACATTTAAAAATTGTGCGCTGGATGGTAAAAGGCCTAAGATTTGCAAAAGGGGTCGGCCAACTTATACCCAACGTATGCGCCAAGTGGAAGACTTATGGTAAAAAAAAATGCGCGAAGCGGAAGACTTATAGTTAGGGATTGCGCCAAAGGGCAGCAGAGTTATAGTCAACATTTGCGCCAAGCGGAATATTTGTGATTTAGCAATTGCGCTAAAGGGCGGCCGACTTATGCTCAACATTTGCACCAAAGCGGCTGAGTTAAGGCTAAAAAATGCGCCGAAGAGAAAAGGTAACTTTTCCTTAGAGAAAATAATTGAGAAAATTTGCTAAAAATCCAATATTTGGCAACAAGGCGGAAAAGTAAGATTTAAAAAATGTGCTTTTAATGCAAGACATAAGCTTGAAGTTTGTGCTTAAAAGCGCGCAATTAAACCTTTTCCCTTGCACCTTTGGCGCAAAAATATAAGCTTTCAATCTGCGCTTTTGAAAGCGCGCATAGTTAAGCTTTAAAACAGCGCGTTGTTTTCCAAAGGTAATAGAAGGAAAAATGCCTTAGTCCAAAACAAAAGAACTAGAGAGGGCCAATACTTTTAGGAAGATTTGAAGATTCAGTGAGAAAGATTTGACGAAAATCAAGTCCTAAACAAAAAGAATAGGAGGGACCCAATATTTACAAAAAAAATTTGGGGGGATGTTGCAGCAACAACAGGACTGAATTCCTCAACCACTTCCTTACAACAGAATTAAATGTCAGCAAGGAAAGTCAAATGGGTTCTCAAGGTGACATATGGAAGCCTATGGTTCGATTCCACATCCCCCTCACCACTTCCTAATGGATACACATGGCCCCTTCTCATTCGTTGCCTCCATAGCCAGTTTTGGTATTTTATTGCATGATGTTTATTTACATCATTTTTACAATGTTCCACGGCTAAATAGCACATGGGTAACATAATGTCTAATACTTTCCTTTTTAAATAAAATTCTAGCTTCCACTAGCGAGGCCTTGGCCTTGAGCTCCATGCTAGGAAAACATACATCACATGTATGCAATATTTACATTAACAGCTAATATATCCTAAGGGTCAAAATGGGGTATTACATGTGCCATGTGGTCGGGTGAAGTGGAGGAGCTAGGTGGGACAGAAGGCATGATGTTGACTTTCCACATTGGAATCGCGCGTAGAAGGTTTCCCAAGATGAAGTGTGGGGGACAAAGATCCGATCGTCAAGTGATAGGGCGGATCAACGGTTGTAGTTGATAGTGCATAGGAAAATTATGCGATGGTTAACAGTGCATGGATGAAGAGATGATCATTGGATTAAAGGGAAGATCGATGGTCGGGGATCACCGCACCTTAGGAACATACATGCTGATTAATGGTAGACGAGAAGAGATCTGATCATCGAAACTTAAGGAATATCAACGACCCAGACTCATAGCGCGCTGGTAGCGTGTGCATCAATTAATTTGGGACGAGCGATGCATTGGGACAAAAAATGCTTGGGGCACGTGTCATTTTTTGATTGATAACGCCTCCCCAATATCCTTTTTCCAAACCGATTCGCGAGGACACGTTACCACTTTTGGTAAATAGGAAAATTGCCAACACCCAAGGTTGAGTGGTATGGTGGTGTGGCGGCTTGGTGGCGGGAAGAACGGGACATGGCCGTGCCACGGGGTGATAGGTAGTACCTGTCTGACACCTCAAGGACATGTCAGACCATGTCAGGACCTTGCTAGGTTAGCAAAAATCTACAATGAACTTATGCGCAAGCCCCCTTTATCCCCATTTTCTTTTCTTTTTTTAATCAACAAAGTGAGATCTGGATTTTAACAATTTCCATTGGAGCAGCATAAATTTGGTATAAAATTTTGGATTGTGAGGTTGTGTTACAGAACTGCAGGATTTTCTAAGTCTGGAAGAAAGTTGAGAAACAAAAAAGTAGTAAATTCCAAAATTGTATAGAAGGTGATTGGAGCATCAGATCAAAGAAATGAAAATCATTGAGTATTCCTAGTCATGTGTATTAACTAATCCAATAGAGAAGTTTGTCTGGTTCTCCATAGGTGATATTCTATAGGTTTCTGAAGTTGGCCTCTAGGGTTAAATGCACCTACAGGAAAAGTGCAGAATTTGGGCCAAATTAACAATTTTCAGGGACTGTAACTTTGTGCTCAAAATTCACAATTGAGCATATTTATAGTCGTTGGAAAGCTTATCCAAAGGGGAACAATTTTACAGAGTAAAATTCTGAATTTATGATTTACATGATTATGTAATTTTACCATAAAATTTTCTGTAGCCATAATCTAACAAAAAGAAACTGTCAATGTGGGTATTTTCCAGAATACATGAAAATTGATTTTATTTTGTAATAAATCTAACAAATGTGTTTATATCAACACTTTTGCATATTTAGAATCATATAAGTGACTATCAAGGGGTCAATAGTGAGTATAGTATAGTTGGAAAATATTCGGCCTTGGTTGGGCCAAGAAGGTCATCATTATGGATGATGCACAGGATCCTTATGAAGTTGAGGTAGATGCAATGGGACAGAGTATACAAGTTGAGAATGAAGAGACATAATCCAATGGTAGGATAAACCAAGTGACTCCCCCAAGCATTGCAGAAACCATGAGGATTCTAACGGTGGAACTGCAGAGTTGTAGAGAAGACAATGAGAGGCTGCTTAGAGTTTAAGAAGAACAAAATCAATTGAATGCAGCTATGCTCCAAAGAATGAAAGACATGCATAGAAGGATTAACTTTAGACATCACTCAGAAAATTAGGAAAATAGTGTGAGTAGTTCAAGGAGGCATTCTCACAAGAGGTCCCATAGTTCAAGAAGTGTTTCTAGAGATACATCGTATACTCCAGAAATCTCTTCTAGTGAGTCATCTGACTCTAA
This sequence comes from Larix kaempferi, assembly GCA_027924585.1. Taxonomy (NCBI): domain Eukaryota; kingdom Viridiplantae; phylum Streptophyta; class Pinopsida; order Pinales; family Pinaceae; genus Larix; species Larix kaempferi. The sequence goes on along the minus strand of BSBM01000318.1, from coordinate 2,902,593 downwards.
GGATTCCACTGAAGGATCAAGCTCTTCATCTCATAGGAAGAAGAGGAAGAGGTATTCTGAGTACAAGTAACATGAAGAATTTAGGAAGGCCAAACCTCCCACATTTGATGGTGAGATAAAATCTGGTCAAGAAGCTCAGGCTTGGCTTCTTGGGATGAGCAAGTATTTCCAAGTCCAAGACTACTCAGAAAATATGAAGGCCAAAGTTGCTATATTCAATATGAATGGAAAATCATCTATGTGGCATGGAGAATATTGCCTTGTGTGGGTCCCACACCACCTATGCTCCCTCATGACCAAGTGCCACTTCATTTTCTTCTTATTAATATTTATTTAGCCCCTTTTAATATATATTTGTCAATCTAATGTCCATTTGGGGTCTTATAGCTCCCTTATTCCAAATCTAAATGTTTCCACCCCAACCTAGGGAACTAGTAGATTGGTGGAATTTTCCTTTCATGTAATTTATTTGGATGGGGACAATCATCTATGTGGCGGGAAGGCAATATTCTCACCCATTTGAATCCAAGGTGGAGTCTAACGTTCTTGGGGGATTTGGAGAGTCATTATACTTGGCATGACTCAATGAGGGTCAAATTGCAATGGAAGAATAACTCCCATGGAAGAGGAAGAGGCATCTTAGCGGTATTGTGACACTTGGGATAGATTCCCTAGCTTCTATGAAAACAATGATGAAGATTCTATGACACTTATGACAAGGATCAGACCTGATTGCTGAAATATGACCTATATGGCATGCCAAGGCTGAAAATAGCCTTCAAGTGGGTGCACTAGGGATTTATGGCAGCCAAATATCCCCCCCATTCGAATTGATGGAAGAGGAAGGCTAGGAAATGTTGGACAAGTGGCACTCATGGGAATATCTCCCTAATTCGAGTTGGGATAAATCTCTTGGAGGGAATTTGAACAATGGAATCCTTGGGAGGTTAATAAAAGTTGAGAAGAAAGAAGGAGACCAGATTTTGATCATTTCTAATTTTGCAAATTGGAGAGCATAGCTTGTCCATGAAAGTTGAATATTTATGGTGCAATATTCCCGTCCTAATTGGAAATTGGAGAGGCCATTTAGACCTTTAATTGGATCTGAATGAATTCATTTGTTACAGGTTGAATATACAGGGCTTCTCATGACCATTTCTTCTTCAACTTGTTCCCACATCTCTCTCACTCTTCTCTTCATATTCTTTCTCTTGGAGGAAGGGCGCACATGGTGAGATGATGATCTCTTTGGCGAAGTCCACGGGGACCCGTTTATTTGTAATTTTATTTATACACTATGTATTTGATGTTAATATGAATCTAATATCAAAACTCTAAGTGAAACTATGTAAAAATGTCAAACTATGTATGAATGGTGTCATTTTCCCCTATATCTTGTTGTAAGAGCTTGAAGTTGTTTGGTATCAAATTGTTTCAGTAAATATATATGATTTTACTGCTGTATGGAGAGCCATTAATGTACTGAAGAAGTTTCATATACATTATACAAGTCCTTGGAACATGTCTCTCAAATTTCATAGCAAGTTATAGCGTTTTTCTATCATTTCCCCCTATGTGAAGACATGCCTACAAATATCTGATTTATGGGAGTTGCAACAGACTTTAGGAACTGATTAAGGATAAATTTGCGTGCCCATTTAATTCATATAACTAATACACATATCTGTACTTAAATTTTGGAGGGTCGTACTACATTTTGGAATCCATTAGTGACCTCTACCCTTGGGGGTTTGAACCTCGAAATTACTAGCAATTTCCCATTTTTCTCCTGAATTCAGATGAAGATTGAAGACGTATTTTTATAGTGTCTAAGAATTCATTAGGTTCATTTTTATGTACTAATACCCTTACAACACTCTCAGATCCAATTCAAAATCCTTAGGAGTCATTTGGAAGCACTTGAGTCCTCACTAGTCTAAGGGTCGAATTTGACCAAAAATTGAAATTTTTCCAATTTTTCCAAATTATTAAAAAGGGACACTACAAGTGGTGTCAAAGAATGGTCTTTGAACCTGATTTGGGTGACCATTTATGAGGTCAATAAGTCATCCCCCACCCTTAGAAACCGAAACTGAAATTGCCTTTGGTGAAGAGGAAGAAGCAGGAGAAGAGGTGCTCTCTATTGAAACTATGACTAAGGATGATAAAGGAGCCTCAGATATGGAGGAGAAAGAGAAGTTTAGGAAATTCATGAAACCATTTTTTGAGGAAATGACGAGGCATATAATGCAAGGGTTCGAATTGATGGCTAGTCAAATTGGAAGCAAATTGGCATTAGGAGGCAACAGGAGTTCTCCTTTCGAGGGAAAGAAGGAATTTGGTGAAAGCATTTTCTCATTGACAGGAACTCACAACCGAACCAATGGATTTCAGAGCTCAATAAGAGCTACCACACCCAAGTTTCTTGAGCCCAAAGTGGATCCTAACATCCAATATGGAATGAATGAAGTTCTAGCAGAATGGTAGCAGTTGAGTGAAGATTGTAGGAGGACCTTACCATTCGATCAATTATTTACTGTCTCAAACAAGCTCAAAATGAGGGGATGTAATAGAAATCCTTTTCAAAATAAATAATTGAATTATTCCATAGGTAAAATGATCCTTCCTACCTTTGATGGCTCATCTCAAAGTTCTGCAAATACTTGGATACAAAATTTAGATGTATATTTTCAGTTGAATCCAATGGTTGAAGAGGATGCTATAAAAATGGCTATTTTTCATCTTGAGGGAGAAGCCAATGATTGGTGGTTCCGTGGAATTAAAAATTTGGGACATGATCAGGTTACAACATATGAATAATTTGTTAACGGGTCATTGGAAATATTTGAGCAAATCAGAAGGAAAACAAAGGGTGGTGAGAGGAATGCACACCTATCTGAATCATGTGGTGTCTTCCCACAGTATGAGGTCCATATTGAGGCATGGGGATATTGAATGGGATAATGAATGTTTCATCACTTCCCCTAGGCCAAACATAAATATTGCAGAACATCCAAGGGAGATAAGGCAACTACTATACAAATATGAAAGGGTTTTTGGAGACCTTCCTCCTGGAAGGCCACCTGACATAGGAGTTGAGCACACCATTGTTTTGGAGGTGGGTACTTCACCTATACAAATACCACCATATAGAAACCCAAAAATGTTCAGAGATGATATTTAGAAGGCTATTCAAGAGCTCTTGGAATTGGGACTCATTAGACCAAGCTCAAGTCCCTATGCTTCTTCAGTTGTTTTGGTGAAAAAAAAGGATGGAACCCTAAGGATGTGCATCGATTTTAGAGCTCTAAACAAGAAGACAATAAATAATAGATATCCCATCCCTAGAATAGATGATATCATGGATGAGATATTTGGAGAAAATTTATTCTCCAAAATTGATCTTAGATCTGGTTACCATCATATTCGAATGAAGGAGGAGGATGTGCAGAAAAATGCTTTCAGATGTCATTATGGTCATTTTTAATTTCTTGTCATGCCTTTTGGTTTGACCAATTCTCCAACCACCTTCAAATCATGCATGAACAAAATATTTTTCAAGCATCTCCGTAAGACATGGGAGGAACATTTGCACCATTTAGAAGTTGTATTGAAAATCTTGCATGAACAATCCTTGTTTGCTAAGTTGTCCAAGTGTGAATTTGGGTTGAAAGAAGTTTTGTATCTTGGGCACATCATTCGGTAAGATGGAGTAAAGATGCACTTGGAGAAAATCAAGGCTATTCTTGAATGGCCATCACCCAAGAGCATCACTGAATTGAGAGGCTTCATTGGGATATGCACTTACTATAGGAAGTTTGTAAAGGGGTTTTCCAAACTAACTACTCCCCTTACTGATTTTACCAAGAAGGATGCTTTCAAATGGGATGAAGAGTTTGAAAATTATTTCCAAAGAATGAAAGAGGTAATGAGTATTTGTCCAGTACTTGCATTACCAGATTTTTCTAAACCATTTGTTTTGGAATGTGATGCATCCAGAGAAGGAATAGGGGTGTTCCTAAAGCAAAATCAACACCCCATAGCTTTTGAGAGCAGAAAATTGCAGCCGCATGAGAAGCTATACTCCATATATGACAAAGAAATGTTTTCCATAATGCATTCCTTGGCCAAATTTAGACAATATCTGGTGGGGAACAAGTTTGTGATCAAAACTAATCATAACAGTTTAAATCATTTCCTCACACAAAAGGATCTCAATGAAAGGCAACAAAAATGGGTAAGTAAGGTCCAAGATTTTGATTTTGGCATTTAATATGTAAAAGGGAAGAATAATACTGTAGCAGATGCATTGTCTAGGAGACCTTCATTTTCCCCTATGGACATTTCGAAAGATTGGAAAGATATGCTAATAGTAGAGTATGCCAAAGATAGTTTTGCTTGTGATGTGTTAGATGGGGTCAAAGGAGATGATAGATACAAGATATTGAATGGCCTAATCTACTATAAGGACCGAATATACTTGGTTCATGGTTCGAACCTAAAGCACAAGATCTTGAAAGAAGCTCATGATTCTCCTTTAGCAGTCCATCCTGGATTCTTTAAAACATATAGGCAATTAAGACAAAGGTTCTCTTGGAAATGGATGAAGGAAGATGTTCTAAAGTATGTGAATGAATGCAAGATATGTCAGCAAAACAAAGTTGAACACAACCATCCTGCTGGTCTATTGCAACCATTGCCCATTCCAGAGATTATAAATAAAAAAAAAAAATGGGAAAGCATCTCAATGGATTTTATCACAGGTTTGCCCAAGGATTTGGGTAAGGATTGTATTTATGTTGTGGTGGATAGACTCACGAAATTTGCTCATTTATTTGCTATTAAATCATCTTTTACTGCTGCACAAGTGACTGATCTATTCTTTAGATATATTTTCAGATTGCATGGACTTCCCAAAAACATTGTGAGTGACATGGATAACATATTTATGAGTGCTTTTTGGAAAGAAATCTTCAAGTTGGTGGGAACTCAATTGACTCATAGCACAAGCTATCATCCTCAAACTGATGTCCAAACATAAAGGGTAAACCAATGGTTGGAGGGGTACTTGAGGAACTATGTTGCTGAGCAGCAGAAAGCATGGGTTAAATGGCTACACTTGGGTGAGTTTTGCTACAATACTACTTTCCATATGTCCATTGGCATGTCTCCTTTCAAATCACTTTATGGTTATGAATCACTCACCTTTGTTGATCACATTTTTGGTGATAGTAGAGCTCCAAAAGCTAAAGATTGGGTTGAGGAAAGTCAAGAGATTTTGAAACTTTTAAAAGACAATTTGCAGGTTGCCCAAAATCAACATAGGAAGGAAAGAACTTTTCAAGTGAATGATTTGGTTAATTTGACGTTGCAACCATATAATCAAAACACCTTAAAAGGGAAAGGATCATAAAATCTTAAACCAAGGTTCTATGGTCCATACAAGATAGTTCAAAAGGTTGGGGAGGTGGCTTATGAGATAGAACTTCCAGAAGGTAGAAAAATACACAATGTATTTCATGTTTCATGTCTTAAGAAGGATATTGGTCAGCAAATATCTATTTCAGAAACACTCCCTCCATTAGATGATGAAGGACAACTCATACTCATACCAGAAAAATTTTTGAAGACAAGAGAAAGAAAATTGAGAAGCAGAACCATAAGAGAATATTTGGTACAATGGAAAGATTTTCCAAGTGAGGATGCCACATGGGAAGAGGAACAAATTTTGCAGCATCCTAATTTGGAATTGCTTGATGAAAATCAATCTTGGGTGGGTAGGACTGTAATGTCCCCATCCAAATAAATTACATGAAAGGAAAATTCCACCAATCTACTAGTTCCCTAGGTTGGGGTGGAAACATTTAGATTTGGAATAAGGGAGATATAAGACCCCAAATGGACGTTAGATTGAAAAATATATATTAAAAGGGGATACATACATATTAATAAGAAGAAAATGAAGTAGCACTTGGTCATGAGGGCACATAGGTGGTGTGGGACCCACTCAAGGCAAGATTCTCCATGCCACATGGCTTCCTATTCTCACCCATTCGAATCCAAGGTGGATTCTAACGTTCTTAGGGGATTTGGAGAGTCATTATACTTGGAATGACTCAATGAGGGTCGAATTGGAGTGGAAAAATAACTCCCATGGAAGTGGAAGAGGCATCTTAGAGGTATTGTGACACTTGGGCTAGATTCCCTAGCTTCTATGACAACAATGATGAAATTTCTATGACACTTATGACAAGGATCAGACCTGATTGCTGACATATGACCTATATGACATGTTAGGCCTAAAAATAGCCTCCAAGAGGGCGCACTAGGGGTTTATGGCAGCCAAATATTCCCCCCATTCGAATTGATGGAAGAGGAAGGCTAGGAAATGTTGGACAAGTGGCACTCATGGGAATCTCTCCCCAATTCAAGTTGGGATGAAGCTCTTGGAGGGAATTCGAACCATGGAATCCTTGGGAGGTTAATAAAAGTCAAGAAGAAATAAGGAGACCAGCTTTTGATCATTTCTCATTTTGCAAATTGGAGAGCATATCTTGTCCATGCAAGTTGAATGTTTATTCTTATTGCCTTAGTACCAATTTCGAGGGTGCAAGACTCCCATCCTAATTGGAAATTGGAGAGGCAATTCACACCTTTCATTGGATATGCATGAATTCATTTGTTACAGGTTGAAGCTATAGGGATGCTCATGACCATTTCTTCTTCAACTTGTTCCCACATCTCTCTCAATCTTCTCTTCATATTCTTTCTCTTGGAGGAAGAGCACACATGGTGAGATGATGATCTCTTTGGGGAAGTCCAAGGGGCCCCATTTATTTGTAATATGATGTATACACTCTTTATTTGATTCTCAGATGAATCTCAGATCAAAAATCCAGGTGAAACTATGTAAAAATGCCAAACTATGTATGAATGGTGTCGTTTTCCCCTATATCTTGTTGTAAGAGCTTGAAGTTGTTTGGTATCAAAATGTTTCAATAAATATCTGTGATTTTAAAGCTGTATGGAGAGCCATTAATGTACTGAATAAGTTTCATATACATTATACAAGTCCTTGGAACATTTTTCTCAAATTTCATAGCAATTTATAGCATTTTTCTATCATTCCCCCCTATGTGAAGACATGTCTACAAATCTCTTATTTATGGGAGTTGGAGCAGCCGTTAGGAATTGATTAATGATGCATTTGGGTGCCCATTGAAGTCATATAACTAATCCATGTCTCTGTACTGAAATTTGGGAGGGTCATGCTTCATTTGGGAAGCCATTAGTGACCTCTACCCTCATACCCAATTCGAAATCCTTAGGAGTCATTTGGAAGCAATTGAGTCCTCACTAGTCTAAGGGTTGAATTTGACCAAAAATTGCAATATTTCCAAATTTTCCATATTATTAAAAAGGGACACTACAAATTCCAAAGAAAATTTATGTTAGACATATTTTAGTCATGCAACTGAAGAATTTTTGTAGGAAAGGTTGTCAATTTTACGCAGCCAATATATTAGACAAAATAGAAAATGAAATTCCAAAATTGGAGGACTATCATGTGCTACAAGAATTCAAGGATGTGTTTCCTGATGAAGTGCCAGGAATTCCTCCCAAGAGGGACATTGGATTCACAATTGATCTTGTTCCAGGAGCTGCACCAGTGTCTAAGACACCTTACATAATGAGTACACCTGAATTATTGGAGCTGAAAATGCAATTGCAATAGTTATTGGAAAATAAATACATAAGGCCAAGTGTGTCTCCATGGGGAGCACCTGTACTATTTGTGAAAAAGAAATATGGTACACTTAGGTTATGTATTGATTACATGTAGTTGAATAAAGTGACAAAGTACCCATTGCCTCTAATTGATGATCTTTTTTATCAAATGAGAGGGGTAAAAGTATTTGTAAATATAGAATTGAGGTCTGGTTACCATCAAGTAACGATGAAGGAAGAAGATATTCATAAGATAGCCTTTCGAACAAGGTATGGAAACTATGAATTTGTAGTGGTTCGATTTGGTCTCACTAATGCACCAGCTACCTTCACGTGTCTCATGAATATCATTTTCCACGAATATTTGGACAAGTTTGTTCTTGTTTTTCTAGATGACATTCTTATTTACTCTAAGAATGAAAAGGACCATGAAGAGCATTTGATAATGGATTTTCAATTGTTAAGGGAGCATAAGTTGTATGCAAAGCTAAGCAAATGTGACTTTTATAAAAACAAAATTCATTATTTGGTTCACATTATTTCAGAAGAAGGAATATAAGTGGATCCAGAAAATATTGAAGCCATTATGAATTGGCCAACTCCAAAGAATGTGACAGATGTGACATCTTTTATGGGTCTCGCTAGTTACTATAGAAGATTCATTGAAGGATTCTCCAAGGTTGCACACCCAATCACTTCTTTGAGAAAGAATGGAACAAAATTTTAATGGACCCAGAAATGTGAAGAAAGCTTCTAGCTGTTAAAGAAGCTTCTCACAAGTGCTCCAATTCTGAAAATTGCAGACACAAAAAAAGAATTTATGGTGTGTACAGATGCATGTAAACAAAGACTTGGAGGAGTTCTTATGCAAGAAAATCATGTGGTGTGTTATGAGTCTATAAAACTGCAGGAGCATGAAAAAAATTATGCCACACATGAATTGGAACTTGGAGACATTATCTAATGGGAAGAAAATTTGAATTGAGGACATAGCATTGTGGTATGAAATATTTATTTGAGCAGCCAACATTAAATGACATGCAAGCTAGATGGCTGGAATTTTTATGTGAGTTTGATTTTGAAATCAAACACATAAAAGGAAAATAAAATAAAATGGTTGATGCACTCAGCATAAAGATGCATTGAATGCATGTGGCAGCCATCACAACTTGCCAATCATATTTAAGGCAGCAGATTTCCAATTATCTTGTTGAAGATTAATTGTGTGTGCAAATAAAAGAAAAATTACAGCAGTGGAATTTTGAAAAGAGGTATGAAGGGTATCATTTAGAAGAGGATGGACTTCTTATTTATAAAAACATAATTTATATTCCAAATATGGCAAACTTGAGGAGAATTATTATGGATGAGATCTATAAAATTCCATATTCTACTCAACCAGGATATAAAAAAAAAAATGCTACATCCAGGAAGCAATATTTTTGGACGGGGATGAAGAAAGATATTGCTGAGTATATTTTAAGATGTATGAACTGTCGGCAAGTGAAAACTAAGCATCAACACCTAGCAGGTTTGTTACATCCTTTGCCTCAGTTAAGTGGAGATTGTTGTTCTGCTATGTATTTGGTGATGGCTTCTCTTTCACGTTTTGTGCTCGCATCTTAGGGTTTTTTCTAGTTCGCCAGTTAATAAAAGCATTGGATTCCTGGGTGTAGGGATACTTTGGTTTGTATCCAAGCGTTTACAAGATTTGAGCTCGAGTTTAACTAGTGTTGGAGCATTAGGGTTCTGGTCTGGAAAATCTTGGAGTCTAAAGCTCCTAGCTAAACAACAATGGAGGGATTTCAAAACACAAACTGAAAAGGGAAAAATGAAGGTTTTGAATGAGGTAGGAGAAGTAAGTAGGGGCACTAAGCGTGACAGAACCATAAATTAAATCCATTCTAGTAAAGGAGACTCAAAAATAACCAAAGAAAAACAAGACGCTATAATTCTAGAATGGAAATGGGAAGTAATTTCCATGTATTTTATTACAGATTTGCCAATGACTGTGAGACAACATGATTCCATCATGGTTGTGGTGGATAAATTGTCTAAGGTAGCACATTTTATCCTAGTTAAATACACTTATAAAGCAGATTCCATTGCAAATATTTTTATGAAGGAAAATTTCAAATTGCATGGATTGCCTAAGACAATAATTTGAGGCATGGACACCAAGTTCACTTCAAATTTATGAAAAATTCTTTTTGTATATTTGGGTACATAGATGAATTTTAGCACTTCATGCCATCCACAAACAAATAGACAAACAAAAAGAGTAATTAGGTTCTTGAGGACATGCTTTGCATGTATGTGATGGACAAACCATCCAAGCGGGAAGATTATATACACTTGGTAGAGTTTGCATATAACAATGGACAACAAGCTTCGTTGGGAAGGAGTCCATTTGAAGTTTTATATGGAAAAAAGTGCAAGACACCAGTGACATGGGATAATCCAGTGAACAAAATTGTAGTTGGGCCAGAATTGCTTAAGGAAATGGAACAAGACATTGCAAAAATTAGGCAGAATTTAAAGGCAGCCCAAGATAGGAAGAAAAGTTATGCGGATAAGAATAGAATACTTATAGAATTCAGTGTTGGGGATCTTGTCTACCTTACAATGAGGCTAAGGAAGAGTTCTTTGAAGCTTAGAAGTTGTGCCAAGATGTCTCCAAGATATTGTGGGCCATTTGAAGTGCTTGAAAGGATAGGGTCAGTTGCATATAGAATTGCATTGTCTGCTAGTACTAGATTTCATAATGTTTTCCATGTTTCTTTGCTTAAGAAATATGTACATGATCCTAACCATGTGATTTATTGGGATGTGATTCAGGTGGAACCGGAGGGAGAGTTCCAAACTGAGCCATTATGCATCCTAGACATGAAGGTAACATTGTTCCGGAACCGAGCCATCGGACAGGTAAAGGTGCAATGGAAGCACTTCGGTCCCAATGAGGCTACGTGGGAGTTGGAGGATGCCATGAAAGAGGCATACCTATTTTTGTTCTGATTTTCAGCAAACACCAAGGACAGTGTTATCCCAGGGGGGATTGTAATACCCCAATTTTGACTTGGAATGGATTTAATCAAAATTATGTAAATGATGTAAATATGCTAGTATGGATTCCTAGTGTGGAGCTCAAGGCCAAGGCCCAACTAGTGAATGGCTAGGCATGTATGATGTATATATTTTTAATTGGACCATATAATTGGCTTATCATGCCATTCGAAATGTATGTAAATATTGGACCAAGATGGTTGTGTAAAGAGCACTAGAGGGGCTATGATTCCACCATAGGGGAAGAGGAAAGGGGGCCTTTGGGGAAACTAAATCCTATGTTTCCAAGTGTCAACCTTAGAACTCTTCCAAAATCTGACATGTGCCTTAATGATCCAATTACCTTATTTTGACTACTAAACCCAATAATTGAATGCATGTGTGAAGTTGGTGGGGAAAGTCATTTCATTTAGTTATTGAAGCATGGGGGTGGTGACAATTATGTCAGTTGTCAACGATCCTTTTTCTTCCATGGTGAGAAGCTTTGTCAATTGTATTTTCACCCTTACCTCATACCCTTAGAGTCAACACTCTTTTGATCATTCTCTCATGCATGTTTTCTACACTATGTAAAGTTTCCATTGTTGTTCATGGCCATTACTAGACTATGTTTAACCAAAAAGTTGGAATTTGGAGACAGAGCTACATTTTTGGAAGGGAAAATAGATGGTTGTAGGAGAGCATGGAGGTTGGGAAAGCTAGGAACCCTTACCCATTGAGTTCTTATACTTTTGGATGCTTGAGAAGCCATGGATTAATGTTGAAGGAGGTTCTCCAATAGCTTACAACAGGTTGGACTCTTACTGCACACACTGGTAAGCACTGTAAGGGTTGGATTTACTGAGGGTAGTATGGATCAATTAAGGGAAATGCATTCCTTGTGTTGTGTGGGGAAGTTGGGAGGAGTGCCATGGCTGTGAAGGCTTAGTGAGACCCTTGTAGAGCTCTATTGGAGCTTTGGCTAAGCATAGAGAGCGGAGTGGGTTGTGGGCTAAGCGAGAGAATCCTATAGGTGTTTCCTTCGCCCTGGTGGCCTCATATCCCAACTTGGGGGGCAGCCTCTCAGCAGAAAGAGTTTATGTTGGAAAGAGTGCCTATAGCTGGGTGGAAAATCGCTCTTACACAACTAGTTGCTTGGATATTCTTTGCTTAAAGATAAGTATACGTATGTATTTGATGTGCAATGATCTTTATTTGTATTCATGTGATACTTATTCCTGTAAATTGCATGTTGTGTGTGTGGATTAAGTTTATTCCGTTGTTTTTTTTATTTCCATATCTGCACATGCATTTTATATGTTATCAATTTGTAATTATGGTTATTGGGCCAAATATTGAGGCCCCAATTTAGTTAATGTCCCCTATACTAGACAGATCGAGATATGGGGACATTACAACCTACTTGAGATGCGATATATGCTCTTCCCAGGAAGCAATATAAACCAATATATCATCTAAATACACTATCACACATGAATCTATAAAAGGATGCAATACATCATTTATCAAATGCATAAATGTAGCTAGTGCATTACACAAACCAAAAGGCATTACTAACCATTCATATAGACCTTGCCTAGTATTGAAGACAATCTTCCGGGTGTCCTCTTCTTTCACTCATACCCAATGATATCTCGATTTGAGATCCAACTTAGTGAATTACTTGGCATGCTACAATTGATCTAACAAATCATCAATCCTAGGCAAAGGGTATCGATTCTTTGGGGTGATCTTATTCAGAGCTTTGTAGTCAATACACATCCCCCAATCCCCATCCTTATTGGGTTCTATGACAATAGGTGACCCACAAGGTGAGGAACTTGGTCGGATTACTCCCTACTCCAGTAGCTCCCACAACTACTTCTTCACTTCTTTTGCTTCTTGAACAAATTAGTTGTACAGTCTAATTTTCGTTAATGGAGAAACTGGCAATAATTGTATATCGTGGTCCAATTCCCTCTTAGGAGGTATCCCTCTAGGCTCTTGGAACACTTCTATGTATGTCTGCAAAAATTTCTCCAACTTGTGTTTCTACTCTTTGGTGCATCCCTCTAGAGATACCTTTACTTTTATTGATTTTCCTTCTTGTTAATTATGTCTTCATAAAAGTGACACAAAATTTCTAGTTGAACTAATTAGCTTCTTCGCTCGGTTGGCACTTACCAGAGATATCTTTGAGTTACCTTTGTGTGGATTGATGATGAAACATTTCCCATCCTTAATCAAGCGGTATTGATTTGTTTTCCTCATGGAGATCGCATCCCTCTTATACATGAAGGGGCTACCAAACACTACACCACAAACATCAAGGGGCACTATGTCTACCTCCACATCATCAATATAATATACACTTATGTAAAATTTAATATTGCATTGTTTTGTGACCCTAAGTTTTGTATCCTTATTCGCCCATCCCAATGGATAGAGGTTAGGGTGATCATGTACTTTCAATCCAAGCTTACTTACCAAATATTCTGCTATGATATTGGCCTATGAACCCAAATCAAATAGAGCATCAACCTTGGTATTTTTGACCTAAATCTTGATATGGAAAAGTTTTGTCATCTCCTTCTCTTCCTTGTAATGAAGGATACTCGAATTCACCTATGTTTTCACTGAAGTGCAGACAATATTCTCATCCACATATGAGTTTCTCCCAACCTCTTTGCTTGAATCTATGGCTAGAGGGTTCTTCTTGACATCCTTCTTCAAATTATTAGGGTTCTTCTTGACATCCTTCTTCAAATTATTAGGGTTCATCTCTTAATGTAACTTCCCACACCTTTCTTTAGTGTGACCATCGATGTTACAATGGTTACAATGTTTTTTGGGATCCTTGCACTAATATGATGTGGTCGTAACCTTCTTAACTTTTATGATCCACTTCTTCTTCTGCCCCTTGGAGGCATCTTGGTTCTCTTTCTATATGGAACTGCTTGGATTTCCTTCCTTATGGCCTATATTTTCCAGGTACTATGCTTGCACACATGCCTCATAAATTGTCCTGGGCTTGTATAGAATCATTTTATTCTATAAATGAATGTGTATACCCCCCAGATACTTGGGGATTACATCTAGATTCTTGGGTGAGATATCTAGCATGATAGCCATCTTCCTAAATTCAATGGTGTACTCTTGCACACTCTTCCCTTACCTTTGCCTAAAGTAGTTCCAATGGATCCATTGGTCCTCTACATACCTGATAGGGTAGACCTAAGACTTAATGAGGGTTTTGAAATCCTCCCACTTAGTTAGTAGTGGCTCACCCTCCAAACTAAGTGCCTTTGTGTGGATTTCTCACCAGGTTAATGCATGGCCCTCTAATTTCAATCGAGCAATTGAAATTTTCTAGTCCTCATCTATTTGATGGATACTCAAATAGACCTCTAATTATTGAAATCAATGATTCAACTTTAAATCATCAATATCACCTTGGTATGGCTTGATGTCAACTTTCTCTTCCATCTTAAATAAAGGATGAGAAGGAATATTGATGATGGAAATTGGTTGCTCTATCTCGAGCTCTTTCCTTGACTCCTTTTCTGGGCCGCCTTTATCTCTCGATTTCCCCCATAATCTTATCTCTAAGTTAGAGCCTCAAAAATCACCAAAAGGTACAAACCTACTCTCCAAATCCACCATGAGGATTGACATGTTGCATGAGATATCAATGACTTGTATTTCCAGCATTGTAAATCACTACTCATGTTCGCCCTCCGCTTCTTTACTAGAATCATCCACTATGGATAAGGTTTGAAGGATTTTTTTTCACCAACTATTCGATCATGCAATTTCCCACAAAATCCCAAATAAAATTGCTCTGATACCAAAATGATCCTTAAACTGCAGTGGATATTCCACTGGAATAGTTCATCACAACTAATCCTACAACTTCGTTCTTTTTATTAACTTATTTCCATTGGATTCTAAATAAACTGGAACTAAAAGAAGAAGAAAAATAGAGCAAAGAAATACACAAACAACACAATATTTACCTTGGGAAAACCCAATATGGGGAAAAATCTAGCTAGAAATGGGGACTATGCCTTTCTCTAAATTTATATAGGATGCAAATACAAAGGAAAATGTACTCTCGATGGAGTTAACTATGACTTTGCAACCAAAATGGCTACTACAAGATCTCCTACTTCCTTTGTTTTGTTATAATATCCACTCCACTGATGTTTCTCAACTATGGAACAATACAATAACATCATAAGAATGGAACGCATTCTTCTCCTAATGACCTAATATTTAACATAGATCGATAGTCTTCTAGGGCTAATTTTAGGGTTTGTGCATGCCTCAATTATCGATTAGGGTTAGGGTTTTGGACCTTCTGTAATGTTCTTGAAAGTCCCCACGTGACTATCTTTTCATGTGTGAGAAATGAGAGCTTACATGAAATCCACTCGGTACCATGGTGGTCAACTGGATAGGTCAACTTGTCGAAGGCATAAATTCCTCATACGGACTCTATTTGATGCAATTCGTGCACAGTTGCAAAAGTATCAAAGTGTAGAATAGTGTTAGGGGACATGGAATAATCGATGAAATTTTGACCCCAAAAAACATCATTTAATCCCAAAAACAGGCCCCCGGAGGTTTTGAACCCCAAATCTACAAAATGAGGCTTGCCCCTAAAATGGACCTTACAAGCCAATCCTTCCAATCTTTCCACCTAGAAAGCACCAAAATAGATGACAAATTACATATTCATCCATTGCAGATCAAACTCCTTCCAACCACAAATTGAGCTTTGAATTTTTCTATTTTGCCATCTGCTACATGCTTGACCTTGTACAACCACTTAGATTCAATCACTAACTTCTCCTCTGGTCCATACGCTATCTCTCACACATCATTCTTCACGATGGAGTTTTACTCCTCCATCATGGCATCTTGCCAAACCTACTGACTTGTAACTTCCCTTCTCAAAACTAGAAGGATCTGCATTAATGATTGAAGACATTAGTGCCACATAATTTGGAAATTTATTTGGAAGATTACTTACTCAAAATGAAGTCATAGGAGTTCCAACTTGCTCCAATGCCTCCTGTAGTGTTTAGGTGAACCACTTACAATTTTTGTATAAATTGGATGGTAAAGAGGCACCCCTTGCACTTCTAAAATTTTGTGATCTGAATCTAATTATTTGTATTTCTCTAATTTCATAAATCATCCTTTGTGGTAGTAAGCACATCTACCTTCTTAGTCACTATCATAGGTTCTTGGTACTTTGAGGATCATGTATCCTCGTCAAATTTGACATATTTTCTCATGACTGTACCTTCTGCTAAGATGGAATGTAGACTGTGTAAGATTTTTAGGTCTCATTGTAACCCACAAAGACACCCTTCAAACTAGAGGGTTCCAGGTTGGTCCTTTTCTCATCAAGGATATGAATGTAAATAGAACAACCAAAAACACGAAGATGTGCTACTTGAGGCTTCATTTGGTTGGACCATTAAATTCCATGCAAACAAGCCTCACAACCCAAAGTGTAGTGCTTGTATGGAGTGTTGCTACAATAGTATTGGTAACTTTGTACTAGCATGTCATCCTAGTCATATAATCCTCAATTTAATTCGGTGGCCAACTCTAATTCATGTAAAGAATCAACTAATTTATCGTCAATATCAACCCAAACATTATTTGATTCTTATTGGAATGTTGCTTGATGAGTGGTCATCTATAATAAAAAAAGCCTATAACAATTATGATCAATGATATGCCACTATGTAAATCATCATTATCAAAATATCCTAAAGTTGACCTTTTCACCTACCTTCTTCATTATGCTTGTAACCATAGCCGTTGAGCTTGGTTACAAGATATCTCAAGAATCTATTTGTACAATTTCCCTTGAACAAACCTACCAACCATGTGTTCTAACGTGGATAACGATAGTGATGTGTCACAAAGGGGCACCTAAAGTAATTGCCACCATATCCAAGAATAGATAAGAACACCATAATGTCATTTGGATGGTGCTTACAAATGTCACTTGTATTTATGACAATCTCTCCTTGCACACTAAATCATTCTAGTACTTTCTCATCTATGTGAAGAACAAAACATCATTGGCTACCCTAGTTCCCTTGTTCCTTCATCGGTGTGTCTTTACAAGGTTCTTTTATTCAAAAGACACACTTATATCCAACAAGAGTAACAATGCATGGAAGAAATCTATCTTCCTATCCTTTCACTGCATAGATCTTCTTAATTATAACTTCCTCAAATCTGGTTTGGAATCCTATTATTGTTTTAAAATAGAACTAAAATCAAGGTGTCAAGCTCAACTCGAACAAATAAGTGAATGCATTTATAGCTTTAAACATTAGACTAGGCAATGTTCCATGCAATATGATGATAAATGATACTATGCATTGATGTTATCCTCTCATGATCAATAATCATCAAACGAGTTGTCTATAAAGCCATAGTAATAAAGCATTTAGGTAAGTAGCTTATGTAAAATAGTTGAGGCAAATATTATTGTTATGATGCATACCTATGTACATTGATCTGAGATCACTATTATTCCTACATACCATATGCTTGTTACTTCTATAGAAAATTTAATTTTTTTCATAAATAAGTAAGAAACACTTTCAATCAACGTTTCATAATTCAACGAGGCAAGAAGGACTTTGGAATCACTACTCATCAAGTTCATAGGGAAACAAAGCAACCTTGATGTTTATCAATCCAATCCTCAATTCAAAGAAGAGATTAAGCACCAAGTTATTTTACATGCACAATAAACCCAAGATAACAATTTCTTGTGATGGCAATGTGTGTGGGGATGACTAAGGCCACCAACTACGGTTCTATGAACTCAATTCAACACAATGATACAAGTCCTATTCAGTACACTATAGACATTTGACACATCTGATACACCTTGCAGTGTGTTGAATTGTTGTATTAGATGTGTCAAATGTCTATAGTGCACTAACTAGGACTTGTAGTATTGTGTTGAATTGAGTTCATAGAACCGTATATGGTGCACTAAATAGGACTTGTAGCATTGTTTATTAGTGCTTACTAGGAATACACATAGATCGAAGCTAGTCACATCATTCACCAGTATTTAGATGCAATGTTGTGTTCATTAAATGTTTTAAAGTATTGTTCACATTAACTTGTTTACTAATGAGTAAGTGTAGCGTAAATGTTACTATGTGACATTGGAAATGCACTGCATTGATAGGGTTCATACCTCATGTATACATTGAGTTGATGTTGTCTAAAAAGCATTGCTTGATGATACATATACATTATAGGAGCACACCTATGTCGATGTGGTAGTTTATAATGAACCACATATGGTGCTCAATATTAAAATGAGAATGTCGACTACAATGTGTGTAATTAAAATAGGCACATAGGATTGTCTTACACATTTTAAAGCACCAAATTAAACATTCAATATTCAATGAATATTAAAAATGGTAATCTAGAACATGTTTTTATAATTTATATCTATATTTTCCTAATGGGGTTTGTATCATGTGAAATAGGGACAACTAAAGTAGAAATGGGTCAATATATATAACTTTGTGTATGCTTGGGAGATTCAAGAGAGGGAGAGGGATATATTTCCTTGTCTTAGTATTGCTCAAACTCACCTCCTTTTGAGGCATGTTATTCTCCTCAAGTTTTATGAGAATGTTAAATCCCTCAAATGGGAACACATAGTTATTGTGCCATTTGATTCATCATCGTGACCATAGCAGACTTGCATTCAAGGTTGGTCTTAATTTGGCGTACCAACCTATGAAGGAAGATATGTATATCTCATCATTGGGTTATCTAGGAGAGGGAATAATTTACCCCATTTCGCTTGTATGCTACCTAGTGTTGTAGGAGAGATCCAATTGGCATATGTGCGAATATATGTCACTGTAGATATTATTGACCCTAGTGGCTTCCACATTACTAGGGGATAGTTGCACTTACATGATTTTAAATCCAACCAAGTTACATGCTTATGCCTTATCATCATGACACTAGCACACCATACCATAGATGGGGAATGAATTAGTTTCCCTATCATGTATTATGCAAATAACTTTTTTTATCAAGTAGTATGTTGTTATGCTATGACAATTATGTATTTCTCTATATAAATGGTGTGTCATGTTGGAGGGGAGACAACTCTTCTCATTTCCTTCAATTTTTTTTTTGTTTTTCTTAAGATACTTTTAGTGACCTGGTCTACCTCTTACTAGTAATCTTTTAGGAAAATGATTGATGTCCATATGTATATGTGGGACCAAATGTTTCCTAAGAGGGTCCATTCGAAGTTCCTATGTAAGGCAATGGGTGTTGATATCAATAATATGTTAGGAAGTGAGGACAATTATGTCCTTTCGCTTGTTTTGTATCCATATGTAGGAATGGACAACATGTGTTCTAAACATCCTTTTTATTGTAACCAAGACACCCAACCAAAGAAGTACTGTCAATGTGATGTGTTGGTTATTTTAGCTTCTCAATTTATTTTTTTTATTTAATGCACATGTTAATATTATAAGACTTTTTTGAAATTGTCAAATGTTTGTCTACTATTTTGCAAAATTTAACTTGTATCTTGGCGAGGTGTCGCCTCCGTAGCCTAATGTGGAGATGGATGATGTTGGTGAGCCTATTTGGAAGCATATCCTGGCATGCGCCGGGTCACAAATTCAGCCAGATATTCGATTCCATTTCCAAGTCACAAATCACATGTGTACGTTAATGATTGGCTATGGAATCCAACTAGTTTGACCGAGAGTGATCTCACAAGATTATGCTCTTGTGGGTATCTATACAAACCTTTCATGAGATAAGGAATTATTGATCTATCATATTGTTGGTATCATGGTCCTAGTCGAAAGGGAGTGTTGAGGAGTGATGAGATGCGAGACGTGCTCATCCATCTTCTTCATATTCAAATGAAGAGACAATTGAAATCACTCACCCTCCTCCACTTATGCCACTAGTCACTCTTACTATTCCATCCTTCAATGCACCCACCGATCCACTTATCGCACCAACTATTGTACCTACTAATCCACCTATTGCTCCTATAGATAGGATATTGTTAACTCATTTAGATCCTACATATCTATAATATCAATATGCAATGACATTCTTACATAGAAAAGATACTCATGTCTCTATGTAAGACCCAACAATAGTTGACATGTATATCCATTTTTGTGATGTATATTGATTGTTCACACACACACATATAGAGAGAGAGATATTTTAATGTTATCGTTCCTACATACATATATAAATGTATGTGTGTATGCATGTCTGTATGTGTGTGTGTGTGTGTGTGTGTGTGTGTGTGTGTCATTGTTCAGATGTATATTTCATACACACACGCACGTGCGTGCACGGGCAATTTTGACATATATATTGATTTTGATTTTTTTTAAACAAAAAAGGCTACTCATAGTATTTATATAAAAGTGATAGATTTTTAGGTTACTCCGAAATTATTTACACGATGTTTGAGGGTGCTTCATAAGATTTGGAGTATATGATGTATCTTCAACCATTGGATGGTTCAAGATAGATTGTAGCATGAGAGATGATCTGTGATGGATATGCACACTTGAGATAACATATTGAGTGGATGCTTGACCTCACTTGATTGTTGGCTTAGTGTTCTTCGCTTGGGAATTGGAAATATCTTGCCTAAATGATGGACACACTTCATGATGGCCACATGGAGGATTTACTTGGTGGGAGAATGTCCTACAAGGAATATAGAGTATTGTGCACAACTGAGGAGGGATTCAATCCCTAGATGGCATGTTGTACCTTGGATTCGTGTTCATAGGATTGAAGATGGATTAGGGATGTATGTGGATTCAACAATATTCATGTACAACGTAGCTAACCTAGATGAGTACTTTGACCCAATGGAGCACTTCAGTTGTAACACATTATACAACTTGACAAGAACCCTCCAAAGTTCTGGTTTTTATAGGCTGCATTTAGTGGTTATTTTTTCCTTGAATTGAAAAGTGGTGCTTCTGGTAGCAACCTTTTTTTAGGCCTAAAATTACAACTTTTTTGAAAGCTTGATTGATGCCATGCAATCAAAATCGTAAATAAACCCCTAAAGCAAAAAGGAGTGCTACTAGTAGAACCCACCTTTTTCTGGGGATAAATTTACATTTGATTGAAATCCTAGCCTTAAAAATCATGAAATCAACCGCCAAATTGAAAAGCGATGCTACCATGGCACCCCCATTTTTTTCTGGGGTTGAAATTACAACTTTTTTAAAACCGTGGTCTTAACAGCTAGCATTGTTGCGACAAAAATTCAAAAATCAACCCCCAAATCTAAAATGGGTGTTACAAATAGAAACCATTTCTTTTGTGGAATTAAAATTGTAGGCATTTCGAAACCATGGCCTAAAAAATATATTCACATTTTAAAAAAAAAAACACTTTTAAAAACAATAAAAAAAAAAGTCCCCAAAACACAAATTTGTAAGAAAAAAAATTTAAATTTTTTTAAATTAAAAAATTAAAAAGATGCATTAAAAATAAAGCAAAACTAAAAAGTTTGAAAACTAAAAAATCAATTTAAAAAAAATGAAAGGTTAAAAAAAGGACAAATATTAACCCCCCTTACATGTAAGGGGACGGGAAGGAAATATTAAGGGAATCATGCATCACATCCCCCCCCTTTACATGTAAGGGGAATCGTGCACCGCCTCCCCCCCCTTACATGTAAGGAGGGGTGGAAATGGGTTCCCCCCTCCTTTTATCTCCCCCTACCCACCCCCTTTAAATATAAAGGGAATGGGGAGGAGGAGATAAGGGGGGACTTTATCTCCCCTTCGCCACCCCCTTTACATGTAAGGGGGTTTAATATTTGTATTATTTTATTTTATTTTCAAATTTTTAATTTTTCATCATTTTAATTTTTTTAAGGTTTCAAACTTTTTTAATTTGTTTAGTTTTTTTTTAAGTTGTTTTTCTAAAAAAATTCTTGTTCTGGGTCAAAATTATCTTTTTAATTGTTTTCAAAGTGATTTTTTTTAATTTGAATATAATTTTTATGTCGTGGTTTTGAAATGTATGCAATTTTAAACCTATAAAAGAAACGTTTGCTACTAGTACCACCTCCATTCATTTGGGAATTGATTTTAGCATTTATATTTCAATGATGACTACTATTAATGCCACAGTTTCAAAAAAATTCTAATTTCAGCCTAAAAAAAATGGGGTTCCCATGGTAGCACCACTTTTCGATTTGAAGAATTATTTAAGATTTTAATTGCGACAATTCTAGTTGTTAAGGTCAGGGTTTCAAACAATATGTGATTTTAGCCTCGGAAAAAAAGTAGCACCCCTTTTCAATTTGGAGGCCAATTTATGGTTTTTATCACATTGGCACTGGTTGGGATTTCAAAAAAGTTATAATTTTAACCCTGAAAAAAAAAAGTTGCTACCGATAGCACCACTTTTTGATTCAGAGGTTATGTTTAACACAAAAATATAAGTTTTTATGGATAGAGTTCTCATTTTGAGTATAAAGTTCTCATCTAGTTGTATACGGTGTTTTGTCCTCTCTCTCTCTCTAGGTCTTCGCTTGTACTTATTTTTCTTTCTCTTGGATGTTAGGGTTTATTGATCTCTTTGGATTTTCTTGGGGCATCTTTGAGTTCTAGGGTTAGTTTTTTACCCTTGAATATTCTATACCATGATTTTGGGAGAAAACCCTAGGGTGGGCTTGAGAAGAATAAGTCAAGAGGAATATGTTTTTCCTTGGAGATAGTGTTGGAGGAATTATTGCACTTGTTCTTCTTGGTGGAGCTATGGATTATTGATTTACCCTAGCTAGAACATTTTGCATGGTTGGATTTTGTAGCCTTCAGAGGAGGCTATAGTATGTACTTCATCATTAAGCTTATATATGCAGTTTCCAGCCATACATATCTAGTATCAATATCAAATTTTATTTCCAACTACATGTGTTCTTTATATATTACTATTTATATATATTTAAGATCTTGTTGATTTGACTTAAGTAACACCAAATTGTTAAGTGATTTGACATATAAAGAAGAATATAAAGGGGTTGGTTCTATAGTTATAATACTATAATTTGTTATTTGTGTTGTAAAGGTACATTTTCATCTCTAAATATTGGCTGATACATTGCCTTGGAAGGGATGAAAACTTATCTCACTAGTTGGTGTCTTTTATTCTTAACTGTCGAGAAGTTCAAGGTTGTTTGAAAGTGAATTATTGTACTTCTTTTGCTATTTTTTTCTACTTTAATTTACAACAGTCCTAGGGCATAAAATTCTATGATTAATATCCGACGAACATTCTAGAAAAAAAAAGTGAAATTTGTTAATTGCATTGAAGTGTCATTCCAGTGAAATTTCAAGCAAAAAGAGTTGGTCACAACCTTACCGTCCAATGTTTAATTACAAAAATAGGAGTTGAATTGTCCAAAAAAACTTCCTATTCCTCCTAGACTGGGAATTCTAATTCTGATATTTACTACTTAGCTTGTATAAAGCCTTACATATTGTCCTAAAAGTAAAACAAACTTATAAAACATTTAGAAAAAAAAACAGTAAAAGATATTTAATCATGCCCATAATGGATATTCTTCCCTTGACTTGCAATAAAAGCTAGAAAATAAGGGTCGTGTTTCCAATATTTATCTAGGTATTGTTCCACTCTATATTCCTCCATTTTTGGTACATTTTCCTAAATAGACAAACCAATAAAGGCTTCAAGAAACCTTGAGCTCCTTAATTATTCAAACCTTGGCCTTTCTTTTGGATCCAAGTGTAATACTTGTCATTCAATCGTTTGATTTTCCATTGCTTCCTCCTCAATATTTTTCTTACTGCACTCTTCCCCTACTTCCAACAATACAAATTTACCTTAATGCTTCTCAAATTGGGCTTTCATAAGCACCAATTATATTCTTACATCCTTAAGATCCTAATCATAGTTAAGTTTGTAACCATTCTCCATTTCCTCATTTCCATAGAAACACCTTCTTGGTTATCGTCACAATTTCTCTCACACCTACAAATTGGCCTCTTCATGTCTAAGTGCTCACAGAGGGCACATTGGTTAGGATGGACATGCAAGTTCACCATCTTATCGTTTGGAATTTTTCCAAATTTGATATTGAAACAAATTGCTTGGATATTGTGAGAATCACAATCTCCGCTCTAAACAAGAGGCTCGTGAATGAGACCTAGGAAGAGAATCAAAAGACTAAACACTACGCATCAAACAAAGGACAAAGAGAACTTGAAACCAAAGAGCCTAAATTGAATTTTCCTTAGAGAAATATTGCAGCTATGAATAAAAGTGACTCCAACCACTAGACTCTACATGAGGACCTATCAATTCCATTATTTTGTCACTTATTTCATAATTCCTATTAGAAAATCCCTAAAAAACCCATAAAGCAAAAAAAATCTAGATAGAGTCCCACAACCCAAAAGCAAACAAATTCTAGCGACCTTTGAAGAGACACCAAAATAAACCGTCAAAATATGCAAATCAAATCTCCTATACAAACTCCCCTAAAACCACCTCAATTAAAATACATGGGTGACCAGAGAGATAAGGTCCTCAAATGGACCATCAACCCACACATATTTCCCCATCCCATCTCGATGTGATTCATATTTTTTTATTTTTGTGAGATATAGCAATTTATATTACTGATAAAAAAAAAATATTATAGAGTAGTGAATTGTCTATGGTCTATCACTGAGGAGGCCATACCACATATTAAACAAGAGTTCGTAGTTCTGAAACTAAAATAACTTCCTAATACCAAAAAATTTATAAAGCTAAAAGTAACATGGTCATAACGGTGATTTAAGACAAAATAATGGTAAAGGATCTAATTAGGAGACCCGATCATCATTTGACACGTGAATTATATGAGCAATCTCCTCACTTGTGGGATAATACTCCTCTGCAACGAACTTTAACCATGTAGGGGACTTCAATAATGCTTTCAAATTGTCTTATCGAGTATTGTTCTACTTCAAGATCTTCTTATTCCATTTTTGTTTTTCTTCCACCTCCAACATCAATTCATTCCTTTCTTCCTTGCTTACCATAAGCACCTTTCCCAATAGGATTTTGATCTACCAATAAATATCCACGGTCTTGTAATTTTTGGTGTCCCTAGCTCTTGAGGTTTCCCAATCAAGAATATAGGGCTCCATATTTTCTTCAATTTATGTTTGTTGAGTGTAATCCTCCTCTATCTTCACCCATTCTTTTGATTCCTCCATTTCCCTATCGATTCGAGTTCAGGTTTCTCACGAGTAGGATTCCTTTAGATCCCTCACCTTGATCAAGACTCGGGTGGGTTAAACACAATATTTGTTTTCCCTCTTTGCCCCGCTGGCCTTAAGCTCTGTCTACCATGTCAAGAGACCCAAAAGCAAAGAAAGGTGAAGTGTAAATGTCACTAAACATAGATGAAAGAGAAAGAGGAATACAACAAAGGAAGAGCCGAGGTTTTGAAGCCAAGGAGAGAAGAAAGGTAATGGAACTAGGATAAAACAGTTGGAGAACAAGTTCTAGAGAGAAGCATAAAGGAAACAAAATAACCAAGTTGGGTTGAAAATTGCTTAGTGAGAGCAGGGAATCCAGAGTGAACCGAAACCTTAGGAAGACACAAGGGAGGACTCTTCCCTGAAACGAGAAGTTGAAGAACCAAAATGGAGACAGACAAAACAAGAGCTAAGGGAACCTACCAAATAAACTGCCTAATGAATTTAATCGAGACTCACTGCGAGAACAAAACCACCATGATTTCTAAATTCGATCATTATGAATTCATCAAGTTATAGATTGAAATCCCCATGCAAGATCAATCCAAGTTCAGTCATGAGTAATGTTGGAGCCGTCGAAGGTCCAGACAAACCACCATTTGAAACCATAATCACGTGGCAATGTGTTTACAAGTGCCTAGAAGGGGCATACAATGATGAGGCAATCGTCTCAAAGGATTTGATTGTGGGAGGTGACACTTGTCCTCCCAAGTGTCCCCCTCTTGGTTTCCCTTGATTGACGTTTAATCCTTCCCCCATCCCAAACACCCATTCCAGGGACCTATGTGATGCATATTGAATAAGTAGTATAATAGAGGATAAAAGGAACAAACGATATGCAAGTTTGGGGTGACACATGTCAAATTTGAAATGTGATTTCATGAATTGCAAAGTGGGTTTATACTTAAGGTAGATGGGATAGCTCCATCAACCCTGCTTTTGTCCATATCATCCCAAATGGAATGCTGCATTCTTTGGTTTCCATTCCATTTATTACAGAGTTCAACCCTCAAGGAACATGGAAAAATTATATCCCTCCGATGTTCTCATATTGATTGTGGACACCATATATGATTCTTTTGAGTAAGGATCATGCGGTAGGGAATTGGAAATCATATGTCTAATGATCAACATTGAATCCCCTGGCATATTAATCTTATGAAATCCCAATTGTTAGAATATTGATAGTCATCACCACAATGTTAGAGCTTCAAAATGGTTATTGGTTGTCCCACCCAAACCCTAAGCATAAGAAGCTATATTTTTGTTCACGTCTATGATGACCTCCCACACATCTATTACCCGTTATATTGATTTTGATGTTATCATTCATGATTAAGATATTTAAAAACTTAATTAAATGGTTTAGTTAATGATTATATGATTTGATTCATTTTCAAATTATATTTTTTTATAAAATCAAAATTTTAAATTTACTCTTAAATTTATTAAGTCAACTAAAATTACAATTTTGATTGCACCGAGTGTAAACGAGGTGCTTACAAACCAGTATGGGGGAGATCCTGTAACGGATGTCACATGTCACATGTAACGTTTTCAAAACTAATAAAATGTAAAAAGTAATAGTATGGGGGAGATCATGTAACGGATGTCACATGTCACATTTGTCACGTTTGTTTGCACCGAGTGTAAACGAGGTGCTTACAACCCAGTATGGGGGAGATCCTGTAATGGATGTCACATGTCACATGTCACGTGTAACGTTTTCAAAAGTAATAAAATGTAAACATTAATAGTATGGGGGAGATCATATAACGGATGTCACATGTCACATGTCACATTTGTCACGTTTGTAGTATGGGGGAGATCCTGTAACGGATGTCACATGTCACATTTGTCACGTTTGTCACGTTACGTTACAACCCAGTATGGGGGAGATGTTGTAACGTTTGTCACATTTGTCACGTTTGTCACGTTACGTTTCCATGTCGGCTCATAACTTATAAAAAATCAAAAGTAATTAAAAATTTCATGTTCGCTCATAACTTATCAAAATAAAAATAAAAATAATTAAAAAAATTAAAAGAGAGAGATCCAATTTCTTGAGGGGTAATTTTTTTCTTAATGTGTAAAAAATTTAAGATAAAAAAAAAATTACACCTCAAGAAATTGGATCCCTCTCGGTCCTTGATAGATCCGGGTTTGAGATGGATCTTCACGTTACGTTACAACCTAGTATGGGGGAGATGTTGTAACGTTTGTCACGTTACGTTACAACCCAGTATGGGGGAGATGTTGTAACGTTTGTCACATTTGTCACGTTTGTCACGTTACGTTTCCATGTCGGCTCATAACTTATAAAAAATCAAAAGTAATTAAAAATTTCATGTTCGCTCATAACTTATCAAAAATAAAATAAAAAATAATTAAAAAAATAAAAGAGAGGGATCCAATTTCTTGAGGGGTAATTTTTTTCTTAATGTGTAAAAAATTTAAGATAAAACAAAAAAAAATACACCTCAAGAAATTGGATCCCTCTCGGTGCTTGATAGATCCGAGTTTGAGATGGATCTACGCTGATATTTAAATCTAACAAAATCATTATTCCTCCAATATATATAGTGATAACATTGTGCAAAAATTCATTCTTACAAACAGTTTGACAATAATTCATTTCAATTACCATTAAATTGAAACCACAATGTCTAGTAAATAATTATAAATCATTGAAAAACTTATTATGATCTTAAAAATAAATATAAAAATGTTGAACATTAATATTAAGAAACAGAAATTTTATTTTAAATTCGTTACTTATCATTGTTATTTTATATGGCTATGAAGTTCAACCATGCCAATGTCTCTCACATATAAGTATGTTAAGGATTAATTTTTTTTACATTGATTAATTTTTAAATAAAATATTTTGATTAAATTTTATATTAAATAATAATTCTAAATTTAAACATTAATTATAAAAGTAAATAAAAAATATATTCAACTAAAGTGAACTTGATGATATTTATTATTGTTATCAATCTCAAAAAAACAACAACAATATGTAAATCTTACACTTAAAAATGCTTCATAGCTCATTAACGAGCTTGAAGTTTCAAAATAGCTTTTTTATTTTTTTCAAAAAAATGATGGTTTTAAAATGTTGTTAACTTTTCAAAAACGACATTATAAAAGAAGAAAGAATGATTTTAGTATTGTATTAGTATTTATAAAATTATCGAAATTTGATGATAAATAATAATGCATAAATATATTTGTTAATCATATTTGTGAATGAATTATACTTATTTTCTAGCTACATCGATGATCTAGATTATGTTGAAAATGAAATGAAGATAGTAATAACAAGGAACATGATAAAGAAATATTGCAAAGAGCGCAATAATATAATAACACTCAAACTTTATTAATGAATGAGATAGTGAAAACATTGCAATATGCAATGCAATACAAATTGGCTAGAATGGTGGTCTCATCTTTGAAAAGTGAAGTTTACAAGAGGGTAAAATTGTATTTTAACATAATGTTTAAAACCCTAAGGTATGAACATAGGAGGACTCTTCTCATGTAGATGCAAGGCAAGGACTTACAAAGCCCCGGGAAAGCCACGTATCTAAGGTAATGGCCTTAGAAATCCAAGTATCTAAGGCAATGGCCCTGGAAATCTAGTAGGTCTTCAAGTTTTATTGCTTATTTTATTTTGCTAGATACTCTATATAATTACATTTACCTTATTTGCCATGGAACATTTTGGAGCAATAGCATCATAAAGAAGCTAGTAAATAGAAGCCGATTTGTGCAATTTGTTACTTCATGATACAATGAATCATCTTTGCGTCTGGGCATGCAGCACACTGCATGTATTCTTCAGGCAATGCTACCTCAATTGGAGCCAAAGGCCGAAACACCAAGCACACTTAAAAAGGGATGTTGCCAATAGAGTTGTGAAGAACTTTGATGTAGATATGTTGAAACGTAAGGAATCATTTCATCCCATGTGTGTAGATTCTTAGAGTTGTACATTTGAATATATGCAGAATAATCAAGTTGAATACCTCTATCTATCCATCAGTATGGGGTTGGAAAGTAGTATAATTAGTTAATTTGGTGTCCATCATCGACAATAGACTATACTAGAAAGTATTGAGAAACTTGTTGCTCCAATATCTAAAATAATTGTTCTTGGAAACCCAAAATGAACTCAAACATGCTTGAAGAACTTAGTAGTGGATTTTATCGTGATAGCCTTCTTCGACGGTGCCAAAACCGGGCCACTTTGGCGAACCAATCAATGACACAAATATACAGTTGTTACCATGCTTATTAAGGCCAAACCTGACATATAATTCATGTGGAGTGACTTCCAAGGCTTGTCTGGAGTAGGTCGAGTGTATAGCGTTCGCTTCTTGACGAGATATTTAGTAATGGCATAGACAATCGTGATCTAATATACCTAATAATGTCATATCGAAACTTTGTCCAATAGAAGTAACTTATGCATTTCTGCCATTGTATTTTTACTTCAAAGTATCTTGCCACCCAACAATAATGCAGCTACCGAATAATTTTCTCACAATCATTTGAAAGAATGCAAAAATGACCCATATGGCATAAAAGTTCATCTTCGAAGCAAAATTCTAAAACTTATTTATTGTTCCCAATGTCAAATATGTATCAATGATGGCAGGCTCATTGTCATACAACTTGGGCCACCTGAAACTCTCATGCCCACAAAAATTAAACATTGTTGTTTATGCCACAATTGTAGGTCCATTGAGGTAGACCACAACTCAGCTTGTGTTTCCCTTATTGTATTTAATGTTCCAGTGGAATTGTTGGAAGTACGTGGACAACTTATGATGGTGTTCATTATGTAAATTTCCTTGCATATACATGAATTCCAAGGGTTAGCGGCCAATGTGGATGATCATTTCCTTTTCCAAAATATAATGTTTCCACTTCAACATGCATGCACAATATAGTACATCTCCTTTCCATAGGTGGAGTGCCTGTGGACTACATCAAAGAGTGTCTCTTTATCATAGGCCATCAAATATACATGTTGAATGAAGACTTCACCAATAGCGTAATCTTAAGCATTTCTCTTTATCTCGAATTGTTTTTATAGGCCTAACAGAATGAGGAATTGTGCCAAGTTGAGATGGCATTTCAAATCACCAAATGCTTTTTGTTGTGCTTCGGCCCAAACAAACTTAGCTTTGTCTCCACCCTTGATAACTTCGCTCGGGGTCCAAGCAACATGAGACAACCCCAACATGAACTTGTTGTAGAAGTTAGAGAGGCTCGAGAAGTTGTGGAGCTTTGTTAGTGTCTTCAAGGCTAGTTGATCACGAATGACTTGGATCTTTGTTGAATCGACATGCACACCATGCGTATCCACAATGTATCCCAAATACTAAATTCTATGCATGTCTTATGATCACTTCTCCAGATTTTCATATAGCTTGTGTTGTCATAGGGTGCTCATCACTTGTTGAATGTGCTTCAAATGCTCCTCCTGAGTTATATTGAATATGAGAATATCATCCAAATATACAACTACAAAAGAATTGGTGAATGAACACAAGATATCATTCATCATCCTCATGAATGTTGGTGAGGTCTTAGTCATGCTTGTCGACATGAATAACCACTCAAAGAGACCTATGGGATTTGTGGTTGTCTTCCACACATTAGTTTGCTCTATTAACACCTAGTGATACATAAATCTTACTAAGAAACTTCGTGCCCTTAAGCTAATAGAAAAGATATTCAATATGGGGGATTAGATACCCATTATTTGGACTATGATTTTGTTTAGGGAATTTTTAATCAATATAGAGTCACAATGTCGCATCCGTGTTCTGAACCAATGCAATAAGGCTCCCACAAGGTGAGGAGCTCGGTTGAAAGTGGACCTTTTGTATTAGATCTTGAATCTGGCATTTGATCTCCTTCTTCTCCAATAAAAATCCTTTGTATACTAGATCACTAGGTAGAGGAGCACTGAGTGTCAACCAATTGCATGCTTTACCTAATATTGCAAAGGAACCACCTATTGGTGGGGCAAAGATATATTTATGTTCTTACACAATATTGCCCCCTTTGTGTAAAGAGATCATTTCTAGAGGATTTGGCTATTGTGATGACCTTTCATTTTCTTTCTAACCAAACCATGGAGGGAAAATCTCTTAATATGAGAGATTACCTTCTTGCACTAAGTTGTGATAAAATAAAGTACTTTAATCAAGCTACCTCTAATACCATGTAGAGTTGGCCTCCCATAGTAATGATAACATTATCGGGCCTAATTCATAAACAACAAGATGCTTTCACATTAATGGTTTTCATAAAGGAACATCACAAAATTTGAGTGGGGAAAAATTACACCATGCCTCATCATCGAAGGCCTTGATGTTGTAGGGACATTGTTGATCGATGCAAATGTCTCGTCCCTAGCTAAGTAAACTGATGGTGTATGGTTTGAGGTGCAGTGTTGTCAACAACTTCAACTTCTTGATAACCTCTACTAAGATTAGCTTCAAAAGCTGCAACGACAGATTTTTGTCCCTGCCAGTTACAGTTCTGAATATCATTCTCCTCGAGATAAATATCTACGACCAATCCGTGGAGAAAAAAGAGAACACGTAGCATGAAGCAATGAAGCTCGCCGGGTCGACAACAGGTAATATGCCTGCAATCTATGTAAATTCATCTCTCTAGATGTGTGAAGGCACCTACATGAATAGAGAAATATCGTGGGAGAGATAGAGGCTTGAAGAGGGCACATGCTTGCATACGCATGAAGAGCAAAAAATGTAGTTCTATCGTGAAGTTGAATTGACCTAAGTTGTTGTATTTGGTGAAGATCGACCTATAAAACCCTAATTTTGATATTCCGAGTGCATTAAGTCACTAAAATTTTAAAAAACATCCCCACTTGATATTTTAATTTGCTATATGAGGAATTGTATTATTATTTAAAAGCAAGTTTTTGTCTTCGAGTAAGAAGTGATTTAATAACCATTTTTGGTTTCTTCTAATTAATCCAATATAACTTGGATTTGAGTCACCAAAAAGAGGAATTTGAAGTATTTTAATTCCTCACATTGTAAAAAATATCATATTGTATATACAAAAATTGATTAGAGCATAATAAAGTTCATTCAATTACTTTTGAATGAGACTATATATGGGTTAAGGGAAAGCCCCTATAGATCTATTTGATTGCAAGGCATGTCATGCATTTGGTGCTTGATTTTCCTTGCATTTTATGGTGGTTATTTTTTATGGTTTGTTTCTTGATGGTGGTGTAACAATCACATATTTTTCACACTTGAAAGTATTACTATTGAAAATATTTGAGTTGCATGTTTTGGGATATAAAGAGCTTTTTTATTTTCTTGTAGTGAAATAACGTGTCTCTTATTATCTTTTGGAGATAAAAGGTTCGTTCTATTGTATTTTGGAGTTATAAGGTGCATATTTTGTTGCATACTATTTATATTTTGATCGCATAAGGTGTAACTGAATTTGTACTTTTTTCATTTTACAATGTCTAAAGTTGTTAGTCTCTTTAATGATTCTAACAAATTGGAGGGTTCAAATAATTATAAAGTGTGGATTCGGCATATTCAATGAACACTTATTTATAATGAATTGTGGAAGGGAAATTGTAATACAAAACCTATTAATGTTAATCAATTAACAAAATGGGAGTTGAAAGATGAGAAGGCATTAGCGCTTATTCAAAATATTGTTTCTGATGAAGTGTTTTTGCACATTGAAAACTGTAGTAATGCTTGGTCGGCTTAGAAAACTCTTAAAGATATGTTTGGTTTGCAACTTGAGGCTAGAAGAATTGATCTTCAATTAAAGTTATTCCAACAAAAATTGACTGAAGGAGGAGATGTCATGGAATACATTTCAAGACTCAAAAAATTTAGACAATAAATTACAAGGTTGGTTTTGATAAAATTGAAGATAGTTTGATGGTTACAATTCTGATATCGGGTTTTCCAGAATCATACAAGCATTTTTTCGAAACACTACAAATTAAAGATAAGTTGGAGAATATAATTTTTGAAAAAATCAGTGAACTGCTAGCTATCATGATAAAGCCTTTGGTAAGACAAAGCAATCGGGAGAAGATGTATTGGTTGCAAGCACAAGCAAACATTCCACAAGAAAAAGTGTTTATCCAAGCAAAGGAAATTATCAAAAGGGGAATGAACATCAACATAATTCATTTCAGTATTCAAATCGAGGGCATGGTCAAATTCGTGGAAGAGGAAGAGGTTGAGGCGATGTGACTTGGAATAACAATAGTTTTAAAGAAGAAGCAAATCAACATTCACAATACAATGGAAGAGGAAGAGGCAAAAAACTAGATTCTTGTTTCCAATGTAATAACACTAAACATTATGCCTTAGATTGTAGAGTTTCTTATGAAAAGATAGCTAAGTAGAAAAATTATTCTTCGACACAACAGGTGAATACATAAGAAAGTGAGAAGTGTGCATATGTTTTTACAACACTTCAACAATTAGAAGCATCAAACTTAGTTCAAAGAACTTATTCTTTCAAAAGTGATTTTGAGGATGCATGGATCATGGATACAGGTGACACTCAACATATGACATACATGAAATATTTATTTTGGAATCATCAGGACTGTCGTTTGAATTCAGTCTTTCTTGCAAATGACACCACTCACATACCATAGGGAAAAGGTTTAGTAAAGGCATTTTTACTAGGAATTGGGGAAAGAATGATCTCTAATGTTTGCTATGTTCCCTCGTTTAAGAAAAAATTGTTGTCTTTGGATTTGATTCGCTAGTCAGGACATCAAATTGTAATGGAAGATGGGATACTTAAAATCAACTCAATAAAAGATGCTTATAAAACGAGGGATGACGAGTTATGAGGATGAAAAGCTTCTTAAAATTAAAGGCACAATCATTCCAAGAATGAAAGAATTTTGCAGGTTCAGTTGAGACCAATATTACATCCATCAAATTATGGCATATTCGTTTTGGTCACTTGAATGTTGATAGCCGTATTCAGCTTCAACAACAAGGAATGGTAAATGGGTTGCCCACATTTCAAAAGGAAAATGCAAGATGTCAAAAGTTTGCATTTATGGAAAACATACGAGATTAGCATTTCCCACAAGTACTTTGAAGGAAACTAGGAGATTATAGCGTGTTTACTCTAACGATCCAATACTGGGAGATGTCTGAGGCCACTTGTGCAAAACCCTTGCCTCTGACACCACCAACCCAACTAAAACACCTCAGATTTTGTTTCTTTAAATTGAGGGTTATAAAGTAATTGTTCAGATGCACCACTTGTTAGAGCAATCAAGAGTGGGTTAATTAATTTGAAGGATTCTTGGATGCTATGGATATTCACCATGTACATCTTTATGGGACATCTCTTCAAATATTTTTAGCAAAACATTTACACAATATTGTCCAAGAGAGAAATTCAGCATGGACCACATGAACCATTTATTTTGGATTATATAGATTTTATAGTTAGTCATATTGAAAAACTTTGAAGAGCGAGATTGGCATTTCATTTGACTTTGAATACAACAAATGCTTCCATTGATAGATTACTACTTCCAAACTTTGCAATTACTTTTATTCATACAAATGACCTTCGTGCCATTGATATTTGTGGACCTTTGGACACTTCACTTGGAGGATGCAAGTATCTTTTACTGTTCATTGATGACTTTAACATGATGATTTGGGTGTATTTTTTGAAAAAAAAAATCAAAGGCATTTGCAAAGTTTCAGTATTTTCATAATTTGGTTGAAACTGCAACTAAGATTTTAGGTTTCACTCAACACAGGATGTAGGTCCCTTCTGAATGGGCGGTTGGGTGTGGTCCTCTCACACCTCAATTTAGCGCAGAGCGTGGTAGGGAGGATCTCAACATTGCTCCTAGTCCTATACATCTTGTCTGGTGGATCGAGGCCTTCCGTTAACATGTACTTCGTCGTCTTGTCTCTAGTAAGATGAGTACAGGCGGTCTAGCGAGTGACAAACCCTTACTAAATCCAAAACACAAATAAAGAATTTAGAAGCGGTAAAGATCTTATTGGTTAGTGGAAAATAGTTATTTATTGTGTAGCATTTAATTCTTGGAATGCTTCAAGTAGTCAACTATGGCATCCAAGCTTCAAGATTTTAAATTCAATCAACACAGGATGTAAGTGTAAGGCTTATTTTTAAATTAGTTTTTAATGGCCCACATGAAGAGACACATGTGATAGGCAGTTACGTTTTTCCAAGGATTCCATATCCTTCAATATCTTGAATGATGTTGGTAAATTAGAGGAGTGGTCTCCAAGACTCTTACTTCGATGGATAAGTGGAGTATAACTGTTTTAGGAAACCGGTCCTCTCTCCACTTATAAAAGATCTTTCAGAATACCCATCGATAGCCTAAAAGGAACGAATCAGTGCATTGGTAAGAAGAGAGAAACCGTTTTTCCATCTTGAAGACTAAAGGGGCGATCAGACCATTAACCGCGTCAAGATTTTTCTGTACTAATGGATCAGGGTAAGCGACTAACGATTGTTTAATTTCCGCCTTAAGTCATACATGTGAAAATCATGATAGCTCCAGGTCTTAGAATTACAGTAGATGTTAATTATACAACATCAAATGATTTAATAATTTATCATGTGGTATCAGAGCCTGCGTTAAGAACTTTCATTTTTTTTTCCATAATGTTTGATGATATTTTATTTGATTTAATGGATCCGGTAATTGATTCATGAATTTTTGTACCCAATTTTTTATTTTTTTTTACGATTGATGTGAATAACGGTTTCTTGGTGATCTAATGGATCCGAGGTTTACCATGAATTGTGTAACCAAATACTGTTGTTTTAATGTACATGCA
The DNA here is from genome assembly GCA_027924585.1 of Larix kaempferi. NCBI lineage: Eukaryota > Viridiplantae > Streptophyta > Pinopsida > Pinales > Pinaceae > Larix > Larix kaempferi. The sequence continues at coordinate 2,866,553 of BSBM01000318.1, read as the reverse complement.
AAGGCATTATATTGATTTGAGTTCTATATTATGGTACGGTTCACTAGCCACCAAAGTGGTTCAACCGGAATGACATGTAGACATCAAGTCAAATTATCGAAATTTAATACTCGTTTCCTCGATGTTAAAAAAAAAATAATAACTTTGCAAATCGCAATTATTTAATCACAAGAATATTAGAGTTGGCCCAAAGGTGCACCATTTTTTTTTTAGATTAATTAATTGGAATAGGATGGTTGGTGGGTATTCACGGTTATGGTTGGTATGGATACTCAAAGGTAGCGGACTTACTTAGTTGTGAATATTTTATCAATTAGTCCTAATTAGGTGAAAGGGAATCACCATAATTGTTAATAGTTTACCATAAGATTAGCCCAAAGGTAGGTCACGGTAATACTATTTATTATTGTTTGACCATGTGTTTCATGTTGACTAATTGTCAAAATTATTTATAACTCTTAGCATTAATATTGTGAGCATGAATTTATGATTGCAGTGTCAGTTCCTATTTCGCTACATTCGCATGCCTCTTCTGTTCCGATCTTGAATGGAATAAATTTCTCAGATTGGAAAGAACAGGTTCAGTTTCACCTCGGTGTTCTGGATCTAGATATAGCACTTGAATCTAAGAAACCGGCTGCTATTACTGATGGAAGCAATGCTGAAGAAAAATCTATATTTAAAGCATGGGAAAGATCGAATAGACTGAGCCTTAAGTTTATGCGGATGACTGTAGCAAACAACATCAACTCATCTCTTCCTGCAACTGACAATGCTAAAGAATTTCTGAAATCTGTAGGAGAGCGTTTCCAAACTGCAGACAAGTCCCTTGCTGGGACACTGATGGATAAGCTTACCACCATGAAGTTTGATGGTACGCGTGGGATGCATAAGCATGTTCTTGAAATGACAAATCTGGCTGCTCAATTAAAGACTCTTGAGATGAATGTGGATGAGTTCTTTCTTGTGCAATTTATTTTGCACTCTTTGCCTCCTCAGTATGGGTCGTTTCAGATTCAGTATAACACTATTAAGGATAAGTGGAATGTGAATGAGTTCGCCAATATGCTCAATCAAGAAGAGGCAAGACTTAAGCAACATGGACAACATTCAGTTCATCTCACAACTCAAGGAGCCGAAAGGAAAGGGAAAAAGCCTAGAAAGGGCATGAAGCGAGTACCACCCAAGGCATATGAGCCTAATCATGGTTCTCAGGCTCATCAAAAGGAAAGGAACAGCGATAAGTGTCACTTCTGTAAAAAGTTGGGACACTATCAGAAAGACTGTCTGAAACGTCGGGAATGGTTCGAAAAGAAAGGTATGAATTTAATTTATGTTTGTTTCGAATCAAACCTAACTAAAGTTCCTTCTAATACTTGGTGGATTGACTCAGGGGCTACTACTCATGTTTCAAATACGATGCAGGGATTCCTTACAACCCAGACAATAAATCCAAATGAAAACTTTATGTTCAGGGGAAATCGAATTAAAACTCCAGTTGAAGCCATTGGGACTTATCGTTTATTTCTAGATTCTGGTTATCATTTGGATTTGTTTCAGAGTTTTTATGTTCCTTCTATTTCCAAGAAAATTTCCTTGTCTATACTTGATATTGATGGTTACTCTTTTAAATTTGGGAATAAAAGTTTCAGTTTATTTAAGAGTGCCTCTTTTGTTGGTTCGGGAATTCTTTGCGATGGTTTGTACAAATTAAAACTTGATGGTCAATTTGCTGAAACAATTCTTACCCTGCATCATAATGTTGGTACTAAACGTAGCCTCACGAATGAAAATTCCTCATACTTGTGGCATAAAAGGCTGGGACATATTTCCAGAGAAAGGTTGTTAAAATTAGTGAAAGATGGGATTCTCTTGAACCTAGATTTTTCTGATCTTGGGGTGTGTGTGGATTGTATTAAGGGAAAACAAACCATACACACCAAAAAGGGTGCCACAAGAAGTACAGAGCTTCTTGAGATTATTCATACAGACATTTGTGGGCCTTTTGACAATCCATCTTTTAGTGGAGAAAAGTATTTTATTACCTTTATAGATGATTTCTCACGTTATGGTTATGTCTATTTGCTGCATGAAAAATCTCAATCGGTGGATGCCCTTAAGGTGTACATTACTGAGGTTGAAAGGCAATTAGACAGAAAGGTGAAAATCATCAAATCTGATAGAGGTGGTGAATATTATGGAAAGTATAATGAATCGGGGCAGTGCCCTGGCCCATTTGCTCAACTCCTTGAAAAGCGTGGCATATGTGCACAGTACACTATGCCTGGAACGCCACAGTAGAATGGTGTAGCTGAAAGGCGTAATCGTACTTTAATGGATATGGTTAGGAGTATGTTAAGTAATTCAACATTACCCATGTCGTTGTGGATGCATGCTCTTAAGACCGTTGTATACTTATTGAATCAGGTTCCTAGTAAGTCAGTTCCAAAGACCCATTTTGAAATGTGGACAGGAAGGAAACCAAGTTTTAAGACACATGCATGTTTGGGGTTGTCTCGCAGAGGTTAGAGTGTATAATCCACATGAAAAGAAATTGGATTTTAGAACAACCAGTGGTTACTTTATTGGTTACCATGAAAAATCCAAAGGGTATAGGTTTTACTGTCCTAATCACAGTACAAGAATTGAAGAGACCGGTAATGCCAGATTCATTGAAAATGGTGAAGTCAGTGGGAGTGATAAAACACAAAATATGATTATCTAAGAAGTTAGGGTACAAGTCTATGTACCTATGGCTTCAAAAGAAGTTGATGTTCCTACTGTTGTTGAACAACCTGACAACATTGAACAACAAATTAATGAACCACCACTCCATAATGAGACCGTCACCAATGAACCGATGGTAGAAGTACCACAACAAGTAGCATTAAGGAGATCTCAAAGGGAAAGGAGGTCTGCTATTTCGGATGATTATGTGGTTTATCTACAAGAATCTGATTTTGATGTAGGAACGTGTAAGGATCCGGTTTCATTTTCACAAGCCATAGAAAGTAATGATTCTGCTAAATGGATTGATGCCATGAATGATGAATTGAAATCAATGGACCAGAATGAACTCTAGGATCTCGAGGTATTGCCCGAAGGATACAAGAAAGTTGGTTGCAAATGGGTCTTTAAGACCAAACACGACTCTAACGGCAATATTGAACAACATAAAGCTAGACTTGTGGCCAAAGGTTTCACTCAGAAAGGAGGCATAGATTATAAAGAGACCTTCTCCCCTGTATCCAAGAAGGACTCACTTAGAATCATTATGGCATTGGTAGCTCATTATGATTTGGAGTTGCACCAAATGGATGTGAAAAGTGTTTTTCTGAATGGGAGTTTAGAGGAAGAAGTCTATATGGATCAACCTGAAGGTTTCTCCTTTAAGGGAAAAGAACACCTGGCTTGCAAACTTAAGAAATCCATATATGGACTTAAACAAGCTTCTCGACAATGGTATCTTAAGTTCCATAATACCATTACTTCCTTTGGATTTAAGGAAAACACTGTTGATCGGTGTATATATCTGAAGGTTAGTGGGAGTAAGTTTATAGTTCTGATTTTGTATGTTGATGACATATTGCTTGCCACCGATGATCCTGGCTTATTACACGAAACCAAGAAGTTTCTCTCTATGAATTTTGAAATAAAAGATATGGGTGAGGCATCTTACATGATAGGAATTGAAATATTTCGGGATCGATCACATGGATTGTTAGGATTGTCTCAAAAGGTATATATCAAAAGAGTTCTAGAGAGATTCGGAATGGAGAAATGTTCAGCTGGTGATGCCCCTATTCAAAAGGATAAATTCAGCCTTATGCAATGTCTACAGAATGAATGGGAACGAAAACAGATGGAAGGGATTCATTATGCTTCTGCAGTAGGAAGCCTAATGTATGCACAGGCTTGCACCAGACCAGACATCAGTTTTGTAATTGGTATGTTGGGAAGATACCAAATTAATCCTGGAATGGATCACTGGAAAGCTGCAAAAAAAGTGATGAAGTACTTGCAGGGAACAAAAGATCACATGCTCACATATAGGAGGTCTGATAATCTAGAGGTGATTGGCTACTCAGATTCGGATTTCGCTGGATGCGTTGATAGTAGAAAGTCCACTTTTGGTTATTTATTCCTGTTAGCTTGAGGGGCAATATCATGGAAAAGTGCGAAGCAAACTATCATTGCTTCATCCACTATGGAATCTGAATTTGTGGCATGCTTTGAGGCTGAATTTGTGGCATGCTTTGAGGCCACGGTTCATGGATTGTGGTTGCGGAATTTTATCTTAGGACTTGGGGTTGTCGACTCTATTGCCAAGCCGCTGAGAATTTATTGTGATAACTCCGCCGCTGTATTTTTCTCTAAGAACGACAAGTATTCTAATGGTGCAAAACACATGGAATTGAAATACCTTGCCGTTAAGGAAGAAGTTCAGAAACAACGAGTGTCAATTGAACACATAAGCACACTGCTTAGGGTTGCAGATCCATTGACAAAAGGATTACCACCAAAAACATTTAAGGAACATGCCAATAGAATGAGTATTGAACGTAGCACATAACAGTTGCTACTTTTATGTGATGGATTGCATTATGTTATTTGTTTTATTTGACACTTTGAGATCTTAATAAAAGTGTTTTTGATTGATAATTCATGTTTTAAATGTGTACGTACATGTATGAGAATAAATGTATGATGACAGGAATATTGTCTGACAAGAGACATTATTGTTGAACTTTATTAATACACTTCTCGTTTATAGACTATATTAAACAGGTTACTAATGTTGTGGTACATGGAAGGGACTATGTTGCCTTATTGATATGGAACCGCCATGACTCGCATTAGTGGGTTGTTTAATTATAGTATTATGATGACCAACTGAAAGTTAAGATGGATAGGATTTATGGCGCGCCTAATGTCTACCTTGTTAAACTCTAACGTTAAATTGTCATATGTGCCAAGTGGGAGAATGTAAGACTGATTTTTAAATTAGTTTTTAATGGCCCACATGAAGAGACACATGTGATAGGCAGTTACGTTTTTCCAAGGATTCCATATCCTTCAATATCTTGAATGTTGTTGATAAATTCGAGGAGTGGTCTCCAAGACTCCTACTTTGATGGACAAGTGGAGTATAACCGTTTTAGGAAACCGGTCCTCTCTCCACCTATAAAAGATCTTTCAGAACACCCATCGATAGCCTGAAAGGAACGTGTCAGTGAATTGGTAAGAGAGAGAAACCGTTTTTCCATCTTGAAGACTAAAGGGGCAATCAGACCATAAACCGCGTCAAGATTTTTCTGTACTAATGGATCAGGGTAACTGACTAACGATTGTTTCATTTCTGCCTTAAGTCATACATGTGAAAATCATGATAGTTCCAGGTCTTAGAATTACAGTATATGTTAATTATACAACATCAAATGATTTAATAATTTATCAGTAAGAACCTTCGGAATGGGCAGCTGGGTGTGAGTGGAGCATGGTAAGAAGGATCTCAACATTGTTCCTAGTCCTGTACATAGAGTCTGCTGGATCGGGAACTTGCGTTAAGATGTCTTTCGTCGTCTTCTCTCTGCTCAGATGAGTACAGGCGGAGTCTAGGGAGAGACAGGTGTAGCCATGCAAGTGTATATCGCACCTCATTTTAACGAGTTTTATTCCATAAACTCAACTCTAAAATCATGCATTCTAAGAGAAAAAATTTGAAAATGGAAGGTATGATCCAAAAAGGAAATCAAATATACCACCCTATTGTTTTTCAGTTACCACACTGAAATCTGGCTATATAATCTTTGATCAAAGTTCATTGTTAAAATTTCAATTTTGATATATAAATAGATGTGACACTCTCAAATATTCCTGTTGCACCTGGTTTGTGCAATCTCAACAACTAATATCTGCCACTCCAACAATTATTCTAAAATTTTCACTGGATTTTGGCCAAAACCGATAAGGAAAAAATGACAGGAAAATATCCAAATTATAGCATGTTTAAACTACTCTCCACCATATTTGAAACTGTTGCACCTGGATTATGCAATCCCAATAACCAATATTTGCAATTCCAACAATTCTTTTAAATTTTTCACTGGATTTTGGCCTGCTGGTAAAAAAAATGACAAGAAAAAATCCAAATCATAGCATGTTTAGACTACTCTCCACCATATTTGAAAATGAGGTGAAATGAAGCATTATGCAATTAATGTTCTATGTTTGATTCGCACCTATTCATCAGAGGATTGAAACAAGTGTTTAGAAAACTGGTTGATGTCAGACAACTGAAATCCACCTAAGAATTGTTGGCCTCTTGCACAATAGCCTAAATAACCTCAAGACCAGTGAACTAGGATTCCCAAAAAAATAACCAAACTTTTTAACTCATAAAATCCAACTTTTCCGTGAAAAAATATTACAGAGAAAAGCCTAAGTGAACTAGACGGTTGCTGTAAAACCAATGAAAAGCATTTCAACAGCATAAAAAGACGAAAATAACATCATTAGGACATCAAGTGACGTTGTAAAACCAATAACAAGCATTTCAACAGTATGCAAAGACCGAAAATATAATATCATTCCGATAGAAAGTGATGGAAGACATATCAGAGAGTGAACAACAGTCAGGTCAGGGAGCTATGGCAGCTTCTACAATGTAATCGTTTTCCTCTTAATCCGCACACTCCACAAGCAAATAACTGAGTCTTCCAAATCCCGTGGTATTGGTCACAAGCCGTTTTATGGGTGACAAGGATTAGACCTTTCTTGCAATAACATAGGTAGCTAAATTAAAGGTGATCTTGTCATCTGAATATTTAACATAATAGCATGTTAGCATGACTCGGCCAATTTATGGTGTCCCACTCAGTACGAAAATAAATGATTACAAGCATTTCAAAACTAAAGCTAAATATATGATCTTGGAAAATGTCAGGCATCTTCAAAATGTCAACACTATTACATGGGTATGCCACGAAAGAGGCACAGAAAGAATATATTAAAATATGCAAGTCCTGGATCTGCTAATTTTAGTCGTCAAGCCAACCCGATGAACTCTGATGTGGATAAGGATTTTGAGGTCCTGGTGCAAAACCGCGTGAATCGAAAGGAAAGTTTTGGGATCCGCGTACTTGCCCCGCTCCATATATACTGTTCCTAGGTGCTTGTTCAACCTGGTGCGATCTTGTATAATTCATTTGCTGATCAAGACGCGGAGCATACCGCTGCATTGCAGATGAGGTCATCCCTGTGCGCTCATCAGCTTCATAAGGATCAGAATGATATGGCACTCTAGAATGGAGTGGAGGGGAGAGAGGCATATCAGGCACAATATCCGGACTTCTGGAGTAGACATTATTTACATGAAAGCCCTGGTCCATATAGTATCTGCCTCTTTGAGAGGTATCGCCCATTAACCGCTCAGAACTTCTGCCATCTCGTGACAACCTTGGTCTCTCAGAATCAAAATCATGTTGACCTTGTCTGCTGTACACTCTGCCGCCGCTCGGCAGCATTTGCAAATCTGCAGGAGGAATTGAATATTCTGGTTCCAAACTACCAGGGAAATTCCTGGGAATACCTCTACTTATGTCACCTGCTGCATATTCCTCTTCAACATTACCAGAACGACCTAGTTGCAATCCTCTTCCATATTCCTCAGAAACACCTCTCTGTATTCCTCTTACGAGACCATCCTCCCCACCACCAGGTATCCTACGATAACCCATACCATAGCCTTCGTCAACATTACCAGGTGACACTCCCTGGTAACCTCTTAAAAATTCTTGACTCAAATCAGTTGAACCAATCTGAAGTCCTCTAGCAAGGTCTTCCCTATTACCAGGTTCTCGATCATATACCCTCCCAAAACTCTCTGGGATATTGAGAGGTAAAGAACCCTGCTCTTGAAAATGGTCTGAATCTTGATCCTTCCTAGATTCCATCCTCTTTGAGTGTGGCGATGTAGCAGTTCGTTCTTTTTCAAGCCTGCCCTTGTCAGGCCTCTCTCTTTTAGATTTGTCTTTATCACGTCTGTCTGTTTCATGCCTACCTTTCTCATATCTCCCCTTTTCATATTTTTCTTTGTCTAATCTGTCTGTTCTTTCTCTAGATGGTGACATTTCCTTCTGATTTTTCTTATGCACACTTTCATCATCATGGCCTCGTTTGTCCTGTCCCCTTCCATGATTCTGTTCCAAAAGTTTAGTTGCCCGACCATTAGCATGATCATAAACATCAGATTCCTTTTCCTTTTGAAATTCGTAATTTCTATGATTAAAGCTATTATCTTCATGATTCATCATATCTGCAATATGTCTATTATATGCGGATTCCTTGTGTTCCTCTTTGATTTTGAGAGATGAACTGTCTTTCCATTGAAACTCTTCTACTCTTTGTACAGAAGATAGGGAGTCGAGTTTTGATTCTTTCTCGTTATCAACCCCATACAGGTTAACAGTTTTTGTGCCAAAGCCAGAATCTTGCTGATCTTTGTCAGAGTGTTTTTCTAAATTGGCTTTCCCTTCAACTGTCTGCAAAGCATTTCCTTCTCCGTCATTGGGAGGCTTTGTATCCAGAACCTCAGTCTGATCTGAGACCACATTTTTCTCAACTGCCCCCTTATCAGTATGTCCCTGTTTAATTGCTATTGCCATGTGTGGAACAGTCCAATCTGGTCGACTCCATAGATAAAGTGGTGGTGCCACATTGTTCCACTGGCTTAGTATATTGTCATCAACATCAACGGATCCGGGGATAAAAAATGACTGTAAACAAACACAATAATTATCAAGGAATAAATCTCAAATGGGAACAAAATTGCCTAAAATTGTGCAATATGTTGCTCAAAGTTATTAGAACGAAAATTCTATGAGCCTAACTACCGTAAATTTACACAATGAAGCACATTTTTATTCTATTAAAGTCTGTGGAAACACCTGGCCTCTCAAAAGTTCTGGATCCTCCCAAATAAGATCATATTTATTTGCTCCCGTTTTCTCATCAAGTCTGTTCAAGGGAAGTTGGAAACCAAGAAATGTCAGGTCACACGGAAAAAAAACAAAGATTGACCACATAATTTATTCAAGATGCATATAGTTTGTAGTATTCTAGATATGTTAGAATGCAAAAGGCTTTAATTACAAAGATTTATAGTAACCTAACTTCCTTGCCCTATCGTTCTGCACAAAAAGACTTCATTAGTCTAATACCCTTCTATAATGAAAGATACTATACCTCTGTGTTTCCTTCGGAACTATAAGGATGACCAACTTTGGTCTGAATTCCAAAGCCTTGTTAATAAATTTGTTTGCAAGAGCAGCTTTAACACCAAATGGAGGATTCAACCCCATAATCTGGAAATAAATTAAAAAAAGACAACACAGATTACAAGAAATTTTATTGACGGGTACAGTTTGCAAAATCAGGATTCCGGCTTATAACGACCTATAGACTTAACCTGCTCAACTAAGAAAGCAAAGCCAACAAATACTATCTCTAGTTAATAGTTGCCCTTTCCATATTGTTAAACAGCGGCGCATGTTAAAAATCATACTTACCAATCTGGTACCTGTTGGTAATTCATCTTTAGCAACAGTTAGCCAATCCCGCTTCTCAAAATCAAAATCATTCTGTAAATGTAACATAAAATGCATCCATATCAGACTAATTGTGCTAATGACTTCAAAAATGAATTTCATATTTTTGTCAAGGGCCAACATCTTGGCGCCAAAATTTACATGCTCTAAAAAAACACTGAATCGGACAAACACTAAAACGGACAATAAATTAATTCCTAAAATTAACTTGCCAAGGAAAGCACTTAAAAATACAATCACTAAGAAAAGAAACACACCTCCAAATTCTTGTGACATGAGACCACACATTTGAAGTTCTTGAATTGTACCTCTATACAATAAATTAAAAGTGTTTTTACACAGGCCAATTTACCACTCTGACAAAACACGTATTTATGAAGAATCGTGATTAATCAAACATTTCCGTCCCCATAACTAAAGTTAGCAGAGTATCGATAGCAATCAAAAAGTCCAGCTTCCAGTCATGGAGATTAAAGGTTGGAAAACTAGTTACAGTATCAAACTAAGATCTAATCCTGGTGGAGCATAACTGCTGCATTTATATTACATTCATAACTGATATGATGTAAACCAGAATGTGAAATCTAAGTCACAAGATTCAGCGAATTTTATTGATGAGGTTCAAAATTCGTCAAATCTCATAGAAAATTGAAATTCATTGGAGTTCATTGAATTTGAAAGGTGAATTTTGAAGGAAAATCTCAAGGTGAATCTTAAAGCAAATCTCAAGGTGAATTTGAATCTCAAGACGAATTTCAAGGCAAATTTTAAAAAAAAAATCAACATGTTTACTCATTAACTATGTGTTTTTTAATGGAAAAAATTAAAAAAATTATTTTTCTTTGACATGTTTATATATTAAAAATCTTGAAATATGTATATGGGCGAATCTCATTGTGAATCTTATCCAAATCTCATCAGTAAATTCAAATTCGAACCGAATTTAATCATCACCAAACTTGAATTCAAACTATGTGACTTAGTGTGAAATAATAAGCATATATTAATTATGGAATATGCACATACAATTAATAAATAAAATAAGTTATAGTCTAAAACAAGGCAGCGGGGAAGCGCCCTAGGGCCCCCAGCTTCACTCCCAGCGGAAGCGGACAGGAATCGATCCTGGGATCGCAATTCTTGTTCACTTTCATTCGGGATCATTTTGGTAATTCGCGATTCCAGCCTAAAAAATCCGCTCCCTGGATATTTAGGAATCGTTGAGGGATCGATGCTCCCTCAGCGATCCCGTGAAAAAAAAACGCTCTCGAAATCGAGTCTAAGGCGCTTCTGTGGGCTGGAAGGACCGGTTTTTCATTTGGTCAATTTTCCTTTGTTAAAATTCGTTTTTGGTGATTGCCTAGGCTTGCTTTGAGCTAGCTATATTGTAATATACCAACTAATATTTTTTGTTTGTTTTATGGAGAGTCTCTGATGATGTCTTACAGCCCAATACTTAAAGAAAATTTGGATGCATGTTTTGAACTATGATTGCATGATCATGCATGCAAATGCAAGTGCTTTCCAAAACCCTAAATAACCCAAATATTCAGATATGCTATAAAATAGGGATAGAAATAATGCATGTATGTACAAATAGCCTAAGTAGTGGATGTAGATCAATATGAGACCAACATGCAAGAGATGTGCCAAGGATCGGTCGAGATATGAAGTAATCTCTCTCTAACAATTCGCCCTTATAATAAATGCGCCTTCTTCAGTCATGGAATTGAGGAATAAGTGTTATATTGCTGGGAGATGGCTCCAGAAAGTGTGCACTAGGGTTAAGATCCCCCTCTGATCACTGTGGAAGGTGCATGCAAGCCCATGCATTAGCTCCAAAGCCTAAAGCGTGAACCTCCTAAAGGAAAAGTCGCCCATGCAAGAAAGGGTGCCCCTCATATACTTATTTTGATGATAACTTGCTCCTGGATCCTAATAAGAAGCCTGTATTCAGTAACTAGGCTAATAGTGGCACTCTCGAAAGGATGGAAGTTGCATGCAGACAAAAAGGCAACTATATGTTGAGATAGGAAGATGCCCGACTTTGTCCAAGTTTCCCATGCAAAGAGGGCGAGTCCTCCTGATCCAGTATGTGGCTTGAACCCTACAGAATACTGAGGAATACTGTATGATGATAGTTGTAATGTTGAATCTGGATGATCCAACCCAGATAGTGACTAGGGAAGATAGATTTCACTACCGAAATACACTTGATGGTTGAGTGGTGTGCCCTCAACCCTAAACTGGCTCTCTGAGCTCTCCAGGTCGACTACTCAAATCAATAAGCAATAAGCAAACCTATTCGTTCACTTTATCCTCTTTTATAACTTTGACAGTGCATGACCTAACGTTTGCATGCCTAGGTCGCTTTTCTCTTCTAATTCTCAGTTGACATGCATGCATTGCTTTCTGTGTGCATGAAGGCTTAATAAAGGTGTTTTTGTGCATGCAACATGAAATATGGCCTGCATGTAATGCATGCAGATGGCCCCTAATTCCTGTGTCCCTCTTTTATCTACTAATGATATAATAACCATGATTAAAATCTTCTTTTGCTCTAAATGGTATCAATTCTCAATCAATTCCCTGAATGTCAGTATCCGCTCCAACCTATGGGAATTAGATAGGTTAGCGGGATGGTCCTATGTGCTTAAATAGAAGAGGACATTACAGTCCTCCCCACTAGAAATTGTTTGTCCACATGCAACTGTAATGTTGGGTGTTGTAGTACTTGTTCTCCTTCACAAATTGGCCTCTTCTATTGGTATTTATTTCCATTGAACCAAGTATTCTCGAATGATCCCGTTCCTTAATTTTCTTTCTTGAACTTCCAGGATTCGTTCCGGAACCAAAATCAGTTGCCCCTTGTCATCAAGGGGGGGGGGGGTAGCTCTGATGAAGTAACAATTTGTTGACCTACTGCTTTTTTGAGATTAGACACATGGAAAACATTATGAATTTTGCTTCCTTGTGGTAGCTCGAGCTCATATGCTACCTCTCCCACTTTCAGGATTATCTTGTAAGGACCATAAAAGCAAGGCTTAAGTTTCTTTGCTCCTTTTTCTAAGGGATGATTGTCTGTAAGGCTGTAGACGTAAGTATACCAAATCCCCTACCTCAAAAAAGTGCTCAATCCTATGTCTATCTGCATGTATCTTTTGTTGATTTTGGGCAGCATGTATGTTTTCTTTGAGTATCTAGAGAATATCTTGACTTTCTATTCTAATACAAATGGCTGTGTAAAATTTGGTAGTGCTAGTACGGGGCATGAACTCATTACCTTCTTCATTTTCACAAAAGTCTGTTGTGTTGCCTCTGACCAGCTAAATGCCCTTTTCTTTGTAAGATCTATAAGTGGTGTTGTCATCTATAAGAACCTGCTATCATATCTCCTGTACTTGGTGCAAAGGCCCAAAAATCATTTCAACTCTGTCACACTTTTAGGTGTAGGCCAATCCAGTATGGCTTTAATCTTTTCTAAGTGTACTTGTACCCCATTTGCTCCAAGCATGTGTCCCAAATATAACATCTCTTGCATATCGAACTCACACTTGGACATCTTTGCATATAGTGATTGTTCTTTAGAATTCCAAGTACTTCATCCAGGTGGTTTAAGTGATCTTCCCAAGTCTTTCTATAAATCAATATATCATCAAAAAATACCAGAAGATACTTACGTAACTGAGCCTTGAAGGTCTGATTCATACATGACTTGAAAGTAGCCGATGCATTAGTGAGCACAAATGGCATCACCAAAAACTCATAATGTCTGTAGTGGCGACGAAAAGCATTCTTTGGAACATTCTGTTCCCTATCCCGTATCTGATGGTACCGTAACCAGAGGTCAATTTTGGAGAAGTATTTTGCCCCCTGTAGTTCATCCATCAATACATGATAGAATCCAATGGAAACGTTGCAATCTTGAAAACCCTTAATACTGTAAAGTGTGTTGAATTTTGAATGGGATCTAAAATTCTACTTTTTGTGTATGAAGTCCGATGAGGTTGGAACCACTCTCAAACATCCTGAAACAATTAATGGTAATGTTAAAAATTTAAGTAAAAGGATAGAAAATGAAAGATATGGGGAATGCCACTTTTACTTTAAGAATTTAACATTGCCATCTCTGGCAAGTATCTGGCGAGTTTGGCAAGTCTCTAGCGAGTTTAGTGAGTCTCTGGCGAGTTTGGTCGAGTCTGGCGAGTGGCGAGTTTGCTAGTCGAGTCTCTATCGAGTACTCATTTCGCAGCAAACTCGTGTAGACTCGCCAAACTCGGTGAGTCTTTGGCGAGTCTGATAACACTTGATTAAACACCTTAGATTTTATTTTTACTTTTTAGGGTCCACCCCCCTTGGCTTCGCTAGGAGTAAGCCTAGACGGAGGAGTCAAGTTTCAGGTGACAACACTTGACTGTGGCTTGCCCCCAAGGCCACACCAGCGGCTTGAAGATTTTTGCCGCGTTTTTCCAGGTGTGATTCCAGGCGGCAACAGGGTGGGCCCTAATTTATCTACCAATTTGTTGATGGCAGTCAACATTTCTTTATGTCCTGAAGTGAGTTCCTTCAAAGCGGAAATGAGACTAGTGAAAGCCAATTTTATCATCATTTGCCATTGTTTCTTTACCCTTACCTTTTCCAAATTGAGTGTTTGTATCTTCTAGTTCTATATCCTCTAACTCCTCTTCTTCCCTTCTTCCACTGTTCTTGAACCTCTGCTTTCTGTAAGTAATATTGTGTGGGTCCTCTGTATTCATTTATTGTTCACAACTGCATGCTCCCACAGCTGGCGAGGAACATACTCTGATACCACTGTATTATGCCAACTGATATTTTATTTCTGTTTTATGGAGTTTCTATTGATTTCGTGGATTGTAGTCTTATGGCCCAATACTTTCAGAAAATATGGATGCATGTGCTGAACTATGATTGCATGATCATGCATGCAAAATGCATGTGTTTGCCAAAACCCTAAATAACCCAAATATTCAGATATGCTATAAAATAGGGATAGAAATAATGCATGTATGTACCAACAGCTGGAGTAGTGGATGTAGATCTCAGTAACAGTAACAGATCTCTGTAACAGTCTTCTTTGAATTTATAGCAGACTTAGAACTTCAAGTGTAAGAAATAGTAACAGTAGTTCTTCAACAGTAAATCAATAAAAGAACATGCATCCAAGAACACAAATTTTACCCTAGGGAAAACCTTTCAAGGTATAAAAACCCCAGCAAAGAATATCTTCCTTAATATGAGATGCCTGAATTTTTACACAGACCTTTACATCAATTTTGCCTCTAGGGCATACATACCAAGACTGTACATTCAAGTCTGTACAAGATGACCACTGTCATCAATCATTGCCCATGCCAACTGCTAAAATGAAGTTTGACCAAAGAAGTACTCTGTAGCTTATGTTGACAGTCTTTGACTTTTCTGAACCTGAGCTTGACTGAAAAATACTTTTGTTGTTGACTGTGCCTGACGCTTTTACTGAGCTGCAATCCTTCTAAGCCCTAAGAGGGCTGAGCTGTAAGTAATAGGCCCCAATCTAGGGGCTCGGCTGCATGAGAAGAGGCCCTAATTAGGGCTGGTTACATGGGGCAGGCCTAGAGCAAGGCTCAGCCTGCTCCCTCACTACTGTAGCAGCCTGCAGCTACGGTAAGATGGCCTCAACAGAGGCTCGGCCCACTTCCTGTCAGGGTTAGACTGCAAGACAAGATCCCTGACTAATTCAACTGCCCAAAAAAGTATAAGAAAACAGACCTTTAAACAATAAAAAGGATCTCTGCTACAGCTGTTGTTGCCAAGTTAGAGAGAGAGGATGCCCCACGACTTTCTCCTTTTGGATCAGAGATAATGTTGTTTTAAGATGATTTTACAAATGAGAGTGCTCCTTTATTTATAGAGCATCATAAGGGTCATATCCATAAGTTTAGGAATTATAAAAATTAAAATTAAAATTAGTTTGGATTAATATTTTATTTTTTTATTTTTATTTTTATCTTTCAACCCATTAACTTTTAACTTGGTCTTTTGGCCCTTCACAAGTGGGCTCTTGGTCATCCAAAGGTCTCATGATCACCTATTGGGGTACGTGGACAATCAATAGGTCTCTTGATCATCCATTGGGGTTCTTGGACCATCAATGGGTCTCTTGGTCATCCATTCAAGTACATCATCATATATAAGGAAGATACTTTTTGATTACCTTGTTCTCCTCATTAACACCAAGATCATGTGCTAGGTTCTTCATCAAGGGGTGGCCAGTACCTTGTGAAGGACCCATAGCCCACTGATCAAGGAGAGGAGTACAACACTTGCCTAGATCCAATCTAGGTCTTCACGTTGATTGAATCAACATCCTGGTCCCTGACCAGGTTCTTCAGCCCCAAGCTGAAGGTTGACCAAAGTCAACAACTTGGTAACTGACCAAGTGCCTCCATTCTTAAAGAATGGCTCTCAGCCCCAGGCTAAGCTTCAGTCCCAGACTGAAATATGTTGATCAACCCCATGGTCCCTGACCAGGTCCCCCATTCTCCCGGAGAATGGTTCTTAGCCCCAGGCTGAGCTTCAATCACAGACTGAATGTTGATCAACCCTGGTAACTGACCAAGTGCCTCCATTCTCTCGAAGAATGGCTCTCAATGCTGCTCAAAAATCAACATCCCACTCCTGCTCCGCGCTACCAACAGTGTAGGTCTAAAACCTACTTTTGTTGTAGCCCTAACAGAATAAACCTGACAATTGGCATTATATAGAGAGTGGTGCAAAATCTCCATTCTGAGATATTGTAAGAAAGATATTTATTGACTGATTTATTCAAACAGTAATTATTGATTGATCAATGTAGAGCAAATAATGCAGCATGTGTATATCCTATGTATGTCTCTTCACTAAGGTTATGTCTATTGATCATATTAAGTAATTTTCAGTTATTGAAGATTGTAATAATATTAAAATCGAAGCTGCCGTAGATGCAGACACAACAATATGTTTGTTAAATATTTATCTCATTATATACTTCCCCTTCCTAAATTGCTTCGCTCTCGAAGCATAATTAAAATTGATGAAATGTAAAAGCAGCTTAATGTCATAATGCATCTCTAAATGTCCAATTGTTTTCATTAAGATATGTCGATATATAAAAGAAGGGGCAGAGGCATGGGATTTTTTTTCTTATGTTTTCTGTGGATCAGAGGAGCTTTTGTTATTTTGCACACTTGACCACAGGCCAAGGTCATCAAAGTAGGATACATATGACAGCAATTGCAATGCTGCACGGGAGGATCAGACTTCCCACATCAAATATTCCAGGTTTTTTAATTAACTGTTCAGAAGGCTCATTAATGGATGAACTCAAAATATTCTTGAGAGGTAGCATGAAATTTAAACTGAATCCAGCAGTTACACGTAATGTATGTATGCAAACTGCCAGTACAGTTCTCATGGTGAAGCCAAACACAGAAGCACTGAATGCAAGTATTTTTATATCAGAAATTCTAGTTTGATTTGCAGGATTATTTGCAATTGCTTTATGGCCCAGCTAGGGAACCCTAAGTGAATGGATCAATGGGTCTTAGGTGGCAGTGGGCCCAGTCCAACTCATTTTTGCTGGAAGGGGCTAACTTCATCAGCTGGATTTTCCACAAAGGAGAATCAAAAGAGAGGTTTTAACTGGGGTCCCTCATTTTTAACCAAGGTTGTGTTGGAATTAGTGCAACTTCGGAAGTTATTCTTATCATATTTTATTGTATCGATTTGTACCTCCCACGAGAGATGATTTTGATGTAATTAATTATATAAAATCCTTGAAAGAATCAATGTCAACCTTGGGGATAAATTACCCAAAGAAAAGAATTAAATAAACATTATTTTATTTGTTCCCAAGTCAAGTCGGCCCTATCAGTTAGACAAGTCGGCCCAGTTTGGCAAGTGTATAAATAGAGAGGTTGGGTGCCTCATTTGGTCACTCACTCAACACACACAAGTTCGCATCACTTGAAGAGGAGCTCGCATCTGCAGCAAGGAGAAGCATATTTTTGTGGGTTCTACTTGGAGAGACTTTCTACTTTCTCTCCCTCATCTTTGTACTTTGTTCTGAGAATTGTTCATCTCTATACGAAGGTTGTTGGGTTTTCTCCCTATTGGGTTTCCGAGGATAAATTCTCGCGTTCTTTGTTTATGTGCTTTGTTTTTCTTCTAGTGATCCTATTGTTCATATGCAATTAAATTATACTGCTATAATTGTATGAAAACTAACATGGTTTCAAAGTAGTACTAGAAGAAGCGATTGCCGGAAGCTAGGGTTTCATCTTCTGAGGCCTTCCCTTATCAATTTGGCAGAAAAAAAAGCCTTGGAAACTTCACCCTAGGGAAGGTGCATCTTCTGGTGAAGACAAAATTCAATTCTGAGAAATTTCATTTTTTGACGTAATTCTACAGCTGCAGCAGAAATTAGGGTTTCAAGTTTTGTCCTACTTATTCCACAGAATTGGCTCGACCTTACCTTCTCTCAACTCGCCTTGCTAGGGCGCATCTTTCTGTGGACTCAGTTTCTCAAGAATCCAATCTTCATTTTTTACCTAGCTTCTGCTAGGGTTTCTAGTCCAGATCTGCAATTAAGATGATTGGAATGAAGGTTGAAGATCGTCTGGATGGCACTTCCAATTTCATCTCTTAAAAGTCTAGGGTTCTTCTCATCTTGGAAGAAAATGACCTTTTGAAGTTGTCAATGAGAAGGTTCTAGAACCAGAAGCTAAAGAGGACAAGTCTCAATGGAGGAAGAATGATGCCAGAGCAAGAAGGATATTGGGGGACTCAGTCAAAGACCATTTGGTTCCTCAAATATCACAAAAGAAGACAGCTAGGAAGATGTTCAAAACCCTGAAGAAGTTATTTGAACATAGTAGCATCAATGTGACTCTCACATTGAGGAACCAACTATCAAATATGGAGATGTCCAAGTCATAATCAATAGCCTCATTCTTCATGAGGATCACAAAACTAAAGGACAAGCTAAGTTCCAGTGGAGAATCCATTGATGATAAGGAGCTTGTCATTACTACTCTAAATGGTCTTCCACCATCTTGGGAGTCATTCATTCAAAGCATAAGTGGTCAAACCAAGTTGCCCAAAATTGAGAGATTATGGGTAGATTGCACTCAGGAAGAGACGAGGATAGCAACAAGACAGAAACTCCATGGCACTCAACCTTAGGAGAATCAAGCATTCATGGCCCATGCCAAGAAAGGCAAGGGAAAGGGAAGAAGATTTCATAACCATAAACAACAAGAAAGGAGATCAAGCCCTCCTCCAAATCAGAAGAATATGAAGAAGGATCTATCAAGTGTACAATGTTTCAGATGCAATACCTATGGTCATTATGCCAGCAATTGTCCAAGCTCATTCAAAAGGAAACATGAAGCCACTACTGCTGATGTAGAAGAAGATCATCATCATGAGAAGCAAAGGAATGAAGATTGCATAGAATTCTTCTTCATCTCAGCTTTATCAGGTACTATTCCCACCACTAGTGATACATGGCTTATAGATAGTGGTGCTTCTAGGCATATGATTGGTTATAAAGAAAATCTTTTAGAAATAGTTAAGAAAGAATCTCATCTTCGTGTTGTGCTTGGGGATGATGCTAATTACACTGTGAGAGGATCTGGGCCTACCTCTCTCCAGTTAGAATCAAGTGACACATTACATTTGAGTGATGTGCTTTATGTACAAGGCATGAAAAGAAATCTTGTCTACATATCTGCTTTGGAGGACAAGGGATATAAAGTTGCATTTTCAGATGGAAGAGTTCTTGCTTGGCACAAGAACTCAAGCTTGAACACGAAAAAAATAATGGTATAAGAGAGGAGAGCTTGTATCGATTGAGCACCCCACCAACTCAAGCACTAGTTCATGATTCTACCAGCATGAATGAACTATTGCACAGAAAACTAGCTCATCTAAATTATAAAGCTCTCACAGCATTAACAAATATAGTGACAAGTCTATAGGTGCTTCATGTAGACCATGATGGAATATGTAGAGGATGTGCACTTGGTAAGAATGCCAAGGGATCCTTCCTGAATAGTGAGCAGATCTAAAGGAATTTTGGATCTAGTGCACTCTGACTTGTGCAGACCCATGACTGTTACTTCATTGGCTGGCTATAATTATTATCTAACATTTATTGATGACTACTCACAGAAGACTTGGATATATTTTCTCAAGACCAAGGAATCCAAGGAAGTACTCAACAAATTGAAAGAATTCAATGCACAAGTTGAGAATTTGTCGAGAAAGAGGATTAAGATCTTGAGATCAGATAATGGTGGAGAATATACTTCTACAGATTTCAATGATTTCTGCAAGGAAACAGGAATTAAGAGGGAGCTCTAAGTTCCCTACAACCCTCACCAAAATGGGGTTGCAGAATGAAAGAATAGAACAATTGTGGAGGCATCCAAAGCCATGATACATGACCAGAGTCTACCAATGTTCTTGTGGGCAGAAGCATCTAGAACAGTTGTTTATGTACAAAACAGATGCCCTCATAAAACCTTGAAGAACATGACTCCGAAAGAAGCTTTCACATGAGTGATACCAGAATTGGGACACCTTCGTATCTTTGGTTGTCCAAACTACATTCATGTGCCCAAAAAAACGAGGTCGAAGTTAGAACCTTCAGGTAAGCAAGGAACTTTCGTGGGATACAGTGAGTCTTCAAAGGACTACAGAATTTACATCCCAAGATCAAAACAGATCGAAGTTAGCAAGAATGTGTCCTTTGAAGGAGAGATGGCAATCAGGAAAGGCAAAGGATCTGATATGGAGATCGATGATGAGATGCTAGACCCAAAGGAGACGAGATCATCTTCCCCTTCTATAGCTCAAAGGGAGTTAGCAGAGAAGGATGAACCAATCGATTCCATTGATCCAATTGAGCCAGTTGATGCTCCCACAAATATTGTGATAGGCAGTAAGAGGCCTAGATGGGAACAATAGACATTACAGGACTCAGAGGGGCATGAAGCTCCACATGGTACTTTTCGAGAAAGGAAGAGACCTCAGAGGTTCTCGAGTTATGTAGCATTGATGAGTCACATCATTGACTCAGAACCTACCACGTATGAAGAAACATCCAAACACTATGTTTGGAAGGATGCCATAATGGAAGAATATCAATCCATCATGAAGAATGATGTGTGGGAGATTGTACCGAGACCTGAGGGGAAGTCAATAGTGACTTCCAAGTGGCTTTACAAAATCAAGCATGGAGCAGATGGCAGTATTGAAAAACACGAGGCTAGATTTGTTGCCAGAGGATTCTCTCAGAAAGAGGGAGTTGATTATGATGAGACATTTGCTCCTGTGGCTTGATATACTTCCATCAGGACAATCGTTGCTATTGCTTCAGCTATGGGATGGAAGCTGCATCAAATGGATGTCAAGACAACCTTTCTCAATGGTGATATTGAGGAAGTGTATATTGAACAACTAGAAGGGTTTGTTGTCCATGGAAAGGAGTCTGATGTATGTAAGCTTAAAAAAGCCTTATATGGACTCAAGCAAGCACCTCATGCTTGTTATGGACGGATAGACGAATACTTGGTGAGCTTGGGATTCACAAAGAGTGAGGCAGACCCCAACCTTTACTGCAAGGTTGTGGATGATGAGCCACTGATTTTGGATCTTTATGTTGATGACCTATTTCTCACAAGGAATGAGAAGCTTATTTTATGGTGTGAGAAGAAACTTGCCTCTGAGTTTGAAATGAAGGATCTTGGATTGATGCAATACTTCTTGGGACTAGATGTATGGCAAAGGCAGAAGTAAATTTTCCTAAGTCAAGGAAAATACACTATTGATATTTTGAAGAGATTTGGAATGTTGGACTGCAAGTCCATGGCCACTCCAATGCATGCAAATTTGAAGACGTTGAGGGACTCTGCTTCAGATTCAAATTTGATTGATCCCACTATGTGTCGCCAGCTGATTGGATCTCTGATGTATCTGACGAACACCATACTAGATATATGTTTTGCCGTGAATGCTCTCAACCAGTTCATGTGTGAGCCGAGACAGATTCACTGGGTTGTTGCAAAACATGTGCTCAGATACTTGTGTGGCACTGTGTGATATGGCCTGAGATATGCTTCAAAATGTGACTTGAGATTGCAAGGATTTTCATACTCAAATTGGGTCGGATGTACTTCAAATAGGAAGAGTACTTCCAGATGTTGCTTCAGCTTGGGCTCTGCAGTGATTTCATGGTGTAGCAAGAAGCAGACCTCAATAGCACTCAGTACTACATAGGCCGAGTATATGGTTGCTAATACAGCAACTCGAGAAGTTGTATGGCTTCGAAAACTCCTTGCAAGATTGTTTGGCCAGATTCTAGATCCAACTGTGACTCACTGTGATAACCAGAGCTATGTGTAGATGTCAGTGAATTCCATATTCCATGACAAGTCAAAGCATATATAGATTCAGTATCGCTACATCCGTGATATGGTGCAGAAAGGTGCAGTCGAGTTATAGTATGTTCCAACAGATGACCAGACTGCAGATGTTCTCACCAAGCCTCTTCCCAAGATAAAGCTTGAATACTTTCGTGGAAGACTTGGAGTGGAAGAGAACGTGTCCCTCCTTCAGTGGGAAAGATGAGATGGAGATGTTTACCTTACTTCCACACAAATACCTCTATTCATCTAGGTTCTCAGCCAGGTATGGGAAGATCCCATCGACAAATGAGACATACAGGTAGTAGATGGTAGTGTGAAGTTTGGTTCCACACAGGTACCTTTACTTGTCTAGGTTCTCAGCCAGGTATAGAAGGATCCCATCGACAGATGAGACGAACAGGTAGTAGATGGTCGTGTGAAGTTTGGTTCCACACAGGTACCTCTACTCGTCCAGGTTCTCAGCCAGGTATGGGAGGATCCCATCAGCAAATGAGAGGAACAGGTAGAAGATGGTCGTGTGAAGTTTGGTTGCACACAGGTACCTCTACTCGTCCAGGTTCTCATCCAGGTATGGGAGGACCCCATCGACAGATGAGACGGACAGGTAGTAGATGGTCGTGTGAAGTTTGTTTCGACACAGGTACCTCTACTAGTCCAGGTTTTCAACCAGGTATGGGAGGATCCCATCAGCAAATGAGACGTACAGGTAGTAGATGGTCATGTGAAGTTTGTTTCTACACAAGTACCTGTGCTCATCCAGGATCTCAGCCAGGAATGGGAGGATCCCATCGGCAGTAGAGACGGACAGGTAGCAAATGGTCGTGTATGAGAGACCTTTCAAACATCCAGGTTGGATGGAGAGGCTGATACTCTACGACTCACCAAAGCACTGGATGAGTTGGTACATGTTCCCGAAGGACTGGGTTGAGCATATGCACATTGTATTGACTCCGGATGGACTGGGATGCAAATTGGTGAATGTTCAAGGGAGAGAAGAAGGCAACACAAGGGTGGCTAGGGCCCTCTATGCTTGTGGGATACCTTTCAATGTGCTTCGGTCTCCTTACTGGCATGATCTTGTGCGAGCAATTAACACAGCTCCTGCTTTATAAGGGGCCAAACTATGAAAAAGTCCGAACTGATCTCCTAAAAAAGGAGAAGGAGCTTGTGGAGGATATCTTAGCACCGATTCGTGCTTCATGGGGCAGCTCTGGGGTTATCGTAGTCTCAGATAGATGGACAGATACCAGGCGTAGGCCACTGATAAACATCATTGCCACTTCACCAAAAGGAGCAATGTTTCTAAGGGCTGAAGACTGTTCAGGGGAGGTGAAAGATGCTCAATTCATTGCTAATGTTTTATCAAAGCTATTGAGCAAATAAGGCCTAATAAGGTGGTGCAAGTTATCATGGATAATGCACCAATTTTCAAAGTTGCAGGTTTAATTGTTGAGAGCAGGTTTGAGCACATTTTTTGGACACCTTGCATTGTCCATAATCTGAACCTGATCTTAGAAGGGCTCGACAACAAAGTTCCATGGATCAAGGAACTGACAAGACAAGCAAGGGAGATAGTTAAATTCATCACCAACCACCACCAATCTCAAGCCATATTTCAAGAGTACTCCAGATTGAAATTGTTGAAAGTTGTTGAGACAAGATATGCTTCCAACTTCATCATGTTGCATCGCCTTGTTGAGGTTAAGCAACCATTAGTTTCTATGGTAGTCCGTCAACTTTGGGTTGAGTGGAGACAGGCAGATTCAAAGCAGGGAATTGTTGTGCGCAGATTGTGCCTTGATGAGGAGTGGTGGAGCAAGATAGATTTCTTGCTCAAGTTCACAACCCCTGCATTTGAGCTTCTTCGAAGCGCTGACACAGACAGACCTTTCTTGGCAGAGGTATATGATGGCATGGATACCATGGTTGAAAAGACTATGGAAATCGTTTTGCTCGAGTCTCCTCAGCTTTTATATGTTGATGGTGGAATTGTTGATTTGCTAAATAAAATCATGGTTGACAGGTGGAATAGTTTCAACACTCCATTGCACACTTTAGCATGTCTTGAACCCAAGATTTTATGATGAACAACTCATTGCTCAAAGCAATGGGAAGAGGAGGGCACCCCATCGGGATAGAGAGGTGGCTAATGGAGTGAAAAAAGCCCTTATAAGAATGTTTCCAGCTCATCTACACAGGGAGGTGAAGGAAGAATTTGTTAGTTTTGCTGTAGGATTGGATGATTATTCAGATATATCATCTTTGGATGAGAGAAGCACCATTAGTCCAGTTAGGTGGTGGATTTGTCATGGAGCAAATGGTGTGCATTTGCAAACACTTGCCATTCGTATTCTTTCACAAGTGGCAAGCTCTTCATCGGCAGAAAGGAATTGGAGCACCTATGGTTTTATTCATTCTGTGAAGCGCAACAGGTTGGGTTCACAAAAGGTTGAGGATCTTGTTTATGTGCACTCCAATCTTCGCCTTGCTTTTCGTAGGGGTCCGGAATATAGCAGTGGGTCTTCTAAATAATGGGATGTGGATCCAGAATCATCCGACTTGGACATCTCTCTTGCTGCCCTGAATATTGAGGAACCTAGAAGTGGAGTTGGCCAATCTTATTCCAGTCAACAATCCACTATTGGGCGTGCTTCTTGTTCTATTTTTCAGGATGAGTATGAAGATGAGCCCGAGGATGATGACTATTAGTCTTTGGGCTTGTGTAATGCCCCTATTTAAGAAAT
This sequence comes from Larix kaempferi, assembly GCA_027924585.1. NCBI lineage: Eukaryota > Viridiplantae > Streptophyta > Pinopsida > Pinales > Pinaceae > Larix > Larix kaempferi. The sequence goes on along the minus strand of BSBM01000318.1, from coordinate 2,841,731 downwards.
TATTAAAATGGTGAAATTTTCACTTTTTTCCCTAGTTCAACCTTTGACTAGTATTGGTCTCTTGGTCTCCAAATGACTCCAAATGCTCCCAAATTGTTATAGAATGTGTATGGATGATATTGGGACATGAATATGAGGTTTATGGATGCTTTATAGACTTCAAAAGGCTTTTGCAAATCTCCTTTAAGTTCTGGCCAAAGTAGGGAGTTTGACTAGCTATTTATCTTTGACTAGTATTGGTCCCTTGGTCTCCAAATGACTCCAAATTCTCCCAAATTGGGTCTGAAGGTATTTGAGAGTTATTCAGACATATAACTAATGTTAATATATGCTTAAAAACCCCTAAAACACTTCTGAAACATTCGTTTACAATCTGGACAAAGTAGGGAAAGTTACTAGCAATTTCGAGCTTCAAATCCCCCAAGGGTAGTAGACAAAGATGGCTTCCCAAATGTTGTTAAACCCTTCCAAATTTCTTAATAGAGGCATGGTACTGATAAGTGGCTTTAATGAGCTCCCCAATGTATCATTAATTCATTCTTATGGCCTTCTGCAACTCCTTTAAATCAGATGTTTATATGCAAGATTTCACATAGGGGGAAAAGCTAGTTATTTTCACCATGACTTAGGAAATTCGAATTTTAGGTGCCAAGGGCTTATGCTCTGTTAATGGAACTCCTTCAAAACTTTAATAACATTCCATACATCCATAAAATCATAGAGAATAACTTATATAACTCGAAATGGTGTCTCTTCAAACTCCAACAACAAAATCTAGGGGAAATGGCATCATTTTTGCATTGTTTGATATTTTTACATAACTCCACTTAGTATTTCGACCTGAGAGTCTCATGAACAAAAAATACAAAGTATATATATCAGAATACAAATATATGGAACCTCAAGAGCTATCCCAAAAGAGTTCATCACCTCAATAAGTGCACCTCTCCTCAAGGAGCAAGAATATGCCAAGAAATAGAAGAATGGTTGTAGAAGCAAGCTGAAAGAGATGTGACCATGAGTTGCCCTATAGCTTCAACCTATAACAAAAGACTCCATTAAAGCTCCAAATGAAAGGTCTGAATGGCCTTTCCAATTACCAACTAGGATGGGAATCTTTCACCCTCAAAATTGGTGCGAAGGCAAGTAGAGTAGCACTCCACTAACTCTCCTCTCCAAATGCCAAATGCAAATTCTAAAATGATCAAAAGCTACCATTCTTCTTTGTTATTGTATTTTATAAACTTTTAAGGTCCTCCATGGGACAAATTCCTCCCAAGAGCTTCATGCCAACTCAAGTTGGGAAGATATGCCCAAGTATGCCACTTGTCCTTCCAATTCTAGCTCCCTCCTTCTCCAAATTCGACTTGGTGTCTCTTTGGCTGCCCTAACTCACTTGAGCACCCTCTTGGAGGTTATTTTTAGCCCTGACATGTCGTATATGTCAAATGTCAGCCTTCAGATCTGATTTGTGTCATAGGTGTCATAGCATCTTCATCATTGTTGCCATAGAGCTAGGGAATCTAGTCCAAGTGTCTCACTAGCTCCAAAATGCCTCTTCCTCTTCCAAGGGAGTTACTCTTCCACTCCAATTCGACCTTATTTGATTCATGCCAAGTATATTGACATTCCAACTCATCCCAAGAACCTTGGGCTTCTTATGGATTCGAAATGGCAAGAGAAAGATGCCGCGTGGCATAGAAAATCTAGCTTGTGTGGGTCCCACATCCTCCATGTGTCTTCATGATCAATTGCCACTTTGATTTTCCCTTGTATTTATTTATTTAGCTCCTTTATTAAATATTTATGCCATTCTAATGTTCAAACATCATTTATTATTCCCTTATTCTAAATCCCAAAGCTTCCACCCCCAACCTAGGGAACTAGTAATTTTCCTCCTTGGCAATTATTTGACCCTTAGCATCAATTTGACAAACTCTCATGAATATGGCCAATGGGCTTAGGCCATTGTGACCCAATGCAAAAATTGGGACATGACAGCTTGAGCGGATGTTTTTTTGATGTGTTCATTGTTCATGTTGATGTAGCTTTGTACTTGTAGCCTCATATATAAAGGATGATTTTTTATATATATGTATTAGCGGCTTAGCCTCATTTATGAAGGCTGTTTTTTGGCTATTTCCACTTGCATTATGGAATCATTTATGGGTAAAATATGTTGTTTTTTGCATATTAATACTTGCATTATGGAATCACTTATGAAATTATGAGTAGAATCGTAAATGTGATGTTACATGTATGACTATGATTTCTAATTTTGTTGAATTTAAAATTTTAATCTGTAAATAATTATAAAATATATATATATATATATATATATATCGTGTTTCCTCGTTTGCTAAATTTTTGGGGTCACGTTTTCTACGCGTCCCCGTTTCATGCAACTTAGTGTTTGATTTATCATTTTTCATTCTATATATATTTTATATCAATGTTTTATTCATTTTTATGTGGCAATGTGGTTAGTTGACGTTGTTTGTTTATGTTCTTAAAGAAATCTAAAAGAGATGAATTTATTTTGTATTTTTTAATGCTCATCACACTATCAATTCTTTTGTCGATAGTGTTGATATCTCAATGTTCATACTCTCAATTTTTTTGGTCTATGTTGATTTTCTCATCCACGCTCTTTGCATCCCAAAACCTTTCTAACACCCTAGCAAATACTACATACCTCTAGAAAACACATAATAAAAGGAATTGATATTCTTATAGAAAGTATAACCTCTAGTATCACCACTTTCCATCCTATGATGCATGCAAGATTGCTTAAAGCCCTTAAAAGCATCAATAGGTTGCAATATCCTCATGACACATGCACAATAAAGGGTACAAACATATATTTCAATGCCTTTTATTTATCGTATAATTAAAATATAGATAGTTTATTCTCATCACAGCCCAACCCCATGTCATTCAATTAAAGTACGCCAAAGGGTTCGCCCAACCGGTTGTCGCCAATGTTGCTAGGGACTTGGCTAATTCTTTGCTCGTGAATACCTAGTTTAGAATTCCCCTAGGTGAAGCACACTAGTCTACACCAACAAGTTTACTAGAGATGTAAATCCACAAATGTTGGGAAGAAAACCTTGGGTTTCCCCACAAGGTTTTCCTTGGAAAAAGATAAGATAGTGTAATCTCATGAATTATATAAAATTATCCATGAGCATGTTGATGGCTGACACCAAAACACAAAATGTGTTGCCACTTACTATGTACCCAACATGAGCTTGTTTTCTTGTAGAAACATATTTTGTTCTCACAAAATAAAGTAATTGTTGGCTTGGTGTACAGATTCACACTAACCTACATATCAAATTCATCATCAAGATGTACACTGATCTATACACAGTATTATCTAGTTAAATGCCTTTGTTAATGTTAACAAATGGCAAAAAACAACTCCCAAATCTAGGTTAACAATGAGAGGATAACTTAGCAAATACATTTATTGATTGTTGTACAATGACTAATACAACATTTCTATTGTATTCTCACAAACTATATTATATTATTTAAGGCATATTACTACTTCATAATACACTCTATATTCCATGTAACTTTAATAATTATTTAATAGTTTCATACATAGTTTCCCACATAACCTATATTGGTAAAATTATAGATTAGTTACATTGGAAAAATTGCCATGTCAAACCCTAGCCAAAACATTTGCAAGTAAAAATTACAAAAAAAACATATTATTATGATTATCACTAAAAAATAAAAATAAAAATCATGATTTTTCTCGCCACAATGGAAAACCCCGACAGATATTGATTTAGGAATCCTAAAGATTTTTTTTGGCTTTTGGGGTCATTTTTCTATGTAGTTGTTGGGGAATGAAAGAGGGGATTTGCCATCATAAACAACCAATTTAGGAGTGCCAAATCATTATTTTCATCACCATCAAAAAAATATTGGAGCACAGATAAATTGTTATCTACCTATGGTGTTCATATTCTCAAATCCCAAGTATTTCTTCAAATTCCACATGAACCAACGTTTTTTCTAGATTTTTTGTAGGCATTTCAAAGTCCATGTTGGTCTCCTCTTATTATCATTTTTCATGACTCGTAGAATAATCTAGAGGTTTGTTTTTTTTTACCAGCAAGTTGTTTTCTTTCCAATGGTGTTTAATGTTCTTATCTTCAATCTTTTTGGCACTAAGTTTCAAGTCGGAAGTTGAGTATTGCCTTGCCAACACGCTGAAGCCTTTGGACACATTTTTGCAATATGGTGAACTTGAATATAGGACAAACCATGAATTGTGGCCAACATATGACAAGAGGGGTTAGCCGATTGAAGTACGAGCTGGCTAAAATCCCAAGACATCATCTTAGGATTTGCAATGCATCAACTCCTAAGATTATGCCAACTACCCATGATTCTATTTATTAGAAGGACAAAAAGTGAATAGACAACAACAGACAAAGTTGATCTTGTCGCTAGTGGAGTGGCTAGATCTCTACTGTTGGCTCAATGTATAAGTGCCTTACCTATGAAGAGTTCTGGAGACCAATTCTACAAGCGAAAAGGAATGACAATAATATTAGATTGGAGGGCCTAGAGAAGTCATGGGACTCCACTAGATGCACAGTGGTGTCTAGTGGTTGGACAAATGGGAAGGGTAAGACCTTTCTTAATTTCTTGGTACAATGTCTTAGGGGTACAATTTTTATTAAATCCATTGATGCATTGACGCATGTTAAAGATGTGACATTGTTGTGTGAATTGTTGAATGGATTTGTTCATCTGAGAGATTGATTTGGAACATGTTGTGCAAATCATAACAGACAATACAACTAATTATGTGGTTGTCGACAAGTTGCTAATGAATAGCAGCCCACAATCTTCATGCTTGAGGTTGTGGGAAATCATTCTTTCAAAGAGGTCATGGATTGAGCTAGGAGCATCACAAAATTCATATAGCCATGCAATTGTTCTTATAGCCTCTGTGCCAATGTGCTTGTTTGATTTCGTTGTTGGTTTATATGTTTAAAAAAATTAAATAAAGATTTGTGTTTTTAAATGTTTGCCATGGTTTGCTGATTTTTTCTGATTATTTCACCAATGTCGCCAAGAAGTTGTATTCCAGAACCTTACCGATTTTTTGCCCATGACAATGTTTTCAATAATAATACAAAATTACAAATACACATGCACAACGCTTTAAACCAACATTCGTAAAACAATAATTCCTTGTAGTACTACTTTCCAGTCTTGTGAGCTCTGTTGTTTTTTTCTTACTTGAAATGCTCAACACATGCACATAAAATTATTACAAAACATGATTTCTCAATGGCATGTCTCTCGAAAACCATATCTTTGACAAATTCCTGCAAGAGATTTACTAAATTTTGTCCACGGCCATTTGGAAAGAAGTAATGAAAGCAGATATTTGATCTTACCTTAGGTTGAATTATGTCAAAATTCCTAAAGAAGCATTTTTTTCCAGACCGATCAAGCTTTTCTTTCATCAGCCTTGAAAAATCATTTGCTCCGCAGCAGAAATCCACAATCTGTGAATAGCAGATAAAAATGTAGATTTCAGTATATAAAGAAATCAACTCTTACCATAAGATTCAAATGCAGTTTAATCCAAGTAGGCAATTTCCTTGTAACTTCATATCACCAGCTCTAAATTCATAGAAATAGGAATCATATACCATCGATTAAAACACAACACTGTTATTGCCATTTTGAACTCACGTGGCATATAGATGATTTTTGTCAATTTACTCATATCATAATAACAAGAACGAGATGAAATCAAAGAATCGAGATCTAAATATCTATTTGCTAATTTGTAACAAAAACTGCAAACACTGCACCCCAATAGATTCTGCTCAGTTCCTGCTGAGACTTGGAACAGTTTACTGATAAATAGAATAGAAAGCAAAGGGAATAATCAGCACTGAGAAGATAATAACATCATGTAATAGACTATTCTACGCTGCAGAAAATCAGTGAATGGGGTGGCAATTAGTTAGATAGAAGCAAGCATGTAGTGTAAACGCAAACGCACATTGTACAACACTCTGTCAAACCAAAAGCAGCATTGAAATCAGTTATGTTGCATGACAAGAATAGGTGGGTATAAAACATCATTATTCCAAAAAATCGTTCTATCAGACCATTTTAGGAGACGATGGATAATGATGTTCAAACCGGAAAACTATATATAGATCCCAGGATTGAAGTAAACCCTAAAACTCTGTATCTTGTTGAAGGGTTGTCCTTAGCTGAAGAGATCATTCAAAAGGTAGTAAAAGCACTGAAAACAATGCCTTCAAAGAAGACAGGAAGTGCTCAAGGGAGACAGATAGAAGGGAAAAAAGAAAAACTAAGTGTGTCAAACTTAGTCAGGAAGATGAAGTTAATAACGGGGAAGGATTTGGTTATTGCACAAGTAATCCTGTACCTGGCCATGGCTCTTGTTTGAAATTTTCAGGGAAGATTGATCTCACAAAAGACTATAAACATCTGGATCAGTAAGGTTTGACGAGATCACCTAGAACAATCTCTGATATATCATAATATTGGCTTGAGAATGCATAACCCTTGTTTTTCAATCTGCAAAGGCAAAGGCCAAGGAAACAATACAAGAGGGCAAGTGGTATTGGAACAGCTAAATCTTATCCCTCACGCAATGGACACAATTATTTGATCCTCTGAGAGGAAGGGAAGACATCCCACCTCCGTGGATCAAACTTCATTGGTTGGTGATAATCTTAGAGGGATAATGTACATTGATTGGGGAACCTGCAGTAGCAATCATTAATAAAATATTGAAGGAAATAGCTAGGACTAAAGAGACAACCTCTAGCTCCAAGAAGTGCCATAACATTGATGATGCAGAAGAAGAAAAGGATGATTTTGGACACTGTTGCTGCCAGATACACACCTGGGGTTAGCGTGGCAGAAATCTTCAAGCCACTAAGTGTGTCCTTGGGGGCAAGTGACGAGTCAGGGCTGTCACCTGATCCTGACTCCTCCGTTTAGGCTAACTCCTAACAAAGCCAAGGGGGGTAGTCCCTATAAAAGAGTTTCTAAGGCTGATTAAGCTATAATTAGTTCTGGTGGATGAGTAGGTTTTTTAGGAGTTTTATAAAAATGAAATTGATACAAGATATTTGCAATGTATAAAATTAAAGCATAACAGCATAACGATTAAAACTGTTCCCCAACCATTCAACACATGATAGAAATTAATCACAGATTATAATGATAAAGCAAAAGACTAGTGCTGATAATGGAGTCAAATAAAGTGTTGTTGTAATGCTTGAAATAAAATGTTGTGCGAATGCTCTTGGTCAATTTTAAATTAATGTGAAGATGAGTGGATTATTAGGGGGAAGGCAGATTCCCAATATACTGTGAGGTATTGGAAATATGTCTGGATTATGACAAAGGTGGCTCCTCACTCAGAAATGTGGGTTGGATCAAGGTCTCTGGGAGGTGTTCAACACTACACCAAACGAGGGTGCAATCTAACGATATCCCAAGGTCACTACCCAGTGGTTCCCGCTTCCTTTGAAGAATTTCCCCACACAATGTCAAGAAACTATTACGTCGGATTTTCGTAAAGTATTAGGGAAGTTGTTTTTATTAAGGTGAGATATTTATTACATGTGGAAAGTTAAAAAGTGCACACTTCTGCTTTTGGTAATCCCAAAGATCAGGGCGAACCTGCGATGGGCAAGAGCATACACGGAAGGGCGGGGATTGTTTATTCCAATTGGGATCGAAATAAATCAGATCTAGGGCGGATTGCAAGCATTTTAAAACTTAGATCTAGCAGCGTACACAAATAAAATCAACCTTCAGATATTCTTTTAAATCAAACTTAATTTACTTAAGCACGCAAGTAACCGTAACCAAAAAAGTTTGAATTTAAAATGAAGGAAAGAGAGAGAGAGAGAGAGAAATAATGTTGGAATCCTGGGAAATTTTGAACTATGGAGCCTGTTGGTGGAGAGCCGAGGGACTGTATCCTGAAAGTGCTTGAAGAGCAGTAGAGTCAAACTAGATCATCTACACCTTCAAGCTTAGGCAACCTGCACAACTAAAACTACTTGCACAAAGCATCAAATCCGATGCTTCTCATGCCAGAAATCAGAAGAGCAAGCATACAAACTAGTAATAACACACTACTTCTATATCGTGGACATGAGTAAGCAATATATGAAATCAAACTAGAATCATAAATCCTACCAACTAGTAATAGTCCTTTGAAGACCTTGATCATCCACAAATGCATCAAATAATTAAGCTATGCTACAGTTACCTCATAAAACATTGGCATTTGCATCCACACACATAGAGCACTACACCATAGATTTGTCTCCAAAGCCTTTATTATTCCAAAAGATATTACAAAATAAAGAACAATAATTACCAGCCTTTCGATCCTCTCTGACCATGAGCAAAAGAGAGCTACAGCTCTTGCTTAAATAGAAAAAAGGAGGAAGAGGGGCACATTAGTTAAGGGAATCAAGCCCTTTGAATGTGCCTTGAATGAGGGGGTTGCCTCCTTCATTTGGGCTGCCCAAAATCAGCCTAAAGGCAGCCTAAAAATCAGCTGCAAACTCCTTGAAATATGGCCCCCTCCTCATGGGGAAATGTGCCCCCCTTATGGGGAAATGTGCCCCCCCTTTGTGGGGAGTGATTCCTTTACTTATGCTGCCATAAATCATGCCAAAAACAACTCTCACATCCCTTACATAATTTCTGACTTTGATCTCTTACAAATCCCACCAAACTAGGAAATTGATTTTTTCACTTTTTTTCAATTTTTTGGCATTTTTTTCTCTTTTTTGACTTTTTTGAGTAAAAGTGAAATAAGTGAAAAATAAATCACTTAAACACCTATGAAAGTGGGTCTAGGGGTAAAGTGGGTACTCTGAGTTAGAAAATGAGCACCCACATGGCCAAATTGGCCTCCTAACCACACTTTTATTACATTTTGGATTGTTTAATTAAAATATTAAAAAAGGGCCCACTTTACGGGAAAAAAAAAATTCTCGGAATTGACCAAAAATCCTAGGGGACCTAATGCATGTCCATAATGACTCAATTTGATGTCTATCATGCTCATAAACATTGACACTTGAGTTTTAATAACATTCTAAGGCCTAAGCACCAAGACGACATTCCAGCTTTGGAGGAGCGGGTGAAAAACTCGTTGATTATACATTGCTTATTCAACAGTGCATAATTGACAAGGGAAAAAACACCATGGAATGTTCGCATTTGATGTCCAAGTCCTAAGAAGCTAAACTCTTTACATAGACAATCATGCTAGCACATTTTTACAAAATCCCCCAAAGGGGTATGAACATGCAATTATTATAAAAAAAAGGGGGGCCAAAACTTGGCCTAATGGATCTCGGAACACTGATGATGAAAAATTAGATTGTTCAAGTCTTCGACGGTTCACTCAAAATCCACTAAGTGCAATTTTGTGGATAACATCTGGCTCCAGCTATGGGACGTGTGCTCGATTTGGCCTTCGGGTAAGGAGAGGATGCGAGAACACCAGAATCTCTAGTTTATACAACCTATAAAAACATCTCAACTTGACAAGAAAAACCTTCAGCAACACAAGTTTTATGAAGAAACCAATGAACCACAAAATTGCATTTATTCATAACATTAACAACTAAAACTAATCAAGGGAAAAAAAACGTTACTATTCCTATGTACTGAAAAGAAATGCATAAAGTAAATGCTCACTTTAAGGAGCTTATTTTCCTACTCTAAGTGTGGTACAAAGTAAAATGCTAAGTAAAGTGATAAATCCAATGTAACCACATAAGCATTTTATCAATATAATAGATTTTTGCCTTGTCTTTGGTTACCAGCCAAAGCAAGGATACATTTATCAAAAAGTGCAAACTTACGTGGATATTTTGGATGGGAGGGATGGACAGGAAATCATAAGCATGTAATAGATATTTGATGTGCTTCCCCAAATGCTACGTCCTCCTGCAGGCCTTCTTCTATCCATGACTGGATAGGACTGAGAAAAAACTGAGAATGATAAGGCAACCCAACTACCTCATCATATCGATCTGAAGGGCTATTCTGATGATAACTCTATGTGAAAGCATTAGCCCCAAGCTGCTCCAAATCATAAGGAACCTATGTATGTGAAAATGATGGCTGAGACCGTTCTTCAATTAGCTGTATAGGATCTGAATCTTTATTATACTGCTTCTTCAGGTCTTCCTTGCTAATGCTTATGCATGGCTCAAACTGATCATGTGAAAAAATTTCATGCTCCTTTTCCATGCAAAGATATCCCAAGGTCTTAACGTCCATGCTTTCTGTAAACCTCACAAATGGATTTTTCAATAAAACAACTAAGATACTCGGGCTCAAGCTTCCTTTCTTCATATGCGCCATATATGAGATTTTCAATTATGCTTTCAAAGGATTTTGGCTCATCAATTTCCTCTTCAGACATGGCATAAATGGGGTTCTCTAAAAATGTCCAATTATCATCATCAACATCTATGTCAATCATGAAGGACTCTTCATCAGTCATATCATGATCCAGGCTATATCTGTCTTCTTCAATGGGATCAACATGAGTCTCTGAAAATGGAATGTTATACATCATGTAGATATTGGGTAGCTCGAGCTCTTCTACATGAAGTTCTTTTACATGAAAGAAATAATCCAGAGTTCTTCTAATGAATGATTCAATATCAAATAACCCAATATGATCATAATCATGCCACTGCCTGAAAAATATTTTAAAGAAGCAAATGAGGGAAGTAATAGAATTATCAGGAAGGCCCTCATGAAACCAACATGAGGCATCCCCTTGCAAAGAAGGAGCAAACATCGACATCGTATGATCTTCATGACGTATGTTGAATTCACTCATACGTGAAAGGAACATCACAACGTGGAATCTTGCTGAGTGATCATTATCACGCCCTCGAAAGACAAGGAGGGGATAAATGTCCTATCACCATTGAAATGATTAGGAAACCCATGGATCTTAAAGAAATCAATGGGAGGACAATCACGAGAGACCCGAGTGTTACCAGCTAAGTTGGACTTTCAAGTGAGCGGGCAAAGTTGAACATGTTACATGTTCATTTTCAATGATTTTGAAGTCCATCGGGCCTTTATAAGGGCCCCTTTTTTTTGTTAACATGTCCATGCCCTACAGGGTTTGTAATAGAATGTACTAGCTTGGTATTTTTGTAAAGGACTTGGCTTCCTAGGACTTGTCGATCAAGTCGGGTATTCCAAGGAGTTTTTTCACTTAATAATTATGTCTTGCATTTTTGCATGACATAATTTTTGAGTTTTTCTCCTGCTCCTCCAAAGCTGGAATGCTTGGTGAGATTTACGGGCCTTAGGGGTTATTAAAGTCCATGGTTCAATGTATATGAACATGCTAGGCATTGATTTTGAGTTGTATGGACATGTGCTAGGTCCCCCTAGGTTTTTTTTTAATTTCGACAAAAAAAATATTTTTTCGTAAGTCTAAGCCATTTTTTAATGGTTTAATGCAAAAAATTGAAAATGATGTAAAGGTGTAGTCTAAGGGTCTTTTTTTCCATGGGAGTGCTCATTTTCTAGCTTAGAGCATCCACCATACCCCAAAACCCACTTTCCATAGTTGTTTAGTCATTTATTTTTCACTTATGCCCAAAAAGCAAAAAAAAAGGTGAAACATTGGTGAAAAAATGCAAAAAATTGAAAAATTGAGAAAAATTCAATTCCTATTTTGATGGGATTTGTAAGAGGTTGAAGTCCAAATTTTGCAAGAGATGTAAGAGATGAATTTTGGGAAGTTTTGGGGCAGCTTTGATTGAGGATTTGATTCCCCATGAAAAGGGAAACTTTCTCCCATTAAAGGGCAATGCACATGTGAGCATAGAGCCTCTTGAGAACTAACCCACCAATTCATCTCTCTTGTAGATTTGAAGGTCAACTCCAACATAGTACTGGTTGTGTTGCCGCTGATCGAAAATAAAGAAATCTTAGCCATATTCATAAATTTATTCGTGCTAACAAACTTAAACGAGTGTCTAGAGGAAGAATCATTAACGTCACTAATTGGTGATCAAAGACTAATGTTATATCTCAAGAGCAACTGTTATTTTGAGCATGTTTTGTAGCTATCTATAAATCTAAAATTGTGACTAGAGTATTTAAGTTTGAAAATTTTGAAAATTAAATTGGTAACATCAAACTAGGATTGTGATTGTGACAATGATGATCATAATTAACATTGTCCATTTTAATTTTACATTTATACATTCTTAATTCTGTATGTTACACCTAAGAATCTATTTTAGCTTACTAGTTTTAGAAAAATCAAAGGAACCTAATAAGCATGTACCAATTGAAATAACTATTGTCAAATCCATAGTTGCAGGGAGCTACCATGATTGCAGACCAGTTCTGAGCACGTGCTTGAGCCTGTCCTATACAGTCCCATGCACGAGATTAGCAGCATATGAGCATTTTGATGATGATCACTCCTATATTCAGTGGACCCAAAGCATATATGCAATCAATTTCATGCCAGGATTGAGTCCCATGAACCCAGATCGAAGACTGAGTTAGCCATTTTTCACTTTGATAGATCAGATATGGATGATTATGGTGCCCCAGGATTCATGCAGTAGCAGCGTTCCAGTGCCTCTCAGATGTTTGCAGTTGTAGTTACATGTATATGACCCAGTGAGTATACAATTGTTTGTACTTGGATGTTTATTTTGCTCGTTTATTTATCTAAGTAGCTGGACTGATTCTATAGTGTCTATGCATTGGTGATCTTCTATATTTGTTCCTTATTGATGGCCTAAAGTAGGAGTGATTGATTCTCTTTGAGTAAGAGGTTCTTGTGTAAACTCATTGGTCTCTTTCCCTTTCATATTATGGACTTGGTCATTCCCTATTGTCTTTGTTAGTCATGGCATCACATTTTCATTGTCTTCATCTGTCCGTTATCTTCCGTCTTTTGTTTGATCCCAACTTGTACTTTGAATAGTGAGATCAAGGACTTCGCCCCGCTTCTGCCTATGTGTTGGATAGACTTCATGTTTACTTTGTGTCTCGGCTCTAGAGTGTGGCCTAGTCCTTTCTAAACTACTTGTATGATGCCAGGTGGATCGATTGTGTGGCTAGTGTCACCGGAACGTTCTCCTCTAGTCCTCAAAAACAAGTACTCACACAAAAGCATCAGAACGCATAAACGCTATATCTAAATGGATGCAAAAAGTCAGCAACAAAAGTGTTTTTAAACACTAAAGCAAATAAAAAAATCTTCCATCGCTAATCAGTGGCCTGTTAATTTTAGTGCAGCTGCGAGACCCATTCTCAGAGAGAATGGTACCCTAATCAGTTATCTAGGGTTCCTGGTCAAGTTAACCAGTCAAAGTAATGAGTAAGACCCTAGAAGGTACCCTAGGGACCCCAGCTGTCTCTTGGGGTTCTTGGTCGAGGACCAAGCAGGTTGATGTCATGACAAAGTCCCTAGCATGTGGCTAGGGCCCCTATTTGTCTCTAGGGTATTTTGGTCTGGGACCAGACAGTTTCTTGGTCACGAGGACCAAGCAGATCCTGCAGGTTGAGACAGAGACATCCTGGTCTATGACCAAGCAGATTCTTGGACAAGAACCAAGTAGGTCTTGTAGATGGTTGATCAACATTCAGTCTGGGACTGAAAGCTTAGCTTGAGGCTGAGGACCATTCTCTAGGAGAATGGAGGACCCGATCATGAACCAGAGGTTGATCAACATGACTCAGTCTGAGACTGAAGCTCAGCCTTGGGCTGAGAGCCATTCCTTGGGAATGGAGGCACTTGGTCAATTACCAAGATTATGATGTGTGATGTCCTCTTCTCCTAGGTCTTCGAGATGGATGAGTTAGTTGGTCTTCTCAAGGGACTAGCCACCCCTTGATGAAGCCACTGACATTTGACCTCAAGAGCAGTTTAAGAGGACCACATGATCACATCATCTGTGTGGACCCTTCCTTATACAGTGATGATGAACTTTCAGGTTATATGGAACATTTGTACATTTGAGAGAAAGATGACTGGTTGTACCATCCCCACCTTGGTTGATTCCTATTTTGGTCCTTACACCTTGTTGTTCTTGATCTTGTGGTACTTTGTGTTGTTTACCCACTTTGAGTTCTTTTGATGTTTTTCATCTTATGGGTATTAGGGTTGTGTGCCCACCTGTGTGGTACACCCCTTAGTCCTAGGGATATGGGTCATGTACCCATTCTTGTTGTATGGTTTGACTTTTACCATCTTATTGGTCCTTGTACCCTTAACCATAACCCTAGTACCCACCTAAGTTACCCTTTTTATATTTTATTTATTTTCTTATCTTTTATTTATTTCTTATTTTTTATTTTTATCTTTTATTTTCTTTTCTCTTTTTTTATCGTTTAATTATTTCTTATCTTTTATTTATCTTTTATCTTTAAGTGGCTTTTCCCTAATTTAATGAAACACTTTTTTAATAAATTATGATTTTATTTTTTCTTAAAAAGTAATACCATTCTAACTTTCTTGGACCATTCTAACTAAATTTACCTTGGTCCATTCTAACGAATTTAATCGTGGACCATTTTTTGTTTCTATTTAAAATGAAGAGTGATCTTCATCTAAGATTATCCTTTATCCCTTTACGTATCGGGTTTGCATCCTTTGACTTTCACAGGTTTCATTTTTACCACATGTCCGCTCCTCTGCTCCTTCACCGGTTTGACGAGTCTATTCCTCACCAACTCGCATCTTCACGAATCTGCATTTTTTTGTTACGGGCTCACCTTCACGGCTTTCACAAGTTCACTCCTTCCCGTTCTTCTCCTTCACAGGCATACTCCTTCACGGCTTTGCCTCTCCATGAGTTTTCTACAGTTCTGCTATTCCACAACTTTTGTTGTATGAGTTTGTTGCACGTTTTTTTTGTTGGGGGCTAGCTGCACAGATCTCTGTCCACGGCTTGCTCTCTCACCATCAGCCGGTTCACAGCTCACTAGGTCCACGGTTTGCTCGCTCACCATTAGCCTGTTCACGGCTCACTCTGTCCACGTCCAGCTCCCTCACGAGTTTACTTCTCATCGTTGTCTGTTGTTTGTGCCTTCTTGTGGAGAACGTGAGGTCTGTAAGCTTATTCTTCTTTTGGTGAGGGCAATAAGACTTGGGATCTCTATCCCGTTCTTCTTTTGTGTTGGGATGCCTGATTTAACCTGTTGGTTAGATACTATGAACTTAGATCTTATCTGTGGACTATTTTTTGATCTGATCTACTTGTTTGAAGTCAAACTTTTGTGATAAAGACTTGTTCTACTGTGCTAAGTCTTGATTGACCGACACTGTGTTTTGAATGCCATTAATCGTCACCACTGCAATCTGTCATCGCTCTCTCTGGTATGTACTACCCTCTCGTACGGTCAGCTAGTTCCTAGAGTTGACTGGCTTCTCTGAGGCACAGTCTTTTCTGAAAGTAACTCTTCTGAGTATTCTTACAGGAAGGGTTTCACACCCAGGTAAGTATCTTCAACTATATCTCTTCTATTGTTATATGATCAACTTGTTTATTTTATTACATGTTACTAAAGATTACTTTAACACGATGATCTAACTGGTAGTGTTAAAGTTACTTTAACACAGTGACCTATCTGATAGTGTTAAAGGTGTGAAGTTGAAAGAGATGAAAATTAAGTTACGATAGAGATAAATACTGCACTATTTCATATTCAATGTCTGCAATTGTTTATTAAATGTATTTTTTGTTTTAAAGTATATTGAATAGTTATTTTTTTGCATATAACCCTAGTTTGATGAAAAATTAACATGGCCAAGGGACGAGCACTCATCCCTTGTATGATGTAAAGTTGTTTTCCCCTATAGGGCAACAAGGTGGTAACTTCTTCTCACCTAGTGGCGGGGAGCTAGTAAGACTGAGTCATTATCTGAGGCCCACAAGGCTATTCAGGGCACCTGCTCTTGGAGGTTGGCTAGTGAAAAATAGATCAAAGTATTAAATGTTAAATGTCAAAGTATCAAAGCTGGCAATAAATTAAATGCAATATGGATGCGTGTCTAGAGTCTGTTGGAAGCCTTCTAAGCCCTTTACCCATTTGTGAAGCAACGCCATTCCCTAGTGTTTTCTATTTGGCATATCTATAAGTGGTTTCCCCTTTCCCTCATGTCTAAGAGATCACAGTATTGAGGTTTTCAAGTCAAACCCCGTTAGCCTAGCCTTATTTCATCCACCTCACCCATAGCTAGCAAAATGGTCAAGTCTATAAATGAGAATACACTGTAGGCTTTTGCTTGGAGTGATGTATTGCTTTGATCTAGACTTACTATTAATGATTTTTTATTTATGAACGCCATTATAATGCCACTTAATGCTTTAGTCTTACTACTAATATAAATAAGGGAGCATATTTCATCCATTTGTACATGCAGGATCAGTGATTTTTAGTCTGGGTCATTATTTTGATCATTTGTGACCTGGTCAAACCAATTTGAGCAAGTCAACAACAGGGTCCGAGATGATTTGGCCAACTAAGTTCGATTTTTGTTTTTCATAGCCCTTTGATGTCAATTAGATGGTTCCATGCTTCAAACAGTGATTCTTCATGGTGGCTTGCATTATTTTTATTATTATCAGCATTTATAGGCCATATTTTTATTATTCTGGCATGGATGAGCTTCCAGATGTATTTCTTGATGGACATTTGGTGTATGAGTACTCTTTCCTAATGAATTTGGACATTCTGAGTCCACTGGTACACTTAGATCTCAGTTTCGAGCACAAGTACTTAATGATATGACCAGTTTATTTTCCAGCAGCAAAGTACCATGGAAAAATTGCATAAAAAGGTGAAAATGGCTAGCAAGGAATTCGATTTGGCTAAATGGGACAAGGATATGGCATGGTTATTGTTCGATGGATTATATTGATGTTCTAGACACCTTCTGGCATGGTCTACATCAGGATTGGGGTCCACACGATTTTATTCTTCTCCTTGGGGGCATCATCTTCCATAGAGGGGGTGCACTTCCTAGTTGTAGCTTGATGACTACATGTTGTATCTTATGTTGATGTATTAGGGGGTGCTAGTGGAGAGACATTGGACCTCTTAGCACCCCTTCTCTTATGTTATTATGTTGAACCATGCCATATCTTATGTCATATTCCCCCCTAGGCATCCTTGAGGAAAGTGCGTCCACCTCTTTTGAGTGATCTCATGTATATTTTTCGGCACATTATTTTTCGTTGATCTTGATGTATTATGTTTTGATCCTAGCCCTCCATCTTTTTGGAGTTAGGGTTTTTGTAATGTGAGAACCTATTTATTTGATCTCTCACTCATTGTAAAGGACTTTTGGCTCTTGAATCTTTGGCAATAAGGAAAAAAATTTGAAAAAAACTTTTTCGAACGAAAAAAAGCATGTAACTTGCTATTCATGTTGAAATCAAAGTTACATATCTCCAAGTTCGACCTTATACAGAAACAGTAGAAACTTTCCTATCCATCAAAGCTACATCAATAGCAAGACATTAAAAGTCTGCCAATCTCCAAGGCAACTTACAGTCCTCCAAAATACACTGTACTACAGACTGAAACAAAAGCTAAATCAAAAACTGTCAAAAGAGAAACCAGAATCAGAATCTGTGAGATCATCATGAACATATTCCTCAGTTGAGGAAACCAATCTACTCACCCACAGCCTTCTTTGAGAGAGAATCTACATGCTGATTAAAAGTACAATGAATATGACCGATCAAAAGTGGAGAAAAATATTGAATCAAGTTTCGCACTCTATGCTTCCAATTTTGAAAAAAACTTATGCAAATCTTCAATGAATGTTCTTATACTAGATTGCAAAGCCTTTCTCTTATAGACATTTGAGCAAAACCGTGGTGTTTTCAAAGATGTTTTTGTGGAGGTCGATTTGGTTTTGCAGGGCAGCGATTTGGTGGAGGGCAATTTTGTGAGGGATCTCCATCTCTCTCTGTCCAAATCGTTTCATCTCAGGGAGTGTCCAATTGTGCTTTGGATCATTGATTTATTTATTGAAATGTCTTGCATTTCTATTTCTCTTTTCTTGTAGATCAAATCTAACTCTTGTCGTTTGCATTTGCAGGGAAGAGGGGTGGCGCCACCTCCATTGAGGAAAATCGATTTAGCTTGGAAATCATTGGATCAGGCTCAAAATTGTAACTAAGTGAAAGGATCGTCATTGTATTTGGCGGTCGCAAGATTTACAAGTAAGATCTTTCAAGTTAAAAATCAAAGGTTTAAAACCCTCATTTGATAGTAGTTAAAAATCAAAGGTTTAAAACCCTCATTTGATAGT
The DNA here is from genome assembly GCA_027924585.1 of Larix kaempferi. Classification (NCBI taxonomy): domain Eukaryota; kingdom Viridiplantae; phylum Streptophyta; class Pinopsida; order Pinales; family Pinaceae; genus Larix; species Larix kaempferi. The sequence goes on along the minus strand of BSBM01000318.1, from coordinate 2,823,343 downwards.
AGTAGTAGATCGGGTCACCTTTTGGGCTTATAACTTAGAGCCCAAGTTGGAAATCCTCTTAAATCCTTAGAGACCAAGTTTGAGCTTAAGTCAACTCCATTTACCCATTATCAAGCACTGGTCCTCTTTGAGCAATTCGCCCTCCTTGGAAAATTGATCATTTGTCTCAATTGGTGATTTGGGTGTTGCTTGTTTCTCTTCCAAAGCTCTTATCTAACCTCAAGCAACTAATCTAAGTGCCATTAATCTCTCAAACCCCCCCATTTGTATCCAACCTACATTTTATTGCTTAAACCCTAGGTGGAACAACTTGGGTATCTTTCATTAGCACTTAATCTATCTAGATCTGGTCTATAATCTCCATTGTGGGGATAAATCCTTAAGGTTGAACATTTCTCAAATCTCTAAAGCCTCACAACCAGTCATTAACTCCACTATCCCATAGTCATCCTATAGATCTAGAGTAATCAACTCAAGGCATTATTATTTTGGTCTGGTTCATATCTGCTTGTGTGTCTTGTGTTGGTTAGCTAGCGTTCATTGGTTGGCTAGGGTCTCCTCCTTGAACTTACTCTTTGCTCGATCTAAAGCGACAAGAGCTCGTCCAGTGTGACAACCACTCCAATCAGGTGGTGGACAAGGCCCTTGCAATGTCACTGGTTTAGCCCTTGCAGTGTCACTGGTTTAGCTGCCCCACCTCTACCGTCCCGAATAGGATACCATTAGTGGCAACTACAATCTATGTGATGACAATAATAAGAATAGGGAAGAAAAGACAAACAATGGGACTAAAAAGACCTCAAACTGAAGCAATCCAAAGCCTCTGAAAAACCAAAAAGACATGCTAAAACCTGAATGTTTGGTAGAGGATGTATGCTTTCTAAAATAGTAAAAAGCCATGCCCTACTATGCTAGTCACCTTGGCCATGGGAAATAAACCTTGAAAATAGAGTAGTTGCAAAATGAGAAGTTTGGGGAGGCATCAAACACAGTTTTTGTGCCAACGGTTACTTCATTGTGAATCTCCAATTGCATAGTAGATCAAGAAAATATCATTTAATGACCATCCATGGTTCTTCCACACCAAGCATGCCTATAAACAAGACTAGAAAATATAGCCAGTCAGCATCATACTTTGTAAGTGCAAAGATAAGCCTCTACTCCAAAGACATAATCACCACATTAATAGTTGTATACCTTTATCCTATCATAATAAAATTTTCATGAGAATATAAGCATGCGAGCAAGCAAATGTATAGATAGATACATACTTATTTTATCTATTACATGCACATCCATCTATATACTTGTAGCAAATAATTAGCTCAATTTAGTCCTTTAATCAATGACTTGATAACCTCATGAATAATTGCATATATTTATTCTATTATAATTTATAATACAATGTTAATAAATCTGCATGTAAGCAAAAAAGCACACATAATACATAAAGAGATTAGTATAGATTCTAGAATGCATTAAAAGAGTAAAATGCAAAAGAGAAAATAAGATAGAAGGTTTGTACCGTATCACCGCTCTGTACATACCACTGAAGCCTTTCAGTAACCTGCATTTATCAAAGCAAGTCATTAATCATTGAATAATAGTAAAACTAATATATGAGAATTTAGGCAGCAATTTTTTATAGCTTGGCATAAAGAATATGTTTATTGAAGGAATAGTTATGATTCTATACTTCTCTTTAGCATATTGTTTATGTCAATACTCAATAACTATTCTCATATGATGAATGAATGCATCCCAAGCTGTCAATGAAGTCCACTTCTCAATAAAATGCATTTTAAAAAATACTTCACATAAAAAAACACTATGCAAAAGACCAAAAAGTCAAAAACACAGATGGTATACACATGCACAGATATTTCTGTCTATAAGCATGTGCATGTGTGAGTGTGTGTGTGTACATATATATACACACATATATGTTTTCCATCTCACTTTAGAGTAGAAAAGAGTCAAATTCAGAATGATAAGTTAATTGTTGAACAAGCAGTCAATGCCTACCTGCGAATCACATCAGGGAAATGAATAAGCATCATTTAGAAGAAAAAATTATCATGGTTTACTTCTCTAAGTATTGTTTATTTTTCTAACTATTCCACCATGTCAAATGAAAGCATCCCAACTGTCAAATACCGTTGCAATGGATCAACTTCAGTAAAATACATCACAGAAAAAAAAAATAGACAAACAATTATAGTAAATATCTGTATGTTAGCCACGAGGGTTAGCTCAAGAAGTCATAGACGTGAAATCTCTCACCCCAAAGTTGGAGAGATCACGCATTCGACATGCTTGATCCCCTCAGGGTTAGCCTCCCTAATCAGGGCCAACAGTTTACACGTTTACCATCCATGAATCATGGGGAAGTACTTGAAGGGCTTTCCGCAAGAATATTCCTTGGGAGAAAAAGGCTGTGTGTCACTCATGAAGATAGGAAGAGAGGCACATTTAGAAAGAGAGTATATATTTGTTGAACAAGCTGTCAATACCTACCTATAGCTCACACTTGAAAGGGAAAATGAATAAATTGCATTTAGAAGGAAAATCTCTAGAAAACTCTACTTTCCAGTTTAACTCGTATCCTAGAAAGCTCTATTGAGATCCCTATTCCTTAATATAAAAGCACTACTGTCACAATCACAATCCAGTAGGTTTTAACTACATAACTGCAGATAGCAAAATTAAAATACCTCTTGCAATTTATCAACTTTAGTAAAATGTCGACCAAATGAAGTGTAGCGCATCCCATGTATAAACGGTGCAAGGTAAACCTTCAATTTAGTCTGCACATTTAACAACATAAAATGGCCAGCTTGATCATAAACTTTAATAATAAAGGAGCGCAGAAGACATAACAAACCATTAAACCGGTATCTACGACATATTATGATTTCTATTGTAATCAGCAACAACTAAATTTTTATCAAGATTATAAAAGAGAAACAATGTCACCAATTTTTAGCCTGCCATAAGAGGAAAGTGTAAAGTAATTGAAGTAAACCTAGATACAAAGAGCTGCATATTCATTCTGTGAACAAAACTCCCTTTCCTCGTTACAATATGAGGAATAGGAAAGGCAGTACATTATGTTTCAATTTCATGGAGCTTTGCATTTATTATTTCAAATAATAAAAATCCCATGTCTCAATGGGTACATCCATGGGCAGACAATTACATAACTCCATCATGTACTAAAGAAAACACATTTTAATGAGTACCCACAACTTTAAAAAAGGCAGGAAAAACCAACAATAAAATGTGAAAGTGAGTTTCCAATAAATCTTCTAACTGGAGTAACCCAAGAATGCAAAAAAAAATATATCAGGGAAATCCACATTTTAGAAAATAGTATTCAACCTATCAACAAAAACAATCTAACCTTCCATCTATACATTTGCTGGAGCACATCTGGTTCACAAACAGCTTTAGCATCATCAATGCTGCCACCTTCTTCAAGTTTTTTCAAAGCTGACTTGACAGCCTGGGGAAAAAATTTAAAGCTAGTGATTAAAAATTTGAAGGTATAATGCATTTAATCAGAAAATAATGATGATTACCACCCATATAGATCAGTCTTGCTGTGTTCAAATTATAAACAGACATACCTCAACTGATCCCTCAACCTTTCCTTGAGTAATAGTTTTATCCACAGTCCTCATACTGTAATTCCTATGTGTCGAAGGCACTTGGTGCTTTGCACACACATCATCAAAACTTATGCTAGCTGCTGCTCTCTCAATTATAGCCAAGACCCTATATCACAAAATGCAATCTTGCTAAGCACCACTGTAAACAGTTAATTTAATAAAGGCACTTTGCACAACAAAACAATTTACACAAATAATAATAAATACTCAGAACAATGTCACTGATACCCCAAACAAATAAAAAAAAATCATCTGATGACAAGATAAGGCCTACAAATACTCACGAAGTTTTGACATCATCGTCTGTGAAAGACGGAGGAACGGTGGGCCCTTTTCTAACTTCTGGCTTAGAAGAAGATAAAACCTTGACTGTTTTATTCTTGACAAGATCCAAATCTCTGGTTTTACTCTCCTTCTGACTTAAACTTTTCCTTAGCTCTGAAGTAGAAAGCTTATCTTCCTTCTTCACAGAAAAAGATATCTCCTTCTCCCTCATTCCCTTCTTCGACAATTCAGAAGGCCCACGAACTTTTACAGCTGCAGTTTCACGTGCACTCAATGTGCTCTTTTCTTTTTTCACAAAAGGTTTTTGAAGTATTTTTTCCTTGCTGAGCTCAGAGTACTCTCTGACCCTTTTTACAATGGTCTTTGAAGCACTAGACTCAGGTGAAATTACATGATTTCTTTTAACTTGCTTATCAATAGAAGACACCCCTGGGAATACTATGTGATTCCTTTTTGGTGTTGCTAAATCTGGGTCGATTTTATGTTTTCTGTAACAAAAACATTGTTAGGAATAAGCTACTTTAGGACAAGCATATGATTTGATACAAGGCAACAACATGCAGTTAAATAGAATTATCAATTATGGATGAATCTAAGAACTGAATTGCTTACCTGCAGTATATTAAAATCCTATTTGGGATGAGATCATCCCAAGCCCGCTGTGGTTCGTCATCTGTATCTTCAAACAGAATGGATCTGAGATACAACAAGCAGATGAACATACTTTAAACTGCAATTGGATAAATTTAATTCCCTTGGCCATTCTAGTTGAATTAAAGAAAGCAAAAACTAAGAGAGAGAGAGAGAGAGAACGCAAAACCAGAAAAGAAAAAGGTGATAACTTACTTTGGCAAGCATTTTCTATGATATGCTCTTGGACAGCGTCGACAAATGGCAAATTGCAGATTTTCATCTTCCTTGTTTTCTGTATGCTTGCAAACAAAACATTTATGAATAGGACATGTAAACTGCTGTCCATCAGCAATTTTTTTTTCAAGGTCTTCAGCCTCATCTTCTGGAGCAATAAGCCTTGATACACACTGGGGATGGTAGAAGCGTCCACATGTTGCAGAAATGCAAGAGAAGACCTAAAAACAGAAAACAATATTAATTCTGGGGATCAGATCACTTTGAATATTGATCTTGTAAATGAAAGTCCACTCCAATGAAAATCCCCTTAAGTGTCAGCAATTTCTACAGCAAATGAGCATGCCCCTACAGCAAACCAAGAGAACTTAGTTCAGCAGAAATTTGTGCAATTCTAGCACAACGTTATCAGTACCAGTCTACCAGACAAGATTCCAAACCAATCCAGCCCAAAAATTGGAACCGGAACAGAACCAATGAAAAACCAGAAACAAAAAAACAGTCATCAAAAAAATACATATAATAAATCAATTTCTGATTAAAAAGAGAACTATGTGAATCCATACTGTTAAACACAAACATGCAAAGTTTGCTCATGCCTATAGCAAGGGTGCATATAACAAATTAGCAGAGTGCAGTCCATATCTAAACCAAAATATATAATCAAAGAGGCTTAGTATTAAGCTTTAACTAATAACTACTAGACTCTACAATCTAATCATATGAAAGAATCATCTGAAGATTCCTCATTCTCTACAACCTCAACATGAGTAGACACAAGAATTGGACCGTGACTTGATTTCCCTGGGCCTGAAGGTGCAAACACAAGGTTTACATCCTCTGCCCGTGGAACCAGGTCCAAGTCCATCCAATCTTGGTCTTCATTGTCATATGTTGCTAGTTGGGTCTCCACAACTCACTATAAGGAGGAACCAATATTATCCCAGACCATGGTGCCCAAATTAGGGGTCTTGTTCAACAACCACTTGTGCCTCAATCTAAGGTTTATTTGAACATTGAACACATCATTGAACCATTTTTGTTAAAAGACAATTTCACTCCTTAGTGTGTATAAACTCCAAAACACTCCACTTGCATTCACACCCAGAAGCACTGCATGTCTGGCTCAAGATTCAAATTGTGAACTTTTGCACATAAGTACACTCGCTGCCAAACTGCATCCACCAATAGGCCACAATAAAGTTGAGAACAAAGAAGCTTCATTAAATGAGTTTGAAACTTTGACTAGACTTTTGTCATGCATTGAATAATGAATAATATAACTTTAAAATGTTGAGATTGCCTACCGGATGGGTACTTGGTTCTACATTGGATAGCCATACTGATGCCAAAGATACCAATACTCTCACTGAAATGCACAAATTTACTATGTATCTTGTGTTGTATCTTCACATCAAGGACCATTCACTCAATGCATTTGTACAATCTTTCTTTTACCTCCCCATCTAGTTCAAAATCACTTGTATGATGGTACCATGAGTTCATGTGATAGGCAACTGCCTATAAAGGTCAATGGAGTTGCCTATTCCATCTATCATCAATGATTTTCTAAAGAGGAAGATATTTATGTCTTTTATTACTATATGTTCCCTTTATTGCCACTTTGGCCTGATCTATGGCCTGCTAAATAAAACCCATGGCAAGTTTATCACCATCCACCTTTCATAGCACTTTCAGAAGAGGCTCACTGAATTTGACTCTCTACCTTTGTCTACGATTTATTTCCCTTCAATCTTCTTGCTCCGTTGAGATGCATCCCACTCGTCACAAGAAAACATCTTCTGCAAGTTTACTCTTTCATCAAGCATGGATTGCAGCATAAGAAAGTTCATTGCGAAATGTGTAATGGCTGACCAAGTAAGCTCTTTGTCCCCAATGTTTTTCCTCACAAGGTTTAAGACCCATCTGTGATTGTAAGATGTATATGGTTATCGTGTTTGCTTGTTACAATTGCCTCTTCACCCACTCAATTCTGCCAATGTCCTCAAACATGAGACCACCAAATGGTAGGGTATTTGGTCTCCAACATCTTTCCCACCAAAACATAAGATGGGAGGTATTGTCAACCCTACCTGCTCAAGTACTTCACCCAAAAGACTAAACAATAATTGTGCATCCTTCACTTCATCAAATCAATGTTTTAAAACTCGGACTCGGACTCGGCCATGACTCGGACTGGCTTGAACTTAATGACTCAGTTTACTAAAAAAAATACATAAATTATTAAAATTTTGATGGAAAAATATTATTTTAAAGATTCCAAACAGTTAAAAACAAAATATGCGAACTTTGCTAATGTATAACTATATACCATGTAAGGGTGAATATATCAAAATGGCACCAAGTACAATACAAATGTGAAACAAAATAAAGCTTTAAATGGACTCTAGAATCCAAAACGCAGCATGCTACTAGCCTACAACATATCACCGATCAACATGATCAATCATGAGACCTATCACCACAACTGGAAATGGGATCCTCAACATAAGCTATAGGACCATCCTCTGGCATGTCTGGTACCACTTATCTTTAGTGGACTTATCTTCAGTTTAATGCAGTTCAGTAGACTGGAATTCTGAAAACTGCTAACTCTGTTGAATTTTGGATGGGATGTGAAATTCTATTTTTATCATATGAGGTCCATTGAGGTTGGAACCCCTCTCAAACATCCTAAAAGGGAAATATAAAGAAATGAAAACTTTTACTTCTTGTGTCGTTGTCAAGCATGTTGTTTCTAGAAGGACCCACATCATCTTTTCCTTCCATGTGTATGCCCTAATCGAACCCACATCAACTCAACTAAGTTATGTCAAACTCGGTCGATTTGACCGGATTGGTACCGAACAGGTCAAGTCATACCTTGAATCGATCAGTTCAGTACCAAACCGATCAAATCAGCCCAGCCAATTTAAGGACCGATGCATAACCCAGGGGGATCAACTCAGTCAACTCGACTGAGCCCAAGACCGAGTTAACCGGTTTTTAAAACTATGCATCAAATGCATCCAACAATTTAAGAAACATAGTTCCTCATGAGCAAGAAATGAGGAAATTAAGAATGGTGCATGACCTTCCATCAATCCATCAATTAAACATGATGGTACAACTTGTTTTACTCCATGACTCTTTGAATTCCAACAGGTATTCATCCATTATTTGAACCTCTTTCTATAAAAGTGGCCCCTCGAAATCATGAAAACCATGGCCTTTGAAGCCTGAACCTCATGGAAGCTATAGCATCTATCATAGGCTGATAATACGAGGACTTAGTAGCATTGCAAGGTATGTCTACATCATAGCACCGTCTAGCCATGCATTCCCAAGTAGCCTCCTTTTCCATCTTATATTTACTATCAAGGGTAGGTTGAGCAACAGATGTGGTGAGGGTACAAAGAATGAGTCAAGCCCAATGCTCTTTGAATTGGTGCACCAAGCCCAAAAACAAGTTCTTCTTTAAATGTTAATTGGACCTTGGACTGTAAAGAGATGAAGAACAAGATAAGTGGAGTATTCTCAAAACTAGAGTTTTCGATATCATTAAAACCACAACCTGAACTTCTTCGTATCTCTTTTTGAATATGTTTTCATCTAGGCTTTGTGAGCTTGAAAGGCATGAAGATAGCCTTGCATATTAGCTCTTAGTTCATCTAAGTCTAGTGTTGTTTCAATTTGTGGATAACCCACCCACAAATTTCCATCTAACAATGGTTGCTTACCAATTTTCCCCACCCAACCAAATGGCAATGCTCCAATGTTAGATCCAGCCATGGCAATTTTTAATTTTTACCAACAAAAATAAATCTGCAAATAAAACCCTAGGCAAGAGAGTGCCAAGTTTCTAGATCCTTTGAGAAGTTCAATAAATTACTTGTGCAAGTTATGCACTAGTCTGCATTTGAGGACAAAAAATGTTTAAGGCCTTTGGGGTTGGACAGTTCCTTGTATGACCTGGGATTAGTCATTTGTGTTCAAGAAGGAGTAATGTTCAGTTGACAATATGGTCAAACTTTGGCTGTGATATGTGACAGTGTTAGTCCTGTGAGCTATGGGATGTGCACATTTCCAGAGTTCCTCTCATTGTGTAGAGGATGGTTACAGCTTGACCAGAGCCTTAGAAAATGCATGATGAGACTTATAAGATCATGATTATCATGAAATCTGTTCTAAACAGTGACAGTCATTCTTGAGCTAGGACTGTCAAGTGTATGAGGACCAAGGATAGAATAACTCCTTGTTCTATATGTCAGTTAGTGTTTCTTCTCCCATTGAACTTCATAAGTCTGGGACTCAGAAGGTGAACCTGACAGATTCCCAGATCAGATCAGATGACAGTATCTCCTGGATCTTGTGACTCTGCCTGGGTGCAGGGATGAAGAGGGAGTGGTCAATTATTTATCTCCCTCATCTTTCAAAGAATTGGTTACCCCTGAATGATTCAGCGAGACTTCAGTATCCTACAGATTCTACTCTCCTTAAGAAAGAGTTAGATTGAGATTGTCAGGCTGTTGTCCTGATATGTTGGTAACCTTCAGGAGGTCCACAATCTCACCTGGAGATCAGTAATGAGGAACATAAGACTCCAAGGATGTGGTTTACTATATTTCAGATTTTCACCATTCTGTCAATCAGAGGAGCACTCTGAGTATATGATTATGGGACTGCTGAGATCAGAGAAAGGATTGTATAGCCTTGCTTGCTGCTGTCAGTAGACTTTCAGGGAAAGTCTGAGAATCTTTACTCTCTAAGTTTATATGAATCTTTCTGAAGCCTTTTTGTTGGTTTGTATCGTCTGAGGAGAAGTTCATGAGACTTCCAAGATAACCTTATGAGTCTGAGCATGCAGGAACAAGCAGCATTGAGAGGACTCTCTCACAAAGGGAGTGAACTCTGAAGAATCTTATGTCTCCAGTACACCTTTGATGTACAGTGGTGAGTGGAGATTACATCCGATGGATGTGTGAACCACCTTCCTCGGTGGTTTGGTTCAGTATACAGAGTATTGAAATATTTCGGTTGCAGATTGCTTAGACAGTCTAGAAATCTATTTAATGACAGAATGAGGGCACGAGACTCTTTTTATCAGTTTGATCTGTATGAGATATCACTGATAGTTGAGGATCACCTGAGCTGTGATCAAAGTTACAGCAGAGACAGTTGGTTCCTCCAGTATAGGGACAGATTTATGTGTACTTTGCAAACTTCCAAAGTATGGTATTTGAAGATACCTAGTGAATTCACCAAGAAGTAATGCAGATTAGATAATTCGTTGATCTTGGTGTGACTTGTTCTTCTTCGGAAGAAATCAGTGGGAGTCAGTCTCTACTTATGGGATGGAGGACCATTTCCCATTGGATCACTTGCTGAGATTAGTAATGAGCACCACACATGAAAGCCATTCTCTGGGAGAATGGAGGCACCTGGTCAATTAACAGGGAGTTGATCATCTTTGATTCAGTCTGGGACTGAAAAACAACTTGATTCAGTCTGGGACTGAGGCACTTGGTCTGTTACCAAGATGTTGACATAGGTCAACTTGCAGCCTGAGGGCTGAGGCACCTGGTCAGTTACCAGCACGTTGATGCAGATCAACGTGAGAAGTCCTAGACTAGGCCTAGGCATATGATGTGTGACGTACTCCTCTCCTTGGTCATTCGAGATGGTTGAGCTATGGGACATCCTCAAGGAATTGGCCACCCCTTGTTGGAGTAACTAGCATATGACCTTGGTGTTAGTGGGGAGAACGATATGATCACATTGTGTAGAGATGAATACATCATTGAGTACCATTCTCTGGGAGAATGGATGCAGCCTAGAGCTGAGGTACCTGGTCTGTTGCCAGGATATTGATGACACGTGAGATACATCAATGAGTGTGTGGTGACTCGAGCTACTTCTTTAATCTGTCTCTGGTTAAAACGCTTGTAGTTGCTTGACAAAGAATGCCTCTCGCTGAGAGGGAGTGTTAATTTTTGGGCCGCATCGAGAGCCATTCTCCAGGAGATTAGCATCAGCTTGGGGCTGAGGACCTAGTGAGGGAATGGATGTTGATGTTACTTGATCTCCTCCAGGAGGAGACCACATCAACTTGAGAAAGCCTCTCTTATGAAGATTCAGGAAGACAAGTTGACCATTGAAAAGGAAAGAGGACCCAGTGTAAAGTACTTAATAAGGACTCAAGCCAGAAGCACTTTAAAGGACCCTAAGACACATCTCGTGTGTTGATAGACTCCTACTCTCCTAGAACACATATTCTAAGGGTTCTAGGGCACGTGTGGACCATGAAGACCAAGAGAAGGGCTAAGACATTGACCAAAGATGTCTTGCCTAAGAAGAGTGGGTTGATATCCCAAATAAAATGTCATTAGCCCTAAAATGGTGTTAAAAGCCCATCATGAAATTATAAAAACCCTAACTAAGCATTTTAAATTATTTGTCGACTCCTTGACTTATGGAAATTACCCCTTGGATTTCTCAATGATGAAATATAAATATGGAGCACTCTCAAGTGATCAAATGTAACATTCTTCTCATCATTTTTTATCTCTGTCAAGTTTGTGAGGGGTTTCCAAGCTGCTCCATTCTTTCTCTTTTCAGCATTATTATTCTTTAGGGTTTGGATCAGCCCTAAGGGCTATTTGAGGGGCAGACGCAGGCGCTAGAGGCAGCAGCGAAGCCCTAAGGGCTGTTTGAGGGGCAGCCGCAGGCCCTAGAGGCAGCAGCAGAGCCCTAAGGGCTGTTTGAAGGTCAGCCGTATGCCCTAAAGGGCTGCCGCAGGTGGAGCAGGGCCCAGAGAGGCCACGGTACAGCAGTGTGTGGGTAAACAGGCCCTAAAGGCCACAGATATTTCCTTTGTTCATCATTTGTGGGCTGTTTCTTCCTTGTAAAGGGTCAAGTTCTACTTGTGAGGGTCGTGGCATCTATTCTGGAAGGGCCATAGACCTGTTTGGGGGATGTTTGGAAAGGATCAGACCACTATATTCCTGCTGGGCGCATTTGAGGAAGGCTGCCATCAAACCTCAGCCGTTTTCACCATTTCTGGGCAGCAAGAAGGCTACTACAACCATAGAATCCCTGGAAACCTTCGCTGTTACCTACAGTCACATCAGGTGGATGATTTGAGAAGGGATTATGTTGTTATAACATTGCTATGTGCATTTGCTGAAGCCTTCCATCTCAACTCAGCCATATATTCCATTCCCAGGGCACCAAAAGAAGGCTGTTACAGTCATTAAGGATCTGCTATTGCTCTGCTGTCACTTCAAGATAGATACTGCTGTTGCATATGAGGTTAGAAGATGGCCTTATGAGATGGAAAGAGAGCAGCGATCAGTTCTGCAGCTTCACTAGGGCTTGGCATTAGCCCCTTGATGAGATGGTTGATTCTATCATGTTGAGGCTAGCTTGATACAAGTTGATGATGACAGTCCTTCTATGTGTCGATGCTGCACCTTCATCTTCTACATGAAAATATAAGTACTCAGCCTCGCTGTTTATGTATACCCTCATGTGCGAGAAGGGTTTGACAGTCATGGTCATGATGTATACTTGTTCTTCTAATGAATCTATCATAGGAAAGGTTGCTGGGTTTTTCCCTCAGGAGGAGAAAGGGTTTTCCCAGAGTAAAATATTGTGTCTACTGTGCATACTTATTAATATTTATGTAATGTATTGTGATGTGATGCATTTTCTTTCTACTGCATTTATCTTTCTGCTATAACTGGTAATATAAATACTGTTCATATGATTGATACTTTCAATATGTAATTATGATATAAAAATTGTAAAAAAAAAAATGTGCACACATAATTACCTACTGTTGAAAGTAACTAAAATTCAACATTTTGTTGCTTTAGCTATTCTCTGAAACAGGCTACAAATCTCTTTGTATATATTCTTCCACTTTTTGCATCAATGTTTATAAATATTTTTCTGTGAATATAATAAGTATTTAAAAAAAAGTTATCTATTTCTGAGAAAAAAAGAGAATTTGTTCCAAAGGTTAATATTGGCAATCTACAATGCAGCTAACTTGTATACGACCAACAACAGACAAAAGAACTCCAAGCTCCGATAATTACAGACAAATCAAGGTTACTTGGGAGCGGGAGCGGGAGCGGGAGCGGGAGCGGGGAGCGGGGAGCGGGAGCGAAGCGAAAAGCGAAAATTTCAAAAGCTCCCGCTTTGGGAGCGTTCCGGGAGCGTTTTTTATATTGTATATATTTTGATATATTTTGATATATTTATATCTAAAACACATGTAGGATGTTGAATTAGCTATAGAAAACATGGATTAAACCATATAACATCAATCATATAGTAGTTATAACTTATAACATTATCATCAAATGATCAACCATAACTACTTTTATATGAGCTTGGCAATGAAGGGAGGTACCATAACATTGTCATCAAATGATCAACCTAGTATAGGAGCTTTTAGTATTGGAGAGGTAGGGAGCGCCTCAGGAGCGCCTTGGGAGCGTGCCCCCAAAACTGGGAGCGTTTTGGGAGCGAGCTTCCGAAGGAAGCGAGCTTCGGGAGCGGGAGCGAGGGGGTGGGGATAGCTCCCACGCAACATAGAGACAAATGTATGATCTTTTATAAACCAGTTTTGACATCGATATTATTTAAGTTCAAACTTCAGCCTGTTAATTACAGACAAATGTATGATCTTTTATAAACCAGTTTTGACATGGATATTATTTAAGTTCAAACTTCAGCCTGTTACACATTGATTACATATAGACAACACTTACTAAAGTCTTGATCATGAACTTCACAACCGATGCAGAAAAAATTGGTTTGATTATAAATCTAGCAGTACATCAACAATTTATTAACCAACTGTGAAAGCCATCGACCAACATACAAAGAGGCCAATGTAAAATAGCAGACAGCCTCTTAATGTGTATCTTACCTCGGCTCCTGTTGACTTGTCAGAGGAACCCAACTTCCCACAAATAAAGCACTGATGCTGCTTAAGCTTACAGTTCAAACAGTAGAAGTTTTGCATATCCTGCACCAAATACAAGGAATCATAAAAATCAAGATAATTACAACAATTGGAAAAGCTCAAAAACTAGCATCATGTCTACAAGAAGTTGTGGCATCTCGAACTTACCCTAACTTGTGCTTTTGTTAAAGCTAGTGATTTACAATTGGAATCCTCACCAGATTCTCTATTTGGATGGAAAGACCTCATGCAAGGCCCCTCACAACTACAACACATTATAAATACTATTAGTAACATGAAAATGATGATCAAAGATATAACAGATATTTCAAAACTGTAAAGACTACATTATCTTGCTAGCAAAGTCATGAAAAGAAAAACATCACCAATTCATTTATTATCTTAAAATTCTAAAAAGAATAGCTGAAATCTAACAGATATGATAAATTTTGTATGTCCTAGGTTCATGATAAATAAGAAATGCAAGGAATACATTGTAGCATTGTAACACAGAAAGTTGAGTGCTGGAAGGGCTTAATGAATCATCCCTTGTCCTCATGGATCTCAGACCAAAAAGTAACAAATACATGGCAAACAAAGTTCACTGAGATAGGATACTGAATTATCTCCAGATGGAACTTGAAAATCATTTGTATGCTGATGGAGCTTTATTACTGCAATTTATTCATGGTAATAGACAGATGCTTCATAAGTCCATCATGCTGTGATCTAGCAGCAAGATGGAGCACATATTTTAATGATGACCCAGATACAAATCCCAGAAGGTAGGCTTCTGTAGAAAAACCACAGCCATCCTGGCAACCTTGATCACGATGGAGTGTGAAAATTAAATGTAGATTGCTCTATTAGTGAGCATCATTACCCAAATGTTGTTGTCAAAATAAAGGCATGCTACAGAAGACTCCAAACACACAAAATATGGCTTTAGTGCAAATGTCATGTTGAAATATTTACAAATATTTAATGATCATGCTCGCTTTCGATATTACAGAAAAATTATGTCCCAATCAAGATATCTCTAGTTTGGGGGAAATGCCCTTCTTGCATGATAGACAAAATAGGAAACACGGGAGCATGGTTCTCTATGATGCATAGAAGAGTTTGAAATTGCTTGCCAGGTTTAAACTACATGCCCATTTCAAAGCTTTTCCGACCAGATACACAAAACCACCTTCTAATGCAAAAAAGGCCTGTTAGGGCCTGCCCTAGTGGAGATGGTAAGGGGGCTTCACTGGCTCAAAGAGCTAAGATTGCTGGAGGGTATTCAGAGCTTTCACTGGTTTCAAGAGAGGAACTTTTGGAGTCAGGTTAAGGGCCAAAGTATTGACATCTGATTCCCAGAAAGAAAAAGTGGAAATCCAAATGTTTGACCATGAGAACATTAAAAGGTTCCAAACGAATATGTTATTCTAGACCAGGTTCTTGAGCTTCCAGAAGTAGGTCCAGTGGGGAAGTTCTTCAGGAGAACCATCGCACAACAGATAATGAAGCAATGGATTCTCAATGTATGGGAGCCATTAATTGGCTAGATGCTGGAATTTCAGTCTATCAAGAGGTTGGTGAGCAATCTCATTCAAGTTGGCCACTGATGCTAGTAAAATCAAAGTTGTGTGCTGCATCTGGGGAAACTCTGTATTGTCTTTGACACAATGGTCACTGGGTTTGACCCTCAAAAGGGAAATCGAGAAACTCCAACCCTTGTGGGTAAAAATCCTTGCGCTTCCTCTAGAATTGTGGAATGAAAGATCATCGAGACAGATTGGCAAGGGACCCAGAAGTTTCAAAGCAAATGATGAACACTCTCATCACAGGTAACATGATATCGGCAGCAGGACTCCAAACAATATTGAGTCCTTATCGCACGCATTAGTGCTAGTCTGCTAGATCAGATCAAACATGCTGAACAAAATCTTTTTCATGTTAATGTCAAACTTTCTTGATTGAGATAGGTAAAATATTACCGATTTTAGGGGGCCATATGTTTTGATTCAAATCAGTAGGAAATACTACTTTCGATAGAATTCACTCAGAATAGTATCTAGTATTTTCTTTCTCATTCTTTCTTTTCGTAGTAGCGTGAAAAGAAGGAAGGTCTTTCTCATTCTTTATTTTCGTAGTAGTGCAGAAAAGGACTTAAATCTCAGACTTTGAGAATCCATTCAAATTGAGGTCGGAAGATGGTCCTATGACCTTCAGTTGAAGGAGAATCTCCAACCCCTATGGTAAAATCCTGTCCCTGCCTTTATAACTGCAGGATGAAAGATTGTTGAGACAAACTGAAGTAGCAATGGGAAGTTTCAAAGCAATTAATGATAGCTCCCATCACAGGTAATGTGAAATCAATGGCATGACTAAATGTGGAAATGTGTAAAAATGGACATCTGAGACTTCCAATCTAAATTGAGATTGAAGCAGGACGATGGTCCTGTGACCTTCAGTTGGACTATGTTAGAGTTCCTTTCCATTGCTCCATATGCCATTCTTATGGACATTTGAAGTCTAAGTACTCAAAATCATTACAGCTTGCTCTTTACCACAACAGAGTAGGTGGGTCTCCCAATACCCAAGGAAACCCTACTCAAGGAACAATGGGGAAACCTCAATGGAGGAGGTTGTACGAAACTTGGTAGCTGGTAATCAAAAGGAAATTAACATTGTAAAGACATTGAAACTGGGATCTAAGAATGAGGGTTTGCATCAGTGGGAGTTGAAGGATTTAGTCGAAGAATCAAGATAGAACTGGTTTGCTGCCATCCAAGGAAGAAGGCGGACAAGGGATTGCATCCCTTCCTGATGTCACTGCTTCTGCAATAGATAAGGCATTTGCCTCAACCCCCTCCCTAGTTACTGATTTAGTTGTTTCAAATCCTTCACTTTCTAGTTAAAGTCGATTTGTGTATGGGAGATCCCTGGAATCCCGAAGAGATTGTAGTCCTTCCCTAAAAACACAATCAATCCAATCCTAACTCCAGGTAAAAGGTGTTACTGTTTCCCTCTGTTAGTCATCCCTAATCAAGCTCAAAAGTATCTCCTTCTAGACGAAATCTAGCCCCTTCCTTACCCTCATAACGAATACATTATTTGACATCATCTAAATCAATGACAGGAGAGTGAGTTTGCTACAGTGTCGGGTTAGATTGGATATGATCTGTTGTTAATTACAGAGAACCAAGATACTTAGAAATCCCAATGACTTGTTTATGGTCATTTCTCAAACATTAATAAAATTACCTTAATATGTTTATCTTAAATCAAAGCCAATGGATATGTATCTAAGGATGATTGGACTTCATTATTTCAAAAACTAGAGGAAAGAGTCTCAAGATGGTGCTCACAACGGTTATATACATAGTTACATATATTGTGTCGACGAATATATCGCCATTGCCGACAATATCGGGGAAAATATCAAAAAATCTCAAGAAACATCAAAAAATACAAAAAAAAAAACTATTTTCATTTGTTTTAACAACTAAAGCAACAACATCAAATAAACACATTGCTACATAAATATGAAAATACAACTAATATATAAGATGCATATATATGTAGCTATGGTTTATATATGTCAAATAACTCTCAGTAAGTCAATATCAGAAGCTAATTTTGTTTACTGGCACTAATTAGCATACATTCTAATTAGAATTTTTGAGTGGTCGCAGGTCATTACAACTAAGTACATTGATCCCATGTCTCTAAAAGAATGGACTAGGTAGCAAAATAAATCCTATTCACATGCCTTAATTATGTGGAAGGCATTGGTTTTGGCTTTCCCTCTCCTAGTGAATTGGATGTCTTGCCATGTGAGCAACGATCAAAGAACCAAACTAGGGGTTGACCCTTGGATAGGATTTGACAACAAGCATATTCTTTCTGATGGTATCAAACAAAAGCTAAGCCAACAAGACATTAACTTCTTTGTTGTTGCTATAGATTTGGGCAAAGATGCTTTGCGGCCGCATGTTTGGAAGTCAACCAAGGATTTACACTTCGAATAGAATGGAGGCCATCTAATGGAACTCACTGATAAGAAAACTAGTGAAAAATTACATTCAACTTAAAGAAGATGACTTGTTAGTATGGTATTAAAACCCTCCAGGAGAGTACCTTCCTGGTATGGGGAACAAAACTATATTTCTTATGGGGTCACAAATAAATGTTGGTTGTGGGAGCCACTTTAGAGGTTAAAAGCTATGTTCCCTCAAAGACATGTACTCAAATATTTAATCCCAGAACCATGTGCAACCCTAGACACACTTATGAAAGTTATCCATTATCACCACGACTCTTCCTCTCACTTTAAGTTGTTTCTCCTCCAACACTAAAGGAGAAACCCTAGAAAAGATGTTTATGGTATTCTTTAAGATTTAAGGGATAGCTCTATTTTTATAAGTGCCACGACATATGTTGAATGTAACTTTGTTTTTCATCTCGATAGAATGAAGTGATGAATTTCTCCTTTGGAAAAATAAAAGCAGGCACCATAGACTATGAGAAACACGTGAGAGAGTGCATGGTCCATGAGTACAAAACATTAAATACTGGAAATTCAACTAGTTGAAAGACAAATTTGAAGCTATGTATGCATAATAAATGAAATAGAAAAAAACCCTCTCCCTGTAAAAATAGAAAGCATAGTTGTAATGATTCTTAAATGCTGATGCACAGAGGGTTGCCCATCCAGCCACAACAATTTTTGAATTTGTTGGCAAGAAGCTGGTGTAGCACTAGATTATTCACCCAAAAAATTATATATAGATAGATAGATAGATAGATAGAGAACAATAAATTCAAACAGGAAAAAGAGCAATGTTTGCATGCAAGCCCAGTGACATTGTCATAAATAATAAAATTTTAGCTGTTACACTTTCACATTTCAATGTGCTCACTGGTGAATTTATATGGTTATTCATTCAATTAATGATGTGCTTGTGGTAATCATTCAGTTGGTATGGGATATTCCTCACATATGTAGAGTTCAAGAACCCCACACACCACAAATAGTTCAGATGAAAGAAATCTCGCAGCACTAATAGTTGTGCCATACCAATTTTGAGCCCTGTATGCTTGAACTTAAACTAAAAGTACACTTGTGATGCACTGCCCCCAGCACCAAGTGATAACTAGAATGCATAGTTAAAACTTAGATTTTGGATGATCTTCAAATTGAAACTATCAAGGCCGTGCACAACAAAATGTAGTCATAAGTGAATTATATTCTAGCATTTGCTTAGCTGCGTGGCTTTAAATGTTAAATACCCAGAACAGGAAGCCAAACGGATGAGACAAGAAAGTACAAAGAATAAAATTATGAATAGAAATATATTTGCATTAGGATGTACACTAAATAAAATATTCACTCCCAAGATTTATGTTTGTTTGTGGACAGTCTCTCTAAGAAGAAATAGTAACATAGAAGTCACAACTATTGTATCCTTGCGCTGAGATTCAGTGTGTATGTTCTGAGATGAGCTCTATTTTGAATCTTGATATATCAGAATACTGAGCATTTTGATACAGCACTACTTATTGATATTGTAAATTGTTGTTCTTCCCAGTCCTATTGATCTATTTTGTTCACTTTTGGACATAAATATATTTTCATTTCATTTCTCTACACATAATGTGGAACAATTTAAGCACTTGTATACTAAGTCACCGGATTTGGCAATTTTTCGCCTTAAAATTCGAAATACGCCGATTTTCTGTGGTGGGTGAACTAAATCGTTTAAAATCAGCAATTTTAATTACCGAATTCGATTTTGAACAGTTTGAGAATTTGAAGGCAAATTAAATTGCCAAAAAATCGGTTCGAATTTTTGAGAATCAGGGTAAATTCATTGAAATTCGGTTTTTCCTATGTTGCAGGAAATGCCCACCCCCCCTCCACCATACCAGCCACATTTCTGCATGGAAACGCTGAAACGCGTTTGATACTTGCCCGAAACGTGTTTCAGACCATACAGCAGCATCTCACATGTGGGAAACGCGTGCTGTACGGTCTGAAACGCATTTCACTGCCATTTCAGCATCTGTACAATGCGTTTCAGGCACAAAAAAAGGCCGTACAGGCACAAAAAAACCCAAAACCTTAATCAAGGGTTGAACTTGCCCAACTCGGGTTTGGAAAGGTCGATTAGGGTTAGGAAATGTTCTAGAACAATGTGGAAGACTATCCACAGTCCTCTGCTGAGAGTGCAGCTTGCTCCATTTTTTAGGAAGGCTATGATGATCCAGGATGATGACTATTAGTATTAGTCTTTGACTCTTTCAGTCTTTAGTTTTTGCCAACTTTTCTCATGTTTTAGTTATGTGTTGACTGTTCACATTTTGATATATGTAGCACTGTAGCCTCATATATAAAGGCTGATTTTGGATATTACTATTTGCCATTTGGCATCCTGCATTATATAATAGAAATGGAGTGATGGACTTATGTGTGAAATGTGATGAGTAAAAATGCGATGTTATAGTTAACTGTTACATGTTTGAAATGATCATTTATGATTTATCACTTGTCAGTTGCCATTTATGTTTCACATTTAATTTTTTAATGTCCTTCCTAATTTCAATTTGCTAATATATATAAAATTTAAAATTTAAATATATATATATATATATATCGCATTTCAATGTTTCCTAAATTTTTGGGAGTCACATTTCCATTGCGTTCCCATATCGGATACACGTTTCCGTTTCCCCGTATCATGCAACTTAGGTTTTTTCAGTTTCAGCAGCCCGCGGATTTAACCTCCTTTAGGTAAACTATTGCCCATTGCTCATTGTGTGAGTGAGGCTGTCGTCATTGAATCCGTGAACCCTGATCTGGTTAAGTGCGAAGCTTTGAGTTTCTGAGTTTGGGCAGTTGTTGAAGGCAGCATTGACTTGACGCAGGCACAAGCACAGAGTGTTCAAACTTCAGGGTTTTCTCGAGTCCGAGTGAGTCTGGCCAGTTGGTACTCCGCAGTGGGTGCTGCCGCACTGCTACAGTAGCAGCTGCAGGCTACAGCATACAGCCACAACCCAAGGGACACATTTGTAATACATATTTCCAAAAAAATTTGATCTTTTCTAAAAGTAACCTTGAAGTATACGATCAGTCGTGTCTAAGCAAATTAAAACTAATGTTGATGTTATTTATATGTTAATATCTGATGTTTTTAATTTGATGGTATTAAAAAGTAAAAAATATAATAAATTTTATCAACATTATAAATATTAAAAATTAACGATATAGAAAATGAATGTACTTCAAAATGGTTCCTTGTATGTCAATTATAACCATTTTCCCCATATAAATCTCGTAGTCACTCTTCATGAAATAAAATAAAATCAAATAGTTACATATCAATAGTAAATTATTTCCCTTAAACTCTGATTTCTTAAACAAAACAGCTCCTCACAACTTCTATTTTACCTCTATTTTAATATGCCTAACAACCTTTTCTCAATCATCCTCTCACCCTTCTCCATCAAATTTGAAAATATACAAAGGCACACGTGACAGCCAACAGTAGTCAGAATGCCCGCAGGAAAAGGAGACTGGAGTCATGTTAATGTGTTCAGTGTTCACAGTTTAATGAGCATGATGAATTTTATTGAAAATTTTCATATATAGTTTAATTTCCAAATTTTATAGTCACTCAAACTTATTGCCAAATTTTATGTCGAATTTAATCGCCAAATTTTTCATTGCCGAATTTCAAGGTCTCCGAATTCGAAAACGAACTCGAACATGGTGACTTAGCTTGTATAAACTGTTACATTCCCTCCCATCAGACACAGCAAGGGGAGAACATGATGTCAATTCCTGGGGCTTTTCCTAACATTCAGCCCATTCATTAGATTCATACACAAAAATTCAAAGGTGTGCAGATGCAAGTTAAGCCAATATGCACAGCGGAATTAAAACTCATCCACACACATATCATATGCATACAACATATCAAAAACAGTCATCAATTTAAACATTGCAGAAGTAAATGCATAGACAGAAAATTATTTCAGCACTCAAAGACCACCCCCAAGCTGGGCATGATTTCTACAAGGAAAAGGGAACATTCAGCTCATACACAGCCAATTAATCACTGCATCCAAGCCAAACCAGTCCACAGCTGGGTTTATCAGGCTAGATCTGAACCCTCTGCATTTATGGATGCTTGCACTCAAGCTCATGCCAAAGCAACAGATACCCATTACCCATACCCCAACATACTCTTTCTACACACAACAAAAACAACCATTGGACAGGGATACAGATTTACAACAAGGGTATTTTACAAAAACAGGCTCCATGGGTTTTTCCCCAAATCGTGGCTCACCAAAACGGACTGTGGGAAGGGAAATTCGTCCCCAGGGAGCAACCCGATTTCTCCCACCTGTTATGAGCATTTCAGATGGCCAAAACGGCCTCATTGAAACCCCAATCCGTTCTCTTCCCCATTGGTAACCAAAACAAAAACGCCCTCCCCAGCTTGACAAATGAAGGAAAACACAGGAAATCCATAGAGAAAAACGCCCAGGTAGCTCCAAACTCGTGGGAGAGCAAAGATGCTTGATGGGTAATGGCTTGGGGAACAATTCCTGGCTTTTTTCTTGCCCAAGGAGCAAAAAACGTTTTTCCATGGAGGGTGGCTTGCCCATACTCGAATTTGGATAGCCATACCTCTCCATTCCCAAGGCATTAACTACCCCAACCAACTCTTGAGAGAAATGAATGATTGGGTACAAAAGTCAACATGGGTAGTTGAGGGTTTTATGGGTTCTCTCATTGACACTTGGCTTGACTTGATTGGATCAAGGGTTTGAATATCTCCCTCCCAATTCCTTGTAAAATCATGCCCCCATCTCTTGTTGCATTGCATAGCTAGTTGTGGGTATTTTTATTGAAATGCATATTTACATGGTATTCGAAATTCCATTGTGCATGGCTAGCACGTTAACCATATGCATCAATAAATCGATGGTGGGGCCTTGGCCTTGAGCTCCTCACCACGATTTTTATAACAATATTACATTATTTACAATTTTAATGCCATAGGGTCAAAATGGGGATGTTACATAAACAGCACAATACAAGAATTAAAGGAACAAAAAATGCCACAAAATAATTATTATTATATAAAAAATTATTAAAAGAAAAAACTGGAATCTGAACACTTCATTGAGATGGATACCTTTCAACTTAACCATATTTGCAGACTAAACATACTTGGAAATTTGGGGCTGTATAGTCCTTATGATACTTATGTGACAAAACTAAAATTTCCAATAAGAGCTTACCATAGAAGTTCTCCACCATTATCACAAATGGCACAAACTGAATCAAACAAATCATCCTCTTCCTCCTCAGAGTCATCAAGACCATCCTCCCCTAAGTCCTCGTCGGATTCTTCAGTTACTAAAAATTTGGATCTTTTAGCTTTGGGAATGATCTCCACATCCTGTCACAAAACTCGAGCAATTCAATTTCTATGCAACATTTCAACTAAATTGCTAAGGTGAAGTGCTGAGATAAGGATGAGCAAATAAAAATGACAAGAAGGGAATGCAAGTTGAAAAATATCTTGTCTGATCCCAACCTCATCAGCTGGTTTCCTTTTTTTAGATTTCGTCTCCAGGAAATTTTTCAAAACCTGTAAAAATACCCAGGAGCAAGGATCATGTCAAAATGCAACTTCCATTATTGGATTTATTAGAAAAATTTAAACTTTAAGAGAAGGTGTTAACCAGTGATCTCTGCATATTCCAAGTTACTTGGATATATTACAACACAACACAATGAAACTAGTTTGTTGTAGTATCCACCCTTACTGTCTTGGATTTCTGCTTCTTCTGGAAAAAAATGTCGATTCCTATGTATCCAGATTCCAGACTTCCATTTTATCAGAACTACCAAAAATTGGGCAAAGATAGCAGGCATTCAGCCAGGGCTTGCGGGGTAAACAAATTATGTCCAAAAAAGTGAAAAGCATAGTTCTCAAAGAGTAGGAAAGGCAGAGCAGACCAACCAACATTAACATAAAAGGCGTAAAGGAGGGGGTGGTGGAGATTAAGACCCTCTGGAGATCAGGAGAAGCTTTCTCAAAGAAGCGATGAATGGCCATGCTTGTTTAGAGCAGCAACAAGGATGGGAAAAAAAGCAACAGGCCAACAAAGACTACCCTCTAAAGCTCATGTTATAGAGTACCCAAGACAGAAAGGGGGCAGCTGAAGGGATTGAAGTAGTTTATTGATTAGGATTTAACACCTATACAACAGTGAAAAACACTGAAAAAATGGGAGAAGGTCAAAGAGGCAGGCAAGGAAAATGAGCTATACCTTGGAATGAGAAGGCCAAAGTGGTCAAAATGCAGCCCTGGTGACACAAGGCAAGCTCAAACTAGTGATGCAGAGCCGTCACAGATACTCACGGAGGAGAGGTAAAGGATTAGAAGCAATAGCGGAAGAACAGTGTGAGGTTATCAGTTATCCTAGTTGAGAATACATGAACATGGCATGTAGAATCCAGGATTTCCTAGGTTATAAGAAGTGGTCACTATGGAGCTAGGTATCAAAAGGTCAGGGACACAAAGGAATTGCCTGTTTGTTAAAGGATATATGAGAAAACAGCATCTTCATAGGAAAGACAAATGCCCACAAAAAAGACATGTCGCTAAATCTGTTTGTTGCTAGCAGTGCACATGCTTCAAGTTCACATGACCGGTAAGTGTAATGGATTAAATCATGTACATGGCTAGCAACCTAAAGCAACTCCGAAAGTTTAATATTGACAAATGCCAATAAGATGTCTGACCATGAGCCAATCTATGCAGAACTCGGCTGACAGAAAGATCAAGTGGGCTTGGAGGAGAAGGAATGATCAGCAGAACCAACGATGCAAAACACAGTCAAAATGCAAAAACGTTTCAAAAAGAGCATTGGGAAGATCAGCTCACACACCCTATTTTCCTTAGAAAAGAAATAACAGCCAATGAAGTGGAAAGAACAGATGAAAGCCATTGAAATCAGCTTAGTAAAATGTGTAAGCCAAAGTAATCAGCAGGTAAAAGTGGGCAAAGATCAGCTCACACAGCCTATTTTCCTTAGAAATGAAATAGCAGCTAATGAAGTGCAAAGAACAGATGAAAACCATTAAAATCAGCTTAGTAAAATGTGTAAGCCAAAGTAATCAGCGGGCAAAGTGAGCAACAAACAGAAATAGTTCAATAAATTATGCAAAAAGCAAACAATATACAAACAAGAATCAACCAGAGAGAATCTGCAGGTATACAAGCAGATTGTGAAGACCCAAAGTGCAAATTGGTAAAACAGGCAAGAGGCGGGCCGCAGTAGTAGACATGGCAAAAGAGAACCCTGGAGCTTTTAGAAGAAGCTGCAAGTGAAAAAGAATTACATGAAACAACATATCAGGGGCACAAGGCTGTCACATGCAAAGCATCTATACGAAAACATAACAAACAGAAATCCCTGCCAGCAAAGAAGCTTTCAGAAAAGAAAACGTTAAAGTGACTGGCATCAAGAAAAGCTAAGGACATTAAGGATCTACAAATGGGACGCCTCAAGTGGGGTCAGAAGTACTTTAGCCAACACATGGCAACAGTTTGCAGAATCAAATGATTGCAGAAGATTTCAGAGAGTGTTGGACAACAAGGATCATCCCCCCATCTTTAGAGGGGGGGGAATAACCCAGGCAATTACATTAAAATAATGATAAGTCCAATTTTTGCCAAGCTAATTGCAAGGATTGTGGAGATGAAAATCAGCAAATGCACAGGAGTCTGAGGAGAGAACCAGGGGGCAAGCAGGATTTCGAATTTTAGACCCAAGCACTCCACCACTGACCACTGCCTTATATAAGGCACATCATAGAGAAGACATGGGATAAGAAAGACAAGGGGTTGTGGAAGCAGTTACAGGAGCAGCTCTTGGACTTCGGAATTCCAGCCAAATGGAGGATAACAGTTCGCAGATTATATGAGCAGGTTGGCACCAAAATCAGAACCGGGAAGGGTATTTCAGAGTTACAGTGGTGATAATGGGTTAAAAAAAGGCTACCTGCTCTCCCCTACATCATTCTTGCTTTATATTGACAAATTGGAGAAATCGATTAATGAGAAAGGCAGAGGATAGGTAAACATAGCAGGCATATTAATCAAATCCTTCTATATACAGACGATGTCATCCTAGTACCAAGAATGCTACATAATCTACAAGACCATATCTTGGCTTTAGAAACATTTTCCAGAGATTTGTAATTATAGTTAATACAACCAAAACCAAAGTAGTTATATTCTCCCTCAAACAGAAAACAATCCAGCCTCGGATGAAGTTCAAGAATATAGATCATCTAGAATGAAAGGATGAATTGGGAGCAATGCACAACAACGTGGCTCTCCAAGGCAGGCAGATGGTAACACCCCTATTACACACTAGGTGCAGATGGGCAGAGGCATTGGATTGGGGAGTGATAAACTTTCTATTACAGACACTCATTACACTAGTGTTACTGTACAGATGTGAAGTATGGGGTCCAAGTATATCAAAGAACAGGAGGAGACAGAGGTACAGAGTTCAGAAGCACATAGTGACTTGCTTATTGCAGCTCAAATCATCCACTCATTATGAAATCCTGTTGGCAAAAACAGGTTTATGCCCTCTTCATTTGGAAGCAATAAGGAAGCTGATTTTATATCGGCAGAAAGTGGACAAAATGGACAGCAAAAGAATACCTAGTCAAATCATCAAAGAAGTCCTACAGAGAAGGAGAAGAATGTGGGAGTTCCAACAAAGAAGATGGCTAGAAAGTTGGAGCATAACAGCAGAAGAATGTCTGCTGGATAAAAAGGCAATGAAAGAACACGTACATGCTAGCTACAGAAGAGACAAATGGAGGAAAAGAGCACAAGAAAAACAGCAGTGCTACAGAGAACAGTTCACATAGGCTAAGGTGTGAGACAAGAATGCATAAATCTCAAGTTCAATATGCCTTGGAGAGAAAATCATGTATTATCCCAACTCACGATAAACTCACATAGGGTAAGGTGTGAGACAAGAAGGTGGAAAGAGCCCAAAGAGGAATGGGGCAACAGGGCTTGTCAAGTGTGTGATGCAGAGGAACTGAAAACAGAGCAGTACTTTCTACTTCATTGTAAAGCGGATAGACACATCAGGAAGGGATTAGTGCTAGGGGGAATCTGCTGGCAGCTGGACATCAGTATTTCTTTTTCTTTTGTAAGCTAGAAGCCACGAAGATTCGAACTGGTGACCTAACACAAGGAGTTCCTTGACAGTACACCCATTCACCATCTATTCTACACACAGTGGGCAAAATATTGATTTTGAACATCAGTATTTCAGAATAGGGAGGTAGAGGACATTGCAAGAAGGGCAGCAAGGATGACACTCCACAGAGATAACTTGATGTAGGCACACATGGCCAGTGTAGTTGTCCCATCCCTTGGGAGTGACCCAAATAAGTAGAACATTGACTGTGACTGGACACACTCCATGCAGGTATACACTCATTCGTATGCATTTCATATATATTTTGGTATTCTTAAAATCTCCATTCACTTGTTTTGTAAAGGATGGCATTACCAATATCATTATGGAATTCTTGTTCATAGAACTAATGCTTTAGTCGATTGGGCTGCGGTTTAGTGGTTGAGACAAGGCCTCCCCATACTGAAGACCCAAGTGGACATAGATAAGATAAGGTAATTTTACTAATGTCCAACGAAGACCAGAAAAGTAAGTCGATGGGACTAAAAGGATAATATTAATGTCCAACAAAAGACCACAAGTAGTAGGTCAACCGGACTAAAAGAGTACAAACAGTGTAATACATAGTGGGAGTGCAATAGCAGCTCCTATAGCTACACTAAAAGCAACAGGAAAAAAATACAAGATATAAGAACAAAGCTAAAGAAAGATACATAGAGCCTTGGAAATTTAGTTATGAACCGACTTTGAAAGCAATATGCAGCATTCAATCCCAACAAAAAAAAAGAATTTAGGTTTTACAGAAAGATCCAAATAATATAGCATGTAAGCAAATGAATTACAAACAAGCAAACCCAACAAAACAACTACTTTCAGAATTTAAGGCTCGGTAGCAAAAAATCCCATGGACACAGGCTTGGGGTTGCCTCAAAGACTGGAGTTAATTATTATTACTTAAGCTGGTGTACTCTAAACATTACTAATGATTAGATATGGCATCAAGATGATATCCCTTAATTCAGAAGCTTATAAGTTATAATGCATGTCATTAATCTGAATGTGGAAAAATGGCCGGTTCATGTGTGAGTAACAGACAAGCCACAACTGGGGCTCAGTGGACTTTTTTATAGTCTTATTGATAATGTTGCTACACTATTCAAACAGCTTCTTAACTTTTGTGCCCCTGAGATGTCTCTATCACCAGCCCTCAATGTTCAAAATCCCTGACCCTGGGGTATGGCATTTCAGCAGATCAAAATAGTGAAGCAATATTTTGAATGTGGTATAAGATAATAATGGAGCTTCGGGAATGAATCTGTATGGTTTATTCTGCTTTCCATTAGCTAGTCAGTGTAAAGAATTTTAGCATTGCCCTTATAATGAAAGAACTGTAATGGTAGAAATTGTCCATAACTTGAAGTAGTATGCTTCTTACCAGGCTTGTAAAACTTTTTGAAGGATTAATAAATTTAACTTCACAGTAGCAATCCACTGATAGAATATATGATGGTAAATATTAATACTCACATCTGATTTTCTCAATTTCTGGTCTCTCTGGTGCATACCCTCAATCAGAGAAAAATATTCCAATATATCACTGTCTGCAGGTGTGACATCAGCCATACTGCAAAGAAAGAAAATATTGGTATCATAATCTAAACAACTTATAAACTACCAAAGTACTGCAAACCCATGCCAGCATCTAATTTCTAGCAAAGTTTAAGACTAATCTCTACTACCTAAAGACTTTGCGTAAATGGTCCCAATGTGCCTTCTCTGAAGCCTCAGAATTTCTCCTCGCAAAATGAAGAAAATGTGCTGCAACAAGAACACTCCTGATTATCTCCTCGTAACTTTTTCTTGGCTTCTGTAGTTGGATCCTGAAAGATAAGTAAAACATATTTATGATGACCAGTCCAGCTACTTATAACTTTATAAGGATTATCAATATGCACATGAAAGTAGAAACATTTTCAAATTAAAATATACAAATGTATATTTTGTTATACAATGGCCAATTTTTCTTACCAAGCTCCATCTTTAATCTTAACGTATACCACAGGCCTTTGCTCTTGAAGATTCAATTTCCATGCAACAGCCTGTTTATAGACTTTTTGTAGTCCACCATCTGCAGTGCCCTCTAAGAACACCTGCTTCTTGGGACCATCTTTGTTCTCATCTCCACCCCAGTCAATAGGTAACACTGTGAAGGAAATTGGTTCTTGATTTTCATCAGTGAAATAGAAGTTATCAACAACCTTCGGTATGACCTCTCCCTCGTCATCGGATGAATTTCCAGAATCTTGGGCAAGTGCAATTTTTTCCACAGCGTCATTACTATTGTTGCCCTTTGCTGCATCTTGAGACTTTTCCATGTTCATTTCTGATGTAGTATCCTGATTTGCCATAGCACCAGGATAAACTTAAATCATTGACCTTTACTGTTTAGATGTTAAATCCAGGGTACACTAAAACAATAAGACATTTTTAAGACAGCTGCATATAATTCTCCTAAGATATTTTGAACAAAGAGAAATCGATTTTGTTCCTTGCAGTTGTAGACCATATCCAAAGGTTTTTTATGTCGGAAGTCTAAACTATTAACAGCCAACAGAAAAAATAGATCACCAAATGATGATTGGAGTCTGACAGAATTTGTTTTATAACAGTTACATGCACATGCAGTTACTAAAACGAGACTTTTAGTTAGCTGCGTTAAACACAAGCATAGTTGGCACAACCACGTTCTAGCCACCTACTGCAAACCTGCCTACCAAATGTAACTCAGTCCAGTGCACCAAACCTACGAGGGACATTACACCTGAGTAAAACAGACAGGCTAGGTGCGTGTTCTTTCAAAACAAAATGGCATGCATTCATGAATTCAAGACTGAATAGACTAAGGCTAAGGACAAAATAGGCAAATACCAATCAAGCCAATGTTTGTACAGGTAGGGCCTGCAGGCCTGCAGAGGCAGATTAATGGGCATTTAACATGCACCCGCCTCAAGTGGCTTTGTTGGATCCAATTTGTAGGGCGTGATTTGGACAATACCCCGGTTCTCACTAGGAACTCTTAAGGACAAAATCATAACCAGATGGACCGCGAATATAAAAACAAGCAGCCTGCCGGTTGAAACACCCCAAGTCACCTTACAAGCCACAGTCATGCCGTGGGTGGCTAACCTTCCAAGCCACGGTCATACCGTGGGTGGCTACTAGGCCCTAAATTACGTTTAAACCCTAGGCTTCACCGGCTCAAATTTGAGGTTACGTTGAACCACGACTCTTAGGATAACATATAGGTTACATCCTTTTTGCATTAAAGATAAATAGCATGGGATTCAAAAACTTCCGCCAAAAATAGGAAACCAAAATACACACTAGACCAACAACGACAAACACCAAATCACCATGTCGTCCATAACACTTGGCGAAACATTAACCCTGCAAACTTTATTCCCTTGCAGTATTGCCAAGTTTGCGTAATTCATCAAAAGGGACCTTGAATTCCTATATAAGGCAATGCCGTAAACACAATCCACATCCCGGGCCGCTACCATTAGTAAACAATAAGTATCTCCTGCGTGGGTGATCGAAGCTAGTTACCTCTATTAATGGTTAGCTGGAAAGATTTTGCAATAGCGTTTTATATGAGTTTCACCGCCATGAGTAGCTCAATGCTGACCCCTGTAAATGGAATGAGAGGCATCGAACGGTGGAGCAGATATGCCTGACACGGCCCTGTTTAAGCACTTCATCCATTACATAACCTAATAGCACAAAGCCTTGATTCCAAAATTAGACAAACCCTACCATACATAAGTTAAACCCTAGCGAACTTTACAGCAAGTGCATGGCCATTTTAGACAGCGGTCAAGCTGCATTAACGCAATCAATTTCAATCAAAAAACAAGGTTTACAAATTCTCGATAGATATATATCACTTCCCTTCCCTTTCCCCGATCTAAGACTATAAAACTTATCAATCTGAACGCTTACCTGTGCAGAATTGATAGTGGCAAATAGATTTCCGTAAGAAGCAGAGCCAAGTCGTGGAAGCGGAGGCTTAGCCAGGACAGACGACAACGAAAGAATGTAAATTTCCCTCCTCGGACCACTGCTGATAACACCAACAAAATTACCCTCCTGATCCTATTATATCATATCAAATACATTTAAATCCCCGCCTCCATTTCCTACGGCAAAAGTTCGCGAGATTTCTCCACGGTTGCGCGAATTAGTAAGCTTCCGGTCCCATGGAAAGGCCTGGGGTGCTAAAATTCCGGAGAAGAGATAGTCCATGAATGACACCATAAACTATTGCCACGTGGTCTTTAAATGTTTCAAGCTTTGAGTGTTGGGAATTTGTTGTTTTTTACCCGTTAAAATTGTGGGTAAAATGCATTCTAAATAAAATTGGGGTAAAAAGCATTATAAACAAGTGTTGCATGGACCCGTCCAAGTTGGTAGGTTGAATTGTATACATGGATATGAACCATGTATGTGAAATTTGCATCGTAAATGATGTTGTTTAGTGCTTATGCATGAGAGTGGTAGTACTTATGCATTATGCATTAGAGTGGACCGCCACTTTGCTTCTTGTATGACGAAAAGTACTCAAACGAAGCAAGTCCTTTGCGTAGGCAAAAGGAAAGAGTAAAGAATGGTGTAGTTTCATGGGCGTCGAAACAATATCATATCGCTAATGTACAATGAAGTATTGAACCTACTACAGTGCATGCATTCAGATCGACTCCATTGCAAGCATCTTTTATTGCATTGATGAATTGTCTTCCAAATAAGATGTAAACGAAATATTAGTTCAAAAAATGACCTTGCCTTTTCCATGTGCATACCTAGCTTGAAACATATAGTGAACTGATTGCATTGAAACATGACAGTATTAAAAATTAAGGGAAATTGTTTACAAGGTTTGAATGTTAGAAATTGTCAATGTTGCACTATTGTATTTGATTGAGAAATTAAATATTGTTAAATGTACTGAGAATTTCAAAAATTGATAATATAATGCCTGCAATTATAAAACTCAGGATTTTTGTTGTTATCCCTCAATTTGCATATGCAAATTGCGGCATTCATCCCAACAGTGATAAGGATGTGAAGATCAAGCTGAGTTTTTTTCAAGGAAGTTAAAATAGCTAGTTAGTTACACTTCCAATTGTGAGAAGACAGATATGAGTGTTCAAAAATCATATGTTTTGTCTCATTTGGCCACTAATGGAGACATTCGCCAGTGCCTGCAACCAAAATGCCAATCGTGACAATATGATCTCTCAATATATATAACATGATAATAAAATCTTGGAATACTATGCTACCTACTTTAATGATTTTTCCCTTGAGATTTCAATTCATTGCCAATAATGTTATCATTTGTAATGTAAAATCAAAGCGTTACATATGGTGTTTATAAATTCGTAATTTAATATTATAACATCATGTAAAAATGAGAAAAAAATTGTACACAATTTAGTTTCGATTGTTAAAAAAAATATCTTGTTATCCTTTCTAAGTTACAACTTTAAAGCCCTACTTATGTAAAAAGTAAACATTTTACATTAGCGAAGCACATGCCATCTTTTCTGTGCAGGAAAAGTAGCAAAGCACATACCATCTTTTCCATGCAGCAAAAGTAGCAAAGCACATACCATATTTTCCATGCAGCAAAAGTGAAACGGTAAGAATGCCATGGTGACTACATGTTTAGAGAGCTCTTCCACGTTTGGAACAGTGTAGGCGCTAGATTAAAATATAAAAAAATTCCTTCGTTCTGGAATTTTTTTGGCAAATCATTGTTCATTGGTTTGGAAAGTTTAATGGGAAGTGTTTGATAAAAATTGCCAGAAACATAGTTGCTCATCAAAGTAACACGCCATACCTAAATCATGGAAAACTTTATGTAGATGTTATTAATGGAGAGCATATTGGAAAATTAGTAATGCCATCTAAGTATGACTACCTTATGTTTTTCAGTGCAACAACACACGGTTTTCAATCAATCCATCCTCATATAATTGGATTTTGACACTCACGATTATGGACAAAGGATTTATTTATCGGTTTCATCAGCACAAAGTTCAAAATTTTGACATATCTAATAGCCTTTGCAATATCTAATAGCATGTCAAGTAGAAATTAAGAAAAGACCCATTGCTCATGATAGATGTGAATATCCTCCAAGCCCAGCATGCAACCATTACACGTGGCGCTCCACTCTCTTTCGAATAGACCCTCCACTCTTCGCCCTGCCTGAGACTTCCCATGGACGAAAGACTTTGATGTTCATGCACTGACAGATGGTTTTCCAACTACTACAGAGACTGCCAACTGTGATGGCATGCAAATGGTTTGCCAACTACTATAGAGATTGCCAAATGTCATGGCACTTCTAATGAGATGGTCAAATGTCCATCCTCCTCCACAGTGTCCATGATGTCTTCATTGATCACCACGGTCCTAACAATCACCTTCATGGACACGGATTGTGAATATTTCTGGATGTTAATGAATTGGAAGCGAGAGAGAAGCTAACTCCCCAAATTGAAGGTTGCCTACTTTAGCAATGAGCATACACAATGTGAAAATGGGTTGTATGGTAGAGTGAAAATGGTGTCAATCATTCATAACTTTGTTGGACACATTGTGAAAATAAGTTGTATGGTAAATTCACGCGCATATTCAACTGGGTGTAAATCCTTCAGTGACAAGTAGCAGCTCCTCCAACAGGTCGTAGAAGGAGTCTTGAGAAAAGTTAAAATAGCGCTTCATGTGTCCAAGTATCCAAGCAGATTGGATAAAAAGGGTAGAACAACAGAGCAAGAAGAAGAGTTGCAATAACGATTAGTGGGTAATTCACACGCACTAACAACGAGGATTTAAATTCTAGGCATGCACGGGTTTGTTTTTTTAATTTATTTTTAAAAAATGGTGCTCAAAAGATCGGACAAATTGTCGTAGACTACCCACTCTTGTGATCATCAGTGTGGCTGCAACGTGTACATACAAAATTAAACGTAACATTGATTTATGGAGACAAGAACCCGACGGGAAGGAACCATACACATGGACAAGGATTCAATGCAAATAGACGCCCGGGTCACCTAGGCACAACCACATGCACATCATGCAAGACCCTTTGCCACATGCAGCTCATGCAGTTTGCTTCTATTCTCACCTCCATATTGGCGCATTATAGACAGCAAATCAGACACAACTATAGGCATTGAACCTTAGCACTTGGGGCGCTGCATGCAGATGATGTGATTGTATCACTGTAGTTACGGGCTTCGGGACTTGTGAAAGGGCCTAAAAATAAAGAGGGACATGCTCTGTGAGATACGAGCCAGCCTGCTTTTGGCTTTAAAGCATTAGGCATATAGTAAGTGAAGTAGAAGCAACTATTGAGTGTGGATGGAAACTGCATCGATATAGGCACAAGAGCCTTGAGTCTGAACTTATATACATATCAATCAACAAAGGCATAGGGCTCAATGAGAATCTACAACTTGCTAAGGATGTAAAAGCCAAAATAAGCCTATGCAAGAAAAGCTAGCCATCAGCCAATTCCTGGAAGAAGCTATGGCATATGCACATGGAAGGTGATCCCTAGTCAGAATGCAAGAAAGGAGGAATCCGAAGACTTCAAGGGACATTACAATTGTGAAAAATCCGCCAAGGAACCTGCCATGGCAAGCTAAGGGTCGGATGGGACCCCTTAGGAGACAACAAAAATATTTTGGTTATGGTTTTTGGTTTTGTACAGGAGCATAAGGACTGGATGGTAATTTTTGTTAGTTTTGCATATGATTATAATAGTTTTGATCAACCAAGTAGAAGCAACGCACTCATTAACAACAGAAAATAACACGACAATGGCACTCCTATCAAACATGGAAAGACAAGGGAAGAAGCATATCATAATTTTGGAAGCACCGATGAATGCATAGACTTGCAAGAGGAAGGACAATAGGGTTTGGTGTTGTTGATTCTGATGCTCGCAGTCGTAATGCGAATGTGCAGGAATCTGGGACTTGAGGCCAAATCTCATAGACGGCCTACTCTCCCACACGGATGTTGGTGGACTAATTTTGTTGCTGCAATATGATGAATTCGATGGCCTTCAAGTTCTCAAGGATGCACCTAGTTCAATGTTCATCTTGTTCAACAAGCAATTGTTATTGACACTTGCTATCGACTAGAGGTATTATGGTAATAATTTAATTATATGACCGCAATTTAGTAGTAAATTTCATACAGTGATGCACTTTGCTCAAATATGGAGGCATAAATCCAACTAGTAGGGAGCGAGGTAGAAATCCATAAGCAAAGCCCCTTAGAAGTCAAGCCCCTTTCATGAGAAGGAACCCATCCAGCTAGTATGAAACGAAGGATAACTCCAGCTAGTATGCTCTTTCAGGTATTGTACAAACCATAGGTCGGATATGCATGCCCTATTTGTGTCGATAGCAAGAAGAAAGCACATAAACCATGAAATCTTGCAATTTTTTAATTAAATTCCTCAAAAAAGAAAATCTAATAATGCAATTGTTTATGCAAGAAAGAAACATGGTTAACCAGTGAGGAGATTGTGACATGTCAAAATTCTTGAAGAATGACGCATTAATAAAGTCGATTGCCTTCTCTATCATCTTAAGAATCTTACTCGACATGTATGTGCTTTGCCTTGTAGGTATGGGGAAGACCAGCTACAGGGCTTGTACACCAGCAACAGGGACGAAAACACAGACTCATACCAGCCACATG
Organism: Larix kaempferi; assembly: GCA_027924585.1. Classification (NCBI taxonomy): domain Eukaryota; kingdom Viridiplantae; phylum Streptophyta; class Pinopsida; order Pinales; family Pinaceae; genus Larix; species Larix kaempferi. The sequence continues at coordinate 2,787,511 of BSBM01000318.1, read as the reverse complement.
GACAGAAACAACAATTCAGCTCAAGATAGGGCCACATACGATAAGCCTGATAGAAGTTCTCATTGCTCCAAACCTGCTTAGATATGTAAGTGTATCTTTTTATTTGGAATTTATTCATTCTCCTGATCATTGAGCCTAGAAGCTCCTGATCATTGAGCCTATAAGCTTTAAAGATAACAATCGTTAGATATGCACATACCACCTAGTCATATGTGATGTAGTGGTGCAGGAAGCTTCAGGAAGGCGATGCGGTGCATGAAGATAAAGCACCTCATCAAGATCGCTGAGCATTGAATGTTGGGTGCTAGCACCGAGCATTCCGTCATTGGCTCGGCAATAAGACCCTCAATTTTTTCAGCCAATAATGTGTTAGCTTAGAATTTGGGAACTTAGGATAGTAGCACTGCATAAAATCATGCATCCAAAAAGTTTGGGTAAAACTTAAAAAATGAAGGGAAATTAATACGTAGTCAAAGTTATTAATACTCAGTCAACGCATATCGATTACAATGATACATTGCCTTCGGCGGGTATAATAAGATAGCTATAAGATAGTTTGGTTTTGGAGCAAAGGTTTAAAAGTGTTTTTGATTAGTTAAGAGATTGTCTTTCTCAAATATAAGGAAATAAGTTAATGGTAAGAGTAGAAGTCTGCCCCTTGTGTACTGTGAAGAACCTGCAACAATTAATTAATAAGAATATGCGAAATAGCAGAAATGACAGAACTCATAATCACTTTTATATTGATCGCAGGCCACTTCGAATGGGAAACCTCCTTTGAGCAAGCTCAATACAAATAACTTCACGGTCCTTCAATGACCTCAACACACACTTATATAGTAAGTCTATGCCCAATACTATGAGTCAAAACCATGGGACATAAAATACTACGGGACGACTTACAAAGCATATGCGTCCAATACTATGGGTCAATACTATGGGCTAATATAAACTATGGATCAACAAATACTACGGGACGACTTACAAAGCATATGCATCCAACAACAATATACTAACATAGTAAAGAGAAGGGTTGACACGGGTTCCTAACACCCCCTCTCCCTTAGAAAAAGCTTTGTCCTCAAAGCTTTGGTTGGAGAAATTGCTGCAGAATCTGAAGGAGTGGTTCCCCGATAGCATCCTCGGGTTGCATTTCGGGCCACTGACGCCTTTGGAGTGTCAGGGAGGATTGCTTGGAAGGCTGTAGACGAAGAAGAACCCTATCAGCTGCGTGGAAAATGCGCTCAGAACAGTGCTGATCGGCTTGTTGTTTCAGGCGAATTCTGGCCATGTGAAGATTGTCCTTCAGAATAAGAATAATCTGATCGCGGTTTCGAAGAACCGAGTCAATTTCTTGAACTGGGGAGCTGCTAAGGGTGTATGGAAGAAGAACCGGCGGTGTCTGTCCATAGACTGCTTCATATGGTGTTCTTTGAGATGTGGTATTGTACCACCAGAGCGCTACTAGGAAATCCATAGAAATAGTTGGCCAAAGCTGTGTAGGGATGGGCAAGGGTTTGAGCAATCCCGAAAGGAGTTTCATTTCATCCTTGTTGACCTGGAAAGTATCATAGTCAGCCACCATATGTTGAATTGTCATTTTCAGTCCCTGACAAAAGAAGTTACATTGTTCCTAATCATATATTTTGAAGAACCCAGAGTGCCCTGCTGATGAAGAAGCATGGAGTTCATAGAAGAGATAGCCCTGTTGAACATATTGCAACAAATTTGGAACAAGCAAAGAAAGAGCTGTAAGAGAAACTGGGTCATCAATTGTGCGAGAAGGAGCATCTGCCACCATATTGTCCTTACCCTTCTTGTAAGTGATCGGATAGGGATAACCCATGAGTTGGATAACCCATTTCAGGTGTGTTGGGGAGGAGACCCATTGTTCCAGAAAATTTTCCAGACTCTGGAGATCAATCTTGATGCAGAAATAATTCCCTAATAGGTATGGCTGCCACTTCTGTACTGCATGCAAAATAGCCATCATTTCCTGCTGAGAGGTAGATGCGACTAAATTCTTACCGAAAAGGTCTCTTAAAGGCGGTAAGCTCATTGGTTCAGCAAAGACACCTGCATATCTATCCAATGAAGTAGTGGAGACCATTGATGGGTGCATCTGAATGGAATGGAGCTGAATGATGACACCATGTGAATTCTTCTTAAGGATTTTTTCCAGGCGATGTGAACTGATGATGCAGAGAGACCCTGGTTGTAAGCCCATTAATTTGTGTTGTGCCCCATTGACTGAAAACTGCATCCAAAGTTCAGCAAAATGCCATAAGATGGGGCCAAGTGTGCGTAACCATTGAACGCCCAAAACCACATCACATCCGCCTAAGGACAAGGCAAACATGTTAGAGCGCAGTTTATAATCTTCCATAGAGATACGCACATTGTGACACTTCCCCTTGCAAGGTAAGGTGCCCCCATTGGCAACCATGACTTCAAAGTTGGAGCAAGGATGGACAAAACAATCAGCCTGTTTGGTAATCCGAGGGTCAATGAAGTTATGAGTGCTACCAGAATCAATGAGTATGGTAAGAGGGAACTTTTTGAAGTATCCCCTGACCTGCATTGTTTGTGGGGTTGTGACACCGGTTACAGCATGGAGAGAGATCGCGAGTGGATCGTCCTGAGATGGGGTGTCAACAGGCGGGTGTTGAATGTCGACCTGATCATCTACTGTATCTGGAGCTTCTTCACCAAGTTCAGAGGCAGGCAGAGAATCCACATCCAAGAGATAGAGCTTTTGTTGAACACATCTATGTCCCTGAGTGAATTTCTCATCACAATTATAACAAAGCCCTTTTTTCTCGGCGTGCCTGTATCTCGGTTTCAGACAAATGCTTGATAGGAGTTGGTCGAGGAGCTGGCGGGATGGGAGGTCGTTGAGAACCCATATTTCGGAAGGGAACAAAAGTGGGTTTGGAGCGTTGTTGGGCTGCAAGCTTGTCTTCTGCCAACTTAGCCAACCCTAGGACTTCCATCATTGTGTTGGGACAGAACATTTTAACCTCTGACTGGATTTCATCCTTAAGACCACTGATAAAACAACTCCTGTAAAATTCATCAGACAATCCTTCTGTGTGATTGGTGAGTTTCTCAAATTCTGTCTGATACTCTCTCACTGTGCCAGTTTGGTGAAGTTTAGTGAGTGCTCCTGTGAAGTCGTCAAAAGCACTAGGACCAAATCGTGGCAAAAAGAGTTGGCAAAAATCTGTCCAGTTTGGCTCGGGATGAGCTTTGATGTACCAACGGTACCATTGAAGGGCTTCCTGTTCCAAATGAAAGGATTCAAGTGGAACTTTCTGGACATCAAAAGTATTATGCAGACTGAAATATTGTTCTGCGCGGTATATCCATCCAGTCGGATCAATACCATTGAAGCGAGGAAAATCAAGCTTCGGCCCACAAAAATTGTTGGAAGAAGAGAACCCGGTGTCTGCAAAAGTTTCTGGTTGTCGGTTATTGTTCATGGCTGAATGCTGAAGATGGAGGTTGAGAAATTTTTCATCTAGATCTTGGAGTTTGGTTTGAATGGCTACAAGTGCTTCCTCCATGGTTTTTGCTCCTACGCGGGTGACAACCACAACCAAGAGTTTTTTTTTTTTGGGAGATGGATAGAAAAACACAAACAAAAGCTTATTTAGTAAAGGAAGATTTGGATTTGGGAAAAACTCGGATGGGTAATTGGGGTTTGACTAGGTTTTGGACACTTTCTGATGGACAGGGAAGCTAAAAATGGGGATTTTAGAAGTGGGATGAAAGAATGAGAAAATTTGGTAAAGAAGGACAAAGAAGCAGAATTAGAAAAGGAACACGTTGGCAAAAGTTGAAGGCGTTTGGGTGAAAATTGAAGGAGTTATGGCAAACCCTAAAAATAGACAAATGTGAGATTTATGGTCTTGGGAAGTGGAATTTGGGATAGGGTCTTCAAGAATGAAATATGCAGAATGGGATTGTAGGGATGTGGGATTTTATTTATTTATTTATTTATTTTTTTATATTTTTTTTTCCAGAAATGGATCGGCAACAACGACGCATAATAGATCGAAAATGGCTAGATCTGAAAAGGCGACTGGATCTGGAACGACTTTCAGAATAGATCTGAAACAGCTGGATCTGGAGCGGAAGTGATCGGCAACAGTTCAGCTGAAAATAGATATGGACCCCAGGTATGTGTGGCTTCCTATCGGTTCAGGGGATTCACTTGGCCACCAATGCTGTCTGACGGCTTGCGTATTGGGGCAGTACCCATCACTCCACGGCTCAGGTAAAACTGATAACCGCTTTGCCACAAACGACAGCTCTTGGTTTACCTCACAGGTGGGAACTAGTCAATCAGGTAGGGGTCGTTGCTCTTTTCGCTGGCAGGTCCTCTCAATGGGCCAGCTACTTTGGGGTTCCTGTGGTACTCATCACAACGAGTTTTAGGGCTTATGCCCAAGTACTTCCCACAGTTAAGCGGATAGGGGTTATCCCTAGATCCGAACTTGCAACAGATGCAAAAAAAAAAATTGGCAGAAATTCCACCCAACGAGCCCAAGAAAGTGCTCTGATACCAGATGTGAAGAACCTGCAACAATTAATTAATAAGAATATGCGAAATATCAGAAATGACAGAACTCATAATCACTTTTATATTGATCGCATGCCACTTCGAATGGGCAACCTCTTTTGAGTAAGCTCAATACAAATAACTTCACGGTCCTTCAATGACCTCAACACAAACTTATATACTAAGTCTATGCCCAATAGTATGAGTCAAAACCATGGGACATATAACACTACGGGACGACTTACAAAGCATATGCGTCCAATACTATGGGTCAATACTATGGGCTAATATAAACTATGGATCAACAAATACTACGGGACGACTTACAAAGCATATGCATCCAACAACAATATACTAACATAGTAAAGAGAAGGGTTGACATGGGTTCCTAACATGTACTACTAGTGGGTTAGTTTAGGTGGTGTGGTTTTTCTTAAATAGCAGTGATAAGTTAGCCAGCATTTGTGGATGACAGTTAGTGATGGTTGTCTTCACTGTTAGTTAGATAACTAAGTTATGATAAGTTTTGTCACCTTCAAAAAAATAATGTTAAACAACAAAGGCTATATTAATAAACACGTGCCAAAAATATTAAACAAGAAATACCATATTAATAAACGCATACCACTACAGTGGCAATATCCCTTAGATGAGTTTGAAAATGTTATAGGATACAATTCGTAAACAACAAAGGCCACATTAATAAACACATGACATTGGGGTGGCTATGTCCCCGTTGTTTAGTGAGTTTTTTTAATGGTGGTTCATCGTTTGTTACGGGGCTAGTCCACCGGAAGAATGTCGACACCTGCTATTCTAGGTAGAGAATCAAGGTATGGCCATAAATACAATCATTACAATAGGGGTTCAACAAGAGCATCATGTCACTTATAGGAATTGAACCTCTGTGGGGAGGGAAACAATCATTCCTCCCAACCACCCAAGCTACAACCAATGGACAAATGACATAGAGTTTAGTGAGTTTGAATATTCTTTTATGCTATGGAGTATATCTACATAATATTTTATTTAGTGAATGGAATATATTTATATAATATTTTATTTAGTGAATGGAATATATTTGTATAATATTTTATTTAGTCACCGCGTACAACATAAATTATACGTTTCATCTTTCATTATTAGTCCCTAGGTAGCAGGGATTATAGCGATCGACTGGTCCTCTAACTTTGTTGACTTTATATTAAAAGCTCATTTTCTATCAAAATTTCTACAAAGTTTATAAAGTTTATAAAAATTAATATATTAAATTTAATTTTTTGAAAATTAAAACAACTTTATAAAATTATTGAAATTTGAAATTACTCTTTTATCATTGGTTAATAAGATTGATTTGACAATATACCCCTGGTGTGAGGAGAATTGTCAGATATTAAAAATAATTTAAAATTAAACTAAATTTAAAATTGTAAAAAAATGCCATTTGGATCTCCATCATTTCATGATCTGACAACTCAATCATACATAATTATTATGACAATATTTTAGGCTCTTAAGCCATATTAGTATTAAAACTAATTGAGCATTTTAAGTATCTGGATCTCCATCATTTCATGATCCAACACCTCAATCATACATATTATCACAATCTTTTAGGCTCTTAGGCCATATACTAATTTAGCATTTTAAGTATTTGGATCTCCATCATTTCATGTTTTGACACCTTAAACATACATATTATCACAATCTTTTAGGCTCTTAGGCCATATTAGTATTAAAACTAATTTAGCATTTTATCATGATCTGACACCTCAATCATACATATTATCACAATCTTTTAGGCTCTTAGGCCATATTAGTATTAAAACTAATTTAGCATTTTAACAACTCCATCTGGTTCATTTTTATAAAAAATATAACACATGACAAGTGGCCTTTACTTATTAATTGTTGACGACTATGGTCATAATGCCATCAACCACGGTCATAATGCCATCGACCACATTTCCTCGAACAAACCTTTAGAAGAAATGGAGAGAATAAATGGAGAGTAGAGGTACATGCCTCCCTTTCTTAGTTAACCCTTAACAAACAAACAAATTAGTTCAAATCAATTAGTCTCAGTTTGTAAGTTCCATCAATAAATAAACCCATTTGTTTATGTACTGGATCCAAAAGTTGATGGAGAAAAGCATACTAAATCCAGAAGTATACTTACATGTGGGATTTGCACCAGGGTTTAGAAATTCAATCAGTAAACCCAGTTGTGTCTGCACTAGATCCAGAAGTTAATGGAGAGAAGTATACTTACTTGTTGGCTTTGCACCAGGGTTTGGAAATTCCTTCACTTCATCAGCACCTTTATTAGCAATTCCATTCCTAGTGGCCATATCCAAGTTCTACGTGAGGCAGAAAGGAAGACAAAAATCCATTCGAGGAACCTAACTCCATTCGACGCTTTTGAAAATGGTGAGATTCACCCTTTCATTCCCTACCCTTTTCCCTATTAACTATATTTTTCAACATTGAACTAGAGACGACATTTTATTATGCTCATTCTGTAACCCAGTGGCCTCTCATTATTATCGTAGTCTTTATTTCTAGGTTACAGTCGGATTTCATTATCCCTGAACTTCAAGAAAAAATGATGATCATAGAGGTTTGCAGCCAAAACTGAAACCGCGTAACACAATTTTTTACAAGGAAAATATGTGTGGATATACATCTTATATAGTTTGCTAGTTTGTTGTCATCGCATCTAGGTCGAATGATATGTTAAGTGAAGCGGTCAGGATTTAGAGTGAGCAGCCTCAAAACATTAATCTTTGTGTGAACGAACGGATGACAACAATAGCTCCAAACAAACGACAACACATTCAATGGCTCCGAGGGGCTTTTATCAGCTTTTAGTTACCACTAGGTTTTTTAAAATAGTTGACGCAATTGTTTTCTTTGGGGAATACAACAGTGTTCGGATGCATCTAAAAATGCAATTTCTATTAGTTCCCAGGCCTTTTTCTAAATCTTAAAGAAAAACGTCTTCTGCTACCTTTTTACTGGTTAAGTCATTTATGCTTATTGTTTTGGGTTTGAGACAGAAATTCGACTTAGGCGACTTTTCATGCACGGAGAGCGGAGAGAGTGGGGCGTAAGGGGTGGATTGCGTCCTATTTCCAGTTTCTCATTCACCGATTTCATTGCAATCAAAACAGTAAATGGAGACAAGATTGCGCCCTTAGGCAGTCCTGAAGCCATGGCTCCAATTTTTTTATATAAAATAAAGCGAGTCTAGGACAGAGAGAGAGGGAGACGCCATTTGGGAGGCTGCCTGTAGCAATCCTCTGATAGATGTGCTAGGTCTGTACACATCTCCAGGGATACCAATGTTTCCATACTTGGCAGCTATTGCACCTGAGTTACGTTAGAGGTCGCAGGAAAGCAATGCTAAATGTTGGAGTGGGAAAGTTGGGGCAGGCCTAACTACATGGCCAAGGCCACGCAGACAGCAAGGCTGCATTCATTTGGTTTCTCCCCTATTAGTAATCATTATAACAAGCATTTGAACTATTTCGAAATTTAGTATCTAAGCAAGCATCATCTCATACATTAGTTTATCGGGCCATCAAACCAACCAACCCATTCAAAAGAATGTATTCAGATCGCTAGATTGTAGCATGCTAGGCAAGCTGTGAATGTCGTTACCGGGAGACAGTAGAGTGCCTCACACTCAGGAAGCCGCAGAAAGGTGGTGAAATGGAGGGGGTGGGCAGAGCTCCAAAGCAATATATATATATATATATATATATATATATATATATATATATATATATTATAATAATAATTATACAACCCTGAATCAAAGGAAACCCTAAAGACTGGTAATAATAAAAACATAGGTGGAGAAGAGTTCACCTCATAAACCTGCGATGGCATGAGCTGAGGAGGAGAGTTAACCAGCTCACACAGTCACTCGATCCACAACCCTCTCACGAAGTCTAAAACCACAGGGGGAGCTACATTGCGGAGAAGCAGAAAAATTCATGAGTAAAATGAAATCGATAGGTAGGGAGACATGGTATTTATCGTTTTTTTGGGTGATCCATGGAATGGCCATGGGAGGGTGCATGGCCCTCATGCAAGCCCCACCATCCCTTCGATTATTTTATAACTCGCAGTCTGTTTTCTTTATTTCTAAATCCCACGATAAAAGGTTTATTATTTAATTATTTGATTGTTTTGGACGGAGCATTACATACAAAGGCTACTAGGTAGCGATCTCCCTGCCTAATAGTTTGTTTTTGAAGGGAAGAGAGGCGGTGCATGCAGTTCTCGATGTTTGAATAAGTCACTTGTGCCAGCTTTGCCGTTTATTTAATCCTATCGGAGATCCCTTTGTTTGATACTAAGACGATCTGGGATAAAACGTGTAATTAGATTATTAAGCTATTCTTAAGAAAGTAATAGATATAAAAAAAACCATTATAAAATTGAAGAATCGACCATTAGCTTGTAAACGACAGAATGCATCGAGATTAGTAAAGGTCACGATTTTATTATATAAAATTGCCACTTGTTTCCAAATTGGTAACCATTGCTGCGCTCTGCATTTCTCTCATATCATTTGCCTAATCTTAAAGCCTTAACTTAAAAAACATCATAAAATCAAATATTGGACATTCTGAACAAGTTCCTTCTCTTCAAAAAGAGCACATGACATGCCATACCGAACAGGATGTGCTCTACACGTAGAAGAATAAACAAGATAATCTTGATGAAAAAACTAATTTGTGACCAAATATTTTTCAAAATGCACAATGCTATCAAACTTTGAAATTCAAATTTTTTGAGGAAATGTTAGCCAAAGTAAAGACCAAGACACATCCACATTACTTGGATGGAAAACACGATACTTCTGTGTATTGGATAAAGGGAAGCATTGATGCTTTTCCATTGACTAGTCTAATAACTATAAAAATATTTGACATTTCGCAGATCCTTTTTAATACCAAATAATTGATTATTTATATTTTTGTCTTTTAAACTTATATCATAAAATTATAATCACATATATAAAATTTTAATTATGTAATGTAGTTTTTTTGGAATTATCAAACCATCTTCTCTTCACTAATCATAATCATAAACATATTGTTCACCCGTGAACATCACCGAAAACAAGAAAAATGGCCGAACGAGGAAATCGGAGCACTGTTGAGCTGTATAGTGAGATGATGGAGTATCAAGCGAGAGCACTATGTGAAATGGCGAATATCTTTTTAAATTCCCAGCTACTGTAACGAAGGTGAGGATCGTTCACTATATGCCAATGCTCTAAGTATTAACTATTTATTTGCATTACCATGTCTAATATTAGATATTTGAATGGCTTTTACCATGAAAAAGTTTTAAATAATTATCTAAATATTTAAGAAATTAAGATAGAAATTAAAAATAATTATCAATTAGGTTTTAAAACAATTATAATTAAAGTTTATGTTTAATATTTTATGGTCAGCATTAAACAATTATAAAGTTCAAATAACAAAAAGTTATTAATAATATTGTATTTTATATTTTGAAAAAAATTATAATATTACATTTTATAATATTATCCTTTTATCATTTTAATATTACACAGTTGTAAGTGTCTCAATTAATTTGGATGAGGTAATGGACTTACTCATTTGTTAGTCAATTCAACGTGAACGTGTTTCTTCCATGTTGTGTTCGAGTATAAACGATTTAATTTCGTCTTAATGTTACTTCTATTTTAGCTTATTCCGTATTCAAATACATGATTATTCCCTATAGATAAAGTTTATATCTTTGCATGGCTTTATAAGCCTACATAATGTGCCTTGCCACTCCTTAAATGACTAAAAACCAAGCCATCTCCTTATTATTTAGACGATTCTAAATAAAGCCAAGGTATGAGTATGTTGGCCAAATACAAGGAGATATAATGTCATAGTTACAGGTAATCAAGTTGATTACAAATTGCTGAAAATTATTGGTCGGATTTTGATGCAAGGGCAGTTGACTTTTTGGGTCGATGGGCCACATGGTATTATATTATATATCTTTTTCATTTTTGTTCTTCTTCAAAGATATTGTGTTGTGTGTTTATTTGGAATGGTGTGGGATCTGAGTGCCTCCAACTTCCACTAATTTCATAAATCAGTTTTTTTTTCAAATATAATAGAAGTAAAGTTTATCATAAAACCATAAATTTTTTATTTAGTTATTTGTATTTATAGAATATATATTAAATATTATTTAATATATTTAATTTATAGTTATTGGTTCATAAAAAAATTCCTAATAATATATACATGTATCTAAACAAAAAAATGGTAATTCATAAATATAACAAGTACAATTTTGAATTCTCATAATGGTAAAAAAACTAATTTTCATATTTTCAATTATTTAAAAAAATGTTGAATGCTAACATTTTAAGCAAATGCATGCAGAAGCCCACTTGAATTCTATTTTCCATCAAAGGTGGATGAATTGTGCAGCAAGTGTAAGAAATGTCACTGCAATCTTGAGAGCATATATGAAACAACTACAAACATATAAACAATAGATGACGATGGTAGGAACATTTATGCTACCATGGCTAGAGGAATTAAGTAATGTGTAAAGTTGGTGGAGAAATCTCTACATATTCTTGGGACACATGGGCATAAGCAAACCCTTGACTCTATTAGTAATGTAGCTATGTCCATGCCTACACAACACCTCAATAAAATTTGATATTGTCATTAGATTCGCATGTTGAGTAAGAAGTTTTAGAGATATTCTCTCCTGTTAAATTTTGCATCTTTATGATGATGACATGTGCTTGCTTCTTTACTCTTTTCTTTTAATATTTCACATGAACCATAGTTCAATCATAAACATATTTTTAAAGCAGGGACTAGCTGCTTTGTAGCTATTTCTCTTGTTTATATGTTGGTCTCTATTTATATTTTATATTAGTAGTCCCTTCCCACGACATAAAAGTTGATTGATACTTTTTAATTAAATATTTCCCTAAAAAAATACAAGTTTCTTATTAGACCAAATATCTCGAATTGATTATTTATATCGTTGACTTGGAGTAAAAAAAAAAACATAAACGTACCTTTTGTTATTACGGATGCAATGTGATTTAATTAAATGGACATAAATGCAATGCAATTGTCCACCTGCCACCCTTTACGTGATGTCATACTGGATGCATAATGGTTGCCATGTGATTTTCATCATGGTTGCACAATGGACGATAGCTTAAAACAATACCATTTTAGAATCTGGGTTGCAAAAATGAAAACATGATTTGAACTCAACGTGATTCAAACACACAAACCTCTGATCATTGTGTCTCGATTGAGTGATGTATGTTGACAGGAGCATTGCATGACATATGTTAGATCTGCAACCCAACCCTTTGGTTTATAGTTTGCACCAAGGACATTTCTTAGCTCTGTCCATAATGTTTCTCTCCCGCACAGTAATTGATGCATTCATTTTTCATCTAATTAAACATAGATGTGTGGTTCCTATGATCACGGAGTAAAAAAATAAAAATATGAAACATTATGGTGGGAAGTGAGAGAAAAATAGTATTGGATCTTTACCATACATTACGCATGACTATATAACTGGTTATGATCTATTTCGAAGGTCTTTGGATTATATGTAAAATACCGAGTGATGGTGATGGCAGAGACCTAGGAGTATGTAGAATTGACTAAAGGAGATGCCAAAGACCTAGGAGTGTAATTGCAGAAGATTTATCATGTACACAATTATTTTTTTACAACAATAAATATATGGGATTTCTTTTGGGGAGACAACAGCCTTCACCTGATGCCTAAGAAATAGACCTAGGCTAGCGACACAGTGGCGGTGACTGTGATCATGGCGGAAGGATTTGCTTTCTCAAAGTATCTGTTGCATGAAAACACCTTTTGGGCAAATGAACTTTGCAGCAAGTTGATTGGAAGTGTTGAGGGCATTTGATGGCTTCAGTGAACAATTTCTCTGAAATTTTAAAGCACTGCCTTATAAAGATCAATTTTGTCATTTAACTATTTATAAAAGCCAATATTCTAAGTTGATTCCATAATCTCCCATTTCAAAAACAATTTCATTGATATTGCATCTTTTGGAGCATTGTTGCTTGTATATATAATCTTTTATGTCTAAACTGTAACAAATGTTATGCTTTGGTGTGAGTAGATCACTTGTGTGCTTTGGTAATATGCTGTGAATTTTCATTATAATGTATCTATCTACTACCCATTTTATAAAACATTGGTTCATATTTACTACAATGTACTGATTTTTACATCGCTTCAATCTTTTTGCAATTGCATTTTAGAAAACATGGGTTCAACTTTACTTCAATATGTCAACTGGCTTATCACGTCAATTCTTTTGCAATCTGAACTGGGTTACTTCTATAGAGGTGTTAGGTATATTATAAGATGAACCGAGAAAGTTCAATCCTTTTTAAAATTTGGTCAATTTAGATCTTCCAAGTGAGGATGAGAATGTGGATGCTTAACAAAGAGTTGCTATTGAACCTTGAGCTTGGCCATCACAAATAAAAACGTATTTTTAAAATCATATTGTCCCAGTGACCATGCCATGGCATCATACGAGGGAAACTGCACACTCGCCATCTTTAGTGTGCCATGTGACAAACGTAGTGCAATTAGTGTTAAGCCCTAAATGTTAGTACATTACCCCTTATATTGTGGCTCATTACATATTATTGATGTCGGCTTGGGTCTATTAGTGGTAACTGTCATTAGTATTTTTTTTTTTCCTCGGAAAAAATCGTAATTTTATTGCAAATAGATGAACAAAATTACACTCTGCACATGTAGTAGATTCAGTTCCCTACATTGTCCCATATTTACTGTCCCATATTGACATCATAGCTAATTATCCCATACAAACAAGTCATTGCTGACCATAGTTCCCGCATATAGCAAAATACATATAACAGAAAACAAAACCATCATTTGTCATCCAAAACTGAGCTATTGCTCAATTCTGTTCCTCAATAACCTCATGAAAAGGTCTATGATAATAGCTGAAAGTATCTCCAGGAGAATGAATTGTAATCCTCCAAATACCAATATCTAATTCCTGCTGCGTTGCATCCTTTGAGAGCTGATCAGCCATCCCATTCCTCTCCCGGTAAATATGAGTAAATGATATGTGATTAAAAGACTGCTTCAATCGAATCACCTCCTCCAGGATAGGTGATAGTACCATCACATGGCAAGCTGTGATCTCCTTAGCCCAGTTAATAACAACCATGGAATCTCCAAAAATCTGAAGTGAAAGGCAGCCTTGCTCAAGTGCAAATAACATCAGTAGTTTAAGTGACATGAGTTCAGCGTAGTTATTTGATCCTCTCCCCAATCCAGCCACCAGATGAAAATAGTGATCCTCAGCTTTGTAAAGAATCCCCCCCCCTCCACAAACCGATCCATGGTCCAATGATGATCCATCAAAATAAGCCCATGGGAATGTTTTATCAATTTTTTCCTCACACACAGCACGTGTTCTAATCGCCTGGGCAGGGACCATGTATTGTTGTATCACCGCTACAGCTTGTGCCCCGACAGTCTCGATCGGTACCCTGCGCTCTTGGAAAATGTGATGATTTCTGGTAATCCAGATCCCCCAGGCGAGTATACACGGTATGGCACGTAAAGAATTTGTGTTGTGTAATGTCCACCACTCCTGGAAAGCCGCAAGGATGCTCTCGCCCCTCCACCACATCTGTAAATGCAAATGATTGCGAATATCCTCCTAGACTGCCTGTGTAAATCGACAATGAACGAATAAATGTGCAATCGTTTCTTCTGCTTCCCGACATAGAGGGCAGATCCCCGGACCCTGGAGAAATCGTTTTTGCAAGATGTCCCAGGTAGGTGCCTTATTTTCCAGAATAGCCCAGAAGAGTAATTTCGCCTTACTCGGACATCTTAACTTCCACAAATATTTCCACCACCACACCAATTCCCTGTTATGTACTGCCACATTTAACTGGATATATCCATTTTTTGGTGTGTAAATACCTGAGGGATGATGATCCCAGATCAGTTCATCAGCCCTATCAGTCAGTCGAATATTTGTAATTCTTAAGAGCCTCAGAAAATCCTCCCAAACCCCCTGCAGATCTGCAATGATCTCCAGTCGCTGTGCAGAGATCCACCCCTGATGCCAATGAGTAGATGATCCCGAATCCGCTATGTCAGCCAGAAAATGACAGCCTCTAGTAGCCAAATATGTCCGCAAGACCGCAGGGAGGACATGTGCACCCCTACTGCCAACCCAGGGGTCCAGCCCAATGCGGATGAATCGTCCATTGCCAATCCTCCACACTAATCCAGATCCGACCAATGAGAAATGCTGCACCACCGCCTTCCAGACCACAGAGCAATTTACCCGCCTCTTATTGCCCAGTCTGATCCATTCGAGAAGAGTAAGAGGAGCAATATATTTATGATATACAACTCTGGTCCAGAGACTCTGTGTATGGATTAGTCTCCACGACACTTTGGCCCCCAATGCTTTTGCAAACATAAAAATATTCTTTAACCCCCATCCTCCTAGAGCTTTTGGAACAGCAATTCTTTCCCATCTTACCCACACCAATGCTCGATGCTCGCTCTTCCCCTTCCAAAGAAAAGCAAAACACAATCGTCGGATCTGCTCCAGGACACCTTTGGGGATCCAAGCAAGAGACAACCAATACACCGGTATTGCTTCCAAAACAGATTTGACCAGAACCAGCCTCCTAGCCCGAGAGAGCCATTTGTGGCTCCATCCATGTAGTCGCTGATCCAATCTTGCTAATAACCAGTGCCAATCAGCCTTCAGATAAGCATTCGGTTTCAAGTGAAATCCAAGATACTTTAATCCATCATTAATATCCAATGTCTGATAAGGTAGTTTGTTAGCCAGTCGTTGAATTTCCAGCTCAGTTAAATTCGAGCATGTGATAGTAGATTTATCTAAATTCACTAACATACCCGCTGCAACTTGCAATAATTGTAGACCATCCACCACTTTATCTATATCCTGTTGCGAGCCATCACAGAATATCAGAATGTCATCAACAAAAAGTAGGTGTGTAATATACAATACCTGAGAAATGGATATTCCCCGAAAGGAACCATCAGCTTTTGCATGCAGTATAAAACGACTGAGACCTTCAGCAACAAGAAGAAACAACAGCGGAGAAAGTGGACATCCCTGTCGTAGACCCCTGCCCGCATGGAAGAAAGGACTAGCCGAACCATTGATCAGTACAGAGAAGCTAACCGTAGTGATGCAGGCCATAATCCATCGAATAAATTCGTAGCAGAACCCCAGGTGAGTAAGAAGCATCCGGATATATAGCCAGCTAACCCTGTCAAATGCTTTAGAGAGATCAATCTTAATCACTGCACCCTTCTGTTTCTGCACTTTCAGTGTGTGTAAACCTTCTTGAGCCACTCCAATGGCCTCATGTATTTGGCGACCTTCCAAAAAGCCAAATTGCTCACAAGAAATATGCTGTGACAATATATTCTTGAGTCTCCGCGCCATAACCTTTGATATGATCTTATAAATACAATTGCAGAGAGAGATAGGTCTGAATTCATCAAAGCAGTCAGGCTTATCCTTCTTCGAAATGAGAGCTAAGAAGGTGGAGTTGAAGGGGCCATGGACAAACCCATCCTTTCGCGATTCTTCCACCACATTCAATAATTCCTCCCCGAATAAGTCATAGAATCCTAAGAAGAATTCTATTGGCCAGCCATCTGGCCCCGGACTTTTATCTTTATGAAAGGATTGCATGACCAGCGAGAGCTCAATCGGCAACACCTCCTGCATTAACTGTCTATTTTCTTCATCCCCCACAAAGCGAGGGAAAAGCTGAGTCACCTTAATAACCTCAGCAATGGAAGCTCCAGGTTGAGCAGTGTATAGATCACCAAAATGTTTAACACCCAACTTCGCTAAGCCATCAAAGCTGGAGACCTGTTCCCCTGCGTCAGTTAGTTCCCATATAGTGTTGGTGAATTTCCTCCCCTTAGCATATGCTTGAAAAAATTTTGTATTCTCATCACCACACTGAAGCCATATTGCCCTGCTCTTCATCCTCCACATCTCTTCTCTCTCACACAGAACCACGTTCCTGCGTTTCTCCCACTCCACCAACTCACCTTTCTGCTGTTCATCCAGATATCCCATTCCCCGACTGTTAAGAATCCGATCAATATTCTGCTCAGCAGCCCGCATCAATCGCCCTTCTATCATGTGCCCAGGATATAGTGGCCTCTTTGATTCGCTTAAGGTTGTTTTGAAAGTGTGCACCTGCATGAATCAAAGAATCAAGTGGTTGATGAACCCACAGATCCTGAACCATCTTAAGATAATCCGCCTCCTTCAGCCAACTAGGATTGAATTTGAAAGGGCTGGGAGGTTTATTCCTACCTCCACGTAACTCCAGGAAGATGGGGCAGTGGTCAGATATCCCACCTGACCCTACCCACTGTCTGACAAGATCAACACCCAGTGCCAACCCTTCGGCCACCAGAAACCTATCCAGTCTTTTAGCCACCCGATGTTCCCCAGCTCTCTTATTCCTCCAGGTAGGAGTTAACTTGGATGGTAAAATGTCGAGAAGATCCTTTCGAGCAAAAGCATGAATGAAATAATTTGCTAATGTATCCGGCACAGCCCGAGGTCCCCATACTTCAGAAGTCCCCAGTGAAAGATTTAAGTCCCCACCCAAAATCACATCCCTTCCATCAAATAGATCCATAAATAACAAGGCGTCCCAGAATCCAACCCTATTTAAATAGGGCCCATAGATATTGAGAACCGTGATCATCCTCCCAATCTCAGCATCCCAGACTTCAAAACCGATACCAGAAGATATGCCCCAAGAGCAATCACATCTGCAGCACTTAACTTTCCACCCTGAGGCCAGCCCTCCAGAGCGCCCCCGAGCATCCACTCCAACAAACTTCCATCCAGGAAGCAAAGTTTCTAATGCCCGAACGACATCCTCGCTGCCACCCAGGGTTTCTTGCAGCAGTAAAACATCCGGTTGATTAATGTCTACCAGCCTCCTAAGCGACGATTTTTTGATGGGACTCGCCAACCCACGACAATTGAAGGACATAATCTTCATATCAAACCCCCATCCTGGGTTTTCACTGCTCTAAGTGCCCACTCAATAGAAGATTGTGTACCCATCACTAAATCCACCTTTGCCCGGTCTTGTGCTTTAGACAATAGGGATTTACGGCCCCGACCTTTCCCCCCAACACTATTGGCCAATTCAGGGAGCCCCTTCCCCCCCATACCAGCAACAGGGATCTCCCTACTGTGAAGAGCATAACGTATACCACGGCCCTCAGAGCAGGTAGAGTGTTTGGTAGATACAATGGGCGTCGAGAAATCACAATCCACATCAGTCAGCACACAAGGTGCTACCGGACAAGGAATGACCGAATGGGCAACAGAAGGAGACCCAATCCCATCGTCCCCCAAAGCAACAGAAACATCAGAAACATCAGTAGATAAATGTGACATACCTGTGGACCGCTCAGCTGAACGCTGTCGTGATATAGGTATCTGCTGTTGCAAACAGGTGGTAGTCAAAATAGTAGGAGTCGCTGATCCCAAGGGAGCCCCCTCATCAAAATGTTCCTCACTCCTAATGTGTACCTTACCTATGTTCGCCGAAGTTGGCTGCAAAACCTCAGATCCCTGCCTCCCACTGAATTCCGCTGGCACTACAGATTCGTAGATGACCCCCCTGTTAAATGCAGGCCCACACCCATCTTCCACCACTGCCTGTGAGTATTCCTTCGACCCTGGATCTTTACCTACTTCAGCTACCTCATCGGTCAGTGGCTTGCAATTTTGAAACGGTAAAGGACATCTGGCAACCATATGTCCAAGTGAGTGGCAGCGGTGGCACCTAAACGGCACACCCACATAATCCAGGGTTTGAACAAAGTCCCCCTCCTTGGATTGTACTTTGATCTCAGCAGAGAGTCCCAGCCGAATATCAATATTTACCAATATCTTTGCCACCGTGTACTTGCCAGTCACGAGATGGGAGGAATCTGAACACACATATTCACCAAGAAAATTCCCCATCGCAGCAAAGCGAGATTCATTCCACAGATGCATTGGAAAACCAGGAAGCTTCACCCATATTGGTTCTTTATCAACCTTCTCCGTTGTTGAGTCGAAGAATGGGGTCCAGCTTCGCAGGACTAGAGGAACTCCCAACATCGACCAATGTCCACTCAAAACAGCGTCGACCACCCCTTTGTTCAAGAAAGTGAAGGAAAACCAACCCTTCGTCAATACCCGGACTTCAGGGACAGATGACACAATATTCCTCCACTGCTCAGCCGCCCAACGCCGAAGAAAACCCCGCCCATATCTTCTGCCACGAACATGACCTACCACAGTAGTGAGAGAGAGATCCTCCACCTCTTCCATCGTAACATCCACCCCAAGCACCAATAGATCCTGTCGCTTCCTTTCTTTGACCATCTTAGCGGGTTTTTTAATAAAATTGTCTGTAGCAAAAGTCCCAGACCGAGGATTATGCCTGCCAGTCAAGGTGGGCCCAGAATTGCCCACAGGCCCCCCACCAGTCATGGAGGGCCCAGACACAACCCCCGAGCGAGTCATCCCAGCAGAGACAGCTCCATCAGCTTTATTCCCACAGTCACCAACCCCGACACCCGTGTAAACAGCGTCCTCAGTCATGCCAATCCCCTGCAAAAAACTCAGATCCCGGAAACCTTCAATATATGCTCAGTAAACCCCTTTCCATCAACCAGTTCAAGGACCGCCCAACTGAATCGAATAATGTATCTATCAGTTTGGCTCTCAATATAGATTATCTAGCATAAACGCACTTCTTGCAGCCACCTACAATTCCAACCTTCATTATCTTGATCAATGACAGTCGACCAAGTAGATCAATCTCAAGACCGTTGCCAAAACAGAGTTTCATCACTTGAAACAACCATCCGTACAGTGTTTGAAATGCTGGCTCATTCAAAGCTGCACATCTCCTGTCAAGCACCTTAGAGCTGTCATCAAAGCATCTCCTGTTCGATCCATCCACAATATGCCTCCAATCGCATGCATTCCCAACAGGTAGCTTGTAAATTGCTCCAAGATTCCACAGCGTCAGTCCTGATCCTGCAATCTTCAATTCCACTACAGCAATCTAGCTCGGATTACATGCTCCTGCGATCGTCCAGTAATCAATTATACAATGTAAACGTCTTTCTTGCTATCAAGCTCAGGTTTCTTGCTCGGCTTTCTTGCTCCAATTCCATTTTCTCCCATCCCGCTGCTTTGCAACTATTTTCAATTATTTTTTTTCAACTGTCATTAGTATTATTATGTTAGTTATGTTGTTTTCGCTCCATTAGTTGTAATTGTACCTCTTCATCCCCTATATATATGACTGAGACCTTTTCATTTGAATCATCTCAACCTGCATTGTCTTGTGTACTTAATACATTGTATAAGGAGGTTTCCCCCTTGAAGAGGCTTGCTATTCATCTCTTTTCTTCATTAATTAAGGAGTGGATACTCTTTCTAGTCTATTTATGCTCCTTTCATGCTCTTTTGGGGGAATTTGTTGCATAACATTTGGTATCAGAGCTTGGATGCTTCCAAAACAAGACATCTTGGAATTTTCACTATAAATTTTTTTCTATGAAGTTTCAGACAATGAAACTCGGAGGAGACACAGAGGACAGAGTGAACTATATGTGGTATGAGTTTCAGATCTTGATTCATTACAAATTCAGAGATATACCCTTTGGAAGTCGGGGTTTTTTACTAGTCCAAAAACTAGTATAAAACAAGTGTTATGGGAAAAACGGTTATATCTGAAGAATGCAAGATCCAAATTGAGTGAGACCTATTGCATCAGAAAGAAGATATACCACACTATCATGGGTAGAAATTTTAGAATCAAATACAAAAAATTGGACACGTGGCAATCTGTACACTTTCGCTCTTCTGAAAAGGCCAAAAATAACAAGTGTTGGGGAAATTGGCACAACCTTTTTTTGGCACATCCAAATTCAATGAAACCTATGACATTGGAAAGAGGACATATCAAGCTACCACAAACCGGTATTTCAGACTTAAAGGGGCTGAAATTTTAGAGTTACCTCAGTTGAAAAGTCATCTAGCAAATCAGTCAACAAATCAGGGTTGGAAAAAGGTATGTCATTTTAAATTTGAATAACTTTTAGTAGAAGGATATATTTAAGGTGAATCAAAAGTGTGATGTCTATTTATATTGCTCAAAATGCCACCAAATGGTTGTGGAGAAAATCACACTCCAATCAAACCACCATAGAATTCATCCCTTACCTACACTACTAGAAAAATGGGTGATAAGTGACCAGGCGACCAAAAAAGTTGGTCATCATGGGAAATAAATGACTAAACCAGCCAAAAAAATTGACACCACAATTTTTTTACATGAAATATGACCAAATTAAGTGATCACAACTAAAAATGACTAAAATAAATGATTAATTTAGTCACGAGACAAAGAATGCGTCTAATTTAGTCATGGAACAATTATCATCATCATTACCATCATTAATTTAATGCATGGTGATCATCATTTACTCAAAGAGGACTCCAATATATAAGCCTTTCATGCCCTTTGATGGGGGTCTCTTAATCTATTTACATTGTTAAAATTTATGAAATTGTCAAAATTGCAATTATCCATTTACGGATCATCATACCGAAAAGAAAAGAATGCTCCATGATATTTAGCCTGCTTGCCTCAGTATTCTCGGTGCAATAGCTATACTAGTCCGAATTTGAAGCCTCGATTTAATAATATATAGTTATTATATATAAATTAATATATAGTTAATATATAATATGCTTGTGTGTGTGGGGGGGGGGTAATATATTAATAAATATAATATGTAATATTAATATAATGTAGTTATTATATATAATATATTAATATTGATATTAATAAATTAAAAAAAAAAGAATCAGACAACAAAATAAATATAATAAAGAGAGAGAAAATAAATAAAAAGAGGACAAAATAGGGGGAAAAATGAGCAGGAAAAATGGATAAATTAGAAGAAAAAAAATTGAGAGGGAAAAGACAGGAAAACAAATGAAAAGAGGGCATTTTTAAAAAAGAAACTCCAATGGAGGGTTTCCATTGAAATTCATTGCTGTTTGGTTTAGTATTGTTGTTCGTGCTTGATTTTGAACTAGATTACAATGTCAGAGGTATGGGATCGATGAGGGCACGATCCACATGGTGAAAGACCTCGGTAGGGTACTGATCTATGTTAAGCGATTTTGAGAAGGGATTATTCTCCTTGATCGTTCCCTTTTAGAGAGGATGCTCATAAATGCAAGACTTGTAAGTTCTCTTTCTTCGATTTAAATCAAAACATTACATATGCAGGGCTCCTGTTGCCTTTAGAAATAAACCCTTGTGCTCCAGATATTATGTTTTGGGTTTGTATCGAAATTTCATTAGGATGGATAGTTGTACCCTCTGTGAAATTCTATGTCACAGCAGATCTAAAGAGCTAAGGATACCTCACAAAGAAAGAATGAGCAGAAAATTAGAATAAGAGTGAAAACTGCAGTAAAAAAGAGCAGAAGAATAATATGCAGCATAACTCAGACATGAGCAGAATAATGTCACACTACTAAATTATCAGTATAATGAACAATTATAATACAATGGAGAGACTTCGAATCATGTAGGAGAATTCAAACCTCGGTTGGTCTAGCATAGGGATTATCACCACTTGAGTGCTCCGGAAGACTCAAAGTCAACTGAACTGAACCTAAACTCAGTTAAATGAAGTCACAATCAGTTAACTAACCATGCATGCCAGTCAGAAAAGGGTGCATGAGGCCACAATCAGTGGCATCTAGAGCTCTAACCCCCCACAAGAGTAAGATAACTCATGTGGACTGCACCGTAACATTCGGTAGGTTCCTATAAAATAGGGAACTAACTGAAATGGTCCTAAAATGATGCATGCAAGGCTCAGAAGGTCGCAGATGGATCTTGGCACATCTGCACACCACTAGGGGGAAAATGACATCATCAACAACTAGGAAAAACAAATAATGCTAGGTAGGACAAGGACGGAGTATTGAAATATCCTAACACCCCCCCTTAATCCATACTTTTGCATCCTGGGATTTGGTTACTAAGACCAAAGGTCACCCATACAATCAAATAAATGATAAAAATAAAGAACAGTCCATGAACCAAGGAAATGGGGAAAACCTCATGGGAAACCCCCCCCTCAAATTGGACTGAAACACACCAAAATATTAATTGCTCCAAACTCAAGTAGGTGTGATGGTTAATCACATGTCTGGAGGTATATTCCTCTTGGGAAGAAGTGGATCATGCTCCAAAAACATGTGCTTGTATTCTCCTTCAATGGATGCAAGCGAATATGGAGGATTTTTGAACTTGCTCTTTAGACTGAACATGGTGAGAACAAATCCAAAGATATGAAGATCATCCTGGAACCTGTGATTCGAGCCAGCTAAGGTAGGATCAACTCCATGAATGTGTAGATAATTCTTTGATATCTCCTTTGAACCAACATAGGTGAGATCATAACCAAATGAACTATGACATGATGGTGGTGGCTTGGACTTCAAATCAACTCCAAGAATTGATAGATGGTTTCTTGTGATCACCTTTGAACCAGTAGGGGTGATATCAAAACCAAAATATGCTTGAGACTTGAACCCAAGCGAATGGTAATGTCCTCCATATTCAATGAAACTCTGAGAACATGTGCCAATGATCGAATAGAAGTACATAGAAGGCATATGATCAAGGAGGGCGAAAGAATCACCTCCAAACTCTGATTTAACCTCCAAAACATTCAATAGATCATCATTCTGCACACCAAAAGACTCATGTGAAAGAGAGGATTTAAGAACCTCTTTAGATTCTAGAGTATGTACTAGCTTATTTTGCTCAGAATTCGAAATATAAGACATTGAGAACATGAGTGTTGAATCTGTAGTTTTTTCTTCATCTTGAACAACTTCAACGCGAGATATGATTGAATCTGAGACATAATTAGAGAAAACACTTAAGGAGGTATCACTAGGCTTGTTCTCCAAATAATTTGCACCAATCCCTTCATTCTGCTTGCCAAATGTTTCATCCAGTTGGACCCATAGATCACTTGGATATTCAACAGTTTCCATGAGATAACGCATACTAGGAGACATAGCAGTACACATTGCTCCATAGGCTCTGTCACATTCATTTAGCCAATCATTCTCTTCTTCATAGGAAACAAAATCTCTCATATCACGAAGATACTTATCAAAAAGGTCTCGTCTCTTGAGATATGTTATCATCTTTGGTTTCCACTCATCATAGTTGGATGGAGAGAGAGGAGGAATTCCTTTCATATACATGGGAGTTGTTGCAGAATGCCTGCAAAAACAATGGAAAATATCTGCTACTGCTGCAACTGCAGAAGACTGCTGTTGCACTCAAATAACTTCGAATAACCTGCAAAAAACTCTCTAGAATGGAGGTAGACTACTACTGAGCACTGCTTTAGGGCAATAGGCACTTTTATCTGGATACTCACACCTGGCTAGACCTCATTGTATTTCTCCAATGAATGCAATGCAATGGCACCAGGATTTGCTATGGAAATCCAAAGGCTTCTGGTGCACTATCGAAAGAAGTTGCTCAACCTATTCGCTCAACAAGCTATGATACCATGTGAAATTCTATGTCACGGTAGATCTAAAGAGCTAAGGATACCTCACAAAGAAAGAATGAGCAGAAAATTAGAATAAGAGTGAAAGCTGCAGTAAAAAAGAGCAGAAGAATAATATGCAGCAGAACTCAAACAGGAGCAGAATAATGTCACGCTACTAAATTATGAGTATAATGAAAAATTATAATACAATGGAGATAATTTGACTCATGCAGTAGAAGTTGAACCTCAGTTGGTCTAGCATAGGGATTATCACCACTGGAATGCTCCGGAAGACACAAAGTCAACTGAACTGAACCTAAACTCAGTTAACTGAAGTCACGATCAGTTAACTAACTAAGGAGGGTGCAATAGTGAGTCTGTCATGCATGCCAATCAGAAAAGGGTGCATGAGGCCACAATCAGTGGCATCGAGAGCTCTAACCCTCCACAAGAGTCAGATAACTCATGTGGACTGCACCGGAACACTTAGTAGGTTCCTATAAAATAGGGAACTGACTGAAGTGGTCCTAAAATGATTCATGTAGGGCTCAGAAGGTGGTAGATGGATCATGGATGACATCTACACACCACTAGGGGGGAAATGACATCATCAACAACTAGGAAAAATAAATAATGTTAGGTAGGACAAGGATGGAGTATTGAAATATCCTAACCACCCCCCTAAATCCATACTTTTGCATCCCAGGCCCTGGTTACTAAGACCAAAGGTCACCCATACAATCAAATAAATGATAAAAATAAAGAACAGTCCATGAACCAAGGAAACGGGGAAAACCTCATGGCCCCCCCCTAAAAAAAAAATTAGACTGAAACACACCAAAAGATTAATTGCTCCAAACTCAAGTAGGTGTGATGCTTGATCATATCTTGTTGGGCCTGGCCCAAGTGGGGCATTTTTTAGCAAGTCAGATTTTGGAACTCTGGAGCTAAGCGCAGTTCAGTTGGAGGCTATTTGGACAAGTCAGTTTTGGGATGCTGCGGAGTGGAGTGCAACGCAGCGCCGGAAGAGCTGTGAAGTACAGTGCTGCGAGGAGCCCGATCCATGGAGATCCGACAAGGAAGAAGGTTGGAAGGAAGACAACACATATTCCGGTTAGACCATCGGTGGTCTATTTTTGGTAAAGATGCTCCATGATTTCCAGGCGATGGGTAAGGAACAAAGCGACTGGTCACACATGCAAGGAACCACTACATGAACCGGTCGCATAAGGCCGTTAGAGGAAGAATGACTCGGTGAAAGCGACATGTTGGCGTGCGCGCGACAGGGAGGCTGATAGCGATGTGAGCATGCACTGAGGGCAGCCACGAAGGAAGATTAGCTACCAGAAACCAGCAAGCTCGGTTAGCTGAAAACCACGGCAGTTTTGGAAACCCTTAGGGTTTTTGCCTGCATATTGTAAAGACATGACCTACGGGCATGCTATAAATAAGGCATATTTTGTAAAGGAAAGGGTTGTTATTATTTTGGTTGTTGATTCTCTACTGTTGATTAGTATTGAGAAATCTTCTGTTGATAGACAATTTTGTAAAGGCTCTGCAAGCTGTGTGCATAAAGGCCTACAGAGAGAGAGAAGAGAGTCTACAACTGAGTGCGCAGACTGGAATTGTTGTACCCTTCCTAAAGACTAATACAACAACAATTCCTATGGACGTAGCTCCCATCCTGAGGGTGAACCACGTTAAATCTTGTGTAGTGTGATTGTTTATGCGTTTTTGCACTTGTCTGTTTGCTTACAGTGGATGCTTGAATTCTCATTTATCAGTTGATATGTTTATGCTTTTATATGTATTCACCATGAGAATGAGATGGGAATAATATGTTAAGTATTACATGTATGGATAAATGTTGAATGAGCAGTATTTATGAGTTAACAAATGTATAAGTAACTTAGATAAGCACCCGAGTAGGAGAGTTCACGCCGTGCGACTCCCTCGAAGCGCAGCACCGGAAGTGCGCAGAGCAGTGTAGTTCGTCCGATCGTATAAGTCATAAGGTTAAATAATCTAAGGCCGTAGATGAAGGAATAAAGCACTAAGTAAAATATTCATGAGCGGTTAAGTCTTAAGAGGAAGCGTATAAGTCAATTGCGCTATCCTGTCGGTTGAATCCTACCTGAACCACGCAGTCCTTGGATGCGCTGGTTGTGCAAGCACCTTAGCTTGTAGAAGTGTGTGCCACGACGAAGGCACTCGTCGTGTAGTACTCAGTCCGCAGCGCGCTGATCATCAGTCCTGTTTAAGCAACTCATCACATAGCTGTGGAAACCTGATTCCGCAGCTCCCCCATAACTTCGCCTCGGGTGAGACCTCAGTCTGTTCATAGGATGTTGCCGAAAGGGCTGGTGAAAAGGGGTTTTGTTAATTCCTTGAAACCGTGAAGAACCTGGGTCTACATTGGAAACCTCTAGAACAGTTATATAAGCCAACAAATGGTTCCATTGCCGGGACTAAGAATCCGTGATGAGTTGAAGTCGCGATGTGTGACGAAGAAGAAGCTTTGTTAGGTATTGACATTTGGCATCCAGACAAGAAAGAAATCTGGGCTTGGTGTGACAAGACAGAGAGAGATTTCGCAAGGCAAGAAAATAGATACCCGCATCTCTCCAACATTCAGTGGTTGAACAAATACCTGTGGAAGATGTTCATGAATTTTTCTGGGCAAGTTTTGGAAACGAGCTACACGAGTGGTTATCGAGGCTCGCAGAGCACAGAAACTGTATCCCACGCAACGTATCGACCGAGTGGACACCATAGCTTATTGAAAGGCTTAAAGCAGTAGATAGTCCATTCAGGCGAGCAATCGACTTCTGGGTTGACAGCACACTACAGAGCTTCATGACGTAGTTCGCTGTGGACATGCTAAAGTCCCATAGCGCAGCCAAAGCAGAGTTTTTCAAGGGTTTCAGAGGTGAGTATTTGAACAACCTCAGTTTATACATTAAAATGCTTTTAGCTGAGAAAGGTGTTTTTAGAATGTAGGGAAATTTTTGAATCTGTACTGGTCAATAGCATTTATAGTGAGTCTGACGAAGAGACACATAATTTGAGAAGTGGGAAAAGATATAAATATACGCTTAAGAAGATTGCTAGTGGTCCTGGACTCTGCGTCGACGTTGAGTCACAAGCCGAACCTGATAGCCAAACCACACCTCAATCATCCACCTATCAGCCCATTACTACGCTGAATCCACCGGTTGTGAACACTGCGCCTCCCATTGCACAGAATCCACCAGTTTAGAACCCCCCAGTTGTGAATATTCCTAGCAGTTAGAACATTCCGGATCAGAACGTTCCATGCAATACTACCTTTATTTTTACCGCTCACCAACCTGCGCAGAACCCTCCACCACCTAGAAGAAGCATGACTGATGATATTAAGCTGCCGATATTCAAAGGAACGGTTCTAGAGGACCCTGAGCAGCATTGGTTTCTATGTGAAGCCGTATGGAATGTTAAGCAAGTCCAGGATGATGCTGTCAAATGAGCGTAGCTCATCACCACCTTTAGAGACAGAGCCTTGAATTAGTTCATGAAGTACTCACAAGGACAACAGAGAACCTTACTAGATATTAAGGCTGCACTCTTAGCAGAATTTAAGAAACCAAAGTCGGAATCACAGTGTATAACATAGTTAAAAGAGATCAAGCAGAAACCTAATGAAACAGTCTGGGAATTTGACCAAAAATTTAAGACACTGTTGGACCAAGTAAGCTTTGTCATAGCACCGCAACAGCACCAGGAATGGTTTATAGGCGTGTTGTTGCCCTATATCAGACTGCTATTGATGCAGTAGAAAGTGGCTTCGCAGGCAGAAGCCTTGGAGATCGCGATGAAGTTAGAAGCTTCACCGATTGGAGAAACTAGCACTGGGATGTCTCAGATTCAGACCCAGTTGGCAACCCTGACACTACAACTACATGATATTAAGAAGGGAAAGCAAGAAAGACAGGAAATCTGGTGTACAGGATGTAAGGGAGAAGGACACACTAAGGATCATTGTCCTTTATTACAAGAATTCCTTAACATGGGTGCACCAAACCCATTAAATCAGAACCAAGGGCCATGGTGTGAAATCTGCAGAACTAGAGGACACCTGCCAGAGGACTGTTGTTTAATTTAGAAATATGTGAGGACACCTAAAAACCTATATTGCAATTTCTGTAAATCAATTGGCCATGATGAGTCCAATTGCCACGCATATGAGCTCATGTTGGAAAGGAAGAAAGATATTGAGCATATGTATGGAGGAGTATACAGAGTCCAAGAAGAGACTCCGCAGAAACAAGATAATGTACAGCATGATCAGGGACCATACAGAGGCCGCGGAGGATACCGCGGGAGAGGAAGGAATGCCGGCCCAACGCAAGGAAGAGGCCGAGGTCAAGTAATCTGTTATAACTGTGGCTAGCCAGGTCATGTATCTAGAGACTGCACAAACCCATGCACTATGTGTAGTTATTGTAAATCATTCGATCATGTTATTGAAGACTGCCCAGTACTAGCAGCAGAAATGCAAAAAAGAAAACAAGATGTCGCTAACCCAAACATTCAATTGATCGCAGCAGAGAGGAGGCCTACGGATCCAAGTATCAATGTAGTGATGTGAAGTGGCGCTACGATAGTGAGGGATAGAGGAGCAGAAGCTTCGACTTCTGGAGACTTTAACACTAAGCAGACCCCTCTTGAAACAATATGGATAAGAAAAGCTACTGGGAAGACACCTGGTTTAGATCTAGAGAAAAATAAAGGAGTGTTTGAAGAAGCACGGGACATTTTCAAAGGACAAGTACCTAAATCACCACGGATCTCGTTGCGCAGTGAAATACCTCATACGAAGGATATGCCGACCACTTATGACAAGACAAGCCACGCAACAGAGACATGCACCTCTATTGCGCAGTTCCTAAGGAGCTGCATGAAACTATTGAAGAGTCCAGATGCTATAACAGAATTGCAAAAATTGTTAGATCAGTATGAACCACGCAGAGAGATGGAAACTGCCCAGAGCGCAGTTTATCACATTGGGAAACACAAAAGAACAGGCAGAGAAATGAGACTCAGTGCACAGATAAGAGACTATGAAATGGATTAGATCATTCCAGATCTGGGATCTGAAGTAAATGTCTTAACTAAACAGACATGGCAGCAGATGGGGAGACCAAAGCTGTTATGGTCACCTATACAGTTGAGAATGGCCAATCAGTAGAAAGTCATACCTTTTGGAAGGTTAACCAATGTTGTTGTTGACATTGATGGAGTGCAAAGTTATGAAAACTTCGAGGTTATCGAGATTGTGGATTATAGTCAGCTGTATCCAGCACTATTGGGTATAGACTGGGTAATGGATAACCTCGCCATCATAAACTTGAAAACAAAGAAGATGATCTTCGAAGGAAAGCATATTAGGGTCATCGCACCACTGGACCCTTCAGACGGAGGCAGATATAGTGAGTCGATTCAGGAAGAATCCAAAGCTCAAGATTTGGATCGCCTCTATAAGATGATTGCGAACCAGGATGACTATATTTATCCCATTGCGGATGGAACACTTTGCTGGAGATGCGACATCTCTTGCATCTCAGACTCCGACGCAGGATTGGAGAACTGGCAAAGTCGTATGCATGAAGTATCTGCAAGGAGATGCGCGCAGGTTACAAAGTCACTGCACTGGATTGGAAAGGAGGTAAGCCCAATTCCCACCTATGATGGTTTATCTAATGTTTATTCCTTTATCAAAGAATATGCTGTAGCAATTGCAGATGAGCATCGCTTACCAGCACTAGATATGGCACTGTGTGAGACACTTGCCGGATTGTGGGATGCACATAAGCAGACACTGACCACATGGGATCAGTGTAGAATCAAGATACAGATCAGGTTCGCTGACAAGGTTACACTACCTTTTGAGAAATATAATGGACAAACGGATCCAAGGGAGCATATTGAACTCTGTTCACAAGCATGGAAGTAAAGACCACAGACAGAATGAATGCATCTGTTTGTGCACACATTGGAGGAACATGTTCCAAACAAGTGGTACTTAGATATAGAGTTAAGTAGAGCAACAACAGATTGGGCCATGCTGACTGCGAACTTCCAAAACACCTTCAGTTTTGAAGACGAGAATCCCAATATAAATGATGCTTTGCAGATTATTAAGGAAAGAATATTCAGACAAGAATGTGCACACATGAACATGACATTAGAGGAATTCTTTGGAGCTACAAAAGTACTTGGAGACCTACAGCCAGAGTACATGAAACAGATAGAACATGCCATGGAATGTTATAACCTAGCTGAAGAGGTTGACGCTAAAGAAGAAAGTGATGAGGAGGACTCGCACAACATAAACATACCCGAGTCAGAAGGTGCGTGCAACGTAGAGGGACCTCTGCTGGAAATCCCAGACATGAGTGGACCTATGAAAACAAGGAAAGTGAACATTGGCACCAGCGAAGAGCCGAAGTTCGTGTCTATCGAAGACTATTGGGATGATAGGACGGTCGTGGAGATCACAGACCTGTTACATGAATATCAGGATTTATTCTCGACGAAGTTTACAGAAATGAAAGGTATTCTGGGTGACTTAGGGGTTATGAAGATACCTCTTAAGCCAGGTGCAAATCCTGTTAAGCAGAGGCCCTATAGACTGAATTCGCGATATAAAGAACGAGTCAAGGCAGAACTCGATAAGATGCTCGACACGGGGATCATCGAGCCAGTTGAAGAATCTGAGTGGATAAGCCCTATGGTTGTCCAAGATAAGAAAACTAAAGACGAGATTAGGATCTGCGTTGATCTCATAAAGTTGAAAGATGCTTCGATGCATGACCCATTTCCCACTCCCTTCACCGATGAGGTGCTCGATAACGTCGGAGGAAATGAGGCATATTCCTTTACTGATGGATTTTTGGGATATCATCAGATAAGAATTGATCCAGTGGATAGGCATAAGGTTTCTTTTGCTACAGGATGGGGTTCGTTCCAGTACACAGTGATGTCGTTTGGTCTGAAGAACGCGCCTGCCATCTTTTCCAGAGTTGTGGTCGCAGCATTTAAAGATTTCATGCATAAGTTTTTAGAAGCTTATTTTGATGATTGGACAGTATTTGGGTTGCTGAGGGACCATTGTGCAAACCTAAGATTGATGATAGAAAAATGCAGACAGCATCAAATGTCATTAAACTTGAAGAAGTGTATCTTTTGTCTACCCTATGGAATTCTGTTGGGACACATTGTATGAAAATAGGGCTTGATGGTTGACCTTGTGAAGATTGCAGTTATTGTAAACCTGCCAACACTGAATTCAGTCAAGCAGCTGCGCACCACATTGGGGCATACAGGTTACTACATGAAGTTTATAAAGGGTTATGCGTAGATAACCGCACCAATGGAGAAGCTGCTAAAGAAAGACGCATCGTTCATCTAGAACGTAGAATGTGAACAAGGCTTTGATACATTAAAAGAGAAAATGGTAACTACGTCGATCCTAGTTTTTCCAGACTAGGAGAAGCCATTCCATGTACATGTTGATGCGTCATGAATAGCATTGGGGGTTGTATTAGCACAACCAGGAGAGGGAGGTATTGACCACCCCATTGCATTTTCGAGCTGGAAGCTCTTGTCTGCTGAGAAGAATTATACCACCACTGAGAGGGAAGGCCTCGCTATGGTCTATGCACTACAGAAGTTCAGGCACTATTTGCTTGGTGCGCACTTCTCTATGTTCACTGACCATTCTTCTTTGAAATACCTGGTCAACAAGCGAGTGTTAGGGGGGCGAATCTGTAGATGGTTGTTACTCTTTCAGGAGTATGACTTTAACATAGTCGTTAAGCCTGGAAGATTGAACTTAGGCCCTGATCATCTGTCAAGGATCGAGTCAGGAGAAGAACCTATGAATCTTGAAGACAATCTGCCTGATGCGCAGTTGTTTGCTATTCATTTTTCCGATGACTATTATAAAGATATCATAGACTTCTTGACTACTGGGTTGGAACCCATTGAGTTCACTATGCAGCAGAAGAAGAAACTGGTAGTAAGAGCAGTAGTCTTCACCATAATCGCAAGTCAACTATACAAGTTGGGGCCGGATGAAGTACTGCGCAGGTGTGTGTTAGAGCACGAGAAACCATTCATACTGGCTGATGCACATGCAGGAGCAGCAGGAGGTCACTACGCAGGACGAGCTACTACGCAGAATATATTACGAGGAGGACTGTGGTGGCCTACTATTCACAAAGATGAAAAGGAACATTGCCAGAGCTGTGATGTCTGTCAGAGGATAGGAAGGCCGTCGCAAAGAGACGAAATGCCATTGAATCCACAGTTGAAATTACAAGCATTTGAGAAATGGGCCATTGACTTTGTGGGACCTATAAACCCACCAGGAAAGATAACTGGTGCAAGGTACATTATTACTGCAACTGACTACCTCACCAGATGGGCAGAAGCGAAGCCGATGAAGGACTGTAGCACCGTTACTGCCGCACAGTTCATTTTTGAGAACATCCTTACAAGGTTTGGATGCCCGAAGATTTTGATGAGTGATCAAGGCACTCACTTTCTGAACAGAACCATTGAGGCATTGACAGAGGAGTTCCACATTCATCACCAACGAATTACACCATATCATCCGCAAGCAAATGGAACTGTTGAAGCGTTCAATAAGGTACTGGAGAATTTGCTGACAAAAATATGCCATGTCAATAGGGATGACTGGGACCTGTGCATTCCAGTTGTTTTATGGGTATACATAACTACTTGCAAAAAGTTGATTGGCCACACACCTTTTCGGCTGACCTGTGGACAGGAAGCAATAATGCCAATGGAGTACATTGTTCCCAGCTTGAGAATAGCTGCGTTTACAGGCATGGCAGATCGCGACGCACTAGAAGAAAGGCGTCTACACTTGGTTGGTCTGGAGGTGGATCTATTCATCGCAAGCTTTCACCAACAAGTGCAGAAAGAAAGAGAAAAATCATGGCATGATCGCCATATCAAAAACAAGATCTTTCAGGTAGGTGATCTAGTCCTCCTGTATGATAGCAAATTAATGAAGTTTCCTAGAAAGTTTAAGATGCATTGGCTTGGTCCATATACTGTTGTACATGTTACTAATGGTGGCGCAGTTAGCCACGTTAGTAGGATATAGCTTGCCCGACCTAGTCAATGGAAGCAGACTAAAACCCTATTGGGATAGTCCTGCTTCGCAGAACCCTTAATGATCAAGAAATAAAGAAAATTTCTAAGTGCCAAGTACAATTGGAATTGGGCACTAGAAACAGGAAAGAGTCTGTACGTGACGTATGATGAGGAAAATGTACATACTGCGTAGCACTTGTTAAGAAGTGAAGCTGCTCCCAAAAAAAAAATGAAAAAAGAAAAAGCGAAAAAGAGAAAAAGAAAAAAGGAACCGCGTAGTTGTGAAGACCAAAATGTACCTGTGAAGATCAAGGTGAACGAGGAAAAAGGCTAAGTTCAGAAGCAAGGAATCGGGCATTGCGAAGTAACTGCGCAGGAGTAGTAATGGTCTGCCGCGTAGTTCGATGCCACACTCCAGAAAAGTATACGTTACCATGTCGGTCACAAATATAGACGTTATATAGTACTTTTGCCAGCGACTGCTCGAGCATTTAACGCAGAAATAGCTGTTCTGAACGGGTTAATGAAGGAAAGGACCGAAATATTCACCGGATTCGGCCAACGAATACCACATTTAATGCTTATCTAGCTGTTGAAAGGCGCGGAGGAGGCCAGCTGCGCCTATAAATACCGTTGTATTTGGACTCGCGGGCGTTACCGAAGCCGTTGAATTTTCTTGTGAACGATACTGTGCGATCGTTTACAGCAAGTTATCAGAGATTGCGTTGCTTTTCCCAAATCCATCCAGTGAATGTCTGAAAGGTCCTCTATTGAGGAAGAGTTCACGGTTTAGGAGACTGTGAAGGTGTTTAAATATGGCGAAATCAAAGGGTTGATGAGCACCCCTGTCAAGAAAGTTGTAATAGAATGAGGTCGGGCTTCCAGAAGATCACCAAGACACGCTCCAGCAATGAAAGACAAAGGCAAAGAACCAGCGGGTACCGAAAATGGAGCAACCAAAGATGAGTTCCATAGTACCACAAGCTCCGTTGGCCGACAAGGAGATACCATTGAAGCTAACCCCTGAGTATATCTTGCCGCATGCGCAGGACGCATCGCCCATTAAGCTGATGAAGAATGCCAAGTACGAGATCCCGCTCTCACCTATATCGAAGCATGTCGAGGTGGACACAAATGTATTGGGTAAGATCCTAGACTGTAAGTGGGAAGACCATGATCTGCTTCAGATGTAGAAGGAACCTAACGAACCTAAGTTTCCACAGTTCCAGCCCGACCAGTACATGTGCTGGAAGAAAGACGTGAAACGAAACCTTACCTTGGTTGCAAAAAGTTAGCTATCCGGAGTAGTCGCATCGGGACTGCTCAACCTGTTGAGACTCCCACACTTTGACAGAATGCCAGAGCTGAATGTAGTGGTGCGAACCTTGATGTCGCGCATCCACCAGGGATATTTGTGGCTTGATCGCAATATCGACCTGAACATTGACTTAATCCATCGGATCACTAGATTGAGCAAAAGAGGTGAAGATCCGAAGCAGTTCTTCCAAGGAAAAAGTAGAGACAAAGAATTTGCTGCGAAGATGAAGAAAACGCAAACCATCATCAAAGGCAAGAGAGGCTTTAAGATGGAGGACATAGATGATAAGACCACGTGGTTTGTCACGCAACTGTTAGCCGGCAAGATTCTTAGAAAAGCAAGACCATTAGAGGTACCTGCAGGCATAGTACTACTTGGTGCAACAGTCGCGAAGGGAGGAAGGTTCAACTGGTGCCAGTACCTGTTGAATGAGTTCCTGGAGGAACTGAATGATACACAAACCCATGGCGAAAATTTCCATTTTACATGGTTAATAGTGCTGATCGCGTTCGTAGGATGGAAGGACCCGAAAGATTACATTGGCATAATAACCGACAGCGGTGATTGCAGAGGAGCCCTGTATGCAAACCTTTGGGCAAACTTGAATTCGCAAAGACAACACGAGACAACCGAAGTATTCTACACCTATTATGAGCAGTTGCACGAGGCCATTATCGTCACGCCGTGGATAACAAAAGAGGTAACGGCTAAGTACATTCGCACTGTCAATTTTTATGCTGACATGCATTTTATTCATATTTCATCCAAGGCACAGACAAAGAACCCTGAATGGTTCGCAGGAAGATACCATATGAATGAAGAGGACATTGACAACATCATGAAGGAATGGCTTGTTGAATTTTGAGTCAAAATTGTAGATATCCAAAGTGACTTCGGAGAGGACAATCCCATTCCTACGCCCATTGTTGAAGAGTCGTGGACAGGAAAAAGGAAGGAAGCTGAGAGCCCTGTACAACAGAAGGTGCAGAGGAAGAAGCAGAAAGCCACTAAAGGACAATCAGAAGCAATACTTCATGATGATGATTTTGACATGATCGCGTTGAAGGTCACGAAACAGATGGAAGACCTAGTGATTGAAAAAGATAAAAAGAATGAGGCAATTCAACAAAGTCTGCAGAAGAATCTGACCATGCTGCAAGGAATTACAGAAAAGATTGAAGAAGTACAGTGCAGATTACCCTTGCCGTGGGACTTAGAGTCTGAAGGAAAGTCAGGGGGGACCTCGCAGTCGAAGACAACAGCTTTAGCCCTGACTTTTCTTGCGAAGTCCCGCATCGTCAAGCTTGATCCTTTCAGTGTAAGGCTACCACTGCCAGAACAAATACTCTTGGGCACAAAGGACTTAGAGCATGTGGACCTTGATATTGCGAAGATATCCCTGCCCGATTTGCACAATCTGCATCTGCAGGTTGTCGAGGAGATTCATGAGCGAAGTATAGATGCTCTGAAGCAGCACGCTGAGCTTCATGAAAACTATAAGCAGTTGGAATAATCTAGCTTGCGGAAGGCCATGGAATTACAAGATGAGCATGATCAACAGAAGAGACTAGAGTCTACGGTCATCGCGGTAGCCGAGGAGATATCTGAATGTGATGTACAGCTAGACCCAGCGGACACTGTCGTTAAGA
Source organism: Larix kaempferi (assembly GCA_027924585.1). Taxonomy (NCBI): domain Eukaryota; kingdom Viridiplantae; phylum Streptophyta; class Pinopsida; order Pinales; family Pinaceae; genus Larix; species Larix kaempferi. The sequence goes on along the minus strand of BSBM01000318.1, from coordinate 2,751,040 downwards.
TCGACGAGGTGGTTAATTATCTTAAGGCGGAGATGGAGGATATGGAGATCAGCTATGAAGCAAAGATCGCTGCATTGGAAGCGCAGACCCCACCTAATCAGCAACAGTTAAGAGAAAAAGAAGTAAAGGACGTAGCAGAAAGTATAGCCCTTGAGGTGGCTAAGTGCCAAAATTTGTTAGATGAGGTGACGAAAATGTTCACTACACTTGAAGAAGACCCAGAGTTGCTGGAAGTCAAGAATGCTATGAAGGATAAGTAGGAAACATTAGAACTGCTGGACGCAGAAGTTAAAGCGCTGCAGCCAAGAGAAAGACTCTAGAGGTACGCGGAAGTCAGGACGCTGAAAAAGGAAGTTCAAGCGTTAGGAGAAAGAGAGACAGAAGTTGGAAACAAGTCGCAACCCCTACAAGAGGAGGCCCACGAACTCACACACTAAATCGAAGAAAAGTTAAAAGAGTTGCGTGAAGGTCAAGAACAGGTGGAATAACAAGCCGATGATAATATAACACCTGAGATGTTGGAAACCATCAGACAAGTGGAGCAGGATACTAAGGAAGCAATGGAAAATTTGGTTGCAACATACCAAGAGTTCGCTGCGAAGTTGGCTCCGCAGGAGGAAGAATCGCAAGTAGAAAGTGGCTCGGGGGCAAGCCACATGTAAGTGTCAGGGGCTTGTTGGGCTTGGCCCAAGTGGGGCAGTTTTTAGCAAGTCATATTTTGGAACTGCGGAGCTAAGCGCGGTTCAGTTGAAGGCTTTTTGGACAAGTCAGTTTTGGGATGTTGCGGAGTGGAGCGCAGCGCAGCGTCGGTAGAGCTGCGAAGTACAGTGCTGCGAGGAGCCCGATCCACGGAGATCCGACAAGGAAGAAGGTTGGACGGAAGACGACACATATTCCAGTTAGACCATCGGTGGTCTATTTTTGGTAAAGATGCTCCATGATTTCCAGGTGACGAGTAAGGAGCAAAGCGACCTGTAACAAGGAACCACTACATGAACTGGTCGCATAAGGCCGTTAGAGGAAGAACGACTCGGTGAAAGTGACCTGTTGGCATGCGCACGATAGGGAGGTTGATAGCGACATGAGCATGCGCTGAGGGCGACCACGACAAAAGATTCGCTATCAGAAACCAGCAAGCTCGGTTAGCTGAAAACTGCGACAGTTTTGGAAACCCTTAGGGTTTTTGCTTGCATATTGTAAAGACATGACCTACAAGCATGATCTATAAATAAGGCATATTTTGTAAGGGAAAGGGTTGTTATTATTTTGGTTGTTGATTCTCTATTGTTGATTAGTATTGAGAAATCTTCTGTTGAGAGACAATTTTGTAAAGGCTCTGCAAGCTGTGTGCGCAGAGGCCTACAAAGAGAGAGAAGAGAGTCTACAGTTGAGTGCACAGACTGGAACTGTTGTACCCTTCCCAAAGACTAATACAAGAACAATTCCTGTGGACATAGCTCCCATCTTGGGGGTGAGCCACGTTAAATCTTGTGTAGTGTGATTGTTTATGCATTTTTGCACTTGTCTGTTTGCTTACAATGGATGCTTGAATTCTCATTTATCAGTTGATATGTTTATGCTTTTATATGTATTCACCATGAGAATGAGATGGGAATAATATGTTAAGTATTACATGTATGGATAAATGTTGAATGTGCGGTATTTATGAGTTAATGAATGTATAAGTCACTTAGATAAGCACCCGAGTAGGAGATTTCACGCCGTGCGCCCCACCGAAAGTGCGCAGAGTAGTGTAGTTCATCCCATCGCATAAGTCATAAGGTTAAATAATCTAAGGCAGTACATGAAGGAATAAAGCACTAAGTAAAATCTTCATGAGCAGTTAAGTCTTAAGAGGAAGCGTATAAGTCAGTTGCACTGTCCTGTCGGTTGAATCCTACCTGAACTGCGCAGCCCTTGGATGCACTGGTTGTGCAAGCACCTTAGCTTGTAGAAGTGTTTGCTACGACGAAGGCGCTCGTCGCGCAGTACTCAGTCCGTAGCGCGCTGCTCGTCAGTCCTGTTTAAGCAACTCATCAAGTAGCTGTGGAAACCTAATTCCGCAGCTCCCCCATAACTTCGCCTCGGGTGAGACCTCAGTCTGTTCGTATGCTATTGCCGAAAGGGCCGGTGAAAAGGGGTTTTGTTGGTTCCTTGAAACCGTGAAGAACCTGGGTCTACATTGGAAACCTCTAGAATGGTTATATAAGCCAACATATGTCCGGAGGTATCTTCCTCTTGGGAAGAAGTGGATCATGCTCCAAAAACATGTGTTTGTATTCTCCTTCTGTGGATGCAAGCGAATATGGAGGTTTTCTGAACTTTCTCTTCATACCGAACATGGTGAGAACAAATCCAAAGATTTGAAGATAATCCTGGAACCTATGATTCGAACCAGCTGAGGTAGGATCAACTCCATGAATGTGTAGATAGTTCTTTGCTATCTCCTTTGAACCAACATAGGTGATATCATAACCAAATGAACTATGACAGGATGGTGGTGGCTTGGACTTCAAATCAGCTCCAAGAATTTATAGATGGTTTCTTGTGATCTCCTTTGAAGCAGCAGGGGTGAGATCAAAACCAAAATATTCCTGAGATTTAAACCCAAGCGAATGGTAATGTCCTCCATCTTCAATGAAACTATGAGAACATGTGCTAATGATCGAATAGAAGTACATAGAAGGCATGCGATCAAGGAAGGTGAATGCATCACCTCCAAACTTTGATTTAACCTCCAAAACATTCAATAGATCATCATTCTACACACCAGCAGACTCATGTGAAAGAGAGGATTTAAGAACCTCTTCAGATTCTAGAGTATGAACTAACTTATCTTGCTCATAATTCGAAATAGAAGACATTGAGAACATGAGTGTTGAATCTGCAACTTTTTCTTCATCTTGAGCAACTTCATCATGAGATATGATTGAGGCCGAGACATAATTAGAGAACACACTTAAGGAGGTATCAATGGGCTTGTTCTCCAAATAATTTGCACCAATCCCTTAATTCTACTTGCCAAATGTTTTGTCTAGTTGGGCCCATAGATCACTTGGATATTCAGCAATTTCCATGAGCCATCACATACTAGGAGACGTAGCAGTAGACATTGCTCCATAGGCTCTGTCACATTCATTTAGCCAATCATTATCTTCTTCATAGGAAGCAAAATCTATCATATCACCAAGACACTTATCAAAAAGACCTTGTCTCTTAAGATATGCTATCATCTTTGGTTTCCACTCATCATAGTTGAATGGAGAGAGAGGAGGAATTCCTTTCAGATACATGGAAGCTGTTGCAAAATGCCTACAAAAACAATGGAAAATATCTGCAACTGTAGAAAACTACTGCTGCACTCAAATAAATTCGAATAACCTGCAAAAAACCCTCAAGAATGGAGGTAGGCTACTACTGAGAACTGATTTATGACAATAGACACTTTTATTTGGATCCTTCACACCTGGCTATACCTCATTGGATTTCTCCAATGAATGAAATGCAATGGCACCAGGATTTGCTGTGGAAATCCAGAGGCTTCTAGTGCACCACCGAAAGAAGCTGCTCAACCTATTCGCTCAACAAGCTATGATACCATGTGAAATTCTATGTCACAGCAGATCTAAAGAGCTGAGGATACCTCACAAAGAAAGAATGAGCATAAAATTAGAATAAGAGTGAAAAATGCAGTAAAAAAGAGTAGAAGAATAATATGCAACAGAACTCAGATAGGAGAAGAATAATTTCACACTACTAAATTATCAGTATAATGAACAATTATAATACAATGGAGAGAATTCGAATCATGCAGGAGAATTCGAACCTCAGTTGGTCTAGCATAGGGATTATCACCACTGGAGTGCTCTGGAAGACTCAAAGTCAACTGAACTGAACCTAAACTTAGTTAACTGAAGTCACAATCAGTTAACTAACTAAGTAGGGCGCAATAGTGAGTCTGTCATGCATTCCAGTAAAAAAAGGGCGCATGAGGCCATAATCAGTGGCATCTGTATCTCTAACCCCCCACAAGAGTCAGATAACTTAGGTGGACTGCATCGGAACACTCAGTAGGTTCCTATAAAATAGGGAACTGACTGAAGTGGTCCAAAAATGATGCATACAGGGCTCAGAAGGTGGTATATGGATCCTGGATGACAATTGCACACCATTAGGGGGCAAATGGCATCATCAACAACTAGAAAAAATAATTAATGCCAGGTAGGACAAGGATGGAGTATTGAAATATCCTAACACCCTCGTGCTCCAAATAGTTGTACTTTGTTGCTAAAATTTATTATGAATGAATGTTGGTGAATTTATTATTGTACGTTGTACTGGTTTTATTTCTGCATTTTTTCATATTTTGGTAAAGACGGGCTATCTCTGTGTTTATAACATAGGTTTTCAAACATATAACATGTTATGCTTATACTTCATAGGTTTTCAAACAAATAACCTATTATGCCAACCTTTTAGCTTTTCTCTAGTCTTTTGTATTCATGCTCTCTTTCTCTGTACTCAAAGCTTCAACACTCCAAAGCAGTGAACAATAGTTTTAATGGTTTTAAGCTACCTTCTATGTGTATTTTCGGTTCGACGAGGCTTCTGCATTTTTGCCATGTTGGTAACCGTTCATAGTATTCATTTGTCGACGAAGTGAAGATCTAATTTCTCATTTTTTCTCCCGCCATAACTAGATTGACCTTTCAGTTCTTTGTTGTAACAACCCCAAATAATTTTTCTCAAGGAAGGCACATACACTTCCAAGGGAAAGTCTCAACTAATCAGTAACATAAATGCCTGCACGACCATTGTCGATGATGTGTGTACCACTCTAGGCCCATGGGGTATGGTCAAGCTCATTCATGATGACAAGGACAACACACCATCTCCACCATCTCTAATGACGGGGCGACTATTATGAAGCTTCTTGACATTGTTCATGCTATGGCTAAAATTATGGTGGACATTACCAAATCTTAGGATTCAAAGGTAAATAGATATCTACTACTTTCATTTTTATGATCAAGCATAAAACCTAGAGTCAATTTTTCAACACTTATTTGTCTGTATAGATGAGATATAAATGGCATTAAGAGGACCACACTCACCACATCTTTTCTGTCAAAATTCACTACCAAATATTTGCATAACATTCTTTCATTCACCAAGACGCAATATCCCCCATTATAATATGACCCCTATCCCACTTCCAATAGACTGAGCCACTATTCCAAGAGATTATATGTGTAAGCAAGTGGTTGTTCCAAGAGAGTGTGTAAAGAGTGCCATTGTTCCAAGAGAGTGATTGTTTGGTTGTGTAAGGGGACGTGGCATCAACTTAGGAGGATATTCATTGCACCGAACATCAAGGAATCACCACAACAACACAACGAGGAATCACCAAACTACATCCTACAGGTGAGAGTTTGACAACTTTTGGATTTAACAGTTATGAGTTTGACTCTTTAATGTTTATGGACATATTGTTCACTATTTACTAGTAAGTAATTTCACTTCTCATACCATTCACTAGTATTTTTATAGGGGTGTCCTACTCACTGTTAAGTAAATCACTAAATTCATATTTGTTTATAATACAAATATGAATTAATAGTAGTACAAATTTGATACACAAATCAATATATAATACCTACTTATACCCAACTAATATTTAATGTCCAAATAGGTCGAGGTCTTCTTTACATTTATACGGTTGTGCTAGGAGGTGGCATGATCTAATGAGGGACATATATCCCACACGTTTTATCCACATGGATTTTCTGAAGAAATTATATATTTTTCTTCATTCAGTTTTGGTTTATTACTTTGTTTAGATTTCAATACACTCTATTTTTCATTGCCAGCAATGGATCAAACTTTGGGATTACAATCACGAATTTGAGTTCAAGCTTCTTTGTTGTTAATGGCTTTGTTTCAACTTGGTTTTGGAGCTTGGGCTACTTCTCAACATTTCCAAAACCAATTCTCAACCAAATAATCAAGTGCACTCTACTTTTGTAGGGTTCTGCCTATGTTTTCTTTCCTATTTTCATAGGGGCAACAAACTCTTGACCTCTAGCCTGGCCTGACTCGCTCACTTGAGCTTTATGCACCCCCTCAACCTATCCTTGGGTTTGCAACCACTTGCATAAAACGTCTTTTGTTATCCCATCAGGTTTACTCCAGATCTATCTAGTTGTATAATCTACAGTAGTAAGTTAATAGGCTTGGCATTCAACTTATTACTTGTGGAGTATGGAATTACATTTGCTTATGAACTTAAGTTCACCAAACAATTATGCACATTGCAATTGAATATCTGGAAAGTGAGGAGGGAAGATGGATTCTTCGTTTATCGCTTTGATGAGACACTCAATATTTGCCTCAAATATCTATATAAAAAGGCTCTTTTTACCAGATGATATGAATTGATCGGAGTAAGCTACGGTCAAAGGTACTTACTGGAATTGTTTTAAAGTGCTTACACAACATTTTGTCCCTTCATTATACATTCATAAACCCCATGCATATGACTGTAACTAACACCAATTCCTACAGGCTTTAGGAGGATGGTTGTAGCTAAATAAGCAACCCACGCCTTGGATTGAGAGTGTGAATGAATGATACAATTTTCCAGGTGTTTGCAAAGTGATGGTTGATTATACAATGCCCAAACCATAAGTGTTGATGTATTTTACTTTCATAGAATAGAGGGGATGATTGCATATGAACATTACTCAATGATAAGAAGGCCTCCTTGCTTTCGAAACCCTTTAGTACCTTGGGAACTGCATGCCTCAATGGTAGGCCTCCTCGATTTCGAGAGGTGGTTACATCATTGACCTCTAATTGACTGATTCCATGAATGTTCAACCTCAACTCATTCATCCACATTCGATGGAATGTACTAGGATACCTTGGAAGTCATTGTCATCATTGGTGATTTCCCTCGCACTTGTTAACGGTTTACATCAATGACCAGTAATCAAGTGATTTCTACCATGTTCGACTTCAGTACATTTATTCACATGGTTAGGATCGTATCATTTTGGGATTAGTTTGAATACCCTAGGGTTTCCTTATGTAATCATCTCTTTATACCCAGGTTGCGATGAAGATTATTTGAGAAGATTCTAGTATGGACATCATGCTGGCGATCTTATTGATATTTATACTATCACGTAGATCCACTTTGTATTGGTATGTGGCTATGTTTTGGTCGTGTCAGAGATCCACTGTGTATTCTTTCATGGCTATGAATTGATCTTGTCATGGAGATATGGATCCACATTGTATTTTTGGTGGCCATATTCTTGATCAGTACTTCCATGGATCCACAATGTATTGGTTGGAAACCATGCTTTAAGTCAACTTGTTCCGAGTATGGGTATGGTTACCTTGGGGATGATTGAGCCGAACAAAGTTCGCTCACACAAGAAAATTCCAATGTAGATAGGACAAATACTCCATAAATGGACAAGTAATTAATAAATTGTATAATTGATAAGAGATATGATATGATTACAATTAGGAGAGCCCGCATATATAATCCGTAATGGGAACATAGTAACTCTTCGTAAAATGTTGCAACTTTTAATAATTATTACTACTTTATTTATTTATTATTAATTAACAATTTAATTATTATTTATTAGTATTTGCATATTTTATATTCATAACATTGCCTTCCTCTTAGAGATGCTTTGTCCTCAAAGCATGGTTATGGAAAACTTTTAGCCCTTGTTCTTGCTCATAATGATTTCTCATAATGTTGTGAGCTTGGAACTGCGATACTCGATGAACCAAGCGGTATAATCTTTGGATTCATGAACTAATGTGTTGCATTTTATGGGAAGTGATCCACCCCAAATCTACCTTCATTGGAACTATTTGATGATCGATTGCTCATATAGAACTTCTCATTTTAGGCTTCCATAAAATTTGTCAATATTGTCTTCATTCTTTTTCAATGTTGTAGTTGGTTTGTCTATAAGAAGAACATCGTTTATTTTCCTCTAGAATTTGACGTTGGTCGTAACGATTTTTGTGATTTGGGTGATGATAATGCATTTGAGCCGTTTGTGGAACCCTTGTAGAAAATTCAATTGTTTGTGCTTCGTGCGATTTACTGGTTGATAATAACTCTGAGGTTTTTTCTAGCTTCACATCTTTTAATTTTTTTATTTGTTCAGTCAACCCTTTATTCATATTTTTTAAGCAAGTATTTTCTTCATCTTTTTCCGATAGATTCTTATTGAATCCTTTTTGGAGATCTACTTCTTTTTTTTGGGAATTTTTCTTTTACTTCTTCTTGCGTTTTTTTCTTTTTTTAATTTCTTGATTTGTGCAATCAAGTCTTGACTATGATTCTTCAAATGGGTAATTTCTTCATCCTTACTAGAGACAACCTTTCCAACTTCTTTATGCTTCTTTTGTTATGTCTTCTGATTGTCCAGTGAAATCACCTTTGGTATATCCTTGAAGTCTTCAGATGTTGGAGCTTCTAAATATGACTTAATTGTATCGTTCCGTAATGTGATTTTCTTATTTTTATAGGAAAATGTCAGAAACTTATTTTCGACATTTAAGATGAAAGCCCCCAATGTTTTTATCCATGGTAACCCCAAAATTATCTCACCGTCAAAACTCCATAAGGAACTGATGATGAATTGCGATATGACCATATAATCTCCAACATTCAATTGTAAGCCACTTATTTCAAATTGTTTCCTACCCCAAAGTCTAGCCTTTCACTTATATTTGACTTGGGAATCACTAAATGGTTAACGAATTCAACACTAATATAATTATATTTTCAACAGGGGCAACATAAATGGTGATATCCTTCCGTGCAAGTGTCCCTTTAATTCTAAATAGAATTGAAACATTCCTTTTTCAGGTGTTAGGAAACTTTTCCCTTTTTTCAACATTAAAATCCACATTCTTGATTTTTTTTTGAAATTTTCATCAATATCTCTTTTGTTTTGGTCCAATAATTATTTTTACTATTATTAAAAGCAATAATAATATTATACCAATATGGAATACACAGAACTTTGTAAACCAAATAATAATAAAAATTGATAAAATATATATTCCAATAACCCAATAATATATATTATATATTTAATAAACTTTTGAATCTTTTTTTATTAAAGGGTTACTTTATATCCCATTTTAGCTCGCGATTAGTAATATATATATATATATATATATATATATATATATATATATATATTACACCTTGGAAAAACCACGTGATGGTTTTATAAAACCATGTATTGGTTTTAGTTATTTTTTGTCTTTTTCCTTTTAAATGCTTTCTTTCTTCTTTTTCTTTTTAACTTTTTCAATAAAGATGACTCAAAACCTAATGTGAGGTTAAAAACCTGAATCCCCAAGAAAAGTTGGATAATTTGGCCACAAGCCCAAATCAACTGCTTTGATACCAAATGAGTTGAACAAAGTTCGCTCACACAAGAAACTTCCAATGTAGATAGGACAAATACTCCATAAATGGACAAGTAAATAATAAATTGTACAATTCATAAGATATATGATATGACTGCAAATAGGAGAGCCTGTATATATAGTTTTTTAAAGGGCACAAGTAACTCTTCGTAAAAATTTGCAACTTTTAAGAATTATTATTATATTTATTTACTATTAATTATCATTTTTATTTTTTTATTCTTTATGTATTTTTTATTCATAACAATGATATTGCTATACTGTTTGATCTTGGTTTGCAGCATCCATCCAACTCTCTTCCAGTACCCTTTGTATCTATATCATGGTAAAGTGTTTCAGCCATCAGATTCATTCTGACCTCACACTTTAGGGAGCACCTGTTACACCTCAAATTGTCACACTTGTGTGGTACACTTTACTTTCATGCTTCATCACCATGAGAAGTATGTTTGTCATACTCCTTAGGGGTATTAGGACCCTTCATTATGTGGTTAATTCACTCCCTAGCCAAGTTTGGGAGGATTTCCTACAATTTGGGGGTTGAAACCTACCTTATCATGCCTTAGATTGAGTTTTAGTCACTCCCTGTCCCTTGTTATGGGAGTGACTATCTTAGATCACTAGTGGTAAGGGAGCAAATATCTCCCTCTTAATCACTTTGTACTCTTCATTGAGGGAGCGACTAAGAGGTTCCAACTACTTGGACACAAATCTAGGGTCGAGATTTGAGTGAGATTTTGAGGGGATGAACCTATCATTCGACGGTCAATCCCTCTACCATTCTAAGTAACTCTCTTGATCTATCATATCCTCATTTGATCCAATCATTTATCCAAGTAGTTTGGTCTCCCAAGTGCTATAAATTGAGCTCATTCCTTGGACCCCACACATGGAAAAAATGCTTGAAGATGCCATCCTTATGCTAGTCTAATTCTCGAGGGGTTTTGGAAGGAGGGCTTGGAGGAGATCCTGCTCCTAAGTCAAATATAAGCTTATTTGTACTTCTTTATGGATTTCCATTAATATAACATGGCATATTTCTCTCATAAATGTCTCTATATTCATGTATGCTTACTCTTGTTGCATTCAAAGTAAGTAGGCCTTTTATTGCTTAACTTGTAGAAGGAAGGAAGGTGTTTGCGTTGTCTTTGCATGACCTACTTGGATTTAGAGCTTTGGATGTCAAACTCAAAGGTTGGAGCAATGAGGACAACCACCCAAAAAAGAGGTGGGTCATCTATCCTTCCTTACTCTTTCTCCTTCTTATCTTGGCGTATGCATGAAAACTAGGTCTAGAAGGATGTTGGTGTCCATTTATTAGCCTTTGTATTGGAATAGGGAACTGTCATTTGTCCAAGAGAAGTTCTACCTGTCTGTAGGGAAAATTTTCTACCACAGTAGGTATAAGATTTAGTAGATATACCCCTCTTAAGTTTGGTGAGATGGGAATTGGTATAAATCTCAATGAGGAGGAGCTTTGTGCAGGGAATGTAAATACAACAAATGAATAAGTGATAGCAGAAGCAACAACCGAAAGAGAGGATTAATGGTTTCTTAGTGGGTGATCTCACCTTCAATGCTTAAGAATCCCCTTTATAGTTCGGACTTGAGTGAGGCCATGGTCAAGGTTTTCCATGCAGTGCACACTCAAGGCCTTTCATAGGAAAAGAGATGAATGGCATGGCCTGAATTGGCAAAAGTAACAAGAAATTGCTAGATAGAAGCAATACTACTTTAAGCAGTTGTCTAGTAAATGTAAGGGGGTCCCAAACAAAGCATCATTGGGTGACTTCAATAAAGAGGAGAATAGGGATCACATAACCTACAGTGACAAATGCATCGAAGATGTTACACATAACCTACAACAAAGAAGTTGGCAACAAATTTATCAGAATGGAACTTATTTGTCATGTAGATTGTTATTTTCTTGAACTATCATATACATGGCACATTTTTCATTTTCAAATATGTTACAAGTAGAAACTCTCTCTCTCTCTCTCTCTCTCACACACACACACACACACACACACACACACACACACACACACACATTTGGGAATGAACTAAAAAGTTAGCTGCCTTGTAAAGTGTATCAATAGTGACTTCGTACCTGTAGTGTACTCGACTCCGAAACCAAGGTCATGGGCACATACAAAACCAAAATAGGTTGAATAAAGGTATAGCATAGTGGATTAAGGTTAACCAAATGCTAGGCCATCATGCCATCAAGCCAACTAAATAAAAAAATCATCCCTTTGAAAACGAAATGCAAGAATACAATGCATATATTTCCCCAATACACTTACTATGCAAGGCAAATGCATGCGTTAGATGCGACCAGATCTGAGCAAGCTATTAAAATGACTTCAAACATGATATATAAAATCTATTTCAGCCATATAATCACTAATAAAATAATATCTACAAGCTACCATAAACAAGGTAAATAATTAGATCTACAGGCTGTCACAATCAACCATATTAACAATGTTAAAGACCAAATCTACTGACTACCACCTACAACCATATTAAAATAAGCAAAAGTATATACAATGGCTTATATATACATCCATATAAATGATAAATAGGTCAAATCCCATGGCCGCCACCTGCAGCCATGCAAACCATAAGCAAAACTGGATCTAAGGGCACATATACATCAAAGTACTGCAAATAAGCACATAATGAAATAATCATCACAGACTACCAACCATAGCCATATCAACATGAACAATGTCAAGTATGGAAAATATCATCTACAACCATATAAAATCATATCTCAAGGTTGTCACTTGCATCCATATAGATCATAAGCAAATTAGATCCAGAAGCACATTTAACGCCAAAGATGCAGTAAATACACATATAATAAAATACTTATTTGATTAAGGGAAACTAGTTTCAACAGAAATTTCCACCCAACCATAGACACAGTCAATTCAATCCATACTTGAACAGGTCACCTCCGAGTTGATTCTATAGATCCACAGGAGAGAGGTACTCCCAAACGAACAGTTATGGTGGGCTCATCTCAATACTAGAAACACTGCCACACAAACATAATCGTACCGCAGCCATACAAAAAGATTTTTCAATGAAACGTACAAAAGGTATTACCTACAGGAAACGTCTCTCCAGACGCAATGGAATAGGTCTCACAACCCATAAATGCTCATAAACGTATAAACCAAAAGATGTGGCCGCGCCCTTCTAAAAAAACCTGCCACACAAAAATGACCAGATCTTAGTTATACTGAAACCATTTTCAGTGAAATAAAAGGTGTTCCTTATTGGAAACGTTGCTACGGATGCAATGGAATAGGTCTCACAACCCAAAAATGATCATAAATGGTCGAACCAGACCATATGGTTGCGCCATTTCCACACTGTCAGAAACCACAACTACATCTTTCTTCATCTAAAATTTCCCTTCCATCTACACTACTTGGTGCAATGGGATTCCCTTCACCACAAAATTCCCTTAGGAAATCACCATCCACCGTCGTTCTTCATGTTTAGATATTCATACAGGGACAGGGATTCATGTTGTGTTCTGCATAGTCAATCTTCAATCCCCATTATAGGGTCTTCAAACCTCATTAAAAGGCCTTCAATATTCATTGCCTGGTGATTTGTGACTATCCGCGCTCACCACGACCCTTCGGATATTACCACCCTCACCTAGGAATTCAATATTTAGTCATACAATGCTTCTCGTCCATGGTAGCATACACCTTCATCCTAGTAGCCAAGAGAGAGCCCACGAGAGAGCCCATTCGAATTCATATATAGCAATTCGAATCCACTCCAAGATTCTAACTCCAACCCAAAGAGGCCAACTAGAATTAGCGAGAGGAGGTTATAAAACATGAGGGAAGTTACACAACTTTTGAGGTGTCAACTGTCAAGGCTAAAAATAGCCAGTGAAGGTGCACTTGTACAAGTGGCAGTTACAAAACCAAGTGTAACCTCCAAAGAGAAGTTACAAAACCACCAAAGGGCACATTTAACAAGTGGAATCCATTAAATCACTAAGGAAGGCCCACTTAATCATGAATTAGGCTCAATAACACCAACATAGGAGACAATAACAAAAAATAGGAAACAAAGAGTGTTGTTAGGGAGAGCCACAACTCATAGTCCCCAACCCCTTCGCATGTGGAATCCATGGCCCCCCAGACACATTAGTTGTCCAGGTTGAGCTATTTATTTAATTAAAAATAATAATAATAATGTCCATAGTCCATAGTCCAAGCACCTAGTGCCACATCACAACACACATAATAACCACAACATATGTCTAGGGGCTTAAAACATGGGGTATTACATCTCCCCTCCCCTTAAACAATGCATTGTCCTCGATGCATATTACATACATGCATTTACAAAAGGATAACATACATGCCCATACATGACTAAGAAAGATAACATCTTTCTAGCCACAATACTTCCCACTGCCACCTACTTTCCTATCTGTCTCCACTGTCCATGGGAGAACCGGGACTAGTAGAGTGGACTCAAGGAAGCAAAGGTATATCTTCAATCCCCATCACAGGGTTTTCAATCATCTTTACCAGGCATTCAAACCTCATTAAAAGGCCTTCAATCTTCAACAAAGATACATCCACCTGAAAATCATATTTCATTCACTCATGCGATTAACATCATGTTTAAAAATATGTGATACATGATATAAAGATATTCTTCTACAAAGATACTTTTACAATCCAACAAACACACGGCTAGCAACAAACATGTATATATATTGTTCAACACAAAATTCATCTTTCAAGACATAAAATTCGAATTAATCGCATGAAATATTTCAAAATATATATGAAATAAATTCCATGAAATCACAGCATGAAATAAATTCCTTTTTATTCCATTTCATTCTACTTCACCTATGGTACATGAAGTACATCAAAGGACGTACATGAAAACAAACACTTGAAATGCATCTACCCGAAATACATTCTAACCAATTTCAAATTCAGTTACAACCATGCATTAGGTACATATTCTAGGTTACTTGAAATTGATGAAAGATTTATGAGTTGCATTATGTACACACTCTATCAAGATACATGAGATGCATTACATACATTTTATAGTAAGTCCACCACATGCAATGCATCAAGTGTATACCATATGAAATGCATTAAACATGCCTTCCAATCAACCATGCACCAAGTATATTAACCAATGCATCAAGTACATCAACAAATGTCATGAAGAGCATCAAGTATACCAACCAATCTCATGAAGTGCATCAAGTACACCAACCAAGGTCATGAAGTGCATCAAGTATACCACCAATGTCATGAAGTGCATCAAGTATCTCAACCAATCTCATGCAATGCATCAAGTATCTCAACCAATCTCATGCAGTGCATCAAGTATATTTTCTTCATGAAATGTGTTCTAGTCAATCAATCTCATTTCTATACTTTACTAGTAAATACATGAAATACTATCGAGATACTTTTCTAACAAGGATCACAAAGTTACCTTACTAACAATGGTAACAAAGATAATAAAGAAGTTTTTTCTAACAAAGATCATAAAGAAGCTTTTCCAACAGAGAGCATAAAGATAACAATAAAAACTTCATGCACTTAAAAGCAACAAGCAATCAAGCGTATATGCAACAATCCAAAATTAGAAAATGCAATATCAAATCAAATATGCAGTTACCAATCAATAATTATGCCATGCACAATACTTAAGCATCTACCAATTAATTCAATGAATAGTAAAAGAGGTAATGCACAACGAACAATCATCGACCAATCAAGTCACTGAACAGTAAAAGAGGCAATGCATAGTAACAAGCATCGACCAATCAAGTCAATGAACAATAAAGAAGGTAACGCACAGTAACAAGCATCGACCAATCAAATCACTGAACAGTAAAAAAGGCAATACACAAGAATCGACCAATCAAATCATTGAACAATAAAAGAAGCAATGCACATTAGACAGGCATCGACCAATCAGATCGTTGAATAGTAAAGAGGCAATGCAAGGTGAACATGCATCGACCAATCAATCTCCCGAATCATTAGATATGCAAGGGTCCTATCCTAACTAGGATCTAAAAAGAGCGATATCATCTAGCAGTTAAGCATGGTCTCCTAATAATGTGCACCTACTATCCAATTATCATGCATACAATGTGCAATTGCTCATGCAATCCCATCCCACTTCTAATACATACAATATGCAAACATTATGCAATCTCATTGCGTGTCTCACGCAGACCAATGCATATCTAGCGCATTCGCTTTAAGAAAAACAATTATTGTAGAGGAATTAGGGCTATGCCCTTCATTACCTAACTCATATCTAGTATACCTATATCAATTTATTACATATAATATATAAATATCTTTGTCTTATTATTACATCTCACATATATTCCCTTGTCATAGCATAATCATAATGATTATATTATCTCTACATTCATGACATATATACTCATATATATATAAATACTAACATCATACAACTACAATACTATATATTTATCTTTCATATTTACTATATATATAATATAATTATATTATCACTTATATGCACCATATCATATATACATTGTATCCATATTATCATATATATATTATTTATACACATACACACTCATTATATAAATTCATATATATTATGCATACATCATTAACATGTCTCATCATATATCACATATACAAACATAATCTATATTATACATCACATAAATACTATTATATATACAATCATACACTATTATTACATATAATTTATTATCATATATACCACACACCTAAAATAAAATAAATAAGAATAAAAGAGAATATGAACCATTAAAGACAAGTGGCTCATTTTCTCCAAAAATAGAGAAGGAATTACATCTCTATGTATCCTGTCACCCAAGTGGACGAATAAATAAATAGGGAGCACAAGTGGCATCTCCCTCCACTCAATAAATAAATTAGTAAGATAAGCTAGGATAATAATAATAATGCCACCAACACTATCTGTAAAATAAATGAATTAAATAATCAATAATAAAATACAAGAATAACACATAGCTATACTTACCTCCCAAGTGACAATTCCACTAACAATCAATTAGATAAGTTAGGATAATGGCAATGCCACTTGGATTCTCATGATGTCCAATAATGCAATAATAAACATACTTCATGCATAAAATAAAAAGAGAATGGAAAAAAAAACCATTTAGACAAGTGTCCCATTTCCTAAAATAGACAGGGAGTTACTTATTGAGGTAACCACTACCTTTCAAGTGGCAAGCATGCCCAAATATAAAAGCATTATCTCAAGAGAAGCAATAAAGACAATAGAGAGTATATTGCCCATTAATAACAGTCATATTAGTAATAGTAATACTACACCATCTTTACATATACATCATACTAATACATACATAATATACTTCACAATTATACTTGTAATTATTATATTATACTACACATATATATTTACCTAAATTATATCCGCATTACACACACGTAGAATAATATGTAGTAGTACTAGTTGTGATATATATATATATATATATTAATATATATCTCAACTAATACTACTACATATTATCCTATATATATGCATATATTATATATATACATCATATATATCATAATAATATCTATATAATTACACTAACCTTATATACCATATATATACAACTCACTACTATAATTGCATATACTTACATCATCAAATTTAAATACACTATAATACACATATACTACATATATACTAATATATACCTCATAATACTATACAACATATACGATATTATATCATATCAATATATATCATCGAATATGTCTATTATATACCTACTTATCACATACAAACACACTTATACATATAGTATACACATTCCATAAACAATAAAAGACAACTTTTCCTAGTTTCCAAATTGTAATTTCAAAAATGTTTCAATTTCAAAATGTCAGTTTCCAAGTAGGAGTGCAACTTTAAAGGATGCCTGCTCACAAAATTTATGAGACATTTCATAACTAAACTATGCACCCAAATCAGACAAAAGGTATGAAAGCATGAAAATCAAACCTTCCAAAAACCAATCCAATCATACAATAAATTGATCTTTAATCTCTTAACTTCTGAAATTTAAAAAGTAGGATACAACCAAACTGATCTATGAAGTGAGGCTTCTGATTTTTCCATTAACGTAAGGGAGGTTAAAATTCTTTCACAAAGCACATTTATAAATTCCAAATGCACATATACAAAATATTTATAACCCTGTAGAAGGCCCAACAGCCGCAATGTTGGAACCTATAATCTAATACCACTTGTAGTGTACTCGACCCCGAAACCAAGGTCACGGACACATGTAAACCCAAAATATGTTGAAAAAAGGTATAGCACATCGGATTAAGGTTAACCAAAGGCTAGGCCATCATGTCATCAACCCAAATATATAAAACATTCAACCCTTTGAAAACAAAATGCAAGAATACAATGCATATATTTCCCCAATACACATACTATGCAAGGTAAATGCATGCATTAGATGCGACCATATCTGAGCAATATATTAAAATGATTTCAAACATGATATATAAAATCTATTTTAGCCATATAATCACCAATAAAATCAGATCTATAAGCTACCATAAACAAGGTAAATAATTAGATCTACAGGCTGCCACAATCAACCATATTAACAATGTTAAAAACCAAATCTACTGTCTGCCACCTACAACCATATTAACATAAACAAAAGTAGAGATGATGGCTTCCATCTATAGCCATATAAATGATAAATAGGTCAGATCCCAAGGCTTCCACCTGCAACCATACAAACCATAAGCAAAACCAGATCCAAGAGCACATATACATCAAAGTACTGCAGATAATCACATAATGAAATAATCATCATAGACTACCAACCATAGCCATATCAACATGAACAAATTAAAGTATGAAAAATATCATCTACATCCATATAAAATCATATCTCAAGGTTGTCACCTACAACCATATAGATCATAAGCAAATCAGATCCATAAGCACATCTAATTCCAAAGATGCAGTAAATTCACATATAATAAAATACTTATATGATTAAGGGAAACTAGCTTCAATAAAAAAAATTTACACCCAGCCATAGACACAGTCAAGTCAATCCATACTTGAACAGGTCACCCCCAAGTTGAGGCCATAGATCCACGGGAGAGGTACTCTCAAACCAACAAGTATGGTGCGCTCATCTTAATACCAAAAACACTGCCACACAAAAATAACCGTATCTCAGCCATGCAAAAAGATTTTTCAGTGAAACAAAAGGTATTCTTTACTAGAAACGTCGCTCATGATGCAATGGAACATGTATCACAACCTATAAATTCTTAGAAACATCTGAACCTGAAGACGTGGCTGCACCCTTCTCAAGAACCCTGTCACACAAAAATGACCGATCTTAATCATACTAAAACTATTTTTCAATGAAATAAAAGGTGTTCACTACTGTAAACGTTGCTTCAGAAACATTGGAATAGGTCTCACAACCCATAAATGCTCATAAATGGTCGAACCAAACCATATGGTTGCGCCCTTTCCACACTGTCAAAAACTACAACTACACCTTTCTCCATCTAAACTTTTCCTTCCATCTACACTACCTGGTGCAATGGGATTCCCTTCACCACACAGGTCCCTCAAGACATCACCATCCACCATAGGGATTCACATGCAGATATTTGGATAGGTACAAGTAATGGTACATGGACTCATGTTGTGTTATGCACAATCAATATTCAATCCCCATTACAGGGTCTTCAAACCTCATTGCAAGGCCTTCAATATTCATTGCCTAGTGAGTTGTGACTATCCACGCTCACCACGACCCTTCAGATATCACCGCCCTCACCCATGACTTCAATCTTTAGCCATACAATGTTTCTTCTCCACGAGAGCATGCACCTTCAGTCCAGTAGCCAAGAGAGAGCCCATTCAAATTCATATATAGAAATTCGAATCCACTCCAAGAATCTAACTCCAACTCACTATGGAGGTTACCCAAACCACAAGAGGTTAAATCCAACCCAAAGAGGCCAACTATAATTAGTGAGAGGAGGTTACAAATCATGAGGGGATTTACACAACTTTTGAGGTGTCAAGGCTAAAAATAGCCAGTGAGGGTGCACTTGTGCAAGTGGGGGTTACAAAACCAAGTGTAACCTCCAAAAAGGAGTTACAAAACCACCAAAGGGCACATTTAACAAGTGGAATCCATCCAAGCACTAGGGAAGGCCCACTAAATTATGAATTAGGATTAATAATACCGACATAGACTAAAATAACAAAAATAAGAAACAAAGAGAGTTGTTAGGGAGAGCCACAACTCCTAGTGCCCAACCCCCTCACATGTGGAATCCATAGCCCCACAACCACATCCGTTGTCCAGGTTGAGCTATTTATTTAATAATAAAATGTCCATAGTCCATAGTCCAGGCACCTAGTGCCACATCACAACACAAATAATAATCACAACATATGTCTAGGGGCTTAACACACGTGGTATTATAGTACCGCATTTGCAATCCAAGAACCACGAGAATGTGTGTACTTGCATGAAATATGGAAATGTTGTCTACCTGCATACAATGGTCAAGAGTTAAAAGACCAGATTTCCTATAAGCAACTAGAAAAGGTCTAGGTTGTTTTCAGATTGAAGTATGTATGTAAGTTCCAACAATGCAAAAGAAAATAATCATAAGCAAGAAGGAGTTCAAAATACCTTGTCAACTTTATTTCCAACAAGCTTCTTTATGCAGTCTTGATTTGTTGAGTATAGATCCACCTCCTTTGACCATGTCTCCAACATATTTCCAAATGTCTCTCATCCCGTGACACCATCAACAACATTTGATTTATTTGTATTTAAAGATGTTCTACAAGCATAACTGTTAATAAATAAAGTGGCCTCCATATTATAATTTTGGTGCTTTTGAATAAAAGAACAAACAAAAAGTATGTGTTACTTACAACATGAGATAATATGTATGTGTTACTTACCAAAAATGATACCATGAGCTCCTTTGTAGTATGAACTGGTTAATGTTCTAAACCGCTCTGAAAGGAGGCCTTTGCATCTTCTGGCATCTCCCATGAAGGATTTTGAGAAGGGAAATCTCATTTCAGGAGCAAGGCACTTGGCTCAAATGGGAAACATATTAGAACTTGTGAGTGAGTCACTGAAGGGAATTTAAGACAAAGACCAGGCACATATATGCAACACACTAAGTCTTCTGTGTTTGCAAAGAATTCAAAAAATGAGACTTGATATCTCTGATATTGTCAAGATTATGACAGGTGAAGTGGATGTTAGTAGTTTCCCTGTAGAATTTTCTCCTATTACTAACAGGATTTATAACAAATCTAAGAAAAAAGTAATCTCAGATGCTGTAGGTATTGATGTTTCATAGCTTTTATCAGCTTTAAATCACTAGTACAAAATGAGAAATTTATGACTAAAAAACTACTAAATTCAGCATATAAACGACTAATTTTGGTCAGACGACTAATGGTGTTATATTTGCAGTCATATAACTCACCACTAAATTAATGACTAAAATATGTTAGTCATTTATTGCTTTCTCTAAATTCATCAATTGGTAGTATATTTGGTTGTTTAATTAGTCGTTTATTTAGTCATTGTAGTCATTGATTTTAGTCATTTTAACCATTAATTGCCGTCAAATAGTAGTATATTTTTCGTTACTTGGTAGTATATTTAGTCATTTTTATAGACAGGGCACAGAGGAATCGAACCATGAACCTTCTACCTATAAGGAAGTTGCTCTTCCATTGAGCTAGCACCCTTTCAAAATTAATTATTGAAATGCAATATGACAAAAGTTTCCCACCATAAGCATGTGTTTGTAAAAAGAAACAAAATGATAATTACAGGTGTTCAATCTTACACATATATGTAGCTTCTACCTAGAAGTTATTGTTCATACAAGACAATATGATATAGATGAAAAAATAACATATCCACCAAATTCTAGGAGTACAATAATCAATTTAACAATAGTTAATTTGCATATGCAACTTAATTGGGAAGAACACAAACTATGGATTTAAGAAGAAACAATCTACTAACTTGGAATCCTTCTTTGACTATGTCTCTTTCCCTTATAGGTTCTAATGTAAGATGATGCCATATCCGGGGATCACAAAGAATAGTGCTATTGAATGCAAATCCTGACATATCGATATGGAATATGCAAAGAAGTTTGTTTTTTTCATCTGTATGCTAACCAATCATCTGGCTCTCATGAAAAACTAGACCTTTGAGGATTGCCTTACTTTTGATGTGTTGAAGCATGCCAACTTGACAAGTACCAAAGCACTTGCATATTAGACATGTATCTTCATGGTAACAAAGATGGATAGTAAACCAAAAGCATTAGTCTAATATACATATTCATTAATATGAGAAGCATAACCCACATGCATTGTTTAAATTTTAAAGTTGGATCCAGAGCCAGACAATGAATATTTTGCAAATTTGCTTACAAAAGAACTAAAAGCCAAAAATATTGGTTACCCTCTTAAATTGTCCCCAAGGATGATCAAGGTAGAAAACCCCATCACATGGTAATCCAATGCAAGTGTAGGGACCTGTAGAATGGCAGTAGTGCCAATATAAGTGCACAATAGGAAAACCTTTCCTTAGGATAATATGGTGCATATACATTATGAAATGCATGGATTCACACTTAAAAGAAGTGCAATTACCTATTGTATAATCATTTCATGGAATTAAAGAGCTTGTTGAAGCATGCCATGAGATTGACAAATCATAGGGAGAGTCAATTGGTAAGCAATTGAATTTAATTGAGCATCATTGTATTTGTGGATTAGCATATTGTAGATCTTATAATGTTGCAAAGAAGCTTGCCCTGGAAAAAAAATCCTTGCTTCCCGTCTTAAGAATATAGATATATGTATGATATTATAATATAATACGTTGGTGAAGTGAGTCCACTATAAAATTCGTCTTTTACATATCACCCACAACTCATAAACATAACTATTTCACATCATATCCGATTAGAATGAGAAAATATCACCTTTCATGGAACGAATTCGCAATATCTAGATGAAGATGCTAGGAATACTTAAACTAACTAAACATGCACTTAAAAATATATAAGCAGTATTAATGGGAAACCAAAAAGATAAGACCAAGCTCACAAGCTAAAGAAAAACTATGTATCTAAAACTCCAGTCAATTATAAACAATAAGCACTCAATTGTATATGTATCAACCAAATTTAATGTATCTTAATTGTATCTGAATCTTATAAATATTGATAGTATCCATTAAGCATCGAGGTGTAGCATATTAATAGTGTATATGTGTGGATATATACATAGTTATCACCCAACTGTATATGCATCCTTAATATATTTGTATGAACAGACTGTAATGTATCTTAACCGTGTCTGAATCTTATTAATACTGTCCATTAAGCACCAAGTCGTCACATATTAATAGGTGTATATGCATGGATATATACATAGTTGAATGTTTACGTTCACACATCAAACAATGTATATGCATACACTGCCTTTGATGTGTTGCAATGAGGATGTATATTTGTTGGAGTCAACAACCTCTTAAAGACCACAATTGTAAAAAATTGTGACAAAATCCAGCTTGCAGGAGGTAGACAAACGGTTTGGCTAGCCATTGAAGAAGATACCACTATAGGGAAGGGTCGCAAAACTGTTATCTGTAATGTAGATATTGATCATTGGTCTAAGGATAACAGTGTCAAAAAAATTAAGATTGCAGATAGGATTACAACAGATCTTTGTTTAATTCTTCGCACCATTTACATATCTTCAAAATTATACCACTTTTACAACAATGTTTGAAACTGTATAATTTCTCTTCAGAAATGCTAATAAAAAAGCTAAAGTGTCATTTTCTTATAATGAACGGAATGGACATAAATAGCCAATTATGACGTTTTTCAACAAACTATATCACTATTCAAGTATTCACCAATCAAGCATAAGCCACGCCTTGACATTCACATAAGTGTACAACTGTGTGGATTTACAATCCACACTCTCCTTGTCACCATTTCACAAATATAATACTATGTCAATTGAACGACCGTAATACAGGGTCCAATACAGAGCTACAAATGGAATGAAATTACAAATATATGAATTTAAGATTTATTGACATATACAACTCAAATTGAAACAACTGAATTAGCTAAAACCACATGATTCAAGAGAGAGTGTGGGTGAGTCCATGATATTTCAAGAAAAATAAACATTCAGAGAGGACATACCGCATTACATTTGGACAATATTTCAACAAAGAGAAAGGAATAACAAGGACAAAGTGCACTAAATTTGGTCAAGAATGCAATAATGCACAATTTGATGCAGGACAAAGCACATCAAAGTCCATTTCCACATTTTGAATTAGTTGGACCAAGAAGAAAAACAATTTACAAATGTACAAGACAATTGCTTAAAGTTAGCACTAAAGTGAGGGAGGATGCTATCACATCAACTCAAATGCATGTATTTCAAAACTAGCATTTAAATTGACTAAAGACTTGCATTTTAAAACTAGCATGCAAATATCTTATCAATAATTCATATATTTATGAAAAGGAGGAACTCTTGGCTGCTTGATCGATTCTTGGAGCACTAAGGTTTTCATCCCCGACTATTTTCTCCCTAATTCGTCGTTGAAGGTTCCTCCATTTTTGGAGGATACCTGGCCATCCCAATGGCTACCCATCTGGGGGGTGCACACCCCACTCATTCCATGACGTAATCCATGAAGCCACGGGAGGTGGAAAAAACTATTCCAGACCCTCATTTGCAACCCCTGCAGAAATACTCTCAACAGCACGAGACCAGCAAAAATTTCAAGAAGCCTTTCAATCGGAGGATGCCACCCCAAGTACCTCCCATCCAAAGGCGGCTCCGGCCTGTATACCCAGGAAATGCATAACTCAAACAACGAATAAACCCAGGCATGTCATTCAATCAACCAGGGTTGGGCCTAATACACAGTTTTTAAAAAGATCACGCCCTGATTGGCAAATTCTTAGGACTAAGTTTAACTAAAAAATATCTGGTCAAATGGATCCATCGCTGGTGGAAACCAAAAGGTCACTTTGAGTTATAGATGGGCTCGAAGGGATTTTTCACTGCGATCTTTCATAATCTTGAGAACAGAAACAAGGCTTTTGAGAATGGACCTTATTTTTTCAATTCGGCTTGATTATTCTTGAAGGAATGGGTTGAAAAATTTAATCTAGAAAAATAATATTTCTCCCATGCCCTGATTTGGATCATATTATACTCACTCCCACAGGAATTCTAATTAGAGGAAATCCTAGAAGGCATTGGCAGCACTCTAGTGTGCTTTGTCAAAATTGCAAAATCCACCAGAGAAGGCGTTACACCTCCTATGCCCATATATGTGTCAACATGAATATAGCTATACCCCTCCCTGGATCCATTAATCTATACTATCATGATGAAGAATGGGAGCAAACCTTGGACTATGAACACATCCCCTTCCGATGCAGAAAATGCCATGTTCATGGTCATCTTTTTCGTGACTGTCCGCTGAATGCCGAACCCATACCATCTCCCCCTAACCTTCAGGCTAACCATGCTGAAGGTTTCACCCATATCCATAACCAAAAAGGAAAAAACACCCAAAAACAGTCTATCCCCGAGCATATTCCACCTTCTACCAGCAATGCCTTTGCAACTCTTTCACATCAGGATAACCAGGGAGATCAAACCATGGAGACTCAGGAAGATCCCAAAAACCTCAACCCTCCACCTGAAATTCCTAGAAAGGACAAAGGTAAAACAATGGAGACATGTCCTCCTAGCCCTCCTAATTCTATGAATGGTCTCCAAACAATGCAAGAAGATTATATCATGGAAATCAATGATACTGATATGGAGGGATTTGATTTGGACAATCTTGAGCAAGGCTTTAGGAAAAAGGATATGTATTTCATACCTATTGATCGACTCCGAGAGGTAAATAAAGTTTTCATGAACTCATCTGTGGGAGAAGCAGTTGGATCGACAAAACCCCTAGGGATATCTAGAGATCCAGCCAAAGACAACATAAAAGTCACGAAGGAAAAAAAGAAACCAAGCAGAAAGCCGACACAACAACTAATTCAAGACGTTGGTAGCTATATGGTAAACTTCGGACAAACCAATTTGATAACAGACAATTATCAACCCCTCCCCAATCGTTCCTAATGGTGAAGATCATCTCCTGGAACATTAGAGGACTGAATGGTAGGAGCAAACAAAGGCTCCTACAGAAACGGATTAAAGCATATAAGTGTCGGTAAAAATATATGCACTAATAATTCAACATTTAATTATCGACCGGGGAGTCGTAGACTTAGAGGTGTCGACACTGCATATGCAGAATTGGAGCCTAATCTAAAGCCGGTAAACAATACAAGCAACTTGAAAATGAATTCAATTGGTAGAAAACAAACTACCACCTTAGGATGAAGCCAATTCCGGGAAAACCATATCTCATGAGTTAGGTTTTTAATCTTCCTTTGGTGGTTATCTTACGAAAATTGAGATGCAAGAAATCAAAACAAAATAAAAGAAAGAACTAAGTGCGGAAATTGAAATTGAAATGTGATAAATTAAAGTATTGAAATATAAAGTGCGGAAATTGAAATTGAAATGTGAGAAATTAAAGTATTGAAATATAAAGTGCGGAAATCAATTTAAGAGATAAAACAAAAATATAATAAAAGCGAGAAATAAACTAATCTAATTGAACAGTGTAAATAACTTATACTTAGAGTCCATTCTTCACATATGACGCAATATCGTGAAAAGACGGAATATAAAATTCAAAATATAATTATTTTTCCATATATATATATATATATTACAAAATTTATTGCATATATACAAATTTCAAAATAAAATTTAAAATTTAACATATCTCTTCAAATTACAAATTTATCAAATATTTACAAATTTTAAAATACCAAAAAGTTATTTACAAAATATAACATTTAAAATAAATTTATATTACAAAATGACAAAACTTATTTAATATATATATGAATTCCTACCATGTACACATTATGAAACAATTTCCAAAGTATTTTATTAATACAAGAATGGCATTAAAGATATAAAGCGATTATTATGATAACCCTTATAAACATAATGCATTTTTATGAGATATTGGCTTATTGCACCGAGAGTAGCAAGCTGCTTACAATCTAGTATGGGGGAGATTTTTTAATGTGTAATGTTGTGTAATGTTATGTAACATGACATTCTCATAAAAAAGAAATAAAAATGTCAATGATGTTGGCTTAAACAAAAATAAATAATTATATTGATTTGATCTTAAACCTAGATATATCAAGATTCAAGAGGGATCAAATATTTTGAGGTGTAAATTTTTTCTTAATATGTAAAAAATAAAAAATAAAAAATTACACCTCAAGAAAAATTGGATCCCTCTCGATGCTTGATGGATCTATGCTGGTAAAGTCACAATGAAAATTAAAGGATTATCAATGAAGGTTAGAGGATTATCACCAGTTTAATAGAATACCATTCCAGAGACAATAGAGTAACACGGCTTGGAGTAATAATTCGAGACAAGATTTTATAATGGTAGGTTTAAAATTTAAAGAAGTTATGTGAATGCACTGTACAAATTAGAAAGGGGCGATCTGTCTCATATGAAGAATACATTGACAGTCATTTAGACAAAATCAGATTTACGTATAAGCGAGGAAAATGTTCTGGGTATTTAAGCATTTTTCCTCTGGGTTGTAAACGGTTTTTTTAAAATCCATGCAAACAAAAACATAAAGAATTTATCATAAAAATAATTTGTTAAATTCAATCAATTGTAATGGTTACACTCCTTGTTGGGTGACGTTGGCTTAAAGAAACTCTAAACAGTCAATTTCATTCCATAATCTTTTTAAAGGAATATTTTAAGATTATCAATATTATATTAGTGTAGACTAATGGCCAGCTTTATGCCATTTCAAAAGTTTAAAATCAATTAAAGTGTAATATTTTATATTTAATTTTGTTTAGTTTTAAAAATGACATAATAGCCTTTATTCTTATATTATTGTAGACTAATGGCCAGCTTTATGCCATTTCGAAAGTTTAAAATCAATTAAAGTGTAATATTTTATATTTAATTTTGTTTAGTTTTAAAAATGACACGATAGCCTTTATTCTTATATTATTGTAGACTAATGCCCAGCTTTATGCCATTTCAAAAGTTTAAAATAAATTAAAGTGTAATATTTTATATTTAATTTTGTTTAGTTTTAAAAATGACATGATATCCTTTATTCTTACTTTGTGAGATACGTCCCATGAAAACATAGTTAGAAACCAATATATACATCATCATTCAATATAAAAGTTTTAAGGTTTCAAATGAAGGAATGATGCTTGTGTTGGGTTCATTTCCTGACCAATCACCGGGTGAGGTAGTGAACTTGACCCATTTCCCCGGGATAAACCAGCATTGAGAGCACGTGCCTTCCAAATATCATGGTATTCTTCATCAGGTCGAAGAAGACCGGCTTCTGCCCACCACTCATTAGATTTTTGTCCACTTCCCCTCGAGGTCTCTGCCCCCACATGGTCAGTGCGCGGTTCCATACTCAAATATATACACTATGTATTCGGTATATATAGTAGGACAGTAGACAATCATTTCTATTAAGTTACATTAGCTCCTCGTGTAGATAGATACTTTAGGGTGAAAGCTCTGCAACCTCTCTCCCATGGCAGTTAACTGATACACAGGTGGGGGTATAGATTAGGGGGCTCTCGCTTCGGCGTTATGGATGGGTTCATTAAAATATTGGGTGGTGGAGCATTATTGGGTGATGGTTCAAATTCAACATGGACGAGTCGGTTGTTTGGACACAGGTCCCACATAACTGTGATGGTTATGCTATGGTTCTTGGCGGTTCTGGGGTGTTTATCTGAGCTGTAGTTTTTTTGTGGTGATAGGATATCTCCCGAGTCGGTGTTGGGGTTTTTCTTTTACCTTTGTTGTTTAGTTAGTTTGTCCAGGCTTTGGGGATTAACAGGTTACACTGGAGTGGTTAGGGCAGATATCACTGTCAGGTTGGGGCTCTCCAATACATCTGTGTACTGTCCTACTATATATACCGGATACATAGTGTGTATACTTGAGTATGGAACCGCACACTGACCATGTGGGGGCGGAGACCTCGAGGGGAAGTGGACAAATATCTGATGAGTGGTGGGCAGAAGCCGGTCTTCTTCGACTTGATGAAGAATACCGCGATATTTGGAAGGCACGTGCTCTCAATGCTGGTCTATCCCGGGGGAATGGGTCAGGCTCACTGCCTCACCCGGTGGTTGGTTAGGAAATGAACCCAACACCCAATCCAGTTACTGATGGTCAACGTTCTTCTGAGGAAGGATCGACTATTCCGGTCATTACACCTCCGGTGGCTCAACTTAACAAACTCGGCTCTCAGTCCCTTCAGGGGCCTCGTGGCTCTATATCTAATCGGAAAAACAGGAAGCTCCACATTCGGGGCTAGGGGACCGACTTGTTAATGGACCGTTTAACGGGTTTGGAGGGTATAGCGGCTCTATCCATTAAAGCTCTGGTGGGGAAATTTTCTTATGGTGCTATGAATATGAAGGATATTGGGCAGTGGGTATCTACTCATTGGGAAAAGATCATTGGATATGTTCCAGATATCTACATACTGAGCAAAGGATGGTACATGTTTTACTTTAGATTGGAGTGTCATGTGCCGATGATTCTGGATAAAACATGGATTCAGGAGAATGGCAGTCTTATGCTTAATCATTGGCACATGGGATTTGATTTGGGTACTGAAAAATCCGATTTAGACACCTCTGGGTTCTTCTTCCAGGCTTTCCGATGGAGATGTGGAACAAATAAGCCTTCGTGGTTGTGGCAAATCATATCGGTCGCTTTCTTCATATTTCTGATGAAACCCTTAACGGTCGGGACCGTTGGGTTGGGTGGGTTCTGGTGCAAGTTTACATGTCATTGGGTTTATATGAGTCAATGACGATTATGTGGTGCGGAAGACGCTATACTCAGACTCTTGACTACTGGGGGCTTCCATTTCACTGCTCAAAATGCAAGGTGGTTGGTCACCTGTGGCGTGAATGCTCAGATTTCAGTTCCGACTTAGAGGGGGACACGTTTGACGATATTAAGGCTTGGTCTTCTGATAGTAATACAACCTATGATGGTGACATTGAGGGGCCTACTACAACTCCGTGTTCATCCTCTGCCTTGGCTTTGGAGGGTTTGGATCCTTCCACTCTCATCGATAAGTTAAATTGATTGGACCCAAATTTTACCTCTTCTTTGTCTAATGTGGATTTGGACTTCCTAGCTGGGTTGGAAGGGAAGGGTGAGCGGATTGGCGAGGGCATAATCGGTGGTCCCCGAGTGTTCTATCTGGGGGTTTAGTCTAATGAGGATCTGGGCCATTCTGAGCATTTACAGGGTGCCTTGACCAATATTGCTCCTGCACTCGTTAATTCGGTGCCCCCTATCACTGATCACTTCATGGCTGATGATTCTTCTCCTTCCGAGGTTCCTTTGGATATGGGTATACCTTCCAGTCCATTGGGTCCAACCACACACCCTTCCTCTTCTTCGGATCCGGTTCGAGCAGCTCCTGTCAATGTGGTGGAGGATTCATTGCTGGGGTCTGCACCTGCGATTGATCATGTGGAGTTGGATTCCCACTTGGGGGGTGTGAGCCCCTCTTACACTGAGATGGTCAAAATACAAGTTCCTCTTATCACATATTGTGCCAACATTCCACTTTCGGGCGATACTCTGGACAGTTCAAAGATTTCTTCTCAGGTGGATTCTGTCGAAGATTTTCAGTTGAAAGGTGCAAGAAAGGGTGGTATTGTGCAATTTTCTCCCCTCAAAACACGAAGTGCTCAGAAAGGCAACCCACTAAACATTGGTTCTTCTCCTTCCATTATCTCTCAGTCTTCATCTTATGCTGCAGGTTCTATGGATTCAAATCGGGCGCTTAGAGGCATGAAAGCCCAGGCCAGGGTTAAAAGATGATTTTTTTCTCTCATAATATCAGAGGGATTGGGGGCCCTCAGAAAAAATTGGCCCTCAAAGGTTTATTAGATTCCTTACTTCTTGATATGATTTTCTACAAGAGACTATGGTATCGGCCACTCGGGCACGGGTTTATTTCCAAAGCATCCTACTTGATTGGGTGATTTGTTCAACGGATGCTGTGGGGCATTCGGGTGGGTTACTGTTTGCATCGGACCCAAAACTATTCTGTCTTGAGGCATTTAGCACTAAACTGGGGATTCATTTGCGAGGTCAAATTATTGGTATTACTAGACATATAAATTTTATGAATATTTATGGGCCATATACTGATAGATGTCAATTTTGGGATTCTATCAAATCTATCGGTCTCTTGGATCTCGAAAATCTCCTTTTAGCGGGAGATTTTAATATTACACTTTCATCCACTGAGTCCTGTGGTTCATTTGCTCGCAAGGATCCTTTATGCCAGCATTTCTTTGACTTCTTTACAGATTTGGACTTGATAGATATTGTGCCGATTCAGCTCGGTCCTACATGGTGCAATGGACGAAAGGCTACTGAAAAAATCTCTAAAAGACTGGATCGTTTTATATTGGTTGACCATTTGGTTCAGTGTGTGCATAGTTACAGATCTTGGACGAGTCTATCTTCTCTATTGGACCACCTTCTGATACTCTTGGAGCCGGATTTTGGGGTGGTTAAGATACCTTATCCATTCAAGTTTGAGCATACTCTTCTGCAATATGTCGAATTCAAGGATCTTGTTTGTGCTGTTTGGTCAAGGTTTCGGGGGGATGGTATATCCTCTCCATCTCTGTGACTTATTCAGAAATTGGGGTTTCTTAAAAGGTCTGTTAAAAAGTGGGTGAAAGAGCTTCAAAAGGCTGGAAAAATTGAATTATCAGATATTGATTCCCAAATTTCGGCTCTGAATGTCTCTACCTTGGGAGGCCCACTCCTGGATGGCGATCGCACTAAACTGATTGCATTGGAAGGTAGGAAGCTACACATTCTCCAACGTGATGAAGCTTCTTGGCGTTTAAAGAGCAGGGCATTATGGGTCACATTGGGTGATAAAAATACAATTTTTTTTCACCGATTTGCTAACAGTAGACGTATTGGTAACACTATATGGAACTTGGTTAGTAGTTTTGGGGAAAATATATCGACCCTTTCTGATCTACATAGTGAGATCTTAGTCCATTTCTCTAACTATTACAGAGATCCGGTGGGACTTCTATTGGGGAGCAAATCAAAGTTGTGAGCAATTATCCACGTTTATTTTCGAAGCAGGACGGCAATGATATTTTTATTCCGGTCACCTTGAAGGAGATTCAATCTGTTTTGGATGGGTCTGCAAAAGACAAAAGTTCGGGTCCAGATGGCTGGACCACGGAGCCTTTTGTGGCTTTCTTTGATATAATGGGGCAGGATATCTTGGATATGGTGGAAGAAACTTGTATCAGCGGCAAGGTAGCTGGTGCACTCAATCCTACCTTTATTACACTCATCCCCAAGATCTCCAAGCCTACCTCTTTCATGGACTTCTGGCCGATATCACTATGCAACCTGGTGTACAAAATCATTGCTAAGATTATAGCTGTTAGGATCAAACCTGTACTCTCCCGTGGGCTGTCACTGGAGCAATATGGGTTTTTGGACGACTGACAGATACTGGACGTTGTGGGTGTGGCTCAGGAGGCTATGCATATTATAAAATCTAAAGGTATCCAAGCACTCATTCTTCAACTGGACCTCTCACGGGCTTATGACAATGTGAACTGGTCTTTCCTTAGGTTGGCTCTCGTTTAGATTGGCATTCCATGGACTGCTATCAAGTGGATCATGGCATGCACTACTTTGGTCAATTACTCCATATTAATTAATGGATGCCGTTCTGATTTTATTTACTGTTCTAGGGGATTGCGCCAAGGGTGTCCCTTCTCACCATTATTATTTCTGATAGTAATTGAGGGGTTTAGCAAATTACTTCACAGAGCCAAGGATGATTTACTTATTACTGGGCTACAGGTATCGCCTCACATTTCAATCTCCCACTAATTCATTGTAGACGATGTTAGGTTATGTAGGGGCGCTGAGGCCCGAGAGTGGCATCACATGTGGCTTATCATCCAACTATTTTGTCGTGCTTCGGGTATGCTTATCAACGATGGTAAATCAAAAATTTTACAGCACAAGATGGAGATGATACAGATCTCGGCCATAACATCCTTTCTTCCATATATGGTAGAAGAGCTTACTGCTGGTACGAGATACCTGGGTTTTTTCTTAAAACCTAATGGTTATCATATAACTGATTGGCAATGGCTCCTTAATAAATTTGATAAGATGATCTTTCATTGGCAATGGCGTTGGTTATCCCATGGGGGTCGCCTCATTCTTGTTAAGTCGATTTTACAAAACATGGGAGTGTACTAGTTTTCTCTATGCAAGATCCCCCGATCCATATTGACTAGTATTCGACAGAGGATTCATCAGTTCATATGGTCTGGTACAGGTAATCAAAAGTTCCATTTAGTGGAATGGAGCATACTTGCTCGCCCTTTTGCTCATGGTGGCTGGGCCATTAAAAATATCTTCAATTTTTCTACGGCATTACTTCCTAAAAGTTTGTGGAGGGCATTGTCTGTCGACTGTCTTTGGGGCAGGGTTTTAAAAGATAAGTATTTTGGCAATTTATCCACCATTCAATGGATATGCTCCTGTCATAAACCTATTAAAGGTATATCTAATATCTGGGATGGATTATTGCTCGTCTTCCCGATGGTGGTGGAGTGGCTGGCTTGGGCTCCTGGTACCGGCCGACATATCATTATCGGTGAAGATCCGATTGTTGGGGGTCCATCCCCTTACAAACTGTCCCTGGATCTACTCCATCATCTCAGATCCCAGGGTTATTATACCCTCAATTAGATTCTGGTCAAGAATGGCAAATCCAACATTTTTCATGTTTGGCTTAACGCTTCACAGTTGGGGTTGGTTGGAACGATGGCGACTGATTGGGATACTTATACTTTGGGTCTATATCGTGCACACATTCAATTCTCTGCTGAGGATGACAGGCTATTATGGTCTTGGAATTCGATCGATGGCTCGGTCACTGCTTAATCTGCTTATGTGGCGATCTGCTGTTCCAAAAAGGTGGATTGGAAGTGGTGGTATAATGTGCTTTGGCAGTGGCGTCTTCCTTTAAAAGTGAAGATTTTTATATGGTTGGTGTTCGAAGGGAAAATCCTCATTTGGGATAACTTAATGAGACGTGGTTTCCAGGGGTCCAATATTTGCATTCTCTGCCATGGGGATTCTGAATCATTTCAACATCTTTTTGCTAGCTACCCTTATACTGTTAAGATATGGTCCTATTTAGATAACCCTTACTGCCACTTACAAAATGCCTCGACGTTCTCGATATAAGGCTGGTATAGAACTATTTTTTCCTTTAGTAATGATCTGGGATGTTTGGCCTGCTTTGTGGCGTGGCAGATATGGAACGCTCACAATCGTCTTCTTTTTGACAATATTTACACTGAGCCAAGCAGGGTGGCTTTCTTGATACGGGCTCTCTCTGCTGAATACATTATCCCTTCTTTGGTGAGGCCTATTGATGGTTTTAGTGATCGTAATACTTGGCCCTCTTACCTCCTCAGAATTGGTAACCGTGCTCGGTTCGACGGTGCGTCTCAGCCTTCCTTTGGTCTATGTGGGGCGGGAGCTTTTATCGAATTGTATAATTGTTAACACCCAAAAAGTGCTCATTACCTCATCTACCCCATTACATGACTCATTTGTCCATATTTCCTACCATATTTACCTTTAGAACCCTAAAATCCCATTAAAAAGCCTCCAAAAGGCCACAAAATCATCAAAAAAGCCTCCAAAAGGCTAGAAAACCCCCTTTTCCCCCAAAATTATCCAAAATTATCCAAAATTCCTCCAAAATAGCAAAAACCCTCTAAAAAGGGAATAAAAAATATAAAATAACGAGGAAAAAGAGGAAAAAGGAGGAAAAAACCCTATACAGCTGACCTAAACCATATGGTTCCCAAAGCCATGGGCCAGCACTCCACCACTAAAAACCTATAAATAGGTGATGGAGACCCCTCATTTCATATCCACAATCAAGTATACCCTTACTCTGCCAAAATCACTCTTGAAACCCTAGCTCACCCTTGAGCTACTTTCACCATTGAGTTCCCCTTTTGGCCCATTTCCACCATTGGAGAAAGAGAAGGAGCAAAGTTGGAGTTTGGAGCAACCCTCTTGGATCATTGCAAGAACTTCACCAACCTCTACACTTGAGGTAAAAAATTTAATACAAAAAAAAACCATTTATTATTTCTTGTCTCTTATGTTTCATGCACATGTTTAGAATAATTTCCATTTCAATGTATTGTCTTTTCATTTACTGTTTATTGAACTGCTACTAAGGAGTCCCTTTTCCTTAGTAGGTGCTCATTTGCACAAGCTAGGGTGAAAACCCTAGCTACAGTTTTGGCGACTCCACTTGTGTTTTTAAGAATTTCTAGTTATAATTTTTTAAGTTTTAGACATTTTAATTTTCTGCAATATTTTTCTGTTCGGCTGTCCCTTTCGGCCGCCGTAAACTGCATCTTTTACCCCCTGCAGTTGCGTTCCGACCGTGTCTTTCAGGCGTTTACGTGCGATCTGACCGCGGCTCTCAGACTGTTTCCGGCGACCTGCCGGCCGTTTTCAGTCTGTTACCTGCGATCCGACCGCGGCTATTAGCCTATTTGAGACGGTCCGACTACGGCTATTAACCCTTTTTCTGCGTCCCGCCTACGGCTTTCAGCCATTTTCCCGCAACTCGCCGGCGCCTTTCGGCGTTTTTCCTACATCCCGCCTGCGGCTTTCGGCCATTTTCCCGCAACCTGCTGGCACCTTTCAGCGTTTTTCCTGTGTCTCGCCTGCGGCTTTCGGCCATTTTCCCGCAACTTGTCGGTGCCTTCCGGCGTTTTTCCTGCATCCCGACTGCGTTTCCTGCAACTCGACTGTGACTGTTGAGCTGTTTTCCGCGGTCCGACTGCCCAAATTGGCCAAAAACCCGCAGTCTGTTTTCTGCATTTTTTCCTGTTTTGAACCCAGCACTTTGCTGCACTATTTTCTGCACCAGCACAACCATCTGTCCTACCTGTAGCCGCACTTCCTTACAGCCTTTTTCTGCAGTTTTATTTCTGTTCCATTTACAGAATAGTTTTTAAATTTTCAGCATTTTAAATTACAAAGAGAAAATTTTGCATTTCAAAGTCTAATTTCTGTCTTGTTATTGCTAGTTAGAAAGTTGCCCCCCTTGTGGCACTTTTATTTTGTGTTCATCACATCACACGCACACACTCTGTCACCTAATTCAAGTGAGCCTTAAAAAACTACTTAACTCAACCAACATTTTAACCCCACTTGGGGAACACATAAGAATTTTTGTAGTTAGGTAGGATCGGGGGGATAGGCATCCAAATAACACCCCTCGGTTGCTTACACTTGAGACATTGTTGTTGTCCATTAGGGAACCAAAATCCCCTAGTATTTTTTGGCACGGTCACAACCAGTTTATCAGAGGGCCTCTCCCCTAGGAGGGTTGAAGTCGCGAGACTGGTTCCGGAGGCCTGAGTGGAATACCGCAATCCATTCAGTAACCGAAGGTACCTTTTGCAGTTCTCGGGGTATCCCTGTATGGGGGTACTGTGATAAAAGGACCAAACGGCAGATTCACCTTTTCTGGATGTGTCATGAACGGGGTATCTTAGTTGCCTTTCTTCTAGGATTGACTACCCGGTGTCCCTCTCGGTAGGGGGATATCTTTAGCCACTTGGCTCTACTATCCATATTGTCTGACTTGGATTTCATCACCTTGCAGAGGATATGTCTAGTTGAGTCAGAATACTATTTAGTTAGGTGTTTGCATGCTCCCTTACCTCCTTTTGGTCTAGTGAGTCCACTATTTTTATTTTTTAGGAAACCTGCTGCTTGTTGGTATTCTGACCATTTCTGTTGATACTCCACTTATTGTAGCACAGCTGTTGCAGTAAGTGTTTTGAGTTGGTTGTTGGCCTGAGTGCCATATTTTTTGAGCTCTCCTTCTACACACTCAGTTGCATTAGGGTTTTTGAGCTGTTTTTCACTCAACACAACCCCCAGATATTTGACACCATTTGTCACCATTGAGTCCCCGAGACATTCTCGGCGCCTCCGGGGCGAGCCCCCGCAGCACGTTTCACTTGACACCACCCGTCATAGACATAGATCTTCATCATTTGATTCCACTCATCATAGATCTCGAGCTTTGTCACTTGAGTCCACTCGTCAACGGCATAGAACTCTGTCACCCGATCTAGACGCCCCCTATTTTACCTCTGATTCTGAGGCAGAGTCCGAGAACCCCATTTACACTGCACCAACCAGCCCCATGGCTGGCATGACTTCCACCCTTTCTTTGCAGGGACCATTGGTGGAGCATCCACCACCACACCAGCTACCACACCTGCTTTGGGTATGCCCTCGATGGGGCCCACATCTACCATTCCGATCACTGCACCCATTCCAGTAGCTGGAATACCTATTCCCACTCCATCAGTGACTCACACTACTCTTGGCGGTGCAGGACCGTCCCATACCACGTTCGTCCCTACACTTGGGGGCAACCTCCCAAACCCTGCCCCTATACTTGGGGGCATTGGCCCCAACATGGTCCAACCTACTAGTATGTCACATCCTTCTACTAGTTTGCCATTCATGGCTAGCCTCAACCTTCCTGACCTAGCTAGACTGACTAACGATCCTATCCGACACGACCCTGCGTGGCCCCACATGCCCACCAAGCTCCCCTCTGACATCCCTAAGTTTGAGGGCAAGGCAGGTGAGGACCCCCAGAACCATATTATGTCCTTCCATCTATGGTGTTCCTCCAATTCCATAGTGGACGACTCTGTCTGCCTCCGTCTGTTACAGCGCACCTTCATTGGCTCTGCAGCTAAGTGGTACATCGAGCAACCCCATGGGACCCATGCCACCTTTACTTCCCTTGCCTCAACCTTCCTGCAGTTCTTTCAGTTACCTGTTCGCTATGACGCGGGAGTTGAGATCCTACTGTCTTGCAGACAGAACATGGCTACCCACATCACTGACCACATTCATGAGTGGCGTCGACGCCGCAGCCTCTGCAAAATCAAGTTAGACGACCGTATCTTCTTAGATTGGTTTCTAAAATCCCTCCTTCCTGTCATTGCCAAGGATGTGGCATCCGAACGACCCCAGTCCGAAGAAGAGGCCATCCTCAAAGCCCAACACTTTGACCTCATTTACGCCCAGTCGGGTTATCTCTATACCATCATACCTGACGCCCCTCGGGGCGATTCCTCCCAACACGATGCGCCGGGGCATCCCATGCCGCAGATGGCATCATTGGTTGTATTGCCTCGCATCCCCAACCCTTTTCCATAACACGTCCTAGCCATGGCCCTGACCTTTCGCGGGCTACATCTCAATCCGGAGCAACCAATTCGTATGCTCCCATGGCACATCACCACCATACCCACGGACCCTCATGTCCACCTCAGTGCTTTGGTCATGCACCCCCCGCTTACGCTCCCCCAGTCGCACCTC
Source organism: Larix kaempferi (assembly GCA_027924585.1). NCBI lineage: Eukaryota > Viridiplantae > Streptophyta > Pinopsida > Pinales > Pinaceae > Larix > Larix kaempferi. The sequence continues at coordinate 2,712,732 of BSBM01000318.1, read as the reverse complement.
AGCCTTATTACCCGCCACAGGCAGCCCCTGCGACCAACCCATAACCTGCTCCGCAGACATATCAGCCACCCCCACAAGGCTCAGCACTTGCGTAGCCTCCACCTACATATTATCCTCCGTAGCCTGCTCCAGCACATGCACAACCCCAGAACCCACCTGCTGCCCAAGGGCAAGTATACGCCCAACAAAATCAGCAGCAAAACCAAAACAACCAGTGCTAACAGGGCCAGCAAAACCGTGGCAAAGGCCGTAACCGTGGGAACAACCCTCCTCCAGACCAAGGCGGTCAACCTCCCAATCCCCCAGACAACAATAATGCGGCACCTGCCAACCAAAACCCTGATCAACCACCTAAGCAGGCCAAAAACCCTAACTTGCAAACTAACCATCCTTGTTCTATTTGCAGGGTCTATGGCCACTACACACATGCTTGCCCACATTTGGAGCGAGCTCGGAAACTCTGGGTTGATGATGCCCATCGCCAAGGGCATGCAGCTCCTCAAGCACCGCCCAAACCCCCACCCCCCTCAGCAGCCACCTTTGGTACTGCAAAACCCCTTACCAACCCAAGGTGTAGTGAACAATCAGCCGTTAGCTCCCCCTCAAGGCAACGCGCCGCCACAACAACAGATCACGTATGCCACTCCTGATCAACCCATGTTCGATTCAGGTACCCACCACTTGTTGATGATGTCATCCGCTGATGTCAACCTCCAAACCCGTTGGAACCAATATGGCTCCACCCCTGAAGCCCCTCCCGTCGACAAAAACACTAACGCTCATCCCACCCATTAGATGTTACGTAGACCTTTGGATCCCCTCGATGGCGCCTCCAAAGCACCTCGCTTTCCACTTCGTCGCCTTAACAATAACCCCAATGCTCGCGCTGCGTCAAATTACAACATTGTAGATGACTTAGCCCAATCTCCCGCCGCCATGTTTGCGTTGGAAGTCTTAAAAAACTGTCCTTCACAGCGTAAGACTTTACTTTTAGCCATTGGTGCTATTGACCCAAATGATTCACAACTGATGGCATTCGATTTAGACCAGTCCGAACCATGCCTGCCTTCCACTTTAGCATTCCAAGTTTATGTTTCCGTTCGGAATCTTGTCATCCATCGGTGCATTATCGATGAAGGTGCCTCTACATGCGTTATGTCCACATTCATTTGGCAGAAGTTGGGATCCCCTACTCTCCAGCAGTCCACCACTGCGTTGCGAGCCTACGACGGCCGTTCGACTCAACCCCAAGGTCTATTAGCTAACGTCCCTGTCCAACTGGCTGGTAAAATCGTTCTCATTGACATAGAGGTCATCAACGCCCAACTTGATTATAACCTCTTACTTGGCCACAGCTACATGTATGCCATGCGGGCGGTTGTGTCCTCCGTTTTTCGTACCATGATGTTCCCCCATGACAGACGCGTGGTCAAGGTCGACCAACTCACCTACTACGATCCAAATGCCCCCGCTGCACCATAAAATGTTCTCCCCATGGTTGAACAACCTATTAGTGGTGCTGCTACCTCGTTTGTTTCCTCCGTGGGACCTGGAGTTTACTCAGATCCACCGATGACATCAACATTCCAATCCATTCCTCCCCCATCATCGGCACCCGAAGTATCTGACCTATGTACCCTTTCCCACAATACACAAACACCTACCAATCAACCGCCCTTGTTGCCCAAACCACCATTGGTGCCTAGTCAAATTGGTGTTACACCCATCCACACAATCCCCTTCCTAGTCCCTCCCTCGGGAGTAGTAAGCGCCTCGATTATGGCCACCCATAGCCTCCTTGGGTTAACCTTGGGATTACCCGTGTGGTATCTTTCGCCTCCCGTTCCCCTGCCGACACCAAACGTCGTCCTACAACCGGTGCAACCCATGGCTACTACTAGTCAACCACCTCCCAATGTCACTACCCCTTCGTCCTCTACAAATCCCCCCCCTCTTATCAAGCACACTGGGGGCAGAGGCCCACAACCATCCACTGCTGTACCCCCTCCCAAGGCAGTTAAACCCCCTCCCGTGTTTCGTGCTCCCCCCAAATGCTTGTTGTGTGATGAGTTAGGCCATCCGACTCATCAATGTCCACAATTACCTGCATTACAGGAACACATGCAAATGCTTGACGATGACCCCAACATCCCGGTCGTCAAACTCGACCCAACCCCTAAGCCTCGTGATAAATCACTGCGTTCCAACCACCCTTGTGCCATATGCGGTATTTACGGCCACTACTCACATCACTGTCCTGATCTCCCAGATTACCGAGCAGCTCTCTACGAGATGAATAATTTGGACCTTGAGATGGCACCCCCCACAATTGAGGAGATCCACCCATCGGTCTCCTCCCCATCCGGCGAGATTAACACCATTTATATGATCTCTTCCACTACCACTCCCTCGTCAACCGATTTGACAACTCAAACTTTCCGCAATGATGAGGAGATTCTCGAGGCTCTCACTGCCCCGGATTATCCCTGGGACGACATGCACCATCGTTCCTATTTCCTCCCAGAAGAATCCTCCTCTACCACAGCTACCCAACTCGCGGTTGAGTCCAAAGATTTCCTTCCCACTAAAGTCGACTGGTTTAAGGATCCTATTCCTGCTCCCGATGCCTTTGAGGAAGGTAACATGGCCAATATCTCACCCGTCATCCACATCGATATCTCTGACCCACCTGGTGCTCTTGAAATCATTACCTTAGGAGCCTCCTGCAGTGAGCATGAGATTGGAGAGTACAAAAAACTTTTCCAAGAGTTCCATGATGTCTTTTCCTGGTCCTATACCAAAATTCCTGGTCTTGACCCTGCTATTATAGAGCACTTCATTGACACCGCTGAGCTCGGGGGCATGATAGATTACCTCGACCCTGGGCTAGGGGGCATGGTCAACCATTTTGAACCTTCCCCATCACATCTATCTCAGCACGTCCATGACCCCCTTGTTCAAACCCACACATATGTGATCCATAATCACAAACCCCATGCACATAACATGGGGGCAAGTCATTAACCCTGCTCACTTTTTCACACTTGTGATCTCAACCATTTTTGAGGTCACATATCACTTGTAGATTTGATTGGATTTGATACACCTAGTATTCTTCCCCCACGGGTCATCATTTCTCCCCACCACTGCATCCTTCGCTTGGTGGGCTCACCTTTATTTGTAGCCATTTTTTAACCTAGTTCTTTCCTTTGACCATTCCGGAGTCCTTATGACCTCCGTTTTTTGCACCATTTGCATTGCCAGATTCATATTTCCGTGCCCGTGATGATGCTTGAGATCATTTCTCGCTTTCACCAGAACCTTTAATGACATCGTGACATGACACCTTGTCGCCTCGGTTTGTGTGCCACATCGGCCGTAGCCCATTTTTTGATATATTTTATATCATCGGATTCATTTTTCCGAGCCCGTGATGATGCTTGAGATCATTTCTCGCACTCACCCCCAGATTTTTTGGGTATTTTTTCCAAAACGCCCCCCGTAACCTCGGTTTGTGTGCCACATCGGCCGTTATCCATTTTTGACACTTTTTATATCATTGGATTCATTTTTCCGAGCTCGTGATGATGCTTGAGATCATTTCTCACTCTCCCTTGGTACAGTTTCAACATTGTGTCCTGACACCTTGCTGCCTCAGTTTGCGCGCCACATCGACCGCCATCGGATTGTTCCACATTTTTACATGAGCCATTCACTCCTGTCATACTGCAATTATTTCGTTATTTTGCCACCATTCATTATCCCGCAAGGAGGACCACCAGTGTTCCCCCCCAACCCTCGTTCTTGGTCATCATTAATGTTCCTTGATTGAGCACTTCCTCCTTACCTGACCTTTCCTTTTGTTCGATATAATTTTATCCCTTTTTCGGGTCGGACAAGTCCTTTACGAAAAAGGCACTTAGGGAGTTTCTGTTAAGCTCTTTTTTGACTCCTAAAACAATGAAAAGATCGCCGAACAATCTTGCTTCCTTTCATGCTCGTTAAAGTACCTCAAAGGGCGTCTATCTGGTATAAGTTTAACCCTTTTCTGGACCTGGTAGACTAATTACGAAAAAGAAATACTCTAGTCACACCGGCTAGAAGAGTTCTTCATTGCATCCTTTTATGCTTCTTTGGGCCTTGGAGACTAACACACGAAAAAGCAACCCCCTGGAGTCTTCTTATCGCTTTCAGACTCTCTAAAATTGAAAGCAACCACGAGCATGAACTATCCTGGGATCGTACAAATCCACACGACAGTACCATTCCATTATTTCAGAGTCTTCTTATCGCTTTCAGACTCCTTAAAATTGAAAGTAATCACGAGCACGAACTATCTTGGGCTCGTATAAATCCACACGACAGCACCATTTTTTACCCACTTCTTCTAGTTCCTTAACCCATGAAGAAGTCCCCCCGTGCCTCTTGGCACTATGATCGATCATCTCGGCAGCACCCCCAATCAGGTCGCCTTTGTTCAGAGTAGTCTGCAGTCTCCTGCCATTTTACACCAGCTTGAGTATCCCTCATCCCAGTCACTATCCTTGATCCATTACAACTATGATCCCTTTCCCATCAGTCAGTTTCATATGTTGTCCGATCATCCCCGCCATCATACTCTAAACAAAGGAAGTTTGAGTCCACCCCCTCTACTTGCCTAGTTATCCCCCACAGTCGGTCAGTCTTACCATTAGTACTCTCATACTTCGGTCCTCCACCTCGCGCTCCTATCAAGGAAACATCATTGCCTTGCTAGTTGCAGGTCTCCCTCTGTCGACGACAGCCCCTCTATTCCAGAGGATAGACCCAGAGGTCCCTGTGCCTTGGACCCATCACCATCAGTGGTGAGTGCCTACGGACCATTTTGAGAGGAGTCATCATTGCCTCTCCGAGTGATTGTTTCTCACATGCTCGACTTCAACACCTTGATCGCATCGTTGAGCATCGCGCAGGGCGTATATCCCTTCAGTTATTGGTTGAAGACCCCGGATTTCCCCCGACTCTAGCACATTGGTGAGTCACTTCGGAACGTCCAGTTATATGTTCCCGTGGATGTCCGGGTTGCGTTGGCGATTGTATTCGGAAGCCATCCAGTTATATGCTTCCTTGAGTACTCAGTTCCGTTCCAGTTCAGTGTACCATTGAGAGTGTGACCCCTTGTCACTATGATCCAGCAGCTCATCAGTTCCTTTGGTACCACACTCAGTAGCACTGTTGTCATTCCAGTGTATCAGACCTTCAGCTCAGACATGGTCAGCCCAGCAGTGTGTCCCCTCTGGACTCTTATGATGTACACAGTGGTTCTCTATGTATCCTACATGTCCCCTTTTTTGGGCCTCACTGTTGTTTTTTATGTATCTTGATATGAGCATGGGTATGCCCGCCTAGTCCATATATTGATATTCTTCCTCATTCATTATTTGAGGCTATGTATATTTCAGGTCCCCATATTTTGGACCCCATTGTTATTATTGTTCTATATCTTGATACGAGCATGGGAATGCCCGCCTCGTCCATATGATCAGATTCTTCCTCATCCATTATTGAGGTTATATACTTTTAGTTTTTGCAGTTTGGTTCGGGACCATTGTTCCAGGCTCCAGTTTGTTTCTTCTCTTCTCCACACCCCAGGAAAACCATACAAGACTTATGATGTCTATCGGCCATACGATGAGCTCCTGCCCTCACACATCAGGGGGCAATCTATTAACACCCAAAAAGTGCTCACTACCTCATCTACCCCATTACATGACTCATTTGTCCATATTTCCTACCATATTTACCTTCAGAACCCTAAAATCCCATTAAAAAGCCTCCAAAAGGCCCAAAAAGCCTCCAAAAGGCCACAAAATCATCAAAAAAGCCTCCAAAAGGCTAGAAAACCCCTTTTCCCCCAAAAATTATCCAAAATTCCTCCAAAATAGAAAAAACCCTCTAAAAAGGGAATAAAAAATATAAAATAATGAGGAAAAAGGAGGAAAAAACCCTATACAGCTGACCTAAACCATATGGTTCCCAAAACTATGGGCCAGCACTCCACCACTAAAAACCTATAAATAGGTGATGGAGACCCCTCATTTCATATCCACAATCAAGTATACCCTTACTCTGCCAAAATCACTCTTGAAACCCTAGCTCACCCTTGAGCTACTTTCACCATTGAGTGCCCCTTTTGGCCCATTTCCACCATTGGAGAAAGAGAAGGAGCAAAGTTGGAATTTGGAGCAACCCTCTTAGATCATTGCAAGAACTTCACCAACCTCTACACTTGAGGTAAAAAATTTAATACAAAAGAAAACCATTTATTATTTCTTGTCTCTTATGTTTCATGCACATGTTTAGAATAATTTCCATTTCAGTGTATTGTCTTTTCATTTACTGTTTATTGAACTGCTACTAAGGAGTCCCTTCTCCTTAGTAGGTGCTCATTTGCACAAGCTAGGGTGAAAACCCTAGCTACAATAATGGCGATCAGATCAGGTTATGGATTTGTGGGGGTAAGGGAACTAATACTAAAGGTGAGTTATTGGGTCTGTGGCTTATTCTTTTCTTCTCATCTTCATCCAACATCATTTTGGATCAGGCGGCGGGTGACTCAATGGCCATTGTGAATTGGGATAACTATGAGGCCATCATCCATGCTCTCGCTATCAACTCCTGGCTGGATCAGACCAGCCACCTACTTGACCTTTGCCCTCAGACACAGATTGTCCACATTTTTCGGGAGCTAAATTCTGTTGTTGATTCACTATCTCGGCGTGGATTGGTCTCTACAGAAGGTCATATTCACTTTGAGATCCTCTCCGGGTCGGCTCGTTCATCCACAGGGTTCGGGCTCCTCTTCCCCTCGTAGGATCCACTTTTTGGCCGATTTTTTGCAGTGTTTCTTCCTGGCTGTGGGCATGGTTTTTCCTCTTTTACTTTCTGTTGTCACCTCTTTTTTTTGCATCGGCTGTGAGGTGATTTTTATGTACAGGGTTGTTTACAGGCCATTTTATTTTTTCCTTCATCCTCTTTTCTTTCGTCATATGATATCGGTTACTTACAGAGGATTGGTATATCCTGGCACTTCACCGTTTTTCTTGGCATATCGGTTTTAGACTGCTACCTGTGTGATTCGATGGGCTGGCTTGGTCTGTTATGGTGTTCTATTCTGTGTTGTTTAGGAAGGTTGAGTTTTGGCTCTATCCGGCTGTCCTTTGGCTGGGAAGGAATGTAACCTTTTATACTTTTTAATTAAGTATAGTTATTTTTCTGGTGAAAAAAAAAAGTGTAGAAGTCCCTTTAGTTTCCACATTTCTCTTTTAATTATGGGCACAATTCCTTCATGCTGGCAACCTACAACATTAATTTTGAATGAATACCATGTTCATTTAATAATGATTTATGTGGAAAACCTCACATATCCAATTTTTTTTTATGATGGGAAAACTAGTATAGAACTGGGTACCGAAAATAGTGTCGGAACGAGTGACGGAATCAATTCATCCACAACAAAATCATATATAATACATTAAAATAGCATCTTTTACTTTTATTGCTTTTAATTAATGATTTAAAGTAAAATATGATATTTTAAAGATAAATGTATTAGATTATCGTTAAATGTGATGCCATAATAGTGTGATAAGGTGGAAGAAAGAGACAATTTTAGGAGCCCATCAATAAGCCTGACATTTTATTTCTCCAAGAAACAAAGTGTGAAGGGCAGGAAGCAGAATCCATACATTCGGCTTGCTGGAGGTTGAGTAATCAAACCATCATTGATGCGCGTAGTAGTGCAGGAGGACTGGCGATCCTTTGGAACCTAGTCTTTGTTACCATAGATCACTGTTTCTCTACTACTTGGTCGTTCACGGCCAAATCAAGAATGATGGGATCAGATAAATACTTCTACATAACCAATGTATATGGGTCCTCTACTCATCAAGACAAAGCGGCTTTTCTAAACAGCTTGGAAAGATTACAACATAATATTCAGCATGATAGATGGATAATGGGAGGAGACTTCAATGTCATCTTGACTTTAGATGAGAAAAGGGGAGGCACTCGACGACTTGAAGAGGACAACAAGATTTTTCAGAAATTGATTGATCAAATCCACTTGATTGATATTGAACCTGCCGATGGATATTTCACCTGGTCCAATCTGTGTTCTGAACAACAAAATGTTGCCTGCCAACTTAATAGATTCCTCATCTTTGAACATCTAATGCTGGAAGGCCTTTCCCTCGAGTCATTAATTTTTCTGATTGCGGGTTCTGATCATTGGTCAATTCAGTTATGGATGGATGTGGATGGAATCCCTCAACACAGACCTTTTAGATTTGACATTTTTTGGCTCGCGCATCCGGACTTTGAGAAAAATATCAAGCAATGGTGGACAGAAATCACCATCCCTCATGGCACGCTCATGTATAAATTCCAATAAAAACTCAAAATCCTTAAGCAAAAACTAAAATACTAGAACAAAAACACTTTTGGTAATATATTTCAAGCCCAGAGAATGTTGGAGAATCGCCTCTAGGAAATTCAAATCATCTACAGGCAGCAAGGACATTCTAATAAGCTCGAGGATGAGGAAGCTCAGGTCAAACAACAATTCGAGGAAATATACGCTCGAGAGGAAATCCTCTGGAGACAAAAATATAGAATACAATGGCTCAAAGAGGGAGAGAAGAATTCAAAATTCTTTCATCATTCAATGATCCATCGACGACATATCAAAATCCTAGATGATGATCAAGGCAATACCCTCACCAGCCATGCTGATATCGAAAGCGAGATCAATCACTACTACAGGGACATTCTTTCAGAATAAGTGATGGATTGATCTCAAGCTATTGACAAAATCACTAGACATATACTTGCTATAGTCTCGGAGGAGCAAAATGATGCCCTAATGAGGCCTATCACCCAAGAGGAATTTAATACTGTAGTCCATGAGATGTAGGCTGGAAAATCTTCGGGATAGGATGGATTCACAACAAATTTCTTCCACCACTGCTAGGATATCCTAAGGGATGGAGTCTAGCATATTATTGAAGACTCCCGGACTTCAGGGAAGGTTCTCTCTGCGTTCAATGCAACTTTCTTAACTTTGATCCCTAAGGAAGAGGGAGTCTTAAAGCCTAAGAATTTCTGACCCATCGCACTCTGTAATGTCATCTACAAGATCATAACCAAAGTTATTGCTACCAGATTGAAATCTATCCTCCCACACATTATCTCTCTAGAACAAATGGGTTATGTTGAAGGACGAACAATTATGGATAATATTCTCCTCGTCCATAAAGTGATTCACTCCCTCAAATCCACCAGAAGGCAAGGTATGCTTCTCAAACTCGATCTCTCAAAATATTTTGATAAAATTAGATGGCAATACATGAAGAACATTCTGACAGCATTTGGATTTGATGACAACTATATCTCATGTATTATGAATCTTACATCCTTAGCCTTTTTCTCTATTCTCATTAACGGGTCACCTACGACCCCCTTCAAACCCTCAAGAGGAATCCGTTAGGGGGACCCACTCTCTCCATTAATTTTTGTCATTATGGCAGAAGGATTCAACAGATCAATCAAAGAAAAAATCACTGAAGCCACATTACATGGGCTTCCTATTCATGGTATTGATTCCCCCATCTCGCATAATCAGTTTGTGGATGATACCATGATGATGGGCATCCCAACTGTTAAGGAAGCCATTTCTATTAAGTCAATTTTGGAGGATTTTGTGTGGCTTTAGGTACCTCTATCAACCCTAACAAATATCAATTTCTCTTCATTAACACTCCCAAAGCGATTCAATTGAACATCTCCAGAGTTCTGGGCTTTCAAAGGAGCTCCCTTCCTTCCAAATACCCGAAATTCCCCCTCTCAGACAATGTACTCCGAAAATTCAACTAAGTATATCTTCTAACCTCTCTCAATAGGCATCTCTCTTCTTGGACCTTCACATCCCTGAACCTAGCAGGCTGTTTAATTCTTCTTAAATCTATACTCCAAGCCATCCCTATTTACATCTTTTCTGCCCTAGCTGCTCTGAAAATGATTAAAAAAAAATCAAGTCTATCTAAAGAAAATTTCTTTGGCAAGGTACCAAAGAAGGAAAGAAATGGGCCTTGGTGAATTGGACAGAATTGTGCAAACCTAAGCTAAAAGGTGGTCTCAGCCTAAGAGACCCTCACCTCCTTAATGAATTCTTGGGAGCTAAAATTTGGTGGAGATGGTTGAATAATCCTAAGGACGTCTAGGCAAAACTCTAGAGGATAAAATATGCTCCAGAAGCCAATGAGGAACAACTAATTCACTGGAATGCAGCATGGAGAAATAGAAATATTATCCAAGATCATGCCTTCTGGGAAATTCGAAATGGCCTAATTGCAAACTTCTGGCAGGACTCTTGGCAGTAACTCCCTCCCTTAATCGAAAGCCATAATTTTGAGGAGCTACATCGCCAATCCATTCATTTGGGTTTAATCAAAGTGGTAGACTATTGGATGACTAACTCAAGTCTTGAAGGATGGAGAGACTGGAAACGTACTCAAATTCAGCTCAACATTCTGTAACATATAGATACATAAAATTGGAAAGAGATAATTTCTAAAAGATGGATTAGATGCAGAGACGAACTTGACATTATGTGTTGGGGGCATTCGTCCAAAGGAACCTTTACCATCAAGGAGTCGTACTCCATACATGTTAACACTGAACCCTCTCTAGCTTTGGAGGCCTGGAAACACATCTAGAACCTTAATCTTTGGCCCAAAGTGAGCAATTTCTTATGGAAAATCATGCATAATTATATTCTTACCTGGGATAATTTGAAAAGGGACCCTTGGTATGCACTCTCTGCAACAACCAGGAAGAAACCATAGAACACCTTCTCAACCATTGTGAATTCAACTCGTTAATCTGGGACCAAATTGTATAGATTATGCAAACCTCGAATAGAAACAGAACCAACACCATCACCACAATCACCAATTGGCAAACCAAGGTGTTCAAAATCCTTGTGCTGAACATGTTTTAGCAACTTCTTCCAGGTTTCGTTCTCTGGCATATTTGGAAAGAACGTAATCAAAGAGTTTCTCTCTCCCAACAATTATCTTGGATTTATGTTTGGAGTATCATCAAAACTTATGTTCTTGAAACACTCAGAATCAAACCTAGGCCTCCAAAGGAGCTCTCGAAAGAAGGAATGGAATATCAAATTCTCACAAATTAGGGAATTTCACTTCCTCCCTAGGCGAGCTCCCATGCAATCCCAAATGCTCGACCACCTTCCAGTCCCACGATTTGGTCCAGAACTCATTAGGTTTTTGTGAAGATGAATTATGATGGTGCCTCCAAAGGTAATCTGAGACCAACCGGTTATGGAATTGTCTATAGGAACGATCAAGGTGAAATCCTCCACGTTCTTGCAAGTAGCATTGGCTCGGACACCAATAATGTGGTAGAATTTTGGGCTCTAACACGCGACATCCAACTGGCAATTCGGATGAACATAACATGACTTGTGGTAGAAGGAGACTCCTTAGTGGCACACATTCTTTTCTCTAAACTTATCCAAGGAACGTCGGCGGAAAAGGTGTCACCCAGTTGGATAATTCTCAGCCTACTGGAGACTCTCTCTCTCTTATGCTGTCTAACCAACTGGATGTTATCCCCTCCAACGTCAAGCGAACTACCAACAAGGTGGCCGACATCCTAGCCAAGAAGGGAGTGGAATGCAATGCTGATGAGTTCCATTATTCCGCCATGCAAGGGGGAAGGACCCCATCTGGCAAGCATGCATGGAAGAGGCGGCCTCAGACAAGTATCTTCTGACAAAATAGACATCTCTTTCCTAATGCGCTCATACAGATGGAGTGTAAGGATGACAACAATTGCATGCAAACACATGCGAATTAACTCATCCTTAAGGATCCTTCAAGCCAACACTTATAACAATTATATGACATTGATTCCTCACACAAATATCCGAGTGTGTGTGGATATATTGATTTGGAAACCCCCATGTGTGCAATATTGCAGATGGGATCCTGGTACGAATGATCGATGGTATTCAATGGGTTTAAGCGTTCATAGGACGAGCCGTATGGTATTCAATCATACTAGTTTTTATGGACATTTAAGGTTGCAAGATATGGCAAATCTTGCAGTCCGGACACATTCAATCCTCATCATTTACGAGAATGGTAAGAAGGAGCGTAAGCTCTACTTAATCAGCAATGTTGACACCATTCTCCCATTTATTCTCTCGTTTTTTGTTTACAATTGCATCACCTACTATTCCTTGTCCCATTTCCTCTCAAGCTTTCACACCAACTTGATGGCTCAGGAAGGCAATAGATTTGAGGGAAAGAAGGCCGACCCTTCGCGAGTGAATAGGGAACAACTACGTGCAACACAAGCTGCATGGATCTACAGAGCCACTATACCGCCGGGAATCTAGGAGGAAATTGATCGTAAGGAAGCGGCCCTGTGGCAAGAATTGGATAAGGATAAACTCCTGGAGGATTTCGCTATCCTGGAAGCTTGGATACAAGACCATGGCCCATCCAATACCAAGCACACTTTGTATGAGAAAGCAGTCTTGTTGTACTAGATTGTCAAGGGTCTACTTGGGAAAGTTCTCTTGGAGAAAGCAAAGAAGGAATGAGAGGAAGCAATTCCAGCTGAATTTTGGAGGGAACTCTTCTAGGATGTCCATTTTACACACATGAAAATTGATGTTATGGCGAGGAAGATGGGTTTTCCCTTCTTTTTGAAGATCAACAAGGCTGGTGATTGGTTTGGTTCAAGTAATGCAAACTCGTTGAAGGAAGACATCGGCAAGCAAGCTTCGTAACACTCTATTGGTTTTAGTCAATTTGTTTAAATGTTAAGGTTTTCTAATCTTTTAATAGGTCTATCTTGCAGCTCCTTTAATGCAAAGATAATGGTTTTTTCAGAAGGTTCAGACAAGTTTTTTAAAGCATTATATATCCCTGTTTTCTCCTTCTGGGAGAGGGGTTTTTTGTCTATTTGGATGACTGTAATTTTACTCTGGTCATGTTGGGTGCTGGAAATGTCTTGTTTGCTCACTCTTATTCAACCCTTTTTCTCTCATTTTGTCTTTTAATTTATAACCAAGTCGATTATCCTTTCCAATATCAGGCATGTATTTGAACAGGTATAATTCATTATTACCTTGTTGTATTAATGCTTAGAAATGCTTGTGATTATGAATTTTGTTCTTCGTAATGCGAGCTTTTGATGAATCTATGAGAATCAAGTAAAAGACCTCGGGGAATCCAAGAATCTCGGCTTGGTGATACACATGGGTGCTGAAACACTTGGAGAACAGTTGCATATTTCCAGGGCTTGGGTTGATCGTTGCTGAAACAACTCAAGCCATTCCTCTACGCGGCCGACTGACTCCTATTTGGCGCTGGGTCAATTCCAGATTGTAAAGGCACAATTAATGATGAAACAAAATCTATTATGATGTAACAGATATTGTAACTGTTTCTATTTTTTGATGTATATTTGGCAACCTGAAGATCAGAGATCTTCATTGCTTCCTGAATTAAGGAACCTGAGCTATCTTATCTCAGTATATATAGGAATATGAGATGTAATAGGAGCTGGGAGTCGTTTGTAATTGAACTTATCCATTAATGAAAGAAGCAGTGTTTCTCTGATTCGTTATTGCTAAGTTAGTTTGGTAGCCTTCATCGGCATCTCTGTTGGAAGGCCAGGGCCCGCCTTCTCACAGAGATTGCCGAGTTAAGTAGATGTTTTAGTTTGAATTTATTTTGGTTGATGTGGAGTTACAGTAGGTAGTTTTTCATATTGTTGCAACAATAGTTAATTGGATAATCACATAATTCTAGTTTCCCTTTGGTTTGCTACAACAGTGTGGTGTGAACAGTCGACTGTGTAGAATAGTTTTCTTTCCTATGCAAGTGTGTTAATTAGCATTGTTGTTACAGTCAAGCTCAACTCATGCATATTACTGTTATTTATCTTTCTTAGAATTTGCAGAATTAGATAGGTCATGGTTTGAATTTTGATATTTTTAGGATTTAACTTCTTGCAAAAGCAATTCTAGTTAATTCATTCTTAGATCAGTTGTTACAAGATTGATATTGTGAGAAAATATGAACCCTTGAGTTCTTAGATTGATAATTCGGATTGGCTTTCACAGTGAGTTGAGTTTGGCTTAGCAGTTAGGTAGGATGAATGTTCTTTATTTATTTAGTTAGCTACTGAAGTGTTTATGCATATACTTTGCTTAGTTACCTTTGAAACAATCGAACTTTCCTGGGTTGACAATTTATATTGAGCACTCTGTTTGTTAACTATAATTAGTGAGCATATAGAGTGACCAACATTTTGGCGCCATTTCCGGGGAAGGTAATTGGTAGACATAGATGGTAGTTGATTAATTTGATTTCATTAGCTATGAAATATTTGAATCTTGCATGAATACGAGAAGAAAAATTCGGGAACCCCCCCAAAATACTAATCCTACAGGTGGAAGAGGTCGTGGCAGTAACTAGGGTTTAGGAAGACAGACATTCATTGATGAATTGATCACAAAATTTGATTCATCTACCAGACTACCGTGAATATCTTCAGGAAGAGGAAGCTCCATTCTCCCTAAGCTTGAAACATCAGTATCAATTGTTGAGAACGCAACAAGACCTTCAAATCTTATTTTGGAGAAGAAACCTCCTGAAGATAAGGGAAATGCTGTGGGTGTTGAGGAGATTTATGAGATCAACTGACACAAAGTAACTAAGGAAGAGTGGTTAGATTATTGTCAAGAATTGGAGGAAGAAAGAAGGCGAGAAGAGGAAGAAAGAAGGAGAGAAGAGGATGAAGGAAGAAAAGAAGAACAAGAGAACCGAAAAAACATGGATAATGAAGAACATGGAGAGCATAAAGAATGTCCCAATAATCACAAAGAGGAAGTGGGGGATAATCAACATGGAGACACTATTGTCACACTTGAATTCCCTATCCTACAAATACTAGGTGTGGCTCCCATGAAGAATATTTCACCTTCGTTTTTGCTGAATTTCGATGGTAATTCCACCGAATATCTAGATGAATTCCTTTTCGAATGTGATATCCTCTATCAGAGCTATGATTACACCTCCAGTGCACAGAAGTTGAAACTATTCCTTGCCACCCTAAAGGAAAATGCCCCGCGTTGGTTGATGAGTTTGGGTCGTGAGACTATTACCACTTGGGAGCAAATGAAACAAATCTTCCATGCTAAATATCAAGACTATTGCAGGACTAAGGACAGGAGGGAAGAATTGTTTAAGATGGTCCAAAAATAAGAGGAGAGTTTGGAGGACTTTGTTGAAAGATTGTTATATAATTTGCAGAGATCTGGTCACGCTAATATTGGGAAAGATGTCCTCAAAATTATTTTACTACGTGGAAGCAGAGAAGACTGCCTGGACATGCTTAATTTGTTGGGGAAATGGGATATCTCAAAAGAACCTTTTTAACATATCATCAACTTATGTCTAAGATACTCGAGGGGATCCTCTAGAACCAACGCTCGAGACAGAGATCAAGACCGAGATGTCCTCACTAGGGAACAGAGGTCAGCCAGTGGAGGGGCTACTCAAGCAGAGATAGGTAATCTTCTTCAGAACTGTAAAACTAACATGATGAGTTCCATTTCCTTGCAGTTGGATATTTTGAGAGAAAAACAAAGGCAATCAAAAGAATATTTGGCACTAGGTCTCTTTTGTGCTAAATGTAGGAAGAAGCACCCATTGAGGGAGTGATCGCTTGATAAGGTGGAAGTATGCGGCCTGTGCGATTTGGAGCATAATACTAAAGAATGCCCTTCACTCCCAAAATTCAAAGCATTCCTTCAGGAATCCACCTCATATGTGGAGAAAGCTTATTTCATCTCACAGAAGAAGCCTTGGCAACCTTAGAATCTAGGTATGAATCCAGATCCCTCATCTTTCAACTCTTGGAATAATATGAATAATATGAATAATTAGTTTCCTTCACACTATTCCTATCCTAATACCAAATGGCATCCACCCCAACCTTCAATGTAATATCCTACGCCTTAGATGCCATGGGAACAACATTCAAACCAACAAGCTCCTTGGTCTTCTGGTTGGAGAAATCCTTATCCAGGAAATCAGTTTCCTCACAATCAAACTCCTCATCCACAGTATTAGCACCAACAGTATCAGCAGCCACAGCTGTAACTCCAAAATAATGCCACACCAATGAATACACCACTACAACCTCAACTGCCTGCTCACCCTAACCCTAATCCTAATAATAAGGCAGTACAACAATTCAAAACTGTTAACATGTGAGCTTATTCCATCCCCCCTGTCGCTTGCAATGAATTACATTTACGATTAGGGAGGGTAGTGGATCCTATTGTCATTGAGGATGTTCCATCCTCTGTGACCAAAGAGAGAATGAATCAACGATATGAGAACTCAGTTAGTACAACAATCCCTATTATTGAGGATGCTGAGACACCTATTGAGACATCTGTGGAAACACTTGCAGAAACACATATCGAAACTCAACCTACACAATTGTCGAAAGAACCGCTGTATCCTAAACATTTGGCCTTACAGAAAACAATGGAACAAAACCGTTTCAATCTCCTAGGAGAATTGAAGAACCTTTATGTTAATATTCCACTATTACAAGCCCTATACGATGTACCTATCTACGCCAAAACTGTTAGGGATCTGTGTGTGAAAAAGCCAGGAAGGAAGCCTAAGGATCCTCCTACAGTTCATGTAGTGGGGAAATTATCTGAACTAATGACGGGAAGAGCTCCATTGGCCAAGTATGATGACCCAGGTAATCCCATTGTCACTGTATATATTGGGCATACCCAGATCCCCAACATTTTGGTTGACTTAGGTGTAGCGATAAACGTTATGAACATTGAGACTGTAAAAAAGTTAGGACTCACTAATCTCAGGCCTACCCCTACCATACTAGAACTGGTTGATAGATCTATGATCAGACCTGAAGGAATCCTGGATGACTTGGTAGTCTTCGTTGACTCTTGGGAATACCCTGCAGACTTCCTTGTTTTGCATCCTAAAACATAGTTGGGGGGACACCCACTAATCTTAGGGAGACCATGGTTAGCTACAATAGATGTGTGCATCAGCTGTAGGGCAGGATCCATGACAATTTACGATGGAACTGATATCAAAAGCCTGACGTTATAGCCTCCATCCCAACCAAGCTCAGATGTTGAAACTTCATTATGGATGGATTTGGAGGAAGAGGAAGGCACTCAGCCACTACTAACAATTGGAAGAGCCCTGACTTTCAAGAATGAAACTGAAGATGACACTATCAACAATTTTATTAGTGAGCCTATGTCTGTCACAAAAAAATGCATATCAAATATTGGATAGCACCTTAAGCAAACGGGAACAAGAAGAACTCACTAAAGAGACCCTAGCTAGTAATGCCGAAACAGTCCCAGTAATTGAGAACTTAAAAAGCACCCCAGTAGAAATAGAGCCTGGAAAAACCTTGAATATCAATACTAATATTGCGCTTGATGAACTGGAACGTATGGTTACATTGATGAAAAAGCATAAGGGGGCCTTTGCATGGGAGTATACATATATGATAGGTATTCCCTAAGGTTTGTGTACTCACCACATCTATATTAAAAATGATTCCAGGCCAGTATGCCAACCACAACGCATGATGAACCCAAAATTAAGAGATATTGTGAAAGAAGAGATTCAAAAACTCTTGGAGGCAGGATTTATCTATCCTATTTTAGACAGTTAGTGGGTTTCCCCACTGGTGATCGTACCTAAGAAAAATCGGAAGTGGCAAATTTGTGTAGACTATAGAGAATTGAACAAGGAAACACAAAAAGACCATTTACCTTTACCCTTTATTGATCAGGTTTTGGATACCTTGTCTGGAAAAAGATTATTTTCCTTTCTGGATGGTTGTAGTGGATATAATCAAATCCAGATCGCCCCCAAAGATCAAGATAAAACCACTTTCACTTGTCCTTGGGGCACCTTTGCATATATGGTGCTTCCTTTTGGGTTATGTAATGCACTAGCTATGTTTCAACGAGCTGTAATTGGAATCTTTTCTGAAATGGTTAATGATTGCATGAAGATCTTTATGGATGATTTTACTTCGTATGGTAGTAGTTTTGACGAAGCCTTAAGAAATTTGGAAAGAGTTTTAGAACGCTGTGAACAGACCCAACTATCCCAGAGTACTGAAAAGTGTCACATGATGATGAGTGAGGGTCTAGTTCTTGGGAATTTTATCTCTGCTGCAGGAATCCAGGAAGATCCAGCTAAAATAAAGGTAATTGCAAACATTCCTACTCTTGGAACACAGACAGAGGTACGTAGTTTTCTTGGACATGCTGGTTATTATAGATGATTCATAGAATTTTTTTCTAAATTAGCATCTCCTTTATTCACTTTTTTTTTTTTTTGTAAGCTGCAGAGGAAAATTTAATAAACAGAGCCGAAAAAGATGGCGAAAATTACATATGTATCCAAAGAGTCAAGCGCCGACTGGGGAGGCCTCAGGTGATGAAGCCACCATCCCAGTAGCTCACAAATACTGAAATGACTGTCATTATACAAAAATAAGACCTCCTGGGTGAGACTTGCCCAGAAAAAAGGCTGGGTCTTTTTCCAAAAAAATATGGCATAATGTCTGGGAGTTCTAGATAGCAAACTATAAAAGATATAGAAACAAAAAAGCTGAACATTACAAAAATAACCCACAGCTGGAGTGGCCCATCTAGGGGCATGCTTCTGCAAACAGTGCTTCTGGTTCCTCCTCAAGGATGGGACAACCTGCATAGTAATCTTCAATTGTCCTGAGAGAGGGGAGAACAGGGGAAGAGGGTCCAGGTGTACCGTGTCCATCTTGCACTGTGTGGTTGGTCAGTGTGGTAGGTGGATGAGCCATGTTCTTTCTCACTGTAGCATTCGCCTTGGCTGAGCCATTGTCAGGATCCGCAGGTTCGCTGGTCACTACTTCTTTTCCTAGGGTTTCCAACTCATTGCTGCGTCCAATAGAGAAGATATCCCAAGTCATGTTAGCATCCATTGTGCTCAGGCATTCAGAGGCTTCTGTCAAACTGTATTTTATGTTCCGAACAATGCTGGTGTTGGCTTTCCAACTTGCCTCCATTTCCTCTACTAAAGTAATCATCATATTTTTAATCATCCAATAGTGGTTGATAGCTCCTCCATTGCTTCTTGAGGCCAGGAGAGCCGTGACCCTGCGAGCTTCCCAACCGTCAATGAGACTGCAGGTCCAAGCAAAAATACTCTCTGCATAACCATCCATTACCGTCCAATCCATATCATTCTTTGGATGCCTGCCTGAGCCAGAACCTTTTTTGCTGCTACCACGACGAGAGGTGCCTCTAGTTCTTATCATGGTGTCTGATCGCCAGAGAGCTTTTAGGAACAGGAGCACAGAGAGAGGCACAAGGTATAACTAGGCAGAAAACACGGCAATAAAACAATTAGGTATTTCGACGCTTGGATTTAAGGATCTAAGCCAACACACTTCCCTCCCAGAAGGGTAGTAAATGCAACAGGCTGTCATCCTTGGAAAAGGTGGAAAAATTAATATCGTAGGTGCCTTCCAGTGCCTTCATCCATCATCATGACATCGTTAGCATGCAGCTAGGTGAAGGCCGAGTCTTGGGGATCGTCCTTATATCTTGAATGCTTGCCGTTGTCATGGGGAGTGTGCTGGCAGGTGGAGGGTCTCTAGGTAGGGATGGTACTCTCTATCACGTGGCGCGGGCTGGTGCTGTTGCCAAGTGGAGGTTGGCCCGTGTGAGCATGGCTAACACCCGGATCCAGGGCCTTTATTCACTTTGTTAATGAAGGATGCACAATTTAATTGGACATATGCATGCTAGACTGCGTTTGCAGAACTAAAAAGAAGGTTGTCCACAACACCTATTTTAAGAGGGCCTAAATGGGCCTTGCCTTTTCATATTTCCTCTGATGTTTCAGATACTGCTATTGGAGCAGTGTTGGGACAACAAGAAGGCCATAGTCCATATGCTCTCTATTATGTTAGTAAGAATTTGGCCCCTACTGAACTAAACTACACAATGATAGAAAAAGAATTCCTTGCTATTGTTTATGCCATTAATAAGTTCAGACACTATATCATTGGGTATTCTACTTTCGTGCACACTGATCACTCAACCATTAAGTATTTAATGAATAAACCTATCACTAATGCTCGAGTGACTAGATGGTTGTTGCTGTTACAAGAATTTGATATTACTATTGTAGATAGACCAGGAAAAGAAAATGCCATTGCTGATTTTCTTTCTTGACTAACTAACAATGATGACAATTCACCAGTTGAAGATTCTTTTCCTGATGACGATTTGTTCGCAATCTCAACACACTCCCCCTGGTATGTAGATATCACTAATTATTTGGCTGCAGGTAAGCTTCCAACGCAGTTATCAAAAAGAGAAAAAAGAAGAATTTTATAGCAGAGTGCAAGATACTGATGGATAGAAGGACATCTCTTTTACACAGGACTAGATTTGGAGATCAGACAATGTGTGAGAGAAGATGAGATTCATAGCATCCTGAAAGCATGCCACAATGAGCCCCGTGGGGGGCATTTTGCCGATAAGAGAACTTGTCATAAGGTACTGAGAATGGGATATTTTTGGCCTATCGTGTTTCAGGATGCAAATAAATATGTTCAAGCTTGCGACAGTTGCCAAAGGATGGGTCAGCCAAGCAGATTGGATGAAATGCCGCTTCAACCACAACCAGTGGTCAAACCTTTTGATAGATGGGATCTGGATTTTGTAGGGCCTATCAACCCTCCCTCAAAACAAAAATTTTATATCCTGGTTTGCACAGACTACATGAGCAAGTGGGTGGAGGATGTGGCTCTGGTAAGAGCCAATGATCAAGCTGTGATAGATTTCTTATATGAGGAGATCTTCACCCACTTTGGGGTACCCAAGGAAATAGTAACAGATGGAGGACCACAGCTTGTGTCCCATAAGATTGAAGCCCTATTGCAGAAATATCATATTCAACATCGAATAACTTCACCATATCATCCACAGGCCAATGGCCAAGTGGAAAGTATGAATAAGGTAATTGAGGCTATCCTTACAAAAACGGTGAAAAGTCACCACAAATATTGGGTTGAAAGACTTCCAGAGGCATTATGGGCATATCGTACCACATGGCACAACACTACATGTTTCTCTCCATATAAACTGGTATATGGGAAGAACATTGTCTTTCCTATTGAATTCAAGATCAAACTCTGAAGACAACTATGGAAGCAAATCTGGACTTAACGAAGGCTCAAAGGAACCAGTTGACTCAGTTAAACAAATTAGATGAGAAACGCACAGCTGATGTACATCATACAACATTAATCCAACAACACTCCACATGGCATGACAGGTTCATAAAAAGGAAAGTATTATGCGAAGGAGATTGGGTGTTACTATATGATTCACGGTTCAAGAGGTATTTTAAGGGAAAATTGCGCACACGATGGCTGGGACTCTATAGAATAGACAAGGTATTTGACAACGGAACAGCCCGTTTGACCACCATTGATGAAAATCAGACACCGTAATTCGCTAATGGTAATCGGCTACGGCTTTATCATAATCCTATTTCAAAGGATGCGTTTATCTCTTGTGTTGTGGTTGATCCAAATTATCAACTGATACAGGAACAGGGGCTTCCCCCCGTTTCTGAGAATCTCTAAAATCTACTGCAATTCCACACAGAAAATTGTATATAAATAAATTGTTGATTTATTGTTTTTTTAAAGCTTTGATTGGTTTTTTTTTTTTAGAAAATGGTGTGTAGGGATGCGATGGGAAGGACCCAAGAGCAATGGGACAGTCGTAGTGGGCCAATCAACTGTGAAATCATGAGAAGTCCTCTGCACCTGTTGGATAAGTCAAGGATCGAAGAAAACCACTGCTGAAACACTATCAACTTTCTGTTATTTTCTCCGGTTTATGCCGAAAAATCCGCTATCTTCCCACCTTCTGTCAAAACTCCGCTATTTTCTTCACCTTCTACCAAAACTCTGCTATTTTCTTCACCTTTTGCCGAAACTCCGCTATTTTCTTCACTTTCTTCCGAAACTCCACTATTTTCTCCACTTTCTGTCGAAACTCCGCTATTTTTCTCCACTTCCTATCGAAATTCCGTCAACCTATTGCTTTTTGGACAAACTTTATTCCCTTTTCCGTTAGCGGTTATACCTTGTTAATCTTCTGCTGAAACTCCTCCATATCTTTGGTTAAAGCTGTATAGAACCTTCTGCTTCTTGCCGAAACTCCACCGATTCTCCGCTAGAACATTGTCAATCCTCCCATTAAATTGATTAGAGTACCTGTCATAGTTTTTAAAAAAGGATGGAGTAGACGATTCTCTAAACGACCACTTACTCATATAATTTGTGCCGACATGGACACACTTTGGGATATGGGCCAACTAACTTTCTGGAGCCGCATGTGAAAAACTGTCTTCATCAACTGATTTGACAACAAGGGCAGGCCACCGAGGAGGATGATGATTCATCACGATAAGTATGGAGGTATGGGTTTTAATCATAAGTACTGACTAGGCATAAAGTGGTAGAATAATCATGATTATATCCTGTTTGTACAGCCATGTCATCAACTCTTAACTAACCGGTCCACATCACTACCCAATCTGTATTTATTGACCACCGCCACCTTACCCAATCCACGTGAGAACTTTCTAGCATGAGTTTATTCCATAATGCACCAAATTTCTAAAATTACTCGATGAAACCTCCATTATTCAACACTGTCGCTGCATGTTGCAACTCCAACGTCTGAATTAGGAAAGTTTTTGCTCGTCTCATTGGAGATTATCAAGGAGAAGAAAGTATGGGGGGTGCTGTTGTTCGCCATGAGCCGGAATCAATGGATTCCCTTCGCAGAAACAGGGAGGTCTTCAACATTTTTTAGGAAGCCGGATGGACTGCATAATTTGAAAGGTTGAGTGGATTTGATGGGGAAATAACACTACAGTTTGATATGAATTTAAGAGGCGATCATTCCGAATTCAGGGGTCTGAGGGTCGATGTTTCAGATCATGCATTATCAAAATTCACAGGACTACTAAGAACCGGGAGAAGATGGTTCGACTGGAAGAGGCCCAACCTGAATGCAGTTGAATATTTCCTCGAAGCAGGGGAGAGCGTTTAACCAAGATGACGTGGCACAACATTGGAAAGCCTGCCTCATCCTTGGGACCAAGTGGGCATATTCCTGAAGAAATACATTACATTTGAAGGTAGGTACAAAGTTGTTTACACTTACGATTTTGTGCTACTCTCCCACCTATGTCACAATGCACTGATCAATATGCCCTTTTTTCTTTTAAAAACTTTACAAAATATGGCTCATTATTTCGGAGGGTCTCGCCATCCTTAGGCCTCCATTACCAATCATGGCCTCATTAAAATGCTAGTCCTGATAGCCCTGGAGAGAAGGAATCAACCCCGGGCACAATTCCTTGCTGGTGTCAGGTTAGACCCGGTGCCTATAGAAGAAGAAGAGGGTAGCAGTGAGGAAGATGACGCGCAAAGCTTGTCCTATTTAGTTGGGGGGGAGAATGGAGATCCTGAGGAAGCTGGTAATGACCAGGAAATGACTTCGGGGGAAGTTAAAATTGCAGAGAACTTACAAAATTTAAACCCCCTAGAGCCTGTTGAAAATCCAGCCCAACAAGTAGAGGCCAATATAGAGGAGAAAAGGGAGGAAATTGAAAAGCAAGGCCAGCAAGCAGAGGCCAATATAGAAGAGAAAAGGGAGGAAATTAAAAATCAAACTGTGGAAATTCATGAATTTGAGTCCTCTACTGAGCAAGGGGGCATAATTCAGGAGGAGGAACTTCATGCCGAAGGGGAGGAGTTAGTATCAAAGGACGATTTTCCTTATTCTGTCCCAGTGGAAATCGAATTTCCTCTAGAAGAACCCACACCCTCTACATCACAAAGGAAGAAGAGGGGGTCCATAATTCTTCCAGGAAAATCTACACCCTCTATATCAAAGGGAAGGAAGAAGAGGTCCATCACTCATAAGCAGTCAAACAGTCCATTAAAGAGAGAAAGGACCAAAGCCACTACTGCAGCAAAGGCATTAAAAGGAGTTGAGGTAGATATTGAAATTCCACTCTTAAAGCCTCCATCATCCCCTGTAACACAAGAACCAGGGGGTAGCTCAAAATTCTTACCAAGATATGTTGATCCACAAGAACCTGTTGCAGAAGAAGGGAGAATCCAAATGGAAACCCTACTCTTTGAAAATGATTTGCTGAAATAGGATGTAGACATGCTTAGGAAGGAGTTACAGGAATTGAAAGAAGTGTTAAGGAAACAGGTGATACAGAGATTAAGCACGTTAGTTGATGCAATTGACCAGGTGGAGAACTCGCCCTCTAAAACAAAAAATTTGGAGCATGAGGAATTTGCGTGCCTCAAGTATGGGGACATTCTCAGAAGGCCAAGATTTAAAGTCACAGTTATGGAGCCTTCGTCCTGGAAAATGAGTCAATCAAGACAAGAAATGGATGCTGAAACACAAGAACCAACAGTCCAAGAACAAGTTGCCGAAACAGTGGCACAACAAGAAATCATTGAGTTTCCTGAATTGGTGAATGTGAAAGAGGACAGTACTGAAATAATGGCACAGAAGGAGACTATCAAGTCTCCTGACATGCTTGGTCATGAAGGGTTTGCTGAGACTGTGGAACTAGGAAAGGAAACTGCTGAAACACAAGAACCAACAGTACATGTAAGATTCATTGATGCTGCTGTGCAAGTCCTCGAGCCAATGGATGGAAAGCAAACTGCTGAAACATAAGAACCAATAGTACATGTATAATTTGCTGATGCTACTGTGCAAGTCCCTGAGCCAATGGATGGAAAGGAAACTGCTGAAACACAAGAACCAACAGTACATGTAGAATTTGTTGATGCTGCTATGCAAGTCCTCGAGCTAATGGATATAAAGGGAACTGCTGAAACACAGGTTCTTGTGTCCCTAGACCAAGCCGTAATGGAGAAACCTGATGATAAAGCAAAAATGCAAGATCCACAAGAGATCATCGAGTTAGACACAGAGGATGAGGAAGATATAAGGGATATAAGAATGCAGGAGATTGTGGAGGAGCTTTCATTGATGAAGCTCGAAGTAAGTAAATGGAAGAATCATGCTGACCTGTGCAAGGAAGGAATGGTCCCTCTTTATGAGCATAGAACTACCATTAAATAACTTAAATAAAGATGGGCAGAAGAATTTATTTTTCAAAAACTCCAATGGGAAAGTGTGCAAAAAGAATTAAGAGAGCTGAGAAAATTCAAGTCTATGCAGAGCGATAAAGAGAAGATGTACACTTTCGCTCAGGAATTGTTAAGCTGCAGATCCCCATCTCCTTCCTATCCTATGTTCCTCTATGAACAGATGAATCTGTTCAAATTGAGAGCTTTGAAGGAGGGGAAATCCTATCAGATTATGACCATTTCTCAGTTTCTGGAGGCCTTTTTACAGAGTGATTTCAGTGGGCAAAATTTATTGTGTGAGTTGTATCTACATGATATGTCATGCTTTATGGATTTTTTGTTTTAACCCTATGCCTTATTTAGGAGACATTCACTTGAGGGATTTCACATCTTTTGTCACCAATCGGATGCAGTGGTGGAATGGTTTCCAAACCATTCAGAAGAATGAGGACAACTCCACTCTTTGGATTAGAAGTGAACCTCAGTCCCCTATGGTCCTTATTGCAAAACATGGAAGGTACCTTTCATCTCCCATGAAGGTTCATCAGTTGACAACTTTACAACAGAAGGTCATCTCTACTTGTGTTCGAATGATCTCTCAGCAGCAGCCTTATGCCCTAGAAGGCAGTAAGCATAGATGGAAAGCCTCTCCTCCACCTTTGAGAGGAAAATACCCTTATTGTTTTGAGAACTTCAAGCAGTCTTTGTATCGGGTGCCTGAGTACATTAAATGTATGGAGACATGTGGGCCACGCTGGTTGGGGATGAAATTCAAATTTCCATTGATTTGGCTACCCAAGAGGCAATATAGGAGCAACTACAGATTGACCAAGAAAGCAGAGAAAAAGTGATGGGAAGAGTTGATTGCCTGCAATGAATTTTTCAATTGGGGTGAGAAGCTTGAAACTTCTTTTAACCTTACTAATCTCCACAGAAAGAGCTTAGAGTCAGATTCAGATTCAGCCTAGCTGGGATTGGTTGCATGTGGACATGCAACAAGACAGTTGGGGGGAGATGTTGGGTTCTGGAAATGTCCTTTTTGCTCACTCCTATTCAACCCTTTTTCTCTCATTTTTCCTTTTACTTTATAACCAAGTCGATTATCCTTTCCAATATCAGGCATGTATTTGAACATGTATAATTCATTATTACCTTGCTGCATTAATGCTTAGAAATGCTTGTGGTTATGAATTTTGTTCTTCGTAATGCTGACTTGTGATGAATCTATGAGAAGCAAGTAAAATACCACGGGGAATCCAGGAATCTCGGCTTGCTGATACATGTGGGTGTTGAAACACTTGGTGAACAATTGCATATTTCCAAGGCTCAAGTTGATCGTTGCTGAAACAACTCAAGCCATTCCTCTACGCGGCCAACTAAGACTCATTTGGCGCTGGGTTAGTTCCATATTGTAAAGGCACAATTAATGATGAAACAAAATCTATTTTGATGTAACAAATATTGTAACTATTTCTATTTTTTGATGTATATTCAGCAACCTGAAGATCAGAGATCTTCATTGCTTCCTAAATTAAGGAACCTGAGCTGTCTTATCTCAGTATATATAGGAAGATGAGATGTTACAGAAGGTTAGGCTTATTTTCAAGAGAATTGTAACAGGAGCTGGGAGTCCTTTGTAATTGAACTTATCCATTAATGAAAGAAGAAATGTTTCTCTGATTCGTTGTTGTTGAGTTAGTTCGGTAGCCTTCAACGACATCTCTGTTGGAAGGCCAGGGCTCGCCTTCTCACAGAGATTGTCGAGTTAAGTAGATGTTTTAGTTTGAATTTATTTTGGTTGATGTGGAGTTACAGTAGGTAGTGTTTCAGATTGCTGAAACAATAGTTAATTGGATAATCGCATAATTCTAGTTTCTCTTTGGTTTGCTGCAACAGCGTGGTGTGAACAATCGACTATGTAGAATAATTTTCTTTCCTAAGCAAGTGTGTTAATTAGCATTGCTGTTACAGTCAAGCTTAGATCTTGCATATTACTGTTATTTATCTTTCTTAGAATTTGCAGAATTAGATAGGTCATGGTTTGAATTATGATATTTTTAGGATTTAACTTCTTGCAAAAGCAATTCTAGTTAATTCATTCTTAGATCAGTTGTTACAGGATTGATATTGTGAGAAAATAGGAATCCCTTGAGTTCTTAGATTGATAATTTAGATTGGATTTGGTGAGCTGAGTTTGGATTAGTAGTTAGGTAGGATGAATGTTCTTTATTTATTTAGTCAACTACTTAAGTGTTTATGCATATACTTTCCTTAGTTACCTTTGAAACAATCAGACTTTCCTGGGTTTGCAATTTATATTGAGCACTCCATTTGTTAACTATAATAAGTGAGCATATAGAGTGACCAACAAGTCACTTGGTTATTTCTGTAAAACTATAAAGACTTCTATGTCTCACTGGTCGGATTTCCCTGCTTTCTCCTTCAGGAGAAGGGAGTTTTCTTTGGTAAGACAATCAATTTTTTGTTATATGTACTTTGCAACTTATATCAATATATAATTTTCTTACTTAACAAAAAAAAACTAGCATGCAGATTGGCCGAGCGTTTTATCATAGATTTAATACTCTATAAATATCTTTGTCTCACCAGAAAGTACTTCAATGTCATAATGGAATTATTGCAATAAATTGTTGATGTATATGTAACTTCGGAATGTATTTCATCTGTATATTATATATATATTTATTGTACCCTTATAAGAGATGTGTTATTCCTCAAAAAGGAAGTGTCGTCATGTGGATTGACAAGTGTCACAAGTGTGTGTACTTGCCGATGGGTTATTAGACCACCATGTGGGGTCGGCCCTGATTTATATATATTATAATGTGGATGTATCTAAGTAGACAAGTTGGCCCCATAAGGTCACTGGGCAAAAAGGTGAGTATAAATAGAGATAGGAGATCTCTATTTTACTCACTCGAAAAAGTAACTCACTATCTATTTGAAATTGGCACACTAGTGAGGAGGAGGAGGATCATCTGCTAGGAGACTATCTCAGTGTTATTTGGTTGTATTTTGGTTGAGCCATTGCTCTCTCTATCTCTGAGGAAGTTGTGGGGTTTTTCACCTTAGGGTTTTCCCCACGGAAACTCTGTGTCTCTTGTCTCTATGCTTTTGATTCTTGTGATGCTTGTGATGCTTGTCATGCATTGATATACTGTAGATTGTATTCTCTTAGCAAAGATCCTATAGTATTGTGAATTAATACTCAAAATTTAACATGG
This sequence comes from Larix kaempferi, assembly GCA_027924585.1. Taxonomy (NCBI): domain Eukaryota; kingdom Viridiplantae; phylum Streptophyta; class Pinopsida; order Pinales; family Pinaceae; genus Larix; species Larix kaempferi. The sequence goes on along the minus strand of BSBM01000318.1, from coordinate 2,684,122 downwards.
TATCAGAGCTAACCTGAGAAGAAGACATTTTGTAGTGATGGAAGCTTGTGTTCCTTGTTTATTGGGTTTCTCTCCACAGATTTTTGAAAATCAGTATAGTAGATTGACTCTACTCATCAAGGCGCATCTATCTGTCCAATCAGAATTCAGTTCCGAGCATTTTCAGATTTGGCCCTAAAAATTAGGGTTTCCACAAAAATAGGAATTTCTGGAATCTGAAGACACAGCTGGAAGCTCCTTGCAAAAATCGAAGTTTAGAGCTTTAGATCGAGATTTTTGGCTGGGTAGATCTCTGGGAAACTCAAACCCTAATTCAGGGCTCTCCCTAGTGAACCCGAGAGGACAAAAAGGCAATTTTGAAGGGTAAGACTTTGCTGATCTCAAATTATGAATGTACCAGGATGATCAGCTCTCCAAGGCGCATCTTTCTATCCTTTCGGAAATTTGAAATTCACATTTTGAATTTTTAGAGTTTCTCTGACAAACCCTAATCCGGGACCAGATCCAGTTTTCAGCACTTCAAGTGGTAAGTCCTAAATATTTTCTATTTCCATTTGAAGTACTCTTAAAGATGTCTCTCCACACCAAGCTTGAGGATAAGCTTGAAGGAGATGATAACTTCCGAGCCTGGAAGTATAGGATTGGGTTAATCCTGGAAGAGAATGAGTTGGACTCATATGTGAAAGAAGACATCCCTATCCCAGAGGATGAGGAGGCCAAGGCATTGCACAAGAAGAACTTGGTCAAGGCAAAGAGAATCATTGTTGATTCTATCAAAGACCATCTCATACCCCATGTGTCTTCTCTTAAGACACCCAAGGAGATGTTTGACTCTTTGACCAAGCTGTTTGAAGGAAAGAACATAAATCGGAAGATGACCTTGCGGAACCAATTGAAAGGAGTAAAGTTTCAGAATGGAGAAACCATTCAATCTTATTTTTCAAGGGTCTCCCAGATCAAGGAACAACTAGAAGCAGTGGATGAAATGGTGGAGAATGGTGAAGTGGTGATGACCACTCTAAATGGCCTACCCAAGTCATGGGATTCCTTTATCCAAGGAATTTGTGCAAGGAAGAAGTTGATCTCCTTCAGTAGACTTCGGGAAGAATGCTCACAATAAGAAGCAAGGCTTGTGGCACAAGAAGAAAATATGGTGAATGAAGATCAAGCTCTCACAGCTCACACCAGGAAAGGAAAGTCCAAGAGAGAGTCATCTCACTCCAAGAGATCTTCACATCACTTCAAAGAAAGAAGAATATGCTTCACCTGTAATGAGAAAGGACATATTGCCATAAATTATCCCAAGAACAAGAAGGACAATAACATCCCCAACAAGAAGAAGAAGGGTAGCAAAAGAAGGTTTCATGCTCATGCTGCCGAAGATGATGAACCCCCAAAGAAGAAGGCTAGGGCAGAAAGTGATAGCAATGATGACTCATCAAGTGAAGAAGAGTATGTTCTGATCTCTGCTCTCACAGGTACCATCTCTCATGGTTGTAATGACTGGTTGATTGACAGTGGGGCTTCCAAACACATGACTGGGTTTAAGGAATCTTTTGTGAATCTATCTGAACATGAATCACCCCATAAGGTGAAACTTGGGGATGATTATCAATACCCAATCAAAGGAAGTGGTGAAGCCTCCTACAACCTAGATTCTGGAAAATCATTGAAGATGAAAGAAGTACTTTATATACCTGGGCTCAAGAAGAACTTACTCTCCATCTCTACATTAGATTCAAAAGGCATGAGGGTTGCATTTGTGGATGGACAAGTCCTGATGTGGCCAAAGGGAAAGACCATAGATGATGCAGTAGTGATTGGAGAGCAAGAGGGAGGCTTGTATAAATTGAAAGGACAACCTGAACATGCCATGGTACATGAATCCATGGAGCCAAGTGAACTTTTTCATAGAAGACTTGCTCACATGCACTACAGAGCACTTCCAATTGCAAGCAAGGCAGTAGAGGGTCTTCCTGAAATCAAGACCAAAAATGAAGGTGTTTGCAAAGGATGTACAAAAGGTAAGAACATTAAGAAGGATTTCCCAAGCTGTGAAAGCAGGGCAAAAGACATCCTGGAAATCATCCACTCAGATGTATGTGGCCCTATGTCATCCAGTTCCCTGAGTGGGTATGTTTACTATGTCTCATTTATTGATGACTTCTCCAGGAAGACTTGGGTATACTTCTTGAAGGGTAAAGATGAGGTGCTTGATAAATTCAAGGAATTCAAAACCTTTATGGAGAATCAAACTGACAAGAAGATCAAGACATTCAGATCTGACAATGGTGGAGAATTCACCTCAAGTGACTTCAAGAAGCTTTGCAGTGATTCAGGGATTAAGAGGGAGTTGAGTGCTCCTTATAATCCTCAACAGAATGGTTTTGCAGAAAGGAAGAACAGAACTATCATGGAAGTAGCAAGGGCAATGTTGCATGACCAGGATCTTCCTATGCATCTATGGGCAGAAGCAGCTAGAACAGCTGTATATGTGTAGAACAGAACACCCCACAAGATATTGGACAACAAGACACCAGAAGAGGTCTTTTCTGGTAAGAAACCTGAAGTCAGTCATCTCAGAATATTTGGTTGTCCAGTATACACTCATGTCCCAAAGGAAAAGAGGACTAAACTAGATCCTTCAGGAAAGAAGGGTATCTTTGTGGGTTACAGTGAAAGCTCGAAGGCTTACAGAATATACTTTCCAGGGTTCAAGAAGATTGATGTCAGTAGGGATGTAACATTTGATGAAAACTCAGCATTCATCAAATCAAGAAAGGCACCTACTGAAGTTTATGAAGAACCTAAGGAAACAAGATTTCAGGACACTACCATGACTAAAGTAGTTCCAGAAGCTGTTCGTGAGTTTGAAGATCCACAAGAACCTGTAGATCCACCTCGTGAGGATAACTCTCACAAGAGGAAACCTGTATGGGCTAGAGAGCTCATTCAAGATGCAGAAAGATTTGGTATTCCAGAAGAAGAACACAGAGCAAAGAAGAGAACCAGATCACAAACCAGCTATGTTGCTTTACTCTGTGACATTATGAACAAAGAGCCTTCCAGTTATGAAGAGGCAGCGGAAAAGAAAGAATGGAAGGATGCCATGGTTAAGGAATACCAATCAATAATGAAGAATGATGTCTGGGATGTTGTCCCAAGACCTAAGGAGAAGTCTGTTGTGACTTCTAAATGGATCTTCAAAATCAAGCATGCTGCAGATGGCAGTGTGGAGAAATACAAAACAAGATTCGTAGCTCGTGGATTCTCTCAGAAAGAGGGAATAGATTATGAAGAAGAAACTTTTGCACCTGTATCCAGGTATACTTCCATCAGAACAGTACTTGCCCTGGCTGCAGCTATGAAATGGAAAATACACCAGATGGATGTCAAGACTTATTTCTTGAATGGTATAGTTGAAGAGGAAATATATGTGGAACAACCACTTGGTTTTGAAATACATGACAGGGAGTCATATGTGTGCAGATTGAAGAAAGCCTTGTGTGGCTTGAAGCAAGCTCTCAGAACTTGGTATGGTAGGATGGATAGTTTCCTATCTAGCTTGGGCTTTACCAAGAGTAAAGCGGATTCCAACCTTTACTACAAGGTTGTGGAAGGGAATCCTGTGATTCTACTCCTGTATGTGGATGACTTATTTGTAACAGGAGATGACAGACTGATTGCAGATACTAAGAGGAAGCTTGCTGTTGAATTCGATATGAAAGATTTGGGAATGATGCACTATTTCCTAGGCATGGAGGTGTGGCAGAGTGCAGGTGGGATCTTCCTTGGTCAAGGGAAGTACACAGTAGATATCCTGAAGAGATTTGGGATGATGGACTGCAAGGCCATGGTCACACCTATGGCATCGAATCTGAAGCTTATATGTGATGCTTCATCTGAGTCGGTTGATGTCTCCATGTATCGTCAGATGATTGGGTCCTTGATGTACCTGACGAACACGAGACCAGACATTTGCTTTGCTGTGAACACATTGAGCCAGTTCCTGACGGATCCGAGGAGTGTTCACCTGGTTGCTGTAAAGCATGTTCTGAGGTACCTGAAGGGTACAGTGGATTATGGGCTCAAGTATGAAGCGAATCAAAAGTTTAACCTGCTGGGTTATGTTGATTCAGATTGGGCTGGCAGTGCTGCAGATAGGAAGAGCACATCTGGGTGCTGCTTCAGTATGGGATCAGGTGTGATCTCTTGGTTTAGCAGGAAGCAGTCCTGCGTAGCATTGAGTACAGCTGAGGCTGAGTATGTTGTAGCCTGTTCAGCTAGTTGTGAGGCAGTATGGCTACGGAAGCTACTGTCTGAGTTATTTGATCTCCCGTTGGATGCTACTGGTATCTTCTGTGATAACCAGAGTTGTGTGAAGCTATCCGAGAACCCAGTGTTTCATGACAGGTCGAAACACATAGAGATCAAATATCACTATATCAGGGATATGGTGCAGAGAGGAGCTGTGAAGCTCCTGTATGTTGCAACGGACGAGCAGATTGCAGATGTGCTGACGAAGCCACTAGCCAGGGTGAAGTTCGAGTACTTCAGAGAGAGGCTTGGCGTGCTTCAGATCGAGGACACTTCGAGGAAGAAGTGATGGACACATTTGCTGAAGCCATTCCAAGCATGTTGGAAGGGGGATCCTTCACATGGCTGTGGATGTAAGCGCTGGATGATGAGCATCAGGATGATGTTCTGGTTTCTGCTTGGATATGATCGGTTGGATCATGTGTATGTATTTTGTATACGCATCATGTTGGATGCTGGATATGATTGGTTGGATCATGTGTATGTATTTTGTATGTACGCATCATGTTGGATGCTGATGGATACATTGTGTGGATCATGTATCTTTGTATGATCAGGTAGATCATGTATGTTGATGGATACATTGTGTGGATCATGTATCTTTGTATGATCAGGTAGATCATGTATGTTGATGGATACATTGTGTGGATCATGTATCTTTGTATGATCAGGTAGATCATGTATGTTGATGGATACATTGTGTGGATCATGTATCTTTGTATGATCAGGTAGATCATGTATGCTGATGGATACATTGTGTGGATCATGTATCTATGTATGTATCAGGTGGATACTTGGTGTGCATCAGATGGATGCATTGTATGATCAGGATGATTGTGGATGACAAGCTTCTCCAGATGACATGCAACAGGATGTTGCAGTGATGATGATCAGGATGATAATGTGTACATCAGGATGATGTTTGATGAGTATTAGATGATACTTTGTGGCCGTGGATCAGGTTGTGCAGGAAAGCATGTAATTTTTTCCTTGGGAGATTTGCAGATGGTCTTTCGAGGTTTTGCCTATGGCATGTAATTGGGTGCCCTGGGACATCTGGCAAATGCTCTTGCGAGGTTTTGCTTGGGAGGACATGTAATTTGTGCCCTGGGAGATCTGCAGATAGTCTTTCGAGTTTTTTCCTATGGCATGTAATTCGGTGCCCTGGGATATCTGGTAGATGCTCTTGCGAGGTTTTGTCCTATGGCATGTAATTTGCTCCTGGGAGATCTGGACAAGATGAAAAAGGCCTCAGATGCTTCAGCCAGGTTTTTCCATGACCACATGTAATTTTCTCCTGGGAGATCTGGACAGGATGAAAAAGGCCTCAGATGCTTCAGCCAGGTTTTGTGGTGAGATCACATGTAATGTGCTCCTGGGAGATCCGACAGGTAGAGCTGAGTGCTCGTAACAGCCTGGGATGCTTCAGCCAGGTTTTGTGATGGGTCACATGTAATGTGCTCCTGGGAGATCCTACAGGTAGAGCTGTGTGCTCGTAATAGCCTGGGATGCTGCAGCCAGGTTTTGTGACGCACGTAATAAGTCCCGAGGATTCCACAGTATGGCCAGTGATGATGAAGACCTGCAGATGGTGGGCCTACATCTAGTATGAAAAAGGACTCGCTCTGTAGAACTTCCTATGACGAGTAGAGTCAGAGATTGGTTGAGATAGCAGCATCAGTGACGATGATGTTGACGATGCATCGATGACGATGATCCAGAGAAGAAGACTTGTCTAGCAGATCCGTGTCGAGAAATACCTTCCTAGTTAAGAGGGAGTGTTGATTTATATGTAACTTCGGAATGTATTTCATCTGTATATTTTATATATATTTATTGTACCCTTATAAGAGATGTGTTATTCCTCTATAAGGAAGTGTCGTCATGTGGATTGACAAGTGTCACAAGTGTGTGTACTTGCCGATGGGCTATTAGACCACCATGTGGGGTCAGCCATGATTTATATATATTATAATGTGGATGTATCTAAGTAGACAAGTTGGCCCCATAAGGTCACTGGGCAAAAAGGTGAGTATAAATAGAGATAGGAGATCTCTATTTTACTCACTCGGAAAAGTAACTCACTATCTATCTGAAAGTGGTGCACTAGTGAGGAGGAGGAGGATCGTCTGCTAGGAGACTATCTCAGTGTTATTTGGTTGTATTTTGGTTGAGCCATTGCTCTCTCTATCTCTGAGGAAGTTGTGGGGTTTTTCACCTTAGGGTTTTCCCCACGGAAACTCTGTGTCTCTTGTCTCTATGCTTTTGATTCTTGTGATGCTTGTGATGCTTGTCATATTATGATTGTCATGCATTGATATACTGTAGATGTTATTCTCTCAGCAAAGATCCTATAGTATTGTGAATTAATACTCAAAATTTAACATAAATATGTAGAAGTTTGTTAGACATAAGTCTATAAATTCACAAGGTCTGCTATCAGGCATGCAACTTACAAAAATAAGGGGCCTTTGAATACACTTACTACTTGATAATGCTGACCGAAGGTTTCCTTCATTGTATTATGCACTTCACTTCCAATGGAAAAGGCAAGTCAGTGTTCAAATCCCTAGACTATAATTTTCTCATGGTTTACCAAATTATAACTATATCTCAGCTCATGTTTGCATAGTTTATCCATAAAATAATTTATTATTGGTAATTTGGTGTTTTCAAGCCTTGGAAAGATTTGTCAGCTAATAACAAGAAAATCAATTGTGGAAATTTTCTGTAATGTCCATTTTTTGAAATGATTTAAAATGGTGAAATTTTCAACTTTTTTCCCTAGTTTGACCTTTGACTAATTTTGAGGTCTAGGTCTCCAAATTGCTCCAAATGCTCCCAAATATTCAGATAAGGTGTATGAATGATATTAGGACTTGATTATGATGTTTAGGGATGATATAGGACCACCAAAATACTTATTCAAACCCCTTTAATATTCTGGCCAAAGTATGGAATTTAACTAGCAATTTGAGGTTGAAATCCCCCCAGGGTAAATGCTAAATATGGATCTCCAAATGCTTCCAAACCCACTCGAATTTCTGAAAAGAGGTAGAGGATTTATAAGGGAAAATATTAAGGTCTCATTTGCATCATTATTAAGTTTTTGAAGTCTTTTATAACCCTCCCCCAACAACTACCAAATCACTAGTTTCGACCTTGGGGGAAATGGCATTAAATCTTCTTCAAATGGTATAAAACTGATCAAAATGACTCCAAATGCTTAAGTACCGAATATGAAACTTGTTCAGATCATTAATTAAATTACATTAATCATAAATACATCATATAAATGCTCTTCCATTCGAATTATCAATATTTCATTGCTATACATCAAGGTAGTGGGGAAATGGCACCATTTGTTCATTAAAAATCAGATTTACATAATTCCAATGGGATTTTCAACCTGATACATTTTTGAGGTGAAGAATAGAGTATATGAATCTTATTACAAAATAAATGGGCCATTAGAAGCTCCCCCAAATAGTACAATAGCTCACCAAAAGCGCCTCTCCTCAAGGATCAATAATATGCAATGAAAACTGGAAATGGTTGAAGGAGTGAGCTGCACTAGAAGAAACCATGAGCTTCCCTATAGATTACATATGCAAATAAAGAATCCATTAAATCTCTCATGAAAGGTATGAATGGCATTTCCACACACCAACTAGGATGGGAATCTTTCACCCTCGAAATTGGCTAAGGCAAGTAGACTAGTATTCCACTAACTCTCTTCACAAATACAAATTCTCAAAATGATCAAAAGATATTCTCTTGGTTTATCCCTATATTTTATAAACATACTTATCCTTCTAAGGTTCCAAATCCATCCAAAGACTCCAATCCAATTTGAATTAGGGAGTGGTTCATGATTTTCCATGTGTCCTCTCCTTCCTAGCCTTCCACCTTCCACCAATTTGAGTATGAGTCCTTTGGGCTTCCCTAACTCCCATGAGATCTCTCTTGGATACTATATTTAGGATTGGCATGTCATAATGGTAAGATGTCAACAATCAGGTCTGGAATTTGTCATAGGTGTCATAGCATCTTCATCATTGTTGTCATATAGGTTAGGGAATCTAGTCCAAGTGTTCAATAACTCCTCATTTGACTCTTCCTCTTCTATGGGAGTTACATCTCCATCCAAGTTTGACCTATGATGCATATTTCCAAGTTTATGATCCTTCTAACTCCTCCCAAGAACCTTATGCTTCCCATGGATTCAAATTTACAAGAGGAGGATGCCATGTGGCACAAAATTTCTAGCTTGTGTGGACCCCACAACCTCCATGTGTCTTCATGAACCATTGCCTATTTGATTTTCTCTTGCATTTATTTATTCATCTCCTTTATTAAATATTTATTCCATTCTAATTTCAAAACACCATTTATTAGCTCCCTTATTACAAATCCTCATGTCTCCATCCAACCTAGGGAACTAGTAGGATTGATGGAATTTTCTTGTTATGAATTTATTTGAATGGGGACATTACAGTCCTCCCCACCCAAGATTGATTGTCCTCAAGCAATTTAAGATTTACATGATGCAAAATTTGTTCCTCCTCCCATGTGGCATCTTCACTTGGAAGATCCTTCCATTGCACCAAGTATTCTTTGATAGTTCTGCTCCTTAGCCTTCTCTCCCTAGTCTTCAATTTTTTTCTTCCATTGCACCAAATATTCTTTGATAGTTCTGCTCCTTAGCCTTCTCTCCCTAGTCTTCAATTTTTTATTTTTTTTCTTCTGGAACGAGTGTGAGATGACCTGTTGAATATTGTAACTTCAAAGAATATTATATTTGTACTTTATTATTCCGGAGATGTTTCATTCCTCCGAGGTAACCCTATCATGTATCTGGAGATGTTTATTCCTCCAGGGGTTTGTATTAACTAGGGTTATTAGACCCACCATGTGGGGGTCGGCCCTGTAGTTATATTTTAGGGGTTATTAGACTTCTCCAGGAGAGGTCGGCCCCATTAGGTCTTTTAGTCAGTTGGGGGTTAGTATAAATAGAGGAGGTGAACTCCTCATTAGATCACTCACTCACTTGTGGAAGAGTGCGCACTTGTCTGGGAGACTTGCTAAGGAGTCTAAGGAAGAAGGAGCACATCTTGTATTTTGGTTGATCATCTTATTGAGGAAAGCTTTGCTGGGTTTTCTAGCCCATGAGGGTTTCCCAGGGTATATTCTGTGTCTATCTTGTGATTATGTTTCTTTCAGTGATCTTGCTAGTCTATTTGGTTTAAACTTAACATGGTATCAGAGCTAGACTGAATAGGACATCTTTCACAAGGTAAGAATACCTCTCTCTCTCTCTCCGATGAAGTTAGGGTTTCAACCCAAAGTTGGTATTATTGATTTTTGGTTGCATGGCTGGATAGCCCTTTTCAATACCTTTCTTTTAAGCCCTAGATCGAATTTTTGGTTGGGTAGAACTCCGGGAAATCCAAACGCTAATTCTACCAAAAGTGCGATAAGTCAGAATTTGGTTTCAGAAAAAAAGTTTTCATTTTTGATTTCTGATTACATGGCTGGATAGCCCTTCTCAAGACCATTCTTTTGAGCCCTAGATCGAACTTTTTGGTTGAGTAGAACTCCGGGAAAGTCAAACCCTAATTCTACCAAAAGTGCGATAAAATTCTGTTCCAGATTCCGGAAAAGTGAAAAGTAACTTTTCCAGGTAAGTCTGCTCTGTCTCTTGGACTCCCCCAAGAGAAGATGGCTCCAAACACTAAGCTTGAAGATAAGCTAGAAGGTATAGAAAATTTTCGGGCTTGGAAATACAGAATTGGTCTCATCCTTGAAGAGAATGACCTTGCTCATTATATCAAGGAAGAAGTTGCAGAACTAGAAGGAGATGAAGCCAAAGAAAAACACAGGAAGGATCTGATTAGGGCAAAGATAATCATAGATGATTCTATTAAAGACCACTTGATTCCCCAAGTGGCCTCCAAGAAGACTCCAAAGGAAATGTATGATGCCCTAGGAAGAATGTATGAAGGAAAGAACATCAACAGGAAGATGAACCTAAGGTCTCAGTTGAAGAGTACCAAGATGCACAAAGGAGAATCCATTCAAGACTACTTCTCAAGGGTCTCTCTAATCAAGGAGCAATTAGATGCCATTGGTGATACTCTTGATGAAGATGAACTTGTGATGACTGCCCTAAATGGTCTCATTAGACCTTGGGAATCTTTCATACAAACCATGTGTGCCAGAAAAGAAAGCATGAAGTTTGATGTAGTATGGGAAGATTGTGTTCAAGAAGAGGCTAGGGTTGCCAACAGAGAAGCTCTTCTCAAAGAGGATGACCAAGCTTTGGCCACCCACACCAAAAAAGGAAAGAGAGGCTACTTCAAGAAGGTGAACTTCAAAAGGTCTGAAACTTCTCATAGATTCAAAAGGAAAGGAGGAGACACCTCCACAGTCCAATGTTTCAATTGTCTTAAGCTAGGACACTATGCTAGAGACTGTACCCTACCAGAGAAGAAGAAGAAAAGGTTTGTCCACAAAAGACATCATGCTCATATGGCAGAAGATGATAGTGAAGAAGAAGAAGAAGAAGAAGAAGAAGAAGTGGAGGAAAGACCTCAAAAGAAAAGATCTAAAGTGAAGAAAGAAGATCCAGAAGAATATGTACTATTTTATGCTCTCTCTGGATCTGTGTCTCCTGGTGAAGGCACTTGGCTCATTGACAGTGGTGCTTCAAAGCACATGACAGGTCATAAGGAAACTCTCTCCAGGATCGAAGAAAAGTCTTCACCCCAAAAGGTATCTTTAGGAGATGATTATCAATATCCCATCAAGGGAATTGGTGAAGCAAGCTACAAGCTTGATTCAGGAACACCATTAAAAATGAAAGAAATCTTATATGTCCCAGGTTTAAAGAAGAATCTACTCTCTATCTCAGCACTAGACAAGAAAGGTTTTAGAGTAGCCTTCATAGATGGACAAGTACTCATGTGGTCCAAAGGAAAATCAATCAAAGATGCAATTGTCATTGGTGAAGAAGAAGGAGGACTTTATAAACTCAAGGGTCATCCAGAATATGCCCTTGCTCATGAAGTTTCTAGTCCCAGTGAGCTATGGCATAGAAGACTATCTCACATCAACTATAAAGCCTTACCCTATGTAAGCAAGGTGGTTATAGGTTTACCAGATTTGAAGGCTGATCATGATGGCTCATGTAAAGGATGTAAGAAAGGGAAGAATGTCAAGAATCCCTTTCCGAAAAGTGAAACAAAGACTAAGAACTCTCTAGAGCTAATACACTCAGATGTATGTGTACCTATGCCCACCACTTTTCTAAGTGGGTTTGAATACTATCTCTCATTCATTGATGACTATTCAAGGAAAACTTGGATATACTTCCTAAAAGGCAAGAATGAAGTCTTTGGAAAATTCAAAGAGTTCAAGGCCCTAATAGAAAATCTCTCAGATAAGAGAATCAAGATTCTCAGAACAGATAATGGCGGAGAATATACTTCAAAGGAATTTGAAGACTTTTCTAAAGAAGCTGGAATTAAGAGGGAACTAACCACTCCCTACAATCCCCAACAAAATGGGGTAGCTGAGAGGAAAAATAGAACTATCATGGAAGCTGTAAAGACTATGATACATGACCAAGATCTTCCCATGTATCTATGGGCTGAGGCAGCCAAGACAACAGTATATGTACAAAATAGACTATCTCATAGTGCTCTTGATTTCAAAACACCAGAAGAAGTCTTTACAGGAAAGAAGCCTAAGGTAAGTCATCTTAAAATATTTGGGTGTCCTGTGTACATCCACATTCCAAAAGAAAAGAGAACCAAGTTGGATCCCTCAGGCAAGAAGGGATTGTTTGTTGGTTATTGTGAAACTTCCAAAGCCTTCAGAATCTACATACCAGGTTTCCATCATATAGAAATAAGTAGAGATGTAACCTTTGATGAGGAAGCAGCTCTCAAGAAATCCAGAAAGTGTCAACTTGAAGAAGTTTATGAAGAAGATTCATCTCCCAGAATATCAGAGACTGTTCACATCCCTAAAGAGGATGCACCAGAGGATCATGACATGCTGGAACTACAAGAACCCCCTGTTGCAGAATTATCTAGGAAAAGAAGACCAGCATGGGCTAGAGACATTATTCAAGGAGCTGAAAGATATGGTGCTCCTGAAGGCTCCACTAGAGAAAGGAAGAAACCAAAACTGGTGTCCAACTATATGGCCTTGATGTGTGATCTTGTGGATCAACTACCTACTAGCTTTGAAGAGGCAGCTCAGAAGAAAGAATGGGTAGAAGCAATGACAGAAGAATATCAGTCAATAATGAAAAAAGATGTTTGGGATATAGTTCCCAAACCAAAAGATAAAAGTGTGGTTTCTTCCAAATGGATCTTCAAAATAAAACATGCTGCGGATGGAAGCATTGAAAAATACAAAGCAAGATTTGTAGCCAGAGGATTCTCTCAGAAGGAGGGAATTGACTATGAAGAAACATTTGCACCAGTTGCCAGGTATACTTCAATTAGAACTATCATGGCACTTGCATCCATGATGAAGTGGAAATTACACCAAATGGATGTTAAGACAGCTTTTCTAAATGGTGTAATTGAAGAAGAAGTATACATAGAACAACCACAAGGGTTTGAGGTCAATGACGGAAGGACTCATGTATGCAAACTGAAAAAGGCATTATATGGGTTGAAACAAGCTCCCAGGGCTTGGTACGAAAGGATTGACAGTTTCTTAACTAGCATGGGCTTTACCAAGAGTAAAGATGACCCAAACCTTTATCTCAAAGTAATGGATGATGAACCAGTTATACTATTGTTATATGTCGATGATCTATTTCTAACTGGAAATGAGAAACAAATTATTGAAAGCAAGAAGAAGCTTTCTTCAGAATTCGAGATGAAAGATCTCGGATTAATGCACTACTTCTTAGGCTTAGAAGTATGGCAAGAACCAAGAGGAATCTTTCTAAATCAAGGTAAATATGCTGTGGAGATTCTGAAAAGATTTGACATGTTGGAGTGTAAGCCCATGGCCACTCCCATGGACTCCAACTTGAAGATTTTGGTTAATGACTCATCAGAATTAGTGGACCTAACTCTATATAGACAAATCATTGGGTCACTAATGTATTTAACAAATACTAGGCCAGACATATGCTTTGCTGTAAATACCCTAAGTCAGTATTTAGTAGAACCTAGAAAGGTTCATCTAATAGCTGCAAAGCATGTAATGAGGTACCTAAAAGGTACATTGGATTTTGGTCTACTTTATCACGGAAGTCATGAACTCAAGTTACATGGTTACTCAGACTCTGACTGGGCAGGTAGTGTCTCAGATAGAAAGAGTACTTCAGGAGGATGTTATGGTCTTGGATCCGCCATGATCTCATGGTTCAGCAAGAAATAATCTAGTGTGGCCCTCAGCTCTGCTGAGGTAGAATATATAGCTGCCTGCTCTGCCAGCTGTGAAGCAGTATGGCTTCGGAAACTGCTATCTGGAGTGTTTGACTTAGAAATGGATCCCACTATAATTATGTGTGATAATCAAAGCTGCATCAAGATGACAGAGAATCCTGTGTTCCATGATAAGTCAAAAAACATAGAGATCCGTTACTTTTATATACGAGATATGGTGCAGAAGGGAGCTATCAAGCTCGAGTATGTGAGCACTGAAGATCAAATTGCTGATATCTTGACCAAACCTTTGTCTCGAGTGAAGTTTGAATACTTCCGAGACAAGCTTGGTGTAGTTCAAAAGGACCCTCCTCGAAAGGGGGAGTAGTATGATCTCTGATGACAAGTTTGTCTCATCAATGATGAGGCTACCCTGTCACTACACCTAGTTACTTAGAAATATTTAAATTTAGGACTACTATATTTAGAAATACTTAGTTGTACTTATATATATGCTTTTGAGGACAGATATGATAGGTGTATACATACTATTGATGTTAGATGTATTAGTGAGAATACATGATTTTGATGTTAGATGTATACATGCTTTTGATGATAGATGTATTAGTGAGAATACATGCTTTTGATGTTAGATGTATACATGCTTTTGATGATAGATGTATTAGTGAGAATACATGCTACGTGTATACATACTATTGATGTTAGATGTATTAGTGAGAATACATGCTTTTGATGTTAGATGTATACATGCTTTTGATGATAGATGTATTAGTGAGAATACATGCTTTTGATGTTAGATGTATACATGCTTTTGATGATAGATGTATTAGTGAGAATACATGTTTTTGATGCTAGATGCATACATACTTTTGATGATAGATGTATTAGTGAGAATACATGCTTTTGATGATGTATCAGTGAGAATACATGCTTTTGATATATGATGTATACATACTGTTGATGATAGATGATGATACATGTATTAATGTACTTGTAACGGATGTGGATACTTGTACTTGTATTAATGAGAATACATGTGGGGATTGTATCATCCTTGAACACTTGTTCTAAAATGAGCCGTAGACAGAAGTCTCCAAGAAAGAAGAGGGATTGTATCATCCTTGAACACTTGTTCTAAAATGAGCCGTAGACAGAAGTCTCCGAGAAAGAAGAGGGATTGTATCATCCTTGAACATCTGTTTTAAATAGAGCCGTAGACATGATGTCTCCGATAAATGAAATCCTGAATTAACAGGTAGGGGATTGCATCGTCCCTGGACTGATGTCCCAGAATAGAGCCGCAGACATGATGTATCCGATAAATGAAATCCTGAATTAACAGGTAGGGGATTGCATCGTCCCTGGAGTGATGTCCCAGAATAGAGCCGTAGACATGATGTCTCCGATAAATGAAATCCTGAATTAACAGGTAGGGGATTGCATCGTCCCCGGACTGATGTCCCAGAATAGAGCCATATACATGATGTCTCCGATAAATGAAATCCTGAATTAACAGGTAGGGGATTGCATCGTCTCCGGACTGAGGTCCCAGAATAGAGCCGTAGACTGGGTCTCCGATAATGAAGTCCTGAATGAACAGGCAGGGGATTGCATCGTCCTCGGACTGAGGTCCCAAAATAGAGCCATAGACTGGGTCTCCGATAATGAAGTCCTGAATGAATAGGCAGGGGATTGCATCGTCCCCGGACTGAGGTCCCAGAATAGAGCCGTAGACTGGGTCTCCGATAATGAAGTACTGAATTAACAGGCAGGGGATTGCATCGTCCCCGAACTGAGGTCCCAGAATAGATCCGTAGACTGATGTCTCCGAGAACTGAAGATCGGATTGTATCATCCCTGGACCTATGTCCTAAAATGAGCAGGAAGGATCATCCTAGAACATGATCGTGTGATGATCGTATGATGATGATGCTGATGATCGTATGATGACGATGCTGATGATCGTGTGATGACGATGCTGATGATCGTGTGATGACGATGCTGATGATCGTATGGTGACGATGCTGATGATCATGTGATGACGATGCTGATGATCGTGTGATGACAATGCTGATGATCGTGTGATGATGATACTGATGACAATGCTGATGATCGTATGGTAACGATGCTGATGATTGTAGTGATATCAACACGATTGACATTGATGTTACAGTAACTGGTTGAGTTACTGATGAAGATGAATTGAAGAAAGCTTCCGATGATATATAGATGTATCATGTATGATAACTCCTTGCTCCTGCAGATGTTGTTATAATATCCTTCTCGTTAAGGGGGAGTGTTGAATATTGTAACTTCAAAGAATATTATATTTGTACTTTATTATTCCGGAGATGTTTCATTCCTCCGAGGTAACCCTATCATGTATCTGGAGATGTTTATTCCTCCAGGGGTTTGTATTAACTAGGGTTATTAGACCCACCATGTGGGGGTCGGCCCTGTAGTTATATTTTAGGGGTTATTAGACTTCTCCAGGAGAGGTCGGCCCCATTAGGTCTTTTAGTCAGTTGGGGGTTAGTATAAATAGAGGAGGTGAACTCCTCATTAGATCACTCACTCACTTGTGGAAGAGTGCGCACTTGTCTGGGAGATCTGCTAAGGAGTCTAAGGAAGAAGGAGCACATCTTGTATTTTGGTTGATCATCTTATTGAGGAAAGCTTTGCTGGGTTTTCTACCCCATGAGGGTTTCCCAGGGTATATTCTGTGTCTATCTTGTGATTATGTTTCTTTCAGTGATCTTGCTAGTCTATTTGGTTTAAACTTAACATGACCTTCATCATCCAAAGGAGGAAGTTTTTCTGAAATGAAAATTTGCTGAGCAAAATTTGTTCCTCCTCCCATGTGGCATCTTCACTTGGAAGATCCTTTCATTGCACCAAGTATTCTTTGATATTTCTGCTCCTTAGCCTTCTCTCCCCGGTCTTCAATTTTTTTTTTAATTTTTAATTTTTAATTTTAATTTTAATTTATTTTTTATTTTTAATTTTAATTTTAATTTATTAATTTTAATTTATTTATTTATTTATTTATTTTTTTATTTTTATTTATTTATTTTTTTTAATTTTTAATTTTTAATTTTAATTTTTTTAATTTTTTTTAATTTTTTTTTTAATTTTTTTTATTTTAATTTTTTATTTTAATTTTAATTTTATTTTATTTTTTAATTTTTTATTTTTTTTATTTTTTTTATTTTTTTATTTATTTTTTTATTTATTTTTATTTTTATTTTTATTTTTATTTTATTTTTTTTTTCTTTTTTTTCTTTCTGGAACGAGTGTGAGATGACCTTCATGTTGACTTCTTTTTAGACAGACCCAGGTTTTCAGGATGCGCAGCAACAAACACCCCTTTGGCGCACTGGCCCTTTCGGCAACGAGCTACGCAGCAGCCCGAAGTCTCACCCGAAGTGGCTATGGGGGGGCTAAGGAATCAAGTTTTCTTAACCTAGGTGATGTGGAGACTACAGTCTTCTCCCTTCCCTTCCGGGAGGATACTTCGGTGCGAAACGTCTTACTCTTCCACAGACCTCACTGCGCTACAGCACTGGAACTCACTCTTCCCAGCCTGGCTGTGCAGTAGCTCCGTGCCTGCGCACGAAGCGTTTACCCGCTATGCCCGAGACACTATGTATCGCCTCTGAGAGCCCTTGCACCCCAACGCGGCAGCACACACGTTAAGTGCTTTGACGACAGTGTTCTTAGTCTCCTTCAAACATGCACAAGTACGCTTCTAAGGGAGCTTCGAGGATTTACTCTACATACTCGTTCACAAAGATAGCGAAACATTCATAGTAACATACACAGTAAAGCAAAGAAATGCAGTCACATAAAGCATCACCATGACAACTAGAATTAGGTAGTTCACTTCCAGGAGGGAATCTACGTCCACAGGACTGTATATTATCTTTAGATGGGGCTTACACAGTTCTGCTGCGCACACAGCTGCAGCCTTAGATCTTTCTGGGAAACTCCACACACATAGCTAGGAGCCCTTCTCTTAGATCTAGTCTCTCCTTCTACAGGCATTACAATGACAAATACATACAATTACGTTCCCCAGTCCTCTTGCGACTGGTCAATACATACAATGGCCTTTACGCCAAGAGGTCTCTTGCGAGATCGCGGCCTTCTTACATACATACAATGAGTCTTAACGACTTTACAACATACAGTAATACAAAAGACTCAGACATCAGCTTAGACTGTCTGTGTAACCTTTTTCTAACCTTCTAACCTTCCCAATTACACATATATATAGGTGGCCTTGAGGGTCGCACCTTTACAAAACTGTGGGCCTTTCCCAATAGTGATCCCCAAAAACCCTAACCACTGACACGGCTAGGTGTACTGTAGGCGCCTCTTGCAATCACGTTGCAGCTTCCTGCAGATTCCGTGATTTTCGGCGCAGATTGCGGGTATGGGCGCCGCTTCATTGTTCTTTGCTCCTTGTCCTTCGCCTTCAATGCTTCGGCCCATTGCTCTTCTTTGGTCCGAGCAACCATAACTCCTGTACTTTGCCTTAATGAGGGTAGCTGAGCCCTCTTCCGCCGCTTCATTTATTGTGGTGGTTGAGCTTTCTACTCGGCCACCTTGTTTACTCTTTCCCTTGATGTGCACGCAAGCTCCGCAATTTTCGGCCCGCAATCTGTGGTGAGCTCGTCCATCTGGCGCCGTACCGCGCACTGTTCATTTCTACCCAAAAATGGTGCTTTTCCTCAAAATTGGAAGCTTTTCCATAGCTACGGCCTATGCTCCAACACTTCATCATCCAAAGGAGGAAGTTTTTCTGAAATGAAAATTTGCTGAGAAATGGATTTTTTGAGACACGAAACATGAAATACATTATGGATTTTACTTCCTTCCGGAAGGTCCAACTCATATGCCACCTCTCCAACCTTCCGAACTACCTTGTATGGGCCATAGTATCTTGGTTTGAGATTTTATGCTCCCTTCTTTTTCAAGGATGTTTGTTTATATGGCTGCAACCTCAAATATACCAAATCGTTGACCTAAAAGGTCCTTTCTTCCCTATGTTGATCTGCATATTGTTTTTGCTGATTTTGGGCTACGTGCAAGTTGTCTTTCAAAAGCTTCAAAATTTCTTGGCTCTCTTCCACCCAATCTTTAGCTCTTGGGGCTCTACTATCACCAAAGATAAGTTTAACAAAAGTAAGTGCATCATAACCATATAATGCTTTGAAAGGAGACATTCCTATTGACATATGAAAGGTGGTGTTGTAACAGAACTCACCCAAGTGTAGCCATTTTGCCCATGCCTTTTGCTGCTCTCCCACATAGGTCCTTAGGTACCCTTCCAACCATTGATTCACCCTCTCTGTTTGGCCATCAGTTTGTGGATGATAGCTTGTGCTTGGAGTCAATTGAGTTCCCACCAATCTGAAAAGTTCTCGCCAAAAAGCACCCATGAATCTACTATCTCTATCACTTACAATGCTCTTAGGGAGCCCATGCAATCTGAAGATTTCTTTAAAGAAAATGTCAGCCACTTGTGTAGCACTAAAAGATGATGTAACAACAAAGAAATGAGCAAATTTGGTCAACCTATCCACTACCACATATATGCAATCCTTCCCCAAAGATTTGGGCAAACCTGTGATGAAGTCCATTGAAATACTCTCCCATTTTTGTTCCGGAATGGGCAATGGTTGAAATAAACCAGCTGGGCATGTAAGTTCTGATTTGTTTTGCTGACATAACTTACATTCATTCACATATTTAAGAACATCTTCCTCCATCCCCTTCCAAAAAAACCTTTTCCTTAATTGCCTATAAGTTTTGAAGATCCCCAGATGGCCAGCTAGTGGGGAATCATGTGCTTCTTGCAAAATATTGTACTTGAGTTTTGAGTTTTGAATCAAATAAATTATTCCCTTATGATATATCAGCCCTTTCAAAATCTTGTAGTTATCATCCCCTTTGACCCCATCTAATACATCACATGCAAATCCATCTTTTGCATATTCAACCATTAGCATGTTTTTTCCAATCTTTTGCAATGTCCATGAGAGAAAAAGAAGCTCTTCTAGATAATGCATCAACTACAATGTTATTCTTCCCTTTCACATATTCAATATCAAAATCAAAAGCTTGGATCTTTCTTACCCACTTTTGTTTCCTCTCATTAAGATATTTTTGGGAGAGGAAGTGCCTTAGACTGTTGTGATCAGTTTTCACCATAAAATTGTTTCCCACCAAGTATTGTCTAAACTTGGCCAATGCATGCATGATGGCCAACATTTATTTGTCATAGATGGAGTAAAGCTTTTCATGTGGCTACAACTTTCTGCTCTCAAAGGCTATAGGGCCACAAACTTGTTTCCCAACAAGTATTGTCTAAACTTGGCCAATGCATGCATGATGGCCAACATTTATTTGTCATAGATGGAGTAAATCTTTTCATGTGGCTACAACTTTCTGCTCTCAAAGGCTATAGGGTGTTGGCCTTGCTTTAGGACAGCCCCTATCCCTTCACCTGAAGCATCACATTCCAAAACAAAAGGTTTAGTAAAATAAGGTAATGAAAGTATAGGACAACTACTCATTACCTCTTTCATTTTTTGGAAGACATTTTCAGCCTCCTCATCCCACTTGAAAGCATCTTTCTTTGTCAAATCAGTGAGTGGAGAAGTCAATTTGGAGAACCCTTTCACAAACTTCCTATAATAGGTGCATATTCCAATGAATCCTCTTAATTCTGTCATGTGTTTTGGTGATGGCCATTCAAGGGTGGCCTTTATCTTTTCCATGTGCACTTGCACTCCTTCTTGTCCAATAATGTACCCAAGATACAAGAGTTCCTTCATCCCAAATTCACATTTAGACAACTTAGCAAACAAGGGCTGTTCATGCAAAATTTTCAACACAACCTCTAAATGATGCAAATGCTCTTCCCAAGTTTTGTTGTAAATGAGAATGTCATCAAAGAAGACCAAAACAAATTTTCTGAGTTGCTTGCAAAAAATATTATTCATGCATGCTTGAAATGTGGTTGGAGCATTGGTTAGTCCAAAAGGCATAACAAGAAACTCAAAGTGGCCATAGTGGCATCTAAAAGCAGTCTTTTGCACATCTTCTTCCTTCATTTGAATTTGATGATAACCTGATCTAAGATCCATTTTAGGGAAATGTTTTTCCACAAATAGCTCATCCATGAGCTCATCAATTCTAGGAATGGGATACCTATTCTTGATTGTCTTCTTGTTCAAAGCTCTAAAATCTATGCACATCCTCAAGGTTCCATCTTTTTTCTTTACCAACACTACTGAAGAAGCATAAGGGCTAGAGCTTGGTCTAATGAGTCCCAACTCTAGGAGTTCTTGGATGGCCTTTTCAATCTCATCTCTGAATTTCTTTGGATGTCTATAGGGTGGTATTTGGATGGGTGAATTACCCTCCTCCAAAACAATGTTGTGCTCAACCCCCCTATCAGGTGGTCTACCATGTGGAAGATCTCTAAATTTTTTTTCATATTTTTGTAGGAGTTGCTCTATCTCCTTTGGGTGTTCAACAACATTTATGTTTGGATTGGGAGATGTGATGTGACATTCAACAACCCATTGAATATCTCCATGCCTCGATATAGACCTCATACTATGTGAAGTCACCACTTGATTTGGATAGTTGTGCTGCCCTCTCACAACCCTTAGGATTCCTTTCGAATCTTGGAATTTCATTTCAGGAATCTGATAGTTTACTGTATGCTTCCCTATAGAGTACAACCATTGCACTCCCAAAACCACATTAGTATCAACAACATCAACCACATAAAAGCTATCAGAAAAAGTATAGTTACCTATGGTGATTTGCAGCTTTGGAACCCATGTTTTGCACTCCATTATGTTGTGACCTGGAATGACAACTGTGAAACCATCAAATGGTTCAGTAGGTTTCTTCCTTCTCTCCACCATGTCTACATCAATGAAGTTATGTGTGGCTTCTCCATATACCAAAACTGAAGTCCTTTTTCCTAGTACCACACCCTTGCATCGAATAGTGTGATAACGAGGCACTGCTGAAAGTACTGCCATTCTTACTTTGTCAGGTGAGGGATGAATTTCTTCTTGTTTCCCTTCTTCTGCTGTATCATATTCCTCTTCTTGATATGAAATATGTCCTTCTTCATCCATACCCCCTTCATACTCATCATTATCATAAAATACTTCAATGTATTGAGCTTTTCCCTTAGTACATTTATGCCCCGGTGCCCATGGCTGAAAGCATGTGTAGCACAATTTTTTCCTTCTAAGTTCTTCCATGTTCAATCCCTCTTTCTTATTCTTTTCAAATGCATCCCTTTTCCAAGGATTCTTTTCAAATGCATCTCTTTTCCAAGACTTCTTTTCAAATCTGAAGTTAGTCTAAGGAGGAAATCTAGTTCTAGGAAGCACATTTTGGAGGTCTCTAGTCAAGCTCATAGCATCCTTCAATGTAGTTGGTTTGTGGGATTTAACTAAACCTTTTAAGGGATCAGCCAAATATTTAGTGAACAACAATAATAACCTTCCCATGGATACATCAACCACCTTGACTGATAACTTTTGAAATTCTAACATACAATCAACAGGAGTTCCCACTTGCTTCAATTGAGCTAGTTCTTTGAAAGGTAATTCTGGGTCTTTTTGCTCAAATCTCTCTAACACCCTGCCAACAAATTCTCCATAGGTAATAACCTGATCACGTCCCAAAGTTTTCAGACCATGGAACCACCATTCATTGGCATCCCCTTCTAGATGCAAAATTGCCATTTTTAAGGCATCCTCTTCCACATTTGGATTCAACTGAAGATACACATCTAGTTTTTGCACCCAAGTGTTAGCAGAACTTTGAGAGGAACCATCAAATGTAGGAAGTGGCATTTTACCAATAGCACAATTTAATTCTTTGTTCTGAAATAGAGACCTATTATCTTCCTTCTTTTTGAGTTTGTTTGAAACAGTAAAGTATTGTTCAAATGGTAGAGTCCTTCTGCAATCTTCACTCAATTTTCCTATTCTTTCACCAATGTATCCATATCCATTAGAGTGTTAGGTTCTTCTTTGGATACAAGAAATTTAGGTGTAGTAGACTTTGGTGTCCTATGAAATTCATTAGGTCTATTATGGGGTCCTGTGCTTGAGAAAATATGCTCACCCATTGTCTTCTTTTCTTCTGAATGTGAGTTACTGCTGCCTCCTACTACCCCTTTGCTTTCAAGTTGGCTAGCCATCAATTTGAATCCTTTCATCATCTGTTCATGCCTCTGATGCCACTTGAAATGTTTTCAAAAAATGGTTTTATGACTGTAATAAGTTCCTCCTCATGTTCTGAGGTTTCCCTTCCATCCTTAGTCATGGTTTCAACAATATACTCTTCTTCTCCTACTACTTCCTCTTCAACAAAAACCTCTTCAACTTCAGGTTCTAAGGGTGGTGGATTATTTATTTGGCTCCTTGTCAAGACCATGCTCTGATACCAATTGTAATGTCCCTTTTTTGAAATTATTTAAAATGGTGAAATTTTCAACTTTTTTCCCTAGTTCGACCTTTGACTAGTTTTGAAGTCTAGGTCTCCAAATTGCTCCAAATGCTCCCAAATATTCAGAGAAGGTGTATGACTGATATTAGGACTTGATTATGATGTTCAGGGATGATATAGGACCACCAAAAGACTTCTACAAACCCCTTTAATATTTTGGACAAAGTATGGAATTTAACTAGCAATTTGAGGTTCAAATCCCCCCAGGGTAATGATGAATATGGATTTGCAAATGCTTCCAAACCCACTCGAATTTCTGAATAGAGGTAGGGGATGTCTAAGGGAAAATATTAATGTCTCATGTGCATCATTATTCAGTTTGTGAAGTCTGTTATAACCCTCTCCCAACAGCTACCAAATCATTAGTTTTGACCTTGGGGGGAATGGCATTAAATCTTCTTCAAATGGTATAAAACTGATCAAAATGACTACAAATTCTTAAGTACTGAACACGAAACTTGTGAATCTCATTAATGAAAATACATTAATCATAAATACATCAGATAAATTCTCTTCCATTCGAATTCATTAATATTTCATTCCTATACATCAAGGTAGTGGGGAAATGGCACCATTTGTTCATTAAAAATTAGATTTACATCGTTCCAATGGGATTTTCGACCTGATACATTTCTGAGTGTGAAGAAAATAGTATATGCATCTTATTACAAAATAAATGGGGCATTAGAAGCTCCCCCAAAGAGTACAATAGCTCACCAAAAGCCCCTCTCCTCAAGGATCAATAATAAGCAATGAAAACTGGAAATGGTTGAAGGAGTGAGCTGCACTAGAAGAAACCATGAGCTTCCCTGTAGCTTACACCTGAAAATAAAGAATCCATTAAATCTCTCATGAAAGGTCTGAATTTCCTTTCCACACACCAACTAGGATGGGAATTTTTTTTTGATTTTCTCTTGTATTTATTTATTCATATCCTTTATTAAATATTTATTCCATTCTAATTTCCAAACACTATTTATTAGCTCCCTTATTACAAATCCTCATGTCTCTATCCAACCTAGGGAACTAGTAGTATTGATGGAATTTCCTTGTTATGAATTTATTTGAATGGGGACATTACATTTTCCTTGACTTACTTGGACAAAAAAAAATGACCTCCTAGCAAGCAGGGCATGCTTACAAAAGTTAGCCAATTGTATGATGCATTCACAAAAAAAAATGCACAATACATTAACAATATATAGAACAAAGTTTATGCTTTTATTCTTTTAAAGAATGACCGCATCTTGTTACTATGCTATGATGGCTCAGCACTCAGTTATCCATATCTTTTACCATAATGGCTTCATCTTAATTGTATCAACTCATTTTAACCGATCTTCAAAGGATTTTGAGTTCATTAAGATGATCCATAAGACATTGGAAATAATGTTTGATGTGCTACCACTGGAGGAAAAGGTTCTAATTTCTAAAAAAAACAAGTTTTAAGGAGAAACTTGAGATTTGGAATTTCACTTGTAAACATTTCATAGTGAACATAAGAAAATGATGAGCTTATTAGCGTCCCAACACCATGCTTACATGGATTGTGTTTTAATTCCTTTGTTCATTTATAGTAACCAATATTCACAATATACTTTGAGTATATTAAAATGGTTTCCTCCTTTTATTTTTCAACATCATTTTCATGACTCCTTTTTGGGGTGTTTATAGATAAATAGTGAATTGTATCCATGTTTTAATTCTATATCATAAAAGTAACACATAATTTACAATGTTGTATCTAGTTATACCTTTGTTGATGAATTCAGTTGCATTACCATAAATATCCCTAGTTACCATGACAAAACAACTCAGAAACAAGATGACCGAAAAATATTATTTTCCACGATTGTTCCCATTTCTGGTGGGCAGAAACTGTTACACGATAAATGGGTCATTTCTAAAAAAACAAGGTTGTTATCATGGGACCACTGTGTGAATTGACAACATCCAACATGCCGAGGGAATTGCTGGTTAAACTCATCACCCAAATTATCAGTTGGACTATACTTCTTAGCTTCAACTATATAGAGTTGACATTGAAGAAGGCAAAGTAAACTGTATTAAATGGTGAGGCAACGCTCATCCAGGCGTGGCCATATTTAAGTGTGATATTACCATATGGATGAGCTACAAGAAAAACCATGCTTCTGTAAATGCTTGCAATGGAAGCATTCGAAGGCTATCAAAGCCTCCATGCAATTGCAAACAACCATTGTCAAGTTGAAATCAACATAATTAAAGGCAGTACATAGAATATTGTTAGACAAAATAAGAACAATTGAGACCATCAAAGGACAAAATCACGGAAACTCCACTATCTACACGACTCTGGTTTGCATGGTTGCCATGGAGTTGTTTCTCAAAGAGGACTCGTAGTCTTGAAATTGGGAAGCTTGACATGTAGCGCTTATTTATGGAGAAAAATCCATTGATTCATATGCATCCATCCCACTTAAAACATAAAATTAATACCCTGAAATTAAATATAGGCAATGGGCCTTTTAAATATGATTATAATTTTAGTTTTTTATATTGTGGATACCCTAAAAATGTATATTTTTGGTTTGTATCTTTGTATATTTTTTGTAAATGTATAGCCTATAGGTATACAATGTATAGATGGTGCATACATTTCTTATATGCAAAAACTTTGGATTATGTTTCATGTATCATTCTTGTTTTCCCATTTTTGGTAACATAATAAATATCTACTAACACCTTATATTGTTCCATTGGTATTATGAACACTATAAATGATATTACTTTAAACACTAACAAGAGCATAGAGAAATTCCTCTTTTAAAAAAAAGTCCCATAGGCCTACTTTTGTGGTCATTTGTTGGACATCAATAAAACTATCTTATCTTATCTTTTATAATTATGATTTAGTTAAGCTCAAAGCTAAAAACTATATCATTTCTTATTAACCACCCACATTCCCATCATGGTTTGAGACGTCTGAACTGGTCACTTACAAAAGATTGATCATCGCAGTCCCAACGACCTAGGGCACTTTCCTAATTAACCTCTCTTAAAAATTAATCCCAAGCAACTAAAGAGAGAGTATGAATGATAAAGACCCATAAATTCACCTCCTTGTACCATGAAGAGAGGGGACACCCTAACCATCCATGGTTGTTGGATGATCATTAAATTTACTACTTACTGGAACTTCAAAAATGGATGAAAACACAAAAATATAACCTCCAATTGTTAACTCATATTCACCTCCACAAATTGTGAGCAGTTCAGGCATAGTAAAATTAATTTTCACTGTTGATGATTCCGTATCCAAATAAGGTCAAAGAATGGAAGAGGGAAAAATGGTTTTAATTTTTGAGTGAGTTTCAGGAGAGAGCCACAAATGACTCCAAACAATTCATATAATCTATATCATCTCTGTTCAGTTTATGGGGTCTATTTTGCCAGGATTATGGATTTCTCTATGTTTTTGTGATCCCTATGGGACGATATAAGTAGAAAATGGGGAAATCAATATCTAAAAGTGCGTTGTGCATCTAAACAGTGTAATTCAAATTCTATCTATGTTTGCCTTTTTTCGTGGAAAAAACAAGTAAATTTAATCAGTGTGGAATAATGTACTTGAATGACTCAATGATTTTCACTATTTTACTAAAGCCAAGAAACATGATATTTCTTATTACCATAAATTTTGTGGATAATGTAGATATTAGCTTTAGAGACAACATACCAACCTAGTGAATTATGGCAATTGAGAGCATGTCATAATTGTAAATAAACCTGTCCAACAAATAACAATAATATTGATCATGGCAGGAAGCTTTCTAGGAGGTGCTCATACATATAGAGATGGGCTATAGACGCCTCCTTCCATTGAAGGGTGTGTTGTAATGCCCCTCTGTCACTTATTGAATTAGTACTAGGGGGTATGACGGGGTTATAGTCTAGGCATGAGACATACTGGCGATGGCCACATGGGTAGGTCCCATCCCTGCATAGTAGTATTAGACTATGTAGGGTTATAGTAATAATATTACAAGGCATGAAATTTATAAGAATAAATATATATCAACAAATTAGGCTTAGTTAGTCATGGCTTTAAAATATGTATTTATGACCTATTTATATATTTAGTAGAATTTGGGATGGGAAATATTGCATGTGGACATGTGTCCACCCTTGGGGGTGCTAGGAAAAACTTAAATGAGGGGAAGGAGAAGGGAAGGGGGATTCTTCCTGGGGTTCTTTTTCGTCAAGAGTCTTAGGGAGATTTGGAGGAGAGGGAGGTTGGAGTTTAGGAGGGGATCTCCAATGAGGATATTGTTGGTTGTGCATGGAATGCAATGGGAATTTTGATGTGGATAATGTGGCAGGATTGGTATTGTTGAGTGAGGGATCGGGGGCTCTCAGCCGATGACTGAGGGGTTGGTTGGGAGGAGAGCGGTTTACCCACACGTGGTTTCTTGAGGAGCTACTGTAGAGAGGATGGACATCCTGCCGACTTCAAATGTGCATCTATACGCTTAAATTACGAGTTTAGGTATGCTTTCTTGATTATCCTTCTCTTTTTTCTATTTGTTTTGGTGTATTTGTATTTGTTTGAGAAAACAATTGGGTCTCTCACATATAATAATTTTATGGTTATATTTATCATTAATGTTGCAAACAAATGGTAATTTCCATGGAGCAAGATTTAATACTTAAGTCTACATTTTTCTTGTTATGAAGATTTGGGCCCTACATTCTGGTATCAGAGCTAGGCTTTGCTATCTGGTTACCACTAGTTGATTTTATTTTCCCTCTTTGTTTAATTTATTTTTGTGATGTCCCCAGCCGACCCTAAACCAACGCCAAGGACACCTAGGAACCCAAGGGGAAGGTTGAATCAAGGTAATGCATAGTGGAATAAGGGTTACTACGGCTAGGCCATCATGCCAAAAGCCAATAAAATAAAACAACAAGTTTTTTTTTATAAAAGAAATGCAAGAATACAATGCAGATCATTCCCCAATACTCATGTTATGCAAGGTAAATACAAGAATGAAATGAAACCAGATCTGAGAAAGCTATTAGCATGGTTTCAAACATTAAATATTATATCTATTACAACCATATAAACACTAATAATATCAAACCTACATGATACCATAAACAATGTAATAATCAGATCTACAAGCTATAATCCACAACCACATTAACAATGTTAAAAATAAGATCTACTAACTATCACCTACAACCATATAAAAAAAAAACTTAGATATGAAGGCATCCATATTTAGCCATATAAATGAAAATAACATCGAATATCATGGATTCCACCTACAACCTTGTAAACAACAATAAAATCAGATCCATGAGCACATATACATATCCGAAATTACAGTAAATAAGCATATAACAAAATACTTATCTTATTTAAAAGAAACTAGCTTCAACAGGAAAACGTTCCATGTAGCCATAGACATGCCATGCTCATGAATATTTCAACATGATAGTCACCCTCGCGTTGAGGCCATAGATCCACAAGAGAGGTACTCTCAAACCAAAAGGTGTGGTGTGCTCATCTCAACATTGAGAAAGCTGCCATGCAAAAACAATTGTATCTCGGTCATATAGAAACCTTTTTCAGTGAAAAAAAAGTATTCCTTATTGGAAACAACATTTTGGATGCAATGGAATAGGTCTCACAACCTAGATATTAATATAATTATATTAACTAGAACATATGGTTTCGCCCTTCTCAACATCGCGAGAATACCACAACTACACCTTTCACCATATCAAATTTCCCTTCCATATACTCTACCCGGTGAGTTGTGAATCCCCTTTCTACACAATACATCAAGATGTATTATCCCCAATATGAAAATCATATATATGAACTCAACCCCTAACTCAATAAATCAAAATTTCTCAAAATAGGTTTTTTTCTTCCAAACAAGGCACACAGAGACTGCCCGATTCCAACTGGATCTTAACACCTCTAGACCTTAACAATTTTCTCAAGGGAGGACTCAAGGGTCTTATACAAACTTTAGGAAATAGGAAACACCCTTTGACAGACATCAATACTTATAGGGAAGGTATACTCAAGGATCTACTTTGATAGCTTGCATTGTTTGGAGTACCTCACACCTGGGAAGACCATTCGGGAAAACCAAATGACCGTACGCAATTTCCCCATGAATTATGTGGAAAATCAATGGATTTTGGTGCAATACTAGAAGTATCTCTACTATAAAAATCCCAACCTACTAAGGAAGGCACTAGACTCAAATATTTGATGTTATTATGCAAATTTGGGAAACTAGGAGAAAGTTTGAAATTTGGGACAATTGAATTAGGTGATTTACAAATGACTCCAAGTGGCATAGAGGGTAAAAATTTTCATATTTAACACTTGGGATGGGTCCTATTGTATTTATACTATCCACAAAAACTTTCATAATGAAATTTGGATGCACAAAAGTCTTATTATTACAACCACTTTTACAATGTGTCTAGTTTTCAAAGAAATTGAACATAGGTGAGAAATAATGCTGAAGAATGAAATATAAATGTAGAAAGAGGGAAGAAATTCAGGTTTTATTGATTACATAGGTATGAAAATTACATATTAGAGCTATATAATACAACTTTCATGGCTAAGGAAGTTGTTGTAGCATAGGCCGCAGCTATAGTAAAGCTACAAATTTTGAGGAAAAAGCACAAGTGTTGAAGGGAAAGAATGCTAATTTTGAGTAAGCACCAATTTTGGGAAGAAGTGAACAGTGCGTAGTACGGTGCCAGATGGGCAAGCTAAGCGCAGATTACGGGCCGGAAATCGCGGAGCTCGGGCGCACATGTCAAAGGAGAGTAAATATGGCCGAGTAGAAAGCTCAGCTACCACAATAAATGAAGCGATGGAATAGAGGGCTCAGCTACCCTCATTAAGGATAAGTACAAAAGTTATGATTGCTCTGACAAAGGAAGAGCAACGGACCAAAGCAGTGAAGGCGAAGGACAAGGAGCAGTGAACGATGAAGCGGTGCCCATACTCGCAATCTACGCCGGAACTCATGGAGTCTGCAGGAAGCGCCGACATGACTGCAAGCGGCGCCTACAGTACACCTAGCCATGCCGGTGGTTAGGGTTTTTGGGGATCACTATTGGGAAAGGCCCACAGTTTTGTAAAGGTGCGACCGTCAAGGCCACCTATATATATGTATAATTGTGAAGGGAAGAAGGTTAGATGTTAGTTGGATAAGTCAGTAGGTTAGAAGGGTTGGCCTTATTTGGATATCAGAAGAGTTAGATAGTTGCAGAAGTTTCAGACAATCTAAGTTGAGGTCTGAGTTTGTATTATGTTTTGTAAATGGGTAATGATCAGGATTGTGTATGCAAGGAGGCCACTTAGCACAAGGGCCCATGGATGTATCGAGCAGTCGCAGGACTGACGGAAGGTGATTGCATGTTTAGTTATAAGTAACATCTGTAGAAGATAGAGTTAGATATAAGAGAAGGGCTCCCAGCTGTGTGCATGGAGTTTCCCAGAAAGATCTAAGGCTGCAGCTGTGTGCGCAGCATACTGTGTAATTCCCATTTTGAGTTAATATAGAATGCAGTTCCCGTGCATGAGATTTTCCCATGGAGGCAAACCACATAATTCTAGTTGTTATGGTGATGTTTTACGTGAATGCATGTCTATGTTTTACCATCTAGGTTTATAAGAAGGTTTCGCTATCTTTATGAACGCATATGTTAAGTTCTCAAAGCTCCCTTAGAAGTTATAATTGTTAAGTGCTGAAGGAGTATGTAGAATGCCATCGCTGCAGCGCTAGAGGAGTGGGCTACTGCGCAGTGGCGCAAGTCCAGGAACGATAGAGTATCGGACGTATCCAATAATGCCTCGTTCGCAGGTGCGGAGATACCGCGCAACAAGGCTGGTAAGAGTTTCAGTGCTGTCACGCTAAGAGGTCTGAGGAAGAGTAAGACGTTCCACTTCGAGGAATCCTCCTGGAGGGGGAAGGGAAGATTATAATCTCCACGTCGCCAAGGTTAAGGAAGCCTGATTCCTTAGCCCCCCCATAGCCACTTCGGGTGAGACTTCGGGCTGCTGCGTAGCTCATTGCCGAGAGGGCTAGTGCGCCAAGGGGTGTTTGTTGCTGCGCATCCTGAAAACCTGGGTCTGTCCAGAAAGCAGCCAACAAATGGTTTCATTGCCTTGAGACTTGTTATTTCGGCGACGTGCGAGATTGATGCGCAACCTAGAGAAAGAGGGAGCCAACAAATAGTTCTGTTGTCTTGTGATTTGTTAAGCCAACAAATGGTTCCGCCGTCAGTTTTAACCCTACTATTTTGAAGGAAATGTGGTGCTGGAAACCCGCAGCTAAAGAAATTTAAGACTGGTTTGATTCAAAGGCGAGAGAGTTCGCTGAACGAGAAAATAGAAGCTCTAGGCTTCAGACAGAAGACTGGCTGCAGAAGCATATTTATACTGACCTTCACGAAATCTTCTTTGCAATATTTTCCTTCAAGTTGCATGAGTGGGTATCCAAGCTAGCAGATAGTCAACGCACTGTGCATATTGATCGACCTATTGTTTGGTCGCCTGAGCTAGTAAACACCGTGAAGCGGGTAGATAATTCTGTGTCCCGCGCAGTAGAATTTTGGTTGAACAGTCTGCTGGAAGGCTTCATCACCGAGTTTGCAGTAGATACGAGAAAGAGCTTCAGTGAGGCTGAGAGGAGTTTCTTCAAAGCATACAGGGGTAAGTTCTTAAATTCTCTGAACTTGTCGATTAAAATGCTCTTACATGAAAAAGGAAAACTATGCATAGCTTCCGATGAATAGCATAGACAAGTAATGTCCGCAAACTCTGATAGTGATCTTGAAGCTATTGGTTGCACTCGTAGTGGAAAACGGTATAAAGTAGACCAGTACTCTTTTGAGTCTAGCCCAGAAGATAGTCGAGCTCCTAGAGCGAGCCATATAGAGAGACAAGGGAGTGCTCATATCCCTTATCACCCTTTTACACCGCAAAAGCCAGACGGGGCTCAGCATAACCCCGCAGTAACACCTTCTAGTAGCCCGCACGGTACTTCTAGTACCTCAGCCCCACCTTTGTTTAACCATCCCGGAGGCAGTGCCACAACACCTCCACATCAACCTAGCGCAAGAAGAATGGGTGATGACATGAAGCTACCGACCTTTAGAGGAATAGGGCTAGAGGACCTTGAGCAGCACTGGTTTCTATGTGAATCCATCTGGACGATTAAGCAAATTAATGATGATGCTGTTAAGCTGGTTCAGTTAGCAACTGCACTAAGGGAGAGAGCCTTAACTTGGTTTATGAAATACTCAGCAGCACAGAATAGGACGCTTGCTGAGGTAAGAAATGCTATGATTAAAGAATTCAAGAAACCTAAATCAGAATCACAGTGCATAACAGAACTCAAAGACATAAAGCAGTTACCTACAGAGTTAGTATGGGACTTCGACCAGAAGTTCAAAGCCTTGATAGATCAAGTAAGCTTTGAGTTTGCACCGCAGCAGCATAAGGAATGGTTCATTGCTGCGCTGCTTCCTCACATTAGACTTCCTCTTATGCAACAGAATCTCACTACCCAAGAACAAGCTCTAGAGATGGCTATGAAACTAGAAGCTTCACCAATTGCAGGAACAAGCAACGATGTTGCGTAGTTGCAGAACCAGTTAGCAAACCTAACCTTACAAGTGCATGATATTAAGAAAGGAAAGGATGCTAAAGAAGAAATGTGGTGTACAAAATGAAGAGCACAAGGTCATTCAAAGGACCATTGTCCCGTTTTCATAGAATATATAGCGACTGGAGCACCTAACCCTTTACCACAGGCACAAGGGCCTTGGTGTGAAATCTGTAGAACTAGAGGTCACAGACCACAAGAATGTCACTTGTTACAGAAATATGTACATACTCCAAAGAATCTATATTGCAATTTCTGTAAATTAGTAGGCCATGATGAGAACAATTGTAGAGCATATGAGCTTATGATAGAAAGAAAACACGATGTTTATAGAGTACAGTCAGAACCACAAGGACCCACAGCAGAGCCACAGTATGACCAAGCTCGGGAAGGCAGAGGAGGAAATTATAGGGGCCGCAGATGTGCAGCAGGTTTTGGTCGAGGAAGAGGACAGGTCAGTTGTTATAAATGCGGAGCTCAAGGCCATTATGCAAGGGATTGCCAAAATCCCACAACCCTCTACAGATACTGTAAATCTTACGATCATGTCATTGAAGAATGCCCTCAGTTGATGGCCAAGATGCAAGAAAAGAAGCCACAGGTTAACCAGAATATTCAGTTGATTGCAGCAAAAAAAAGAGAACCAGATCCCACAGTTAATATAGTGACGCGTAGTGGAGCAACTACTGGTGCGCCAGAGTCAAGCATTGGTAAGCCAGCGACACAATGGGTGCGTCGCGCTAATATCAAATCAACCCCGCTTGATCTACAGAAGCAAAAAGAAGCATTCAAGCAAGCTCAAGAGTATTTCTCAGATCCGCAAGCTTCAAGATCTGTCGCAATTCCACATAATGATATCATACCGCATGTGCCACGTCAAGAGAACCTGGTGCGAGAGCAGGCCACTACATTCGGAAGGCTTGATGAGGAGGATACACTAGGCAGTGTTCATGCTTTCTTGAGAAACTGCTTAAAGTTGTTGCACAATGAAAAAGCAACTATGGAGCTCCAACAGGCCCTGGACATCCAAATCTAGTGACAATGTTCTCAAAAATGAATTGCGTGGCAGTGACAGCGTCGCAATTCTTAACTGGCTTGGCCTCAGCCCATCTGGTGAGGTATTCAGTAGCTGTGATGATGTATCTTGCACTGGTTCTCTTTCCTGGTGGGTTGATAGGTCCCACAAAATCAATGGCCCACTTATCAAAAGCACGCACTGTTGTCTGGGGTCTTAGCGGCATTTCATCTCTTCTTGAAGGTTTTCCTGTCCGCTGGCACACATTGCAACACTTGCAGAATTCCTTAGTATCCTTGTGCAATGTTGGCCACCAAAGACCTGCGGCTAAGATCTTCTGCGCAGTCGGCTTTCCTGTGAAATGGCCTCCTGCGGTTCCTGAGTGCGCTTCTGCGATTATGGAGTTCTTCTCATGGGGTAGGATACATCTGTGCAAGACTTCATTAGGGCCCAACTTATAGAGCTGGCCTGCGATCAAAGTGAAGTCTGCGGCTTTGACAACAAGTTGCTTCTTCTGCTGGATTGTAAACTCAACTAGCGCTTGCCCAGTAGTGAGAAACTCAAGAATATCGGAATAATACTCATCAGCTGCTTGAACAGAAAATAGCTGCGCATCAGGTAGATTGTCCTCCAGATTTGTAGGTTCCTCCCCTGACTCTATCCTAGATAAATGGTCAGGTCCTGCATTTAATCTACCTGGCTTTACAATAACCTCAAAATCATACTCCTGGAAGAGTAGTAGCCATCTGCAAATTCTTCCCCCTAACACTGGCTTATTGACCAAGTATTTCAAAGCAGAATGGTCAGTATACATTTTAAAATGAGCGCCCAATAGATAGTGTCTGAACTTCTGTAAGCCATACACCATAGCTAGTCCTTCTCTTTCTGTAGTGGTGTAGTTCTTCTCAGCTGTTGACAGTTTTTTGCTAGAGTAAGCAATGGGGTGGTCAATACCTCCTTCTCCCGGTTGTGTCAGCACAACCCCCAATGCTATGGAAGAAGCATCTACATGAACATGAAAGGGTTTTATCCAATCTGGGAAAACTAGAATAGGCGTTGTGATCATATTTTCTTTAAGTGTATCCAAGCTCTGTTGGCATTCTTCTATCCATTGGAATTTCGAATCCTTCTTCAGCAGTCTTTCCATAGGCACAGTGATCTTTGCATAACCCTTGATAAATTTCCTGTAGTACCCTATATGTCCCAATGTAGTGCGCAATTGCTTGACTGAATTGGGTGCGGGCAAGTTAGCAATGATGGCAACCTTCGTAGGATCCATCGGGAGTCCTTGTCTGCATACAATATGACCCAACAGAATACCAAAAGGAGCACAGAAAATACATTTTTTCAAGTTAAGGGAAATCTGATACTGTCTACATTTTTCTAACATCATCCGCAGATTCGCTATATGGTTCTTTAGTAAACCAAACACAATCCAGTCATCAAAATAGACTTCGAGAAACTTATGGATAAACTCTTTAAAAACATCAACAACGACTCTAGAGAAGATAGCAGGAGCGTTTTTAAGACCAAAGGGCATTACCGTATACTGGAATTAGCCCCATTCTGTTGCAAAAGTGGTCTTATGGCGGTCTTCCGGATGGATTTTGATCTGATGGTATCCCGAAAAGCCATCAGTGAAGGAGTAAGCCTCTTGTCCTCCAACATTATCAAGCACTTCGTCTGTAAAGGGCGTAGGAAATGGATCATGCGCTGATGCGTTGTTGAGCTTGTGCAGGTCCACACAGATTCTTATTTCACCTTTTGCCTTTTTCTCTTGTACCACCATAGGACTAATCCAATCACTTTCCTCTACTGGCTCGATGATACCTGCTGCGAGCATCTTATCAATTTCTTCTCTAACCTTTTCTTTATATCGCGGGTTCAACCTGTATGGGCGCTGTTTTACTGGCTTAGCATCCGCTTTCAAAGGTATGCACATAACTCCTAAATCTCCTAGTATGTCTTTCATTTCTGTAAACTTGGTAGGAAAGATATCCTGGTAGTCATGTAGTAAATTTGCAATATGGCCAACAGTTTCATCATCCCAATAATATCCTATAGAAGCAAACTTGGGTTCGGCTTCTGTACCAATGTTAATCTTTTTGAGCTTGATGTGGTCTGTAATGGCAGGGATATCAAGTTGAGGGCCTTCAACCTTGCGCGTCCCTTCTGATTCTGGAATATTGATGTTGCGAGGATCATCTTCCTCTTCGCCAGTGGTGAAATTATAGCATTCCAGGGCATGTTCCATCTGGACATCCCAATCTGGTTGAGAATATTTTGGTAAAGGACTTTGTTCAAATACCTTCTTTTTAATACATTTTAAAGCGTGGTCGATGCTTGGATGTTCTGACTCGAAGCTGAAGGTAAGCTGAAAACTTTCCATCATAAGAGGCCAAGTGATAGTGCCTCTGCGCAATTCTGTTTCAGTGTACCAGTTCCTTGGAACTGTATCCAACGTGTGGATGAATAGGTGAACCCACTCATCCTCTGGAGTATTTGACCATTGCTGAATACATGCTTCAACATGTGACCTGGGGTCACTCTATCCATCATATTTGCGCGAAACTCCTGCTGTAGTTTCCTGAAATTTGCGCAGTATCAATCTGCGACAGTCTTGCCATGTGTCAATATTTTTCTTATGTGCACCCCACCATCTTGCGGGTGTAGCGCGCAGAGCTACATCCAATTCTTGTATGCGCTGCTCATCTGGGATTTGTTGTTCATATGCATGTATGAATTCACTTACTTCAGTTAAACCATCAAAGATTGGGGTGTTACTCAATTCTGTGCCAATCCAGCGAATGGATTTAGTCATCATGGCGCAACGCCCTGCAGAAACTTCATGTAAGCGATTCTGCCAATTTTCTGATCCTACTTCCGAATCTGATGTGCACGAGCTATCGCATCGCCAGCTGATATGGCCGTCTGCTGTGGGATTGACATAATCATTATGACTAGCAGTCATCTGGTACAAACTTTCCATGTGGCGTGCTTCTTCTTCTGCTCGAATGGGTTCTATATACCGTGGTCCTTGGAGGGGATCAAGTGGTGCAATGACCCTAATCTGCTCATCCTTAAAGGTCATCTGTCTTTTCTTCAAATTAATGACAACCAAATTATCAAATGCCCAGTCTATGCCTAAAAGTGTTGGGTAAGGTCTAGTGTCATCCAGAATTTTGATTACTTCGAAGTCTGCAAAACTTCTTACTCCCTCAATGTCAATGGGTACATTGTGTAATCTGCCCAATGGAGAAACTCGTTGCTGATTTGCAAGTCTTAGCTGGATAGGGGATCTGGTAAGCTGAGGACTACCCATCTGTTCCCATGTCTGCATGGTGAGAACATTAACTTCTGAGCCTAAGTCCAAAATGACTTCGTCCATTTCAAATGCTCCAATCTGCCCTGTGAGTCTCATCTCTTTTCCAGTTCTACTATGAGTCCCAATCTAATGAACAGCACGCTGTGGTGTATTCATCGAAGCAGATTGTTGACACTGATCCAACAGGTGATCAGGGCACGCATTTCCTGAACAAGACTATAGAGGCCCTTACTCAATAATTCCACATCAGTCACCACAAGAGTACACCCTACGACCCTCAAGCTAATGGTACGGTGGAAGCATTCAATAAGATTCTCGAGAATGCCCTGACGAAGATCTGTAATCAACAAAGAGATGATTGGGACCTTAGAGTCACAACTGTGTTATGGGCTTACAGAACCACATGCAAGAAATTAACAGGTCACACACCTTTCAGTTTGGTGTATGGACAAGAAGCAGTTATGCCTATGGAATACATTGTTCCCAGCCTCGGAATTGCGCAAATTACAGAAATGGCAGATACTGATACTATGAGTGAAAGACTCTCACAATTGCTTGCCTTAGAAGAAGACAGACTTTTAGCTGGATTTCATCAGCAAGTGCAGAAGGCAAGACATAAAGCTTGGCATGACAGGCATATCAGGAATAAAGTCTTTCAAGAAGGAGACTTGGTACTCCTCTATGATAGTAAATTCATCAAGTTCCCAGGCAAGTTTCGTGTACATTGGTTAGGCCCTTTTCAGGTGACAAAGATAACAGAAGGAGGAGCAGTTCAGCTTGCAAAGCTTAATGGAGAATTGCTGCCCACAATGATTAATGGGAGTCGGCTCAAGCTTTACCGCGACGGCCACTCCGCCCTGTCAACTTAATTAGTTGCTAAAGAAGTGCAGATGCCCAGTGTAGTTGAAAGAGGCATCGCATTATCACAGTCTACATGGAAGTTGCGAGACACTTTCAGTCTCTGGCTTCCCGCGCAGTTCTTTGAAACATCCGCGCATGTCAATAAAGCTTGTTTTGAGCGAGCCTATTTGCGCTCTTGCAAAGTTTTCCCCGGGTTGTCAAACCATCGCTCTTGCGGAGTTCCTTGTTGACAATTTGCCACTTGAGGAGTTCTCGCCGTGGAGCCCTCCATGTGCACAGTTACCTATGCTGAAGTGACCCGCCGAAAATTTGAATTACGGTAGTTATGTAGCCGCGTCTGAGTATTAATGAAGGATAAGATCACCATTAAGTTGTACTTGCTCTAAACAGATTCGGCTGGATTTCCCTAAGATTTGCATTTAGTAAGGATCTGAAGGACCTGACACATCTTCCGAAGGATGTCAGAGCCTATCTCTTGCATTTAAGGAACCGCAGAGGCACAGGGGTAGGGGGGATGTCAACTCATATGCACAGGCGCCTACGGCTATTAACCCCACTTGTATGCATTTACTACCACCTTTAGCCATAAATACCCCGCACTCGTATATCTTCCGGTTACTTTCCTCGAGTTGTAGTGTCTTGTTTGAGAATCCAAGTTATTGTTTTCAGAGCCATGTCGTGCAGCCTGCTTCCTTTGTTTTCGACGTTCGTATCCTACGCTGTTTCGCCATTTGTCTGTTCAAGTGCTTGTTGTGTATACCAGTTCACAATGGAAAGCCTGTCGACTGAAGAACTTGTTCGCCAATTCAAGCGTAGAGGCTTAGATTTTGGCATGGCTACCCCGGTGACGACCTCGGCTTACACGCATCCTGATTGGAATGATCCCAGATAGTCCCCGGGCATAAGGGCATCTCAGCCACAGCAGCCGGACGAACCCGTTTCAGAGCCCTTGGCCACTCTGGTTAACTATATTTCTCCACATCCAGATGATGAACCCGAGGTGCATATTCCCAGAAATGCCAAGTATCCGATTCCGCTCCCACCAATGGCGGATATCGTGCGCGAAGAAGGGTCCCTGCTTGGACACCTTCCACTGGTTAGATTTTTTGACTTCAACTTGGGAGACTACAGAACGTATCCTCAGTTCGCGTCAGATCGCTATCTGACGGTAGTCCATAATACCGTTAGAAAGGTTGATGAATTCATCCCAAAGGAATTTGTAGCAAATCTAGAGAGGCCTAGACTGCTGAACCTGTTGAAGCTACCACACTTCGGGCGTAGCAACGAAGTAAATGCAGTTGTTAAGGCCCTGCTATCCTGCGTTCATGGTGGTTATCTTTGGCTAGGGAGGCTAATCGATTTAAATGTCGACTTGATTCATCGCATTACCGACCTATCTAAGGTTGGTAAGGACCCCAACGTTCACTTTGTTGGTAAAGATAAGGACAGAAAGTTGGCTGCACAGCTGGTGCATAAATACAAATTGCTGAGAGGAGGTCGGGCTTATGACCTCACTATAGTTGAAGACGAAGAACTTAGATTCATAGGCAGTCTGCTTGCAGGCAGACTTCTAACGAAGTGTAGATCCAAAGAAGTCACTGGAGCTGTTGTAGAGCTCGCAATCGCAGCTACGGAGGGAGAGCAGTATAACTGGTCTCTCTTCCTTCTGAATTCTTTCTTGGACGACTGCCGGAACGTTTAGGACACCGTCGGTCAGTTGTTCCATTTTTTTTGGCTTTTGATTTTATGCGCCTTTGTCGGGTGGAAGGAGCCCCCCAACACTCAGTTCCTTCCGTGCCGCATAGGAGAGGTTGCAGGAATGCACTATGTCAACCTCTGGGATTCTAGTAATCCCGCGAAGTGCAAGATGAACCGTTCCGTGTTCTATGAATATTACCATCTCCTCAAGGACACCATCCAGGAAATGCCGAGGCTGAGTGAGGAGACAGCACAAATCTACGGAACGAAGTTGGTCTTTTTTGCCAACTTGCATGAAATTTACTTCCGCCCTCGCGGAATTCAAGATGAATGGGCCGTAGGCCTCTACCGTATGACTACTCAGGATGTTGAAGAAACTGTGAAGTCTTGGCCAGATGAATGGAGGCGGGCCGCTGAAGTCGCTGCCGCGATGCCGCCCCCTGCTGCGCAAGAAAAAGATAAGGGAAAGGAAGCGCCTGAGTAGAGAGATGATGAAGGTTCGCTAGAACCAGCGGCCAAGAAGCAGAAGGTGTCGCACCCCTCTGAGACCATTGCCTCAGGGTTCGACCAGTACATGAAGGAGCAATTTCATGAGCTGCGGACCTCTCAGGCTCACATCAGAAGTTCTCTGGACCTGCAGCTCGTGGAGTTGAAAGGTCTCGCAGGAAGAGTTGCGCAGACCCATGCGCCAGCATCCGGTTCGCAGGCACCGCAGGCATCTACAAGCACCGACCGGGTTGAGGAACTTTCAGAAAGGCATACTGTCATTCACATCCTGCCTACAAGCATGACACTTCCAGATCCTTTGGCCGCACTACAGGTAAGCACAGTTGGCCCCATTGAAATAAATTTGTCATTGATTCCGATAGAAACTTTGCAGTTAGTACAAGAGTAGGTCTCTATTGAGTTGAGAGCTAGAGAGCTCTCCACATTCCATGAAAACCAAAGACTGCAATCCCAAGAAATAGAGCTGAAGGTAGGTTATAAGAACATCTCTGAGAAGCTTGCACTTTACGAGGCACAAGACACTGGGATAAGAAACGTAGTTGATGAAATCACCCAGGAGATGCCGGCCTGCCAGATTCAACCAGACCTTCCTCTGGTTGAGAAAGTGCAAATTATTGGAGGAAGGGTGAAATCCCTAGAGCAGGAAATAGTTGTTATGGCTTAGGACCATAGAACGTAGATCGCCGAGTTGGAAGCTCGTGTTGCAGCGCATCCTACAGATGATAGGCAGGAACAATTTGAAGCACTGCGCATAGCTTCCATGCAAATGAAGTGCAAAGCAGATGAAGCCCAGAACCTGATGACGCAAGCTATGGAGGCGTGGGATGAGCTTGAGAAGCTCCCTCTCAAAGTTGGCCTTTTGGAACAGGTGCAAGTAGCAGAACAATCCCTAACTGTTCTGAGCAAAGAAGCTAAGACCTTAGAAGGCTTAGCAAAAATGAGGAAAATGAGCGAAGTGCGCAGAATACAACAACAACTGCACAAGCTTAGAAATGAAGATGCCAATCTCACCAACAACATTCAGCCATTTATGGATGAGTATGCTGAACTTGTTGCCCAAGCCGAGGAAAAGATCAAAGAATTTGTCGAATCTCAACAGTTGGTTGATGGCATAACTGAAGAAGAAGCTAATGCAGAAATGGTGCAGACAGCTACGGAGTGCGTAGATGAAATGGACTCCGCTATTGCATAGTGGAAGAAAGCATTTGCTGCGACCCAAGCAAAGGCAAATGCTCAAGTAAAGCGACCACACGCTAGTGCGAGT
The DNA here is from genome assembly GCA_027924585.1 of Larix kaempferi. Classification (NCBI taxonomy): domain Eukaryota; kingdom Viridiplantae; phylum Streptophyta; class Pinopsida; order Pinales; family Pinaceae; genus Larix; species Larix kaempferi. The sequence continues at coordinate 2,642,475 of BSBM01000318.1, read as the reverse complement.
GGCTCGGGGATGAGCCAGAAGTAAGTGTTAGGGGCCTGTTGAAGCATAGGCCGCAGCTATAGTAAAGCTGCAAATTTTGAGGAAAAAACACAAGTGTTGAAGGGAAAGAATGCTAATTTTGAGTAAGCACCAATTTTGGGAAGAAGTGAACAGTGTGCAGTACGGTGCCAGATGGGCGAGCTAAGTGCAGATTACGGGCCGAAAATCGCGGAGCTCGCGCGCACACGTCAAAGGAGAGTAAATATGGCTGAGTAGAAAGCTCAGCTACCACAATAAATGAAGCGATGGAATAGAGGGCTCAACTACCCTCATTAAGGCTAAGTACAGAAGTTATGGTTTCTCTAACCAAGGAAGAGCAACGGACCAAAGCAGTGAAGGCGAAGGACAAGGAGCAGTGAACAATGAAGCGGCACCCATACCCGCAATCTGCGCTGGAACTCACGGAGTCTGCAGGAAGCGCCAACATGACTGCAAGCGGCGCCTACAGTACACCTAGCCATGCCCACGGTTAGGGTTTTTTGGGATCATTGTTGGGAAAGGCCCACAGTTTTGTAAATGTGCGACCGTCAAGGCCACCTATATATATGTATAATTGTGAAGGGAAGAAGGTTAGATGTTAGTTGGATAAGTCAGTAGGTTAGAAGGGTTGGCCTTATTTGGATATCAGAAGAGTTAGATAGTTGCAGAAGTTTCAGACAGTCTAGGTTGAGGTCTGAGTCTGTATTATGTTTTGTAAATGGGTAATGATCATGATTGTGTATGTAAGGAGGCCACTTAGCGCAAGGGCTCGTGGATGTATCGACCAGTTGCAGGACTGACGGAAGGTGATTGCATGTTTAGTTATAAGTAACATCTGTAGAATATAGAGTTATATCTAAGAGAAGGGCTCCCAGCTGTGTGCGTGGAGTTTCCCAGAAAGATCTAAGGCTGCAGCTGTGTGCGCAGCATATTGTGTAATTCCCATTTTGAGTTAATATAGAATGCAGTTCCCGTGCATGAGATTTGCCCGTGGAGGTGAACCACATAATTCTAGTTGTTATGGTGATGTTTTACGTGAATGCATGTCTATGTTTTACCATCTAGGTTTATAAGAAGGTTTCGCTATCTTTATGAATGCATATGTTAAGTTCTCAAAGCTCCCTTAGAAGTTATAATTGTTAAGTGCTGAAGGAGTCTATAGAACGCCATCGCTACAGCGCTGGAGGAGTGGGCTACTGCACAGTGGCGCAAGTCCAGGAACGATAGAGTATCGGACGTAGCCGGTAATGCCTCGTTCGCAGGTGCGGAGATACCGCACAGCAAGGCTGGTAAGAGTTTCAGCACTGTCACGCTAAGAGGTCTGAGGAAGAGTAAGATGTTCCGCTCCGAGGAATCCTCCTGGAGGGGGAAGGGAAGATTATAATCTCCACGTCGCCAAGGTTAAGGAAGCTTGATTCCTTAGCCCCCCCATAGCCACTTCGGGTGAGACTTCGGGCTGCTGCGTAGCTCGTTGCCGAGAGGGCCAGTGCGCCAAGGGGTGTTTGTTGCTACGCATCCTGAAAACCCGGGTCTGTCCAGAAAGCAGCCAACAGAAGTTCCAACCAATAATTACCAATACTGCTACAAAGCAATACTGCAAACAACACTTGGAAACTAGCACTCGAACTAATGAAACAATAGAAAAATTGACTGGAAATGGAATGGACCTACAAATTACATGAAATGTATGCAATTATCTTCAGTGATAAAGGCTAAATACCTTCCTCCTAAAACTCTAGCTGAATTCTCAACTAGCTACAATGGATAGAAGGGGCACATCTCCTAACTGGTGACAAGGGGCACATCTCCCAAGTAGAGAAAAGCGCAGAGCTCTTCAACACAATGAAAAAAATGGAAAAAATTATGTGAACTGGGGCACTCATACCTATTTTATAGCTCTTCACTTACATTTTCTTTCCTTCTAGAGTTTTATCATGAAAATATCAATAAAATAATAATTAATATTATTTTCATGAGAGAATAGAAGTTAGCCCCCCCTTTCTAATTCCAAATTAGGAAAATATATCCTATATTCATTTCTTCATTTCTTGACAGTCACTAATCCTTTCTCTGCCTTTATTATAAAAAATATGGAAACTTCTACCTTTCATCCTTTCTGATGCCTTTCTACTTTCAGCTGCTTTCCTGCTTTTCAACTGCTTTCCTGCTTTTCAATTGCTTTCCTGCTTTTCAACTTCTTTTTCCAGATTCCTTTGAGGGAGACAACACATAAGGGTCCACCCATCCTCCCATGCACCCTATTGAGCCACATGGACCATTTAAAACTCATTAAAAAAATATATGATAATTAAATATTCTAATTTGTGGGCCTACATCATCCTCCCATGAATAATTTAATTTGTACATAGAGACTATAGGCAAAAATTAATTATTTCTCTTCAATGGTTAATAATTGAATCTTGGGGACGTTACAATCCTCCCCACCCAAGATTGATTTTCCTCGGGCAATTTTAAATATGAATTTGGTAGTACCTATTCTCCCCCCCCAACTTATTCACAAACCATTTCTTTGCCTCCTTCTTTAATGATGCCTATTTATATGGTTGTAGCTTCAAATGAACCAAATCAGCAACACTATTCTCCAAAATCGCAACATACATAAGATCTGTTGTTGAACTTGACAACCATTGGAATTCCAAATTCAAAACTAAACTTAATGAAGTGACACTATGCTTTTGTTGCACTAAATCTTATTATAACCTCAAGGGATGGCTCCTTTCCCCATGCTTCTCCATGAATAACCCAGTTGAAACAACTAAGTCCAAAAAAGATCTCAGGGTCCCAAATGAACCTGATGAATGCAAGGTGTCTATAACAATCACCTTTGCACTTCATAGCCTCCCCATAAAGAACCTCCTGAAGGCTCCCAAATCGAGAGGGAGGTTGGAGTTTAGGAGGGGATCTCCGATGAGGATATTGTTGGTTGTCCATGGAATGCAATGGGCATTCTGATGTGGATAATGTGGCAGGATTGGTGTCACGTCCCCTCCCATCCTACCAGCTAGATGGAGAGGATCGTGAGGTTAAACCGGGCATCCAGTCCCATACATTATAAACAAACATTCAAATTAAAATGAAAATATACATATACATGTGAAAGTGCAGAACGGACGTGATACTAAACTGGGTATCTAGCCCCATGAACTTATTACATAAGCATTCACATAACATAATATAATAGAGATATTTAGATGCATAACTATTTTTATAACACAGCGGAAGTAATATCATTTACACCTTCACCATACATTCAGATATCCATCAATTAAATAATTTCAAGAATATACAGGAGAATACTTATCTTATAAGAAAGTAGTCCCAAGCAACTGGCTATGCAACTGCAACGTTCCACCCAACCATACGCCAGTTGTGCTTATCAACCTCTTGATACAACTGCCACCCTCGAGCTGGGCATGATCTCTACAAGGAACCAGGGAACAACAGACTCACACATAGCCAAGCATACACCAAGATGAGCCAAGCCAATCTACAATTGGGTTTATCAGGCTACTAGGAAATGGAAAGGAAGAATTGCTAAGCTAGTGTGCTCAACCATAGAGCTAAGGATACCCCTCCCAGATCTATTCAGCTTGGCACTCACAATGCCTACACACCCAACACAACGAAGTATTCTCTTCACTGCCACACAGTCCCTCAAGCCATACCTTCCTTTCTAGTGCTCTCAGGGTGTGCATAGAAAAGTAGCCAAAGCCCTCTTGATCTTCTTGAGAGGTCACTCCCCCCACTAGGTTTAACAAGCCAATTCTGTCCACTACCAGTCCAAGTTTCTTACTCACAGGTTCAAATCCAAAACTGGATGCACTTAACAACAAAACTACACTTGTTGAGCATGAAGAAAACGTTTTCCACAGTGGAATGCATGAGATGGGGTTTCAACTAACTCAAAAAAACGTGGGAACCCACAAAATGAAATGGGAAGTTGTGGAACAACCCAGGGAAGCCAAATCCGTTTTTAGAAAAACATCCTTGGACATTCGGGGGCAAAAACAACCTCCATACAATCCCCAAATCGTGGCCCTTCTCTCCCAAGCTACTGTATATGCAAAAATGAACTCCCAGGCATGGAAAAATGCAGGATTTGGATGAAGAACGTGTAGGGAAAGACCCAGCTAGCTCCCACTGCGTGAATGAGTGAAGACTGACTATTCAGAATGGCTTTGGGCACCATTTCGTGGGTGTTTTCTTGCCCAAGGAGACAAAACAAGAATTTCCAGGTTGATGGCTTGCCCATACATGAAAATGGCTGCCATACTTCTTCATTCCAAAGGCATTAATTGCCTCAACCAACTCTTGGAAGAATTAAATGATTGGGTCCATAACCCAAAATGGGTAGTTGGTGGTTTATGGGTTTTCTCATTGACACATGGATTAACACCATTGGCTCAAGGGTTTGAATAATTTCCCTCCCTATTCCTTGTAGAATCATGCCCCCATCTCTTTGTTGCATTGCATAGCTAGTTGTGGGTATTTTTCATTAAAATTCGTATTTACATGATGTCTTATTTACATCGTGCCCATCTAGCACAAGAACCATGGGCATCTATTTCTTTAATTGCCAATACATAAAACGCTAAATCAATGGTGGGTCCTTGGCCTTGAGCTCCTCACCATGATCAAGTAACAATATTTACATCATTTACGATTTAATGCGAAGGGGGTCAAAATGGGGACGTGACAATTGGTATTGTTGAGTGAGGGATCGGGGGCTTTCAGCCGATGACTGAGGGGTTGGTTGGGAGGAGAGCGGTTTACCCACACGTGGTTTCTTGAGGAGCTACTATAGAGAGGATGGAAATCCTGCCGACTTCAAATGTGCATCTATACGTTTAACTTACGAGTTTAGGTATGTTTTCTTGATTATCCTTCTCTTTTTTCTATTTGTTTTGGTGTATTTGTATTTGTTTGAGAAACCAATGGGTCTCTCACATATAATAATTTTATGGTTATATTTATCGTTAATGTTGCAAACAAATGGTAAATTCCATGGAGCAAGATTTAATACTTAAGTCTACATTTTTCTTGTTATGAATATTTAGGCCCTACATTATGGTATCAGAGCTAGGCTTTGCTATCTGGTTACCACTAGTTGCTTTTATTTTCCCTCTTTGTTTAATTTATTTTTGTGATGTCCTCAGCCGACCCTAAACCAAGGCCAAGGACACCTAGGAACCCAAGGGGAAGGTTGAATCAAGGTAATGCATAGTGGAATAAGGGTAACTACGGCTAGGCCATCATGCCAAAAGCCAATAAAATAAAACAACAAGTTTTTTTTATAAATGAAATGCAAGAATACAATGCAAATCATTCCCCAATACTCATGTTATGCAAGGTAAATACAAGAATGAAATGAAACCAGATCTGAGAAAGCTATTAGAATGGTTTAAAACATTAAATATTAGATCTATTACAACCATATAAACACTAATAATATCAGACCTACAAGATACCATAAACAATGTAATAATCAGATCTACAGGCTATAACCCACAACCACGTTAACAATGTTAAAAATAAGATCTACTAACTATCACCTACAACCATATAAAAAAATAAACTCAGATATGAAGGCATCCATATTTAGCCATATAAATGAAAATAACATCGAATATCATGGATTCCACCTACAACCTTGTAAACAACAATAAAATTAGATCCATGAGAACATATACATATCTGAAATTACAGTAAATAAGCATATAACAAAATACTTATCTTATTTAAAAGAAACTAGCTTCAACAGGAAAACATTCCATGTAGCCATAGACATGCCATGCTCATGAATCTTTCAACATGATAGTCACCCTCGAGTTGAGGCCATAGATCCACAAGAGAGGTACTCTCAAACCAAAAGGTGTGGTGTGCTCATCTCAACATTAAGAAAGCTGCCATGCAAAAACAGTTGTATCTCAGTCATATAGAAACCTTTTTCAGTGAAAAAAAGGTATTCCTTACTGGAAACAACATTTTGGATGCAATGGAATAGGTTTCACAACCTAGAAATTAATATAATTATATTAACTAGAACATATGGTTTCACCCTTCTTAACACCGCGAGAATACCACAACTAAACCTTTCACCATATCAAATTTCCCTTCCATATACTCTACCCGGTGAGTTGTGAATCCCCTTTCTACACAATACATCAAGATGTATTATCCCCAATATGAAAATCATATATAATAACTCAACCCCAAACTCAATAAATCAAAATTTCTCAAAATAGGTGTTTTTCTTCCAAACAATGCACACAGAGACTGCCTGATTCCAACTGGATCCTAACAGCTCTAGACCTTAACGGTTTTCTCAAGGGTCTTATACAAACTTTAGGAAATAGGAAACACCCTTTGACAGACATCAATACTTATAGGTAAGGTATACTCAAGGATCTACTTTGATAGCTTGCATTTTTTAGAGTACCTCACACCTGGGCAGACCATTTGGGAAAACGAAATGATCGTACGCAATTTCCCCATGAATTATGTGGAAAATCAATGGATTCTAGTGCAATACTAGAAGTATCTCTACTATAAAAACCCCAACCTACTAAGGAAGGCACTAGACTCAAATATTTGATGTTATTATGCAAATTTGGGAATCTAGGAGAAAGTCCGAAATTTGGGACAATTGAATTAGGTGATTTACAAACGACTCCAAGTGGCATAGAGGGTAAATTTTTTCATATTTAACATTTGGGATGGGTCCTATTGTGTTTATACTATCCACAAAAACTTTCATAATGAAATTTGGATGCCGAAGAATGAAATACAAATGCAGAAAGAGGGAAGAAATTCTGATTTTATTGATTACATAGGTATGAAAATTACATATCAGATCTATATAACACAACTTTCATGGCTACGGAAGTTCCAACCAATAATTACCAATATTGCTACAAAGCAATACTGCAAACAACACTTGGAAACTTGCACTCGAGCTGCTGGAACAATAGAAAAATTGATTGGAAATGGAATGGACCTACAAATTACATGAAATGTATGCAATTATCTTCAGTGATAAAGGCTAAATACCTTCCTCCTAAAACTCTAGCTGAATTCTCAACTAGCTACAATAAATAGAAGGGGCACATCTCCTAACTGGTGACAAGGGGCACATCTCCCAAGTAGAGAAAAGCGCAGATCTCTTCAACACAATGAAAAAAATGGAAAAAAAATATGTGAACTGGGGCACTCATACCTATTTTATAGCTCTTCACTTACATTTTATTTCCTTCTAGAGTTTTGTCATGAAAATATCAATAAAATAAGAATTAATATTATTTTCATGAGAGAATAGAAGTTAGCCCCCCCTTTCTAATTCCAAATTAGGAAAATATTTCCTAGATTCATTTCTTGATTTTTTGACAGTCACTAATCCTTTCTTTGCCTTTATTATAAAAAATCTGGAAACTTCTACCTTTCCACCTTTTTGCTGCCATTCTACTTTCAACTGATTTCCTGCTTTTCAACTGCTTTCCTGCTTTTCAACTTCTTTTTCCAGATTCCTTTGAGGGAGACAACTCATAAGGGTCCACCCATCCTCCCATGCATCCTATTGAGCCACATAGACCATTTAAAACTCATTAAACGAATATATCATAATTAAATATTCTTATTTGTGGGCCTACATCATCCTCTCATGAATAATTTAATTTGTACATAGAGACTATAGGCCAAAATTAATTATTTCTCTTCAATGGTTAATAATTGAATCTTGGGGACATTACAGTCCTCCCCACCCAAGATTGATTTTCCTCAGGCAATTTTAAATATGAATGTGGTAGTATCTATTCTCCCCCCCCCCCAACTTATTCACAAACCATTTCTTTGCCTCCTTCTTTAATGATGCCTATTTATATGGTTGTAGCTTCAAATGAACCAAATCACCAACACTATTCTCCAAAATCGAAACAGACATAAGATCTGTTGCTGAAATTGACAACCATTGGAATTCCAAATTCAAAACTAAACTTAATGAAGTGACACTGTGCTTTTGTTGCTCTAACTCTTATTATAACCTCAAGGGATGGCTGCTTTCCCCATGCTTCTCCATGAATAACCCAGTTGAAACAACTGAGTCAAAAAAGATCTCAGGGTCCCAAATGAACTTGATGAATGCAAGGTGTCTATAACAATCACCTTTGCACTTCATAGCCTCCACATAAAGAACCTCCGGAAGGCTCCCAAATCGAGAGGGAGGTTGGAGTTTAGGAGGGGATCTCCAATGAGGATATTGTTGGTTGTCCATGGAATGCAATGGGCATTCTGATGTGGATAATGTGGCAAGATTGCTATTGTTGAGTGAGGGATTGGGGGTTCTCAGCCGATGACAGAGGGGTTGGTTGGGAGGAGAGCGGTTTACCCACACGTGGTTTCTTGAGGAGCTACTGCAGAAAGGATGGACATCTATACATTTAACTTACGAGTTTAGGTATGTTTTCTTGATTATCCTTCTCTTTTTTCTATTTGTTTTGGTGTATTTGTATTTGTTTGAGAAAACAATTGGGTCTCTCACATATAATAATTTTATGGTTATATTTATCATTAATGTTGCTAAAAAATGGTAAATTCCCTGGAGCAAGATTTAATACTTAAGTCTACATTTTTCCTGTTATGAAGATTTGGGCCCTACATTCTGGTATCAGAGCTAGGCTTTGCTATCTTGTTACCACTAGTTGCTTTTATTTTCCCTCTTTGTTTAATTTATTTTTGTGATGTCCCCAGCCGACCCTAAACCAAGGCCAATGACACCTAGGAACCCAAGGGGAAGGTTGAATCAAGGTAATGCATAGTGGAATAAGGGTAACTACGGCTAGGCCAGCATGCCAAAAGCCAATAAAATAAAACAACAAGTTTTTTTTAGAAATGAAATGCAAGAATACAATGCAGATCATTCCCCAATACTCATGTTATGCAAGGTAAATACAAGAATGAAATGAAACCAGATCTGAGAAAGCTATTAGCATGGTTTCAAACATTAAATATTAGATCTATTACAACCATATAAACACTAATAATATCAAACCTACAAGATACCATAAACAATGTAATAATTAGATCTACAGGTTGTAATCCACAACCACATTAACAATGTTAAAAATAAGATCTACTAACTATCACCTACAACCATATAAAAAAATAAACTCAGATATGGAGGCATCCATATTTATCCATATAAATGAAAATAACATCGAATATCATGGATTCCACCTACAATCTTGTAAACAACAATAAAATCAGATCCATGAGCACATATACATATCCGAAATTACAGTAAATAAGCATATAACAAAATACTTATCTTATTTAAAAGAAACTAGCTTCAATAGGAAAACGTTCCATGTAGCCATAGACATGCCATGCTCATGAATCTTTCAGCATGACAGTCACCCTCGAGTTGAGGCCATAGATCCACAAGAGAGGTACTCTCAAACCAAAAGGTGTGGTGTGCTCATCTCAACATTGAGAAAGCTGCCACGCAAAAACAGTTGTATCTCAGTCATATAGAAACCTTTTTAGTGAAAAAAAAGTATTCCTTATTGGAAACAACATTTTGGATGCAACGGAATAGGTCTCACAACCTAGAAATTAATATAATTATATTAACTAGAACATATGGTTTCGCCCTTCTCAACACCGTGAGAATACCACAACTACACCTTTCACCATATCAAATTTCCCTTCCATATACTCGATGAGTTGTGAATCCCCTTTCTACACAATACATCAAGATGTATTATCCCCAATATGAAAATCATATATATGAACTCAACCCCTAACTCAATAAATCAAAATTTCTCAAAATAGGTGTTTTTCTTCCAAACAAGGCACACAGAGACTGCCCGATTCCAACTGGATCCTAACACCTCTAGACCTTAACGATTTTCTCAAGGGAGGACTCAAGGGTCTTATACAAAATTTAGGAAATAGGAAACACCCTTTGACAGACATCAATACTTATAGGGAAGGTATACTCAAGGATCTACTTTGATAGCTTGCATTTTTTAGAGTACCTCACACCTGGGCAGACCATTTGGGAAAACGGAATGACCGTACGCAATTTCCCCATGAATTATGTGGAAAATCAATGGATTCTAGTGCAATACTAGAAGTATCTCTACTATAAAAACCCCAACCTACTAAGGAAGGCACTAGATTCAAATATTTGATGTTATTATGCAAATTTGGGAAACTAGGAGAAAGTCTGAAATTTGGGACAATTGAATTAGGTGATTTACAAACGACTCCAAGTGGCATAGCGGGTAACAATTTTCATATTTAACACCTGGGATGGGTCCTATTGTGTTTATACTATCCACAAAAACTTTCATAATGAAATTTGGATGCACAAAAGTCTTATTATTACAACCAATTTTACAATGTGTCTAGTTTTCAAAGAAATTGAACATAGGTGAGAAATAATGCCGAAGAATGAAATATAAATGCAGAAAGAGGGAAGAAATTCAGATTTTATTGATTACATAGGTATGAAAATTACATATCAGAGCTATATAATACAACTTTCATGGCCAAGGAATTTCCAACCAATAATTACCAATACTGCTACAAAGCAATACTGCAAACAACATTTGGAAACTGGCACTCGAACTGCTGGAACAATAGAAAAATTGACTGGAAATGGAATGGACCTACAAATTACATGAAATGTATGCAATTATCTTCAATGATAAAGGCTAAATACCTTCCTCCTAAAACTCTAGATGAATTCTCAACTAGCTACAATGGATAGAAGGGGCACATCTCCTAACTGGTGACAAGGGGCACATCTCCCAAGTGTTGAGATATTGTAACTTCAAAGAATATTATATTTGTACTTTATTATTTCGGAGATGTTTCATTCCTCCTTGAAGATCTTATTGTATATCTGGAGGTGTTTATTCCTCCGTCGGAATGTGGTAACTTGGGTTATTAGACTTCCCTAGTGGGGGTTGGCCCTGTATGTTTTATGTGGGTCAAAGGGTTATTAGACCACCCTAGAGGGGTCGGCCCAGTCAGTTGTAGTGGGGTATTTAACCCATTGGTTAAATACGAGCCTACATGTCTTGTGTAAAAGAAAAGTCGGAGTAGTGTATAAATAGAGGAGGTGTGTTCCTCATTTGATACACACACTCACTCACTTGAGAGAGGCGCACTTATGGAGGAGAGGTCTGCTATGGTGGAGGAGGAGATCATGTCTTTGGTTTGCATCTTTGTATATTTCTGTTCATCTATATTGAGGAAGCTTTGCTGGGTTTTCTACCCCATGAGGGTTTCCCAGGATAAATTTGTGTCTCTTGTGTTTATGCTGTGCTTGTTGTTTCTTCAGTGATCCTGTATATGCTATTATTGTGAAATGGAATGTAATGCTGCTATTTTCTATCTTAGAATATTGAATTTTAACATGTTATCAGAGCTAGCCTGAAGGAAGGCAAGGTATGACACTTACGACACTTGCTTTACTTACGACAATTTGAAGGTTAGGGTTTTATATAGAAAAAACTAGTCATCGTGGAACTTTCACTATAAATCCATTTATGCGAAGGTTCAGAATCTGAAACCTTTACAGGTCGTAGATAACATCTCCAGGTATCTTTTGTCCAAAGGGAACCCTCATATTCGTTGTACTTTGTAAGTTATGATCAGTACAAGTTAGGGTTTCGGCCTCTTCCAGATCTCAGTCAAAATCAGGTGACCTTGGAAAAAAGGTCATATCTTGGGCTAGGAAGATCCAAATGAATTTTCGTAAAAAGTGACAAGTAGTACAAATACTGTAATATCTCAAGAAACTTTTTCAGAGGCCGAAGTTGAACTAGTGACACGTGGCACTCTGTACAAGTTCGCTCTCCTGTTTTATCCCATAAACAGGTCACGTTGCGACACTTGGCATAAATATCTCTCAGAGAGTCCAATTGAGGTCAGAACTATCATGATGGAAAGATAACAGGGCGATCTATATTAGGAAATGTTTTTATAGGCCTAAGTTCAAACAGTGACATGTGGCATGCCGTACAAGTTCACTCTCCTGTATTATCCCAAAACAAGTCACGTTGCGACATTTGGCATATCTCTCTCTCAAAGAATCCAATTGAGGTCATACCTGTTGGGATGGAAAGATGACAGGTCAAGATAACATAAAAAATGTGTTCAGACCCTGTGGAGTGAAAATTTCAGAGTTATAGCAGAAAAAATCAGGTACATATTTCTATCAAAATAGAATTATTTTTTGAGCACCTTCATTCATGGCTTCCAGAATTTAGGGTTTCGGAGAAAGTTAGAATTTTTGGAATCGGAATCCAGGGCTGAATGCTACTCAGGAAAATCAAAATTTAGAGACCAAGATCAAATTTTTTGGTTGGATAGAAGACCGGGCTTGATCAAACCCCAGTTCGGGATTTTGATCGAAAAGATGGAAAATTAGGGCTTCAGCAAAAGTTGGAATTTTTTGAAGTCTGTAACCATGGCTGGAAGCTCCTTAGAAAAATAAGATTTTAGAGCCTTGGATCGAACCTTTTGATTGGACAAAAGGGTGGCCTTCATCAAACCCTAGTTCAGGTTCCTGTCCCGAAGATCCAGAAGTTTCGAAGGCCATTTTTGAGGGGTCAAATTTTGGAGATTTCAAAATTGAAGTATGCTCGTTTGATCAGCTCAGCAAGACACATCCTTCCATCCATTCAGAAGTGTGAAAGTCAAAGATTGAATTTTTAGGGTTTCTCTAGAAAACCCTAATCAAGCTCTAGATCAAGTTTCAGGGGGAGTTGAGGCTAAGGCCTTACATAAGAAGACTACAAGAAGTCTTGACAGGTATGACTTAAGGAGGTTCAGGTATGTCTTGAAATCTGATTCTTGATTAAGTTCATGATGTGTTTGTCTTCATATTATTTATTAGTACAATCTTGATTAATGTTAGAATTGTCTTATCACCCTAGTAATAGTATGAATGTATGTGAATGATCGAAGACATTCATTGATTAGGGCTATATGATTGTACTAATGCATTATGGTGTTGTGTGAGGTTGATGTTGTCTGCTAACAAGATACAGGTACATCACAAAAGACAAATCAAGTTCCATGACCATGACAACATGAAGACAAAGACTCATCCATAATCTTTGTCTTACTTACGAGGTATGTATGACTTTGTTATATTATGCTTAACCTATGAGACATGCAGGTTCTAGCTCAGGATCTCTAAATCATTGAAGAGATTGTTTAGGTATGTTGTACATAACTAAGCAGGTATACTAATCCAGGTATGTTTTCTTATGTCAAGTTAGAATCTTACCTTGTGTTAGGATCCCTTATATAAGTATACTTGGTATGATTGGTTATGCTTATTCATAAAGTTAGTAATCAAGGGTTTATGCATATTATGTCTCTTATCTTGATGATTTAATTAACCAGAAGAGTACTATGATCAAACAAGAATATGCATGAGTAAAAGAAGACTTCCTTGAAACTCTGAATACTAATGATCATGACTATATATATTCAAGATTATTTAGAATTAGAATGTTTTGATAATATTGAGAATATACTAATGAATGTATGTTTGTGTATGAGATCATGAGGATGACACTAGTGCACACTTGAACATGCACAGTGGCACAGAATGAATAGAAGTTCAAAAGACATATAGAAGATCAAGCGGGAGGCAACCACACAAACACAAAAGATAAGTATTTAAGTTGTTATTTGAAATAATAAATGATATTGTCTGTAATAGGTTGTATGCATATTTGTATTCCTATAATATATCATACTGAGTGTAAACATTCATAGAGCATTGAAACAGTATACTACTAATATGCATATGATTGGTAAGTTGGACAAACATTCCATTGTTGCTTGTCTAGAAGAAACCTCTTTTGCTGACATGCTGAGAGTTGTGCACACTCTCGATAGTATGTTCTGGTAGAGATGGAAGGCATCTAGATAGCCACTCTATGCATACAGGATATGGGAAAGTGTTGTGCCAAAGTATTGGTCAAAATAGTTGCATAACTATGTAAATGATATCTGTATGCATAATAGGTTATCATGTCAATATGATTTGATGATTATGAAGTATTACTAATCATGTACTTAATTTTGATTTGTAGGAAAGATCATGATGAATGATGAATACTGAACAAACGATGGATGTTCAACAAAAGATTTACAAATCAAACACACTATAGAAGGCTTGTGGCTTCTCCTAGAAAGAGGAAGAGAATCATGATGAAATGTTTTCTCCAAGTGGCTAGATAAGACCATTCTCTTAATGGTGTAATTAAAGAAGAAATGTGAATCAGGTTTTGTATGGGTTCCCAGGATCGATAATCAATTGATGAGCTTAATGATCACCATGGGTGATGAGGATCTCAACCTTTGCTACAAGGTTGAATATTGTTTCTATACACAGATGACATGGATGCAAGAAGGAACTCACCACAGAGTGCAAATGATATTGAGGCTCATATCAGTAGACCCATCTAACGAGAGATGGCACATATAGATATGCAGAAGATCATTCAATGCAGAGTGTGAATGATGTTCAGTCACAAAGAGAGAATTGACAGTTTCTTGATAAGCTTGGGCTTTACCAAAAGTAAAGTTGTTCCTAACCTTTACCTTAAGGTTGTGGATGATGAACATATCACACCATTATTGTATGACGATGATCTCTTTCTGACAATGAATGAGAAACAGATCATGAAAAGAAAGAAGAAGATGGCTGCAGAAATGAAAATGAAAGATCTCAGATTGATGCATTACTTCCTAGGTCTGGAAGTATGGCAAGGCTCAGAAGGAATCTTTCTCAACCAAGGAAAGTATGCTGAGAAATATTAAAAGGACTTGATGTGTTGGTATGGCCACTCTTGAAGTTGTTAGCAGATGACTCATCAGAGTTAGTGGATAGAACTCTGTACAGACAAAATATTGAGTCATTGATGTGTCTAACGAATACTAGGTCAGATATATGCTTTGTTGTGAACACCTTGAGTCAGTATCTAGTGGAAACTAGATGTGTTCACCTGATAAGCTGCAAATAATGTGATACGGTACCTAAAGGATACAATAGACTTTGATCTATATTATCTTAGAGATCATGGCTTCAGATGGCTACACAGATGTTGATTGGGAAGGAAGTGTATCAGACAGGAAGAGCACATCGAGAGGATGTTATTATCTGGGATCAGCCATGATCTCGTGGTTGAGTAGGAAACAATCTAGTGTGGCTCTTAGCACAAGCAGAATATATGGCTGCTTGCTCTGCTAAGTTATGAAGCAGTATGGCTTCAGGATTGTTTGACTTAGAGATAGACCCAACTATGATCCTATATGACAAACAGAGTTGTATCAAGATTACAGAGAATCTAGTGCTCCAAGATATGGTGCAGAAAGGAACCAAAAGTTTGAATTTGTAACAAGTTACCAACGTACTAACCAAACTTCTACCGATCCGATGTACTAACCAAACCTCTACCTCAAGTAAATTTTTTCGAGACAAACTTAATATAGTTCAGAAGGACCCTCTTTGAAAGGGGGAGTGATGTGATAACTCATGATGAGATTGCCTGCATCGAAAGTGAGGTCGATGATGAAGATACCTATATTAGTGATGTCGACAGATAGGTTGGTGGATGGTCCTTCGACAGGGTCTAAGGTGACAAGGGTATTGCATCATCCTTGAACACATGTTCTAAAGAGAGCCGTAGATGTATGTCTTCGAGAATGAAGTCCTTGGTGGACATAATAGGATTGCATCATCCTCAAGAGAGCCGTAGACATATGTCTTCGAGAATGAAGTCCTTGGTGGACATGATAGGATTGCATCATCCTCAAGAGAGCCGTAGACATGATGTCTCCGAAAATGAAGTCCTTGGTGGATAGAATAGGATTGCATCATCCTAAAGAGAGCCATAGACATGATGTCTCCGAGAATGAAGTCCCTAGTGGACAGGATGGGATTGGATCATCCCTGGATCTTTGGTCCCTTGAATTGAGCCGTAGACATGAGGTCTCCGATAATTGAATGATAGGACTGGATCATCCCTGGACTTCGGTTCAAAAGGTACATGATAGGACTCGATCGTCCCTGGACTTCGGTTCAAAAGGTACATGATAGGACTGGATCGTCCCTGGACCTCTGTCAAAACCCAAAAATTCCCGAAAAATTTAAAATTTTTTAAGATAGCAATAAATGTTATTTAATGCAGTCTTTTAACTGTCTGTTTAACTTACTTGGTTGTATGTGTGTATGAAAGATCTTTGTCGTACCTTAAATGTTATTATGGTTATCTCTTTTCTGTTAATGGTTGTTTTATTGTGTTGTAACCTCCAGGGGAACTTGCCATAGCAGGCTGGGCTTACTTAGCTTACGAGCTAATGCATCAACTGTTTTTCTCTTTACAGATCTACAGGTAAGGTGCGGTTGCGACAATTATATCTTTAAAGTGTTATAATCCAATTAGCTGTACCAAAAATCATTCAAATAAAAGGTCTTTGCTCACTCAGTTTTCAGGTGTTTGAAGGTAGCATTCTGCATACGAACTTCTCTATTCTTTCTATTATTGAATTTGAAACTTCTAGCGATGATGATAGCTGTATTTCTGAAGTGTCCAAGAATTAAACAACTCTGTGGAATATTTGCCATTGATGATGTTACTGTACTGCAGATGCGCCTCATATTTAGCATGGTAAAATAAATCTCTTACCTGTTGTCAGCATTAATTAGATATTCTATCATTTACGAGTCTCCTTCTAATCATCTCAGGCTTGTATAAGTTGAACAAATTATTTTTATATCAATGATTCTAAATTTATAAGCTTATCCTGAGTGATTTGTCTAAATGTTTATAATGAAACTGAAGTAGTTGAATACTTGTTATGATAATTTGGCATTGTCGTAACAGGTTTTTATCAACCCAAAAGGCGCTTGCATTGCACCCCTATCTTTATTAATATATCTTCTTTATGTTTAGAATACTCCCAAGACCGGGTTTTAAAACGATGTTTAGAATTCAAGTTATGAGCAAACTATGCATTTGCATATAGCAATATCACCAAGCAATACTTCATATTACTCTTACTATGATTTTGTTTGGCATCAAGGTGAAGTTATCATTGAAATGTTAAACGCTAAAAACAATTGCTTGATTAAAGGGTCGTAGACAAAGTGATGTTACTCAATAAACAACGTTTGATAGCAATGTTCAAAACATGGGTTCAATCATAGGGTAATCACGATCCTATGGAAT
Source organism: Larix kaempferi (assembly GCA_027924585.1). Lineage (NCBI taxonomy): Eukaryota > Viridiplantae > Streptophyta > Pinopsida > Pinales > Pinaceae > Larix > Larix kaempferi. The sequence goes on along the minus strand of BSBM01000318.1, from coordinate 2,625,178 downwards.
ATCCATATTATCCTTTTTATTTGGCACAATGATGATGTTATCGTCGTAAACAAACTATGTAAGAGTCACCCATTGCATGAGAATTATTAAAAGGATACGTGGCTAATTCACAACCGAGTATTCATCTCATAAGAGGTTGACAAACCCTACTCCTTACCATTTCTTCCCTTGCCTTTGGGCTCGGCCGCTCTGTGGATTTTTCCCTGTCCAAATTTTTTGCTGAAACCATGGTGATATCTGCTCTCACACTGTTGTAGCTTGTTGTGCTTGTCAAATTATAGGGTTCAGGAGTCGTGTTTTTAATTTTTACCAGTTATAGTTTTATTTATGGAAACCCTAAGGTTCCATCCTTTTGGTTACTAGTTTCATACCAGTCACGGCTTCCATTGTTGCATCCCTTTCACTTATTTCTGAATCCACCTTCATCATGGAATACATCTTTGAATTCGCCAACTCCTTCTCGAGTGGCCAAGGTTAGGGTTCCCACTTAATCGTTCGTGGCTTCAAGACCAACCACTGTGGTTGTCTCTTCATTCAAATTTATGGTGAGCTAAATACAGTTGGCTTCATAGTGTTATTTTCAAAAATAAAATTTAAAAGATTGTTGCTTCGTTTTGTTGAGAAAATAGACAGGTAACTGGTTTGTTGTTTTATGTCCTAAGCAGGTATTGAACACTCCAGAAGGTGTACAGGACGCAGCTCTCGGCATCTGGCTCCTCCGAGTAAGCCGGGTCCTTACCATGGCATTGTTCTCCTTGGGGTTTTGTTTGGGCGAATAGGGTTTGGTCTTCAAAGGACATGAATCTACAGCTATCGTCGTTCTGTTGAGTCTTTTAATAGCTTGACCCTGCAAGATCTTGACAGGTTTTATCCCTGTCATAGGATAGAGGCATTGTGGCTTCAGCCAACTGTAAATTAATGGTCTCCCTTAGGGTATTGTAGGGTTCTTACAAATGAGTTGTTATATGTTAAAGCGTAGAGAACAAGGCTAGAAGCCTGTTTTGAATATGGGGTTATGACCTCGTGGTTTTACCTTCATTACTGTACTCACGAAGGATTTAGGGTGTACCACCCAGGTTTTATTTAAATTTAACTCCATATAACAGTTGCCCATTGAATTGGCTTGTTTAATGGCATTCGTTACTTCGTTGTTCTGCACCATGTTTTGTTTTTAAAACCACTTCTACAGGAGTTGTGCACTCGGCTGTTAGTAAAACAATGTATTAACTAAAAGGTTTATTCCTATGTCTTTCCTGTGTAATTTAAGGTTTAGAAATGACTTGGTACTGTCATTCTGTATAACGAGCTAGTGTATGTTGTGTGCTTGACTTTCTATAACAAGCTTTCGTCAAATGACGAGGCTACGGCCATATCTAACTTTGTTGTATGGATTTGAATGTTTGTAAAATCGTAACATTCGAAAAGATAGAGTTTAGCAAAAAATGTTTTCCTGATTACTAAGTTATTAGGAAAAATGGCTCTGTCAGTTTAGGAAAATAAGTGAAGGATATAATTGTAAGTTTGCACTCAATATCTATACAGTTCTAAAGTTTTGATTTAAAGTTTTGATGATACATGACAGTTTTTGAAGGAAGGATAGTTTCGATCCAAAATGTACCACAGTGATCTTGTTTAGATGTGGAAATCTATGTTTACGATTTTTGTTTTTAAATGTTAATCTATTATTCTAAAAATGTTTCTGTTGATGGCTGAGAAAACAAGTAAAAGATATAAAGAAAATAACAGATGAGCTCGATACTAAGCTACAATACTTCTGTAGTTATTTAATTTTTTAATACAATAATCATATTTATTTCTCTGTTGATGAATTCGTAAAGTAGAATTAGGGTGATAGGATTCATCCCCTGTCACGATAGATTTTAGTTACTAACTCAGTTGAACCAATTACTATTCTGTGGGTAATATGGAGGCTACGGAAGATAAGACTAAATAAGTTAAGCTTGGCATCGAGCTAAATATAGTTCTGTCGATTCCAAGTTCCTAAAATAATAAATAGTTATTTGTCTGTTAGTAATATCTGTATGATACAGTTCTAGTAAGGTTTAATGCATAATCATTTTGTTGAAAGATACAGAATGGTTAATCTTTAGCTAGGGTTTTGCGTTTGATTTAAAATAATGGATTCAAAATTGACCCCTTCTTAACTAGGGTTTACATTCTGACATACATACTATAACTGTAACTATAAATGTCTTGCAAATATAATTATAATGCTAATGATAATTACAATAATAAACTAGGTTAAAAAAAATTACAAAATTTACTAATGCTTACAGTATTACTACCATATGGCACGCATATTAATTACTTTGTCGACCAGATAGTATTAATATGAAAGAATGCTGAAACACAGTAATTCTTATTAAATCTACCACTGATAATCAGGGATTGCAAACTTATAATGAATTAAATACTACTCAGACATAATGAAGATAACGTAACATACAAACATTTATATTTAATAAACAAAATAGGAATAGGTAGCAGAACCTGTTCAAACTGAGGAAAACAACAGCAATGGGAGGCTGTTCCTCCCTACCAATTCCTGGAGAGTGCCCAGAGAACACTTCTCAGGACCCCCGAGCTTGCTCTGGTCTCCCTGGATGGAACTAGGTGCAGCAAAACAATTCACTCAGCCAAAGCAGCTAAACTGGAACCAAGTTACTGCAGCTTCCTATCTCAAAACACTTCCTTACTGTCTTTCCCTCTTCCTCAATGGGACTCCTGAATAGCATTCACTTGAATGTATTCTCCCTCCAGAACTATATTGAACCCCCAGCTCAGTTCATTGAGTACTATTTAAAAGATTGCCTAGGTCTTTGTTGGGTTAACTTTCATTAATGAGCCACCTGCTCAGATTCCACTTTCTTGGGGAATCATGACCCCAAAATATAGGGAAGTTGCCACCTGCAACTTAGGAAGTGTTTGAGGATGCTGCCACTTGTATTTTGCCTTTCCACCTAGTTCCACCCACCAGTTAGACCAGTAACCTCTTTTAACAGCTCTCCCATGCTGTTGTCTCCATAATTTATTTATTAATAATAAAATATTCAGAATTACATTCCATTTCTTGTGACTCTGCTGAGTCATCAATTTCTACTAAGCATTAAATTTAACATAATGTCTTAGAAATATGATAAAATAATTACATTATTTTCACAAAAATTGGGGCATGTGACATACACACCCCCTTAAAATGTAACATCGTCCTCGATGTTATTTATTCCTCATCCTCAGCCACCTGCTGGAATAGATTTGGGTATGCTTCCCGCATCTTACTTTCCAGTTCCCAGGTAGCTTCTTCAGGACTAAGGTGCTTCCATTGCACCTTCAGCTGTCCAATGGTGCGGTTCCGTAGAGTAATTTCCCTCCTCTCGAGGATACAATCCGGTTCCACCAGAACTTCCCCTTCTGGTTCTACCTCCTACTTCCACCATGGAAGTTTGATAGTCAGCTTGGCGGTTCTCCAACGCTGCGTTGATTTGGGGTACAGTCCTTGCAAAGTCTCCAACAGTCATTTCATCTTGTATGGTGTGAATGTTGCTGTTTGGTTTCTTTCGATTTGGGCAAACTGAAGCATAGTGTGGGCCATTGCATTCCCAGCACTTGACAGATTCTTTTCGTTCAAAATTCTTAGTGTAATTTCCGTGATTGTTAGGAACCTCCTTGCTGCCCTTGAAGTTACTGGAATTATTAGCAACTCCATTTTTGCTTCCCTGGAAGTTTTTACCATTAAATAGGGTGCTGTTCTTGTTATTTTTGAAACTTTTTTGGGGTACAAACTCCTTTTTCCTGTACTCAGGATGATTGCTATTCTTTTTAGCTTTCTAGCTGGCTATCTCTTCTTTCTTTTTATTCTGTTCATAACAGAAATTAGCCTTTCGCATAGCCTCTTCCAGTGTTTTGGGGTTATCATATTCAATTCTGTCCTTGATATGATATGGCAGGCAACTAAGAAACCGCTGTATTTTTGGTTTCTCTTCGACAAAATACGGCACATACCTTAGCAGACTCAAGAATTTACTGTTTAAGTCCTTCATAGTCATAGATCCTAGCTTCAGTTCATAAAATTCCTTGGCCCTTTCTTCATAGTATTGTTCAGACAAAAATTTCTTTTTGAAGTACCTTTTAAAGTACTTTAATTGACTTCTTTTTCTTTGATCCCCTTGACCCTTTTCAGGTCTTGCCACCATATATCTGCCTTTCCAGAAAGGTTATATATGGCCATTCTTGCCTTCAGCTGATTTGAATAATTGTAGATCTGAAAATATTTTCTCATCCCGGATAACCAGGATTCTGCCTCTTCTCCTATCTCAGATTCTCCATTGAAAGTTGGGGGTTTTATTTTCTTAAACTCCCCGGAAATCTCTTCATAAGGTCTGTACTTTTTCCTTCTGTTGTGCAGCTCAGCTGCATTGCTGTCACTAGTAGTGCGATAACTGTGTTGTTCCCTTCTTTCTTCAGATGATGAAATGCTGTCAGATTTAGCTGGTTTCATCCTTTTAGACCCTCTTTGATGGATAGCTTCTTCTGAGTCAACTCTTTTGCTCCTTCCTTCTGTCTGAAATTTTTCTATCAATAACTGATTTAGCTGCTCTTGAGTTTTCAGAATTCTTTCATTATCCTTCTTGACTGTTTCTATTTCCGTCTTTAAACCTTTTATGGTCTGCATCAGTTCCGTGGAGTGAGCAATTACCTCCTCTGTCACAGGTTCTCTCGACATCTGTCTTGTCGCAGTGTTTGGAGATTCCTGCTCAGCATATTCTCCTAGCTTTTCCATACCTGCCTGTTAAATTCAGAAAAAGGAAAATTTTCTGATCTGCTTCATGAAACAGAAATATAAGTTAGTACATTATATATTTAAATTTTTCTTTCATGGTCACTGTTTTGCGGAAACTAGTGGAGTCCCATCCAGGCCCAGTGTATGAACCATGCTCTGATACCACATGTCAAAACCCAAAAATTCCCGAAAAATTTAAAATTTTTTAAGATAGCAATAAATGTTATTTAATGCAGTCTTTTAACTGTCTGTTTAACTTACTTGGTTGTATGTGTGTATGAAATATCTTTGTCATACCTTAAATGTTATTATGGTTATCTCTTTTCTGTTAATGGTTGTTTTATTGTGTCGTAACCTCCAGGGGAACTTGCCATAGCAGGCTGGGATTACTTAGCTTACGAGCTAATGCATCAACTGTTTTTCTCTTTACAGATCTACAGGTAAGGTGCGGTTGCGACAATTATATATTTAAAGTGTTATAATCCAATTAGCTGTACCAAAAATCATTCAAATAAAAGGTCTTTGCTCACTCAGTTTTCAGGTGTTTGAAGGTAGCATTCTGCATACGAACTTCTCTATTCTTTCTATTATTGAATTTGAAACTTCTAGCGATGATGATAGCTGTATTTCTGAAGTGTCCAAGAATTAAACAACTCTGTGGAATATTTGCCATTGATGATGTTACTGTACTGCAGATGCGCCTCATATTTAACATGGTAAAATAAATCTCTTACCTATTGTCAACATTAATTAGATATTCTATCATTTACGAGTCTCCTTCTAATCATCTCAGGCTTGTATAAGTTGAACAAATTATTTTTATATCAATGATTCTAAATTTATAAGCTTATCCTGAGTGATTTGTCTAAGTGTTTATAATGAAACTGAAGTAGTTGAATACTTGTTATTATAATTTGGAATTGTCGTAACAGGTTTTTATCAACCCAAAAGGCGCTTGCATTGCACCCCTATCTTTATTAATATATCTTCTTTATGTTTAGAATAGTCCCAAGACCGGGTTTTAAAACGATGTTTAGAATTCAAGTTATGAGCAAACTATGCATTTGCATCTAGCAATATCACCAAGCAATACTTCATATTACTCTTACTATGATTTTGTTTGGCATCAAGGTGAAGTTCTCATTGAAATGTTAAACGCTAAAAACAATTGCTTGATTAAAGGGTCGTAGACAAAGTGATGTTACTCAATAAACAACGTTTGATAGCAATGTTCAAAACATGGGTTCAATCATAGGGTAATCACGATCCTATGGAATATCCATATTATCCTTTTTATTTGGCACAATGATGATGTTATCGTCGTAAACAAACTATGTAAGAGTCACCCATTGCACGAGAATTATTAAAAGGATACGTGGCTAATTCACAACCGAGTATTCATCTCATAAGAGGTTGACAAACCCTACTCCTTACCATTTCTTCCCTCGCCTTCGGGCTCGGCCGCTCTGTGGATTTTTCCCTTTCCAAATTTTTTGCTGAAACCATGGTGATATCTGCTCTCACGCTGTTGTAGCTCGTTGTGCTTGTCAAATTATAGGGTTCAGGAGTCATGTTTTTAATTTTTACCAGTTATAGTTTTATTTATGGAAACCCTAAGGTTCCATCCTTTCGGTTACTAGTTTCATACCAGTCACGGCTTCCATTGTTGCATCCCTTTCACTTATTTCTGAATCCACCTTCATCATGGAATGCATCTTTGAATTCGCCAACTCCTTCTCGGGTGGCCAAGGTTAGGGTTTTCACTTAATCGTTCGTGGCTTCAAGACCAACCACTGTGGTTGTCTCTTCATTCAAATTTCTGGTGAGCTAAATACAGTTGGCTTCATAGTGTTATTTTCAAAAATAAAATTTAAAAGATTGTTGCTTCGTTTTGTTGAGAAAATAGACAGGTAACTGGTTTGTTGTTTTATGTCCTAAGCAGGTATTGAACACTCCAGAAGGTGTACAGGACGCAGCTCTCAGCATCTGGCTCCTCCGGGTAAGCCTGGTCCTTACCATGGCATTGTTCTCCTTGGGGTTTTGTTTGGGCGAATAGGGTTTGGTCTTCGAAGGACATGAATCTACGTCTATCGTCGTTCTGTTGAGTCTTTTAATAGCTTGACCCTGTAAGATCTTGACAGGTTTTATCCCTGTCATAGGATAGAGGCATTGTGGCTTCAGCCGACTGTAAATTAATGGTCTCCCTTAGGGTATTGTAGGGTTCTTACAAACGAGTTGTTATATGTTAAAGCGTAGAGAACAAGGCTAGAAGCCTGTTCTGAATATGGGGTTATGACCTCGTGGTTTTACCTTCATTACTGTACTCACGAAGGATTTAGGGTGTACCACCCAGGTTTTATTTAAATTTAACTCCATATAAAAGTTGCCCGTTGAATTGGCTTGTTTAATGGCATTCATTACTTCGTTGTTTTGTACTATGTTTTGTTTTTAAAACCACTTCTATAGGAGTTGTGCACTCGGCTGTTAGTAAAACAATGTATTAACTAAAAGGTTTATTCCTACGTCTTTCCTGTGTAATTTAAGGTTTAGAAATGACTTGGAACTGTCATTCTGTATAACGAGCTAGTGTATGTTGTGTGCTTGACTTTCTATAACAAGATTTCATCAAATGACGAGGCTACGGCCATAGCTAACTTTGTTGTATGGATTTGAATGTTTGCAAAATCGTAACATTCGAACAGATAGAGTTTAGCAAAAAATGTTAATTGTTACAAAATATGTTTTCCTGATTACTAAGTTATTAGGAAAAATGGCTCTGTCAGTTTAGGAAAATAAGTGAAGGATATAATTGTAAGTTTGCACTCAATATATATACAGTTCTAAAGTTTTGATTTAAAGTTCTGATGATACACGACAGTTTTTGAAGGAAGGATAGTTTCGATCCAAAACGTACCACAGTGATCTTGTTTAGATGTGGAAATCTATGTTTACGATTTTTGTTTTTAAATGTTAATCTATTATTCTAAAAATGTTTCTGTTGATGGCTGAGAAAACAAGTAAAAGATATAAAGAAAATAACAGATGAGCTCGATACTAAGCTACAATACTTCTGTAGTTATTTAATTTTTTAATACAATAATCAGATTTATTTCTCTGTTGATGAATTCGTAAAGTAGAATTAGGGTGATAGGATTCATCCCCTGTCACGATAGATTTTAGTTACTAACTCAGTTGAACCAATTACTATTCTGTGGGTAATATGGAGGCTACGGAAGATAAGACTAAATAAGTTAAGCTTGACATCGAGCTAAATATAGTTCTATCGATTCCAAGTTCCTAAAATAATAAATAGTTATTTGTCTGTTAGTAATATCTGTATGATACAGTTCTGGTAAGGTTTAATGCATAATCATTTTGTTGAAAGATACAGAATGGTTAATCTTTAGCTAGGGTTTTGCGTTTGATTTAAAATAATGGATTCAAAACTGACCCCTTCTTAACTAGGGTTTACATTCTGACATACATACTATAACTGTAACTATAAATGTCTTGCAAATATAATTATAATTCTAATGATAATTACAATAATAAACTAGGTTAAAAAAAATTACAAAATTTACTAATGCTTACAGTATTTCTACCTTTCCACCTTTCTGCTGCCTTTCTACTTTCAACTGCTTTTCTGCTTTTCAACTGCTTTCCTGCTTTTCAACTTCTTTTTCCAGATTCCTTTGAGGGAGACAACTCATAAGGGTCCACCCATCCTCCCATGCACCCTATTGAGCCACATAGACCATTTAAAACTCATTAAAAAAATATATGATAGTTAAATATTCTAATTTGTGGGCCTACATCATCCTCCCATGAATAATTTAATTTGTACATAGAGACTATAGGCCAAAATTAATTATTTCTCTTCAATGGTTAATAATTGAATCTTGGGGACATTACAGTCCTCCCCACCCAAGATTGATTTTCCTCGGTCAATTTTAAATATGAATGTGGTAGTACCTATTCTTCCCCCCCAACTTATTCACAAACCATTTCTTTGCCTCCTTCTTTAATGATGCCTGTTTATATGGTTGTAGCTTCAAATGAACCAAATCACCAACACTATTCTTCAAAATCGCAACATACATAAGATCTGTTGCTGAACTTGACAACCATTGGAATTACAAATTAAAAACTAAACTTAATGAAGTGACACTTGTATTGGAGAAAACTCACTATGGCTTGGGAATACCACAATAGATAGATGACTACCAGAAATCAACTCAATTTTCAAAACAATGCTATTATAAATGACAATGTTAAGATAATGGAGAAATGTAACCAACCTCGATCCAAACGTTTGAAGTAGATCCCTGTTGGAGCTTTCAATCCATGCACTTGAAATCTGCAAATTAGTCTTGACAGCCAATATCCAACAAGTACATATAATATATAAATGACATTAACATTATCAATAACAACGGTCCATAATATAACAAGCAAATGTAACCCAATGTATAATAAACAACATTTACAACATGATGGATGAGAGTATGAGTATTTCTATTAATTAACAAGAAGAAGTACAAAGTGATATGACCTCTTGCCGGCAACCAATTTGAACCAAGATCTGGATCAATCCACTTGTGTCTCCACCACTTCAATCCTCCATGAATGGCAAACTCAAACTAGATAGGAGTTTGGAAGGTGAACATAAAGGGTTCACAACTACAAGGATCAATGAGTGCAGACTCAAGATAGGGAAAAAATACACTAGAGTTCTCTTGCTATTACCTTCTTCCTCCCATCCATAAGCCATATGTGCTCAATATATAGTCCTCTCAAAGGTAGGTGAAAGGACACATTGAGGCATTAGTTGGGCAGATGGAGAGCCAAAGGTCACCCAATGACCGCTTTCTGGGAGTAAAAAGTAATAAATTAATGGTTTTTACCATTTTACTTGATACCCGCGGGCTATAGTGATGCAAATCGCGGGTATGCATGCTATAATGATGCAACATGCGGGTAGGAATAAAAATAGGGAAAAAAATGTTTGAAGGATATAAGTGGATCTGAGTCAGTGAAATGGATCCTACAGGCCAAAGAATGTTGATGCTCACAGGTTGGAAAATTACGTTGTAACAGATGCCCCCTAATGTGTGAGGTCATAGACTGATGCTACGATGGCCGAAATACATTATAAAACTTAGAAGTGGAGTGATGGAGACACAAGTGGAAAGAGCAGCTCACTCGTCATAATACAATAGTATCTCTGAATACATGTCGGTAATACAACAATCTGATATAATGGCCATGAATAGGCAGTATCTAATGGATACATGTCATAAGTGATCATAGGCATGATCCCTCTACAGTAAGTTATGGTCTTCTGCTGAAAAGAAGATAACTGATGCAAACTGGAGGTACAAACTGCTGATATCTGAGAGGTGATATCTTAGATGTAAAGTGAAAGTCATAAGTAGCATACTGAATGCCACAATCACCTGGGGTCTTCTACACAAGTCTTTGACAGTGCAAGTCCCATCAAGTGAATAAAGGAGTTGGGGTCGAACCTGATGAGACATCGTCTTATTACCGGTCAATGATGAATACCGTTAACAGACGTGAGATGACCCACCAATAATGAAAATGGGCACCAAGGCACAGAGCACAATCATTGAAGTGTGAATAAATGGGTTGAAGTCGAACACTAGGATGAATCCATTGATCAGGGGAAATTGATGTATTCCCAAAATTGTCAATGGCGAGGGAACCTGCCACTAATGACTGCAAGCCTCAAGGTACTCAACCGAACTCTAATCCTCAAGTCCCGGAATAAATGGGTTGAAGTTGAAAGAATGAGACTTGCTGGAAGAAGGGTATTAAGGCATCCCCCATCGACCAGCATGAGGTACCAACAATGCTGAAAGATTTGGAATATCTCAGGTGAAACAGACTAACTCAATAAGGATGGCCGACATGCATTAGCCAAGAGATCTGAGGAGTGGCCAACATTGGTTCAGGATTTCCTTTGAACAAGAGCATGAGCAGATGGATAGACTCAGGCAGCATAGACTTGACATAAACTGTGCAATGCAGGAGGCATTACAGAGGGCTCCATAATGACTGGAAGCTTAACCAATCGGTGGAATAAACTGAGAAACAAGTACAACTCCTAAGGCCCAACTATAGTCCTGACTCATAATATACAGAGTGGAATGAATGCTCTGTTCAAAGGCGACACAACAGCTGCCAACAAGCAATAGTGACCATAATCCCATCCGGCTTTTTGGAATATTTGATTTTTGTTTTTTTGGTCTTTTTCATATTTGGGAAAAGCTTGAAAAAGAATAAAATTGCTTATAGTACAACAGGTGAGGGAACGAGTGTCAAATAGCTAGCAGACTAGTCCCAAGCAGTGGAACATGCCTATGCTCAATGCAAGGAAGTGCGTGCAGGATGTGGACACTCGGGGGTATGTTCCCTTAGGTTCAAAAGGTCATCAAATTGTGAAGGGAAAATATAAGCTCTGCAGGGCTGGACAGGGAAAAGTGCTCAGGCACCAGGCTAACAATTAAGTAAGCGGGAGCCGGTACAAGGCTCAAGCAGCAAGCAGGATGATGCAATGCAATCACAACATGATATAACTGAGGGGAGTCCTTAAGGGAGATGGTCAGCATAAGAAAAAGTAGAGTATGAGTCTTTATCGCAATGTTACGACGTAACTACAAAGGACTCCCAATCCTAAGGACAAACAATGGCATGGGCACCAGAATGCATAAAGGGGTTCTAACTAGGGTACCCATGTTCGGAAAAGTCCTACCGCCACATAACGACACTTCTATAGCAGTGTGAAGGTTCCATGTCAGTTACGAAGTAGAGTCACACCTAGGGTTTATGAAAATGGTCAACAGGTGAAATGCATAATGCATGCGAAATGGCATCTAACCTATATGCCAGGTGTGAAATGTACCTGCCGTAGGTGTGAAATGGTTCAGAACAACTTTCATTGAGGAAATCTGATTAAAAAACACTACTCCATGACACGATATTAGTTCATAACGGCTCAAAATGGTAAAAACTATAGAGAAGTGGGTCCAGAAAATTATAAATAGTAATAAAATTTTCCAAATTACAATTCATTTGCACTATTCACCAATTTGGAGTTTAGCGGTTAGTTTTCACTTGAAAGTTCAGTTGCCGATTCTGGGAGCTACAAGCGACCATTCATCGAACCGTCCGGAGCAAGTTGGTAGTTACTTCCATACCTTTCATTGCAATGATTTTATTTCAATTTTTACCGGTGGATTTTTTAGTTTGGCCAAGCCCTAGATGGCTTCGGTGCTACCCATGAGCTATAACTATGCGAGTCACGGGTAGGGCACCAAATGCGTAGTCCAAAAATAGACTGCCCACGGGTACCCGCACCTGTATACAAATTAGCCCGCAGGTACGGCCGCAAAGAAATTTTTAATCATGAAACTGACCAAAAATTGTTGGTTTTCCACTCCAGGATGGTTCTAGAGTGGAGGGAGAGAGAGCATGACCAGGTTGATGAGGCTGTGCGTAATGATTTGCAAGCGCAACAGGCATTGCAAGCATGTGGGTTGTACAAGTTCTGGAGTATAGGGGGTTTAAGGGCCCAAAACCTATTACTCCATCACCTGATAGACTACTGGGATGTGGATGCACAAAAATTCATCCTCAATGGGAAAACCCTGACACTGGAAGTGGAGGATATCTACTTCATTACCGGTTTATCTCGTAGAAAGGAAGTGGCCAGTGTTCGGTCTCGGACCGTGGGTGGTGGGATCACTGTTCAGGACTACATAGTGTGGTATTGTCCCGCAAACACATGAGCGGTGGGAAGCCAAGTGCTCGTCAACACCATAGTATATCTGAGCTCAAAGATCATTATGGTTACCATGGTGCGGATCACTGGATCCAAACCATTGCACCAGGCATCCAGACCGGTGATGTTCTATGCATCACAATGCATGCAACCTACGATATTCGACTGGTGTACTACTCTGCTGGTGTCTATGAAGACACAATTGACGGAATGCAAAGAGGGGAAGGCCAAAAACTTCGGGTATGGTAGTATCCTATGCAGTTTCTTCTTTGAGAGGGTTCCGGGGCTTAGTCCGAGGGTGGATGTCCCTCCTCACAGCCTCCGTGATCCAGCCCTGACCCGGTGGGCTGAGATCTTGACATGACGGGGTGGTGGCTATCTGGTGTCACCATATACTGAGGAGTTCTTCCACTAGTGGAACTGGCAGGTGATCGCTATAGAGGACTATCCCTATGTGGGGATAGACTATAGACAGGATCGTGACATGCCGTTGCCACCAGGCGCAGCATTCGGAGACATCGGTGAGTACTCTTTTGGTTTTGTGTTTATTAAATTTTTATGGATTTTTTGATTATAGTTGAAATGCAAAAAATCTTTTTAGTGGTAGTATCAAGTGCTAAAGTTTGACTGTTTGCTCGCAGACAAAGGCCCAATGAGACCCGAGGGCTTCCCGAGACATGGTCGTCGGGGTAGAGGTGATGAGGCAGGAGATGCTACAGCAGGGTGCACACTTCAGACGTTGCGGCACAACATATCACGGATGGTTTCCCGAGTACAACAGATAGAGGTCGCCCGACTACCTGAGGCCATGCAGTGCCAAGTAGTGGGTGTTCTTGGTGAGTGGGTGCAGCTACTGTAGCGGGTGGCCAATGCAGTACAATACTTCTATGAGACACATCCTGTCGAGGCGGCAGCTAGACCTCCTTGGAGGGAATAGATATCCCAGGGTCTCATTTTTGCATCGATATGTATATTTTTGATGGCTACGGGCTCCAGTTTTGTATGACACTACCATTTTTGGACATATTTATATATATATATAAAACTTTGGTTCTCGATTCTACTATATGTATGTATGTACAAATGTATGAATGTCTTTGTATTTATGTGCTTCATGATGAATGTGACAAATGCCAATCTAATACATAGTTAGCGTATGCATTAGATATATAATTAAGACTTTTCGGCACGTGAATATATGTAATTGAAAGAAAATGTCTCTCCAAGAGTCGCACCTTAAGGAATTTCCGTAGTAATGTAGGGTCTCGTACATGGTACTGCCCATTCAGTTGAGACACAACTAGTTGTGAATCCAGGTGGACTTCTAAAGACTGGATGTCATGTGAAATAGCATCCCGAAGTAGCTCGATGAAGGCACTATACTTAGCCACATTATTAGATGTAGGACTGAGACAAGCACCTCCTGAGGACACAACTAGGTGGTTAGGTGAGAAGATAACCCAAGCAGTAGAAGCAAGATGCTGTGTATGTCGGATAGCACCATCCGTGAAACTTAAGAATGTAGGAGATCCCATTGACATCTGTCAATCAAACAGAGGCTAATCAGCAGACCCGATAACCAAAAGGCAAGCTAAACTATGTACAAAAATCTATACAATAGTGTACAAAAGTATTAGCCTGAACCGGAGGTTCAAGCATAATACCGCTTGAGGTAGAGCCCATTTCTAGGCTCCTTCAATGCAACTCCCTCATAGTCTTCTAACCCATAAGCTCCTTTTTCGAGGACACGCCTCACAATGTAAGGACCGTGCCACATGGGATTGAACTTGCTTGCCCCCAGGGGTTCTTTAGCTTGGTCATACAAAAGTACCAAGTCACCTTAAACATATTGTTGGGGACGGACAGACCTATCATATTGAACCTTGACATGACTCTTGTTAACATCAATGGCCACATCGGCATCTCGATGTTGCTCGTCAAGTTGCTCGAGGTGTACTAAACATTGCTCAATCTCTGTCGTATCAGGGAGGAGCTCTATGGCTAGCTTGAGCGAAGGGATTTCACATTCAATCGGTAGAAGTGACTCCACACCATGAACTAACTAGAATGGTGAGAAACCGGTCGTAGTCTTAACTGCAGTTCGATATGCCCACAAAGTAGGATATAACATGATATGCCAATTGGTCTTGCTTTGTTGGATGGTACGTTGGAGAATGGTCTTCAAAGACTTATTTACTGCTTCAACCTAACCATTCGCTTGAGGATAGTAGGAAGATGAGTGTTCCTGACGAAACCCAAGCTTGAGAGACAAATCCTCCATCATCTTGTTTTGAAAGTGACTGCCATGGTCAGTGACAATCTCTTTCGGGATACCGAATCGAGTGATAATCTGGTTGAACACGAAATGGGCTGCAGTAGCACCGTCGGCTTTTACAGTAAGCATGGCCTCAGCCCACTTGGAAAAATAATCCATGACCACGATAATATGGTGATGCCCCCCAGCCGAAGCTGGTTTGCAATCCATGAAATCTACCCCCCACTCAGTGAAGGGACCGACAGTGACGACCGGATGGAGGGGCGCTGGGTGTGAGTGTATGTTCCAAGAAAACACCTGGCAAGGGTGACATCTCTTCACAACGTTAATATAATTTTTAAATATGGTAGGCCAAAAATAACCAGCTCGCATGATATGCTGGGCTGTAGCAAGCCTGAATAAGTGACCGCCACACACCCCCGCATGGCAATCATTAAGTACCCATTCCACTTCTTTGTGAGTCAAGAAATGATGGAGAATGGAATCCTTTCCTTGGCAATACAAAGTGTCACTGACAATAGTATAATCTTTAGCGTGATGTCTCACACGTCGTCGCTCATCTTGTGAATAATGCAGAGGAAACTTCAAAGTTTGGAGATATACAATGACATCCCCATACCAAGGGTCCTTGGATGAGATAAGAAATAAGTGTTCATCCACAAAGGAATCTTCATGAATGAGATCTTCATCAAGTCGTGGAAGGTCCGACATAAGCTCAGCGAACACCAATGATTTCACCGATTTTGCTGAAGCAAAATCAAGATCAAATTCCTGAAGGATTACAATCCATTTATTATACTTACCCTCAATAAGGTGTCATGATAGCACGAACTGAAATGGATTGATGTGAGCTACAACTGTGGTTGTTCGAAGTAAAATGTAATGTCGTAACCGCTGGACTGCATGGACAGTCGCAAGTGTCATCTTTTCTACGTGAGTGTACCTTAGCTCAACGTCTACTAAATTTTGACTGAGATAATAGATAACATGCTCGACGAGCGCATCATCTACCTGAACCAAGACCATGCCAATAGTCTCTTGAGACGTGGCCACATAAAGAATGAAATCTCGTGTAAAGTCTGGTGGACTAAGCACAGGGGCCGATACCAAAGCTTTCTTAAGGGAGTCGAAAGATTGCTGGGCTTGCTCATCCCAGATAAAAGGTGTGTCCTTCTTCAATAAGCGTGCGAAACCTTTGGTAATATTAGCATAGTTAGCTATAAACCGACACAGAAAAGTAGCTCTCCCTTGGAGGCTCTGAAGTTGTAACAAATTACGCGGAGGAGGCAACTGAAGTATTGCCTCAACTTTGAGAGGATCGACTCTAATACCATCCCTCGAAACTATGAATCCGAGAAGGTGACTAGTACTAACATCGAAGATGCATTTGTTTGGATTCAATCGAATTTTGTAGTGGATACATCGTTCGAGAATCATACGGAGGTGCTTGGGGTGGTCCACTCTCTTACGAGAATGGCCAGCAAGATCATCCGAGAAAACTTCCATAATCATCTTAAGATTGTGAAAGGCATAGGTCATGGCTCGCTGAAAAGTAGCTCCGGCGTTTTTAAGGCCGAAGGGAATTTTTCGATATGCAAACGTTCCCCATGGACAAATAAATTCCATCTTATGCTGGTCCGCGGGTTTGATTTGAATATGATTATAACCTGAGAAGCTGTCCATGAATGAAAAAATCTCACTCCCCGCACAAGCATCCAATATTTGATCAATGAATGGCGTGGGGAAGTTGTCTTTCGGACATGTACGGTTCAAATCTCTAAAATTAGTGCATACATGGATCGTTCCCTGCTTCTTATCCACAGGAACGGGTTTTGACACCCATTCGGTAAGGGGAACGAGGTAGATGAAACCAACTTTGAGCAGTTTCTCCACCTCTACCTTAATAGCAGCTGCCTTCCTAGGGTTCACAGCACATAAGCGTTGTCGAACCGGTTTAGTGTTGGGATACGTTCTAATCTTGTGTTCAACAATGCGGGGGTCTATTCCTGGCATCTCCTCATATGACCAAGCAAAAGCTACCCAGAGTTCTGTGAACAAGTTAGTGTAAATAGCGATCTCCTTAGGAGTGCAATCAGCACCGATGTAAACGTTCTCTATCTTTCCAGGAGTGCGAGAGATGTTGATCGAAGTGGTTGGGGAAATATTGGCCATATTCCCCTCCACAAAAACATCATGTGACTCCAAAAGAGCCACAGGGTGACCAACCATCTCTGCTAGAGTCATCCTAAACTCCTCTTGCTCAACGAGCTCGAGGTTGGGAAGGAAATAAGAGCGATGGTGCATATCTTCCCAAGGCCTCTCACTACCACACATGGCCTCAAGGATAGCTTCATCAGATGGTAAAGTATCATCAAGGCAATTGTGGGAACAAGACGAGTTGGCTGCCCAAACTGGAAGCATAACGGGATCTTCTTCAACTGTCTGGGAAGAAGAGAGATCTGGATCTGCAGTGGTTTCTTGGATATGACCGTAAGCGAGCTCCCCTACAGATAAAGGCATAGACATCCCGACGTGCGCAATGTCTCCAGACGTGGAACTCATGGATGGTAAAGACCATGGATCATCTAAATAGGAGGTCTGGAATAACATATTATTCGAAGGAGGAGACGCATTGTCGGTAATGGTTCCAATAAAATTCACAGGTGCAGAAAGATTATAAGTTCCCATCAATGAGGGGTACATTCCAACACCTATGTTCCCAGTTGCCGGCTGAGAATTAGAAACTTGCGGGACTACAGATCCCGTGGATGCTGTGGAAGGAGTGCCAACAAAATCCTGCTGATCGATCGTCACAATCTTGCCTTCATGGGGAAAGCAGATAACTCTAAATATAGTAGACGCGATAGCCTTCATAGCGTACATCCAGTTTCGACCTAGTAAAAGGTTGTAGTCAATGGGCGCATCAACCACCTCGACTTCAATAGGCACAGACTTACCTCCCAAGGAGACAACAAGGGAAGGGATAATTCCATGCGGCGTAAAAGATCTACCGTCGAATGCAGTGAGTGTAGTTCTAGACGTGAGTAGAGGAGGAGATCCAAGATCTTTCCAACAAGCTAACGACATTACTGACGCAGAGGCACCTTCATCAACCATAGTACGTTTGATAAAGCTCTTAAGGCAAATCACCTGGATTTGAAAAGTCACGTGGTAAGGTAAGCGAGGTTGGACATCAGTAGTATCGAACTTGATAACACTAGGATTTCCCCATCCTGAACTCCTAATGCACTCAAAAGGGCATGCTTCTGAGAAGAACAGGCTTGCAAAAATTCAAGAGCTGACATGGCACATGGAGTTTGACCCAAATCTTCTACGATGGAGTAGTTCTGGGTGGCTCGAGCATTGGGGTTATGCGTAGAGCGCTTGAGAACACCTTTCAGGATCCGTGACATAATAGAGGGCTTCTCGACATGCAAGGAATTGTCAGGAGGAGGGGGAGGCTCACTCCCCAAATTAGGTTATGGTGCACCATAATCGGGCTGATGAGTAGCAACACAAACCTCCTACTGAACCATATTCACACATCCATAACCACTAGTATTGGAAGAAGACGTTGCCATTTCATTAGTACCATAACCAGTGGTGGGAGCATGCGAAGCCATGTTTTGATGATGAGGAAGGGGATCTTTCAACACAGTTGGGCTCTGTGCCAAATGCTTCGATGCTTCTTCAATTCAAGGACATAAGTGAGTAAGATGATCCTCCCCACAAAGCTTGCAAGGGAATTTCGCCTTACGCCTAGGTTTACGATCCTCACCAGCATTACCGCCTTCCCGAGGAGGGTTGGCATTCTCTTTATGAGGAGTATTACGATTGTTATTGTTATTACTTCCATTGTTTCCACCCCTACGATTATTTATCTCTTTTTTCTTACCACCAGGTTGCTGGTTACCCGATGGTTTCATTGATTGCACATTGTGTACATTAGATGACGGAGTGGAAGTGGACACGGCGTGAACCTATCCAGGAGTAGACTGGTTTAGCTACAAATTTTTCATTTGATTAGCTACCAAGTCTATAGGGTGAGTGCATGCGGACCCTACGATGCCATCTGTATGTGGTCCAGGAACTGACTTAGGCTCATGTCTTGTTCTCGGTGCATCAGGAATAATGTCATACAAAATGCCAGATTGAGAGTAAAGTAGATCTAACAGCTGGACTTTCAAGATAGCTTGTTCCTCAGTCACAATGCCGGACATCGAAACATCCTTAGCAATGTATGGGAGTAGGGACTTGAGGAACCATTCCAACATGAAATCTGGAGGAATGTTGGCTTTCACTAATCTCTTCCACCAACGCCACTCTTTAACGTGGTCAGAAATATGCATGGCCTTATTCTGACGGAAGGTGGACAACAACTTAGTACCAGTATCATAACGAATCGGTAACTAGAAATGGTCTAAGAAAACCAAAGCAATCTCATTGAATCCCCTATAGGTGTTTCCAGGCAACTCCAGATACCACTTTGCGGCTGCCCCCGTGAGGGTGCGTTGAAATAGTCGTAATCTAATGGAATCATGATTCAAAGAGTTGGAGGAGCACCAAAGGTGAAACGTCGTGACATGATCTCTCGGGTCCTCACCACCTTTGTCCTCAAACTTTGGCATGTTAGAAGAAAGATTGGTAGGAACCGGGGGCCAAGTAGGGTCGTGACACACCGGAGCATTCATGAGCTTCGAAAGATCCGGGAGATTCAAGCGTGCAAGGAATCGGAGCTGAGGCTGGAAAGCTTGATTATAAGCCCCCATAAAAGGTTGGTTAAATGGAACCGTGTTATAAGATGGACCAAAAGCTTGACCATGAGGATTAAACTGCTGATAATGAGGACCTGATGAACCATAAGCTTGTCCATGGCTATAGGATTGATAACCTCCTCCTGCCTGACCCATTTGAGAGTAAGCAGGTATATGCGTGTTTTGGGCACCATATTGGGGTGGTGGGTTATACTGGTGGCCAGCACCGACTGTGTTGTAGTAAGGGTTGCCACCATGAGTATGGGGCATCTATGTACTATTCATAGTAGGAACCGTCTTGTAATGACCATAATGGTATGGTATGTTCCCACCTCCAGTATTACGATTAGCTTGAGCAATCGTGTGGTGGCCAAAAGCATGAGAAGTATTCCCAGCCCCAACATTAGTGTTACTAGTAGCAGGGATGGTGGCGTGATGTCCATGTGGATAAGAGATATTGCCACCCCCCACATTAGTATTACTAGTGGCGGCGGTGGATGCAAAAGTATGCGGTATATGTCCACCCCCGTGGTTGGGAGGAGCATTAAAATCCGTAAAAGTAGTTCTGGGTTGACGAGTAGCGGCACATGTATTAGGTGGTGGATGGCGAGTCATGTTTCAAACAACATTCGTATTAGGTTGGGCAATCCTAGGAGGTGGTTGTCTTCCAATATTAGCATTATTAGGAGGAACATGACCAGTCCCCATACTATGTGTGTGGGTGGACAACGTAGTGCCCCCAGCAAGGGTAGTGCCCCTAGTGGGTATAGTATGGCTAACACTTTGACTAGTGCCAACGTGACTACCAAATGTAGCGGAAGGTTTGACAGTACTATGACTAGGCATACCAAAAGAGAGTGCGATTGGGTTGATCGTAGGGCCAGTGTCATCATGTAACTCTGGCATTCTGTATCTATAACTGCATGGAAACGAAGGAATGAAAGGATCATCCTGTTCTTCATCCTCAGGTAAGTTGGGCATTCCGTAAAGATAATTATCCGTATTCGAAGGATCGAACGGATCTCGTTCAAGTGGATTAGGACAAATAGAACCAGGTTGAGTCTCAGGTGGATCACCTCCCCACTCCTCATGAGGAGTATGGGGATCGGAAGTGTGGTCAACTCTACCCGATGGAGTCAAAGGTTTTCCTCAGTATCGAAATGTGGAGCAGTCATAATGTCTTGGACGTAAGTCTCGTAAGAATCCGAAGACTCAGAGGGAGCCCTCCAACGTCCTCTAGCAGTACGGCGTGAAACCTTGGCTGGATTTAAACCAGCCAACCGACGGGACCGACGGAGAGTAGGGCTCCTCGCCACGATATCTCCGGAGAGAATATATAATCAAAACTTCCCCTAAAGGTCAACTATCGATCAAAAACAGTAAATCAAAAGCACACACCTAGAGAAACTATAGCTAAGAGCAGACAAACAGAGTGGCTAAGTGAGCTCCCGACACTAG
Source organism: Larix kaempferi (assembly GCA_027924585.1). NCBI lineage: Eukaryota > Viridiplantae > Streptophyta > Pinopsida > Pinales > Pinaceae > Larix > Larix kaempferi. The sequence goes on along the minus strand of BSBM01000318.1, from coordinate 2,604,086 downwards.
AGCCGGTATGTCTCACTTAGGAGAGGCTTGAGACTCCCAAACTATAGCCGGAGGTAACAGAATCAGTTATAGAGACACCTAGGCTTCACTGCGTGTACAGGGTCAAGTCCACTGCACAAACACAACTGTGCTATCCAATCCCTATCTGACTCAGGACACAAACAGTATAACCACTGCAAGTACCCTGTGCGATACCTAGGTAAGGAAACTAAGGTCACCGCAATATAACCAATGCTCAGGGGGACAGTCGCAGGTGGGATCCGTCGTATGGGCAGGGTAGCTAAGCCCGAAGCACAAGAGGATGAACCTCCGGTATCCCCAAATACGAACAAATCTTGGATATATCTCCCATGTTCAGCCGGTATCAAAGGGATATCTCCTCAACCAACCTCCCGTGACCTCGTGCTTAACTATGGATTGAGTAGAGCTTCCCGAGAACACCGATCTATACCATGGATTCCTCCACTCCCTGGTCAGACACATAATGTTTCGTCTAGTAGTCTTGGATTGTTAACTCACAATGATCTATTCCAAGACTCTAAACCTATGCTATTTGGTGTACCCTATAAATAAAATTAGTCTAATCAATTTTAAGATTAAGCGTTAATTTTAGTGGCTGTGATTACTCAAGGGATATGATCGTGAAACTAGTGATGTGTAGACTCAATAGTATGCAAAATCGTCCAATCCTAGACTCATCTATCCAATAAAACAATGTCACTAATATGCAAAATCAACCAACAATTGCGAAATAAAGATGCAAACTTTTATCTTTTTGATGCACAAGCAGAACCTAAATGAAGGCAACAAACACTCAATGCAAGATGTAGTACATGAAAGTAAAATATTTTTGTATTTTCACTTATAAACAAGAAGGAAAATGCAAAAAACTAGATGTATTTTTTTGTATTTTTTCAATATAAATGGAATGAAAAAAATGCAAGCAAAATCCTACTATTCAGTCACTAAAGTGCTTAGAAGATCACTATGACAACCCAGTAGATCCCAAATAGCAAGACTCAACCAACGGAAAGAGCTCAAAAGGAAAAAACCAAGAGGCTAAATCCAAAGATTGGCAAAAAACCAAGAAGGCTCAACCAAGAGAAACGAAGAGTTCTGGTCACAACCAAGGCATGAAACAATTAAGAAAGAGGCCAACAAAGACTCAGGAACCACCAAAGCCAACCCATCAACAACCAATAGCCATAAACCAACAAAAGTTGGAGTTGTATGCTATTGTCGAAGGAATACCTGTGGGTTCCCGCGAGCAATAGAGTAAACAGATGCAGGTATACGCGAGCTGAGCTAAGATAGCCCGTGGGCGAGGAAAGGAAAATGGGCAAATAAAGAGTCCAAGGGTTCAGAAAAAACAAGTTTTCTATGGTGTATCTTAACGACCAATCAGTGACACAGAGCTTCTATAAACAACAACTCTAATTAAGGACTAATGCTCAAAAAATTTCCCAAACATGGATGTTTTCCCTAGTGGAGTCGCCATTTCTGTATTGGAGAAAACTCACTATGGCTTGGGAATACCACAACAGACAGATGACTACCAGAAATAACCACAATTCTCAAAACAATGCTATTATAAATAACAATGTTAAGATAATGGAGAAATGTAACCAACCTCGATCCAAACATTTGAAGTAGATCCCCATTGGAGCTTTCAATCCATGCACTTGAAATCTGCAAATTAGTCTTGACAACCAATATCCAACAAGTACATATAATATATAAATGACATTAACATTATCAATAACAACGGTCCATAATATCACAAGCAAATGTAACCCAATGTATAATAAACAACATTCACAACTTGATGGACGAGAATATGAGTATTTCTATTAATTAACAAGAAGAAGTACAAAGTGATACGACCTCTTGCCGGCAACCAAGCTGAACCAAGATCTAGATCAATCCACTTGTGCCTCCACCACTTCAATCCTCCATGAATGGCAAACTCAAACTAGATAGGAGTTTGGAAGGTGAACATAAAGGGTTCACAACTACAAGGATCAATGAGTGCAGACTCAAGATAGGGCAAAAATCCACTAGAGTTCTCTTGCTATTCTCTTCTTCCTCCCATCCATAAGCCATATGTGCTCAATATATAGTCCTCTCAAAGGTAGGTGAAAGGACACATCGAGGCGTTACTCGGGCAGATGGAGAGCCAAAGGTCACCCAATGACCGCTTTCTGGGAGTAAAAAGTAATAAATTAGTGGTTTTTACCATTTTACTTGATACCCGCGGGCTATAGTGATGCAAATCGCGGGTATGCATGCTATAATGATGCAACATGTAGGTAGGAATAAAAATAGGGAAAAAAATGTCTGAACAATATAAGTGGATCTGAGTCAGTGAAATGGATCCTACAGGCCAAAGAATGCTGATGCTCACAGGGTGGAAAATTACATTGTAACAACACTATGCTTTTGTTGCACTAACTCTTATTATAACCTCAAGGGATGGCTCCTTTCCCCATGCTTCTCCATGAATAACCCAGTTGAAACAACTGAGTCCAAAAAATATCTCAGGGTCCCAAATGAACCTGATGAAAGCAAGGTGTCTATAACAATCACCTTTGCACTTCATAGCCTCCACATAAAGAACCTCCCGAAGGCTCCCAAATCGAGAGGGAGGTTGGAGTTTAGGAGGGGATCTCCGATGAGGATATTGTTGGCTATCCATGGAATGCAATGGGCATTCTGATGTGGATAATGTGGCAGGATCGGTATTGTTGAGTGAGGGATCGGGGGTTCTCAGACGATGAATGAGGGGTTGGTTGGGAGGAGAGCGGTTTACCCACACATGGTTTCTTGAGGAGCTACTGCAGAGAGGATGGACATCCTACTGACTTCAAATGTGCATCTATACGTTTAACTTACGAGTTTAGGTATGTTTTCTTGATTATCCTTCTCTTTTTTCTATTTGTTTTGGTGTATTTGTATTTGTTTGATAAAACAATTGGGTCTCTCACATATAATAATTTTATGGTTATATTTATCGTTAATGTTGCAAACAAATGGTAAATTCCATGGAGCATGATTTAATACTTAAGTCTACATTTTTCCTGTTATGAAGATTTGGGCCCTACATTCTGGTATCAGAGCTAGGCTTTGCTATCTGGTTACCACTAGTTGCTTTTATTTTCCCTCTTTGTTTAATTTATTTTTGTGATGTCCCAAGCCGACCCTAAACCAAGGCCAAGGACACCTAGGAAACCAAGGGGAAGGTTGAATAAAGGTAATGCATAGTGGAATAAGGGTAACTACGGCTAGGACAGCATGCCAAAAGCCAATAAAATAAAACAACAAGTTTTTTTTATAAATGAAATGCAAGAATACAATGCAGATCATTCCCCAATACTCATGTTATGCAAGGTAAATACAAGAATGAAAAGAAACCATATCTGAGAAAGCTATTAGCATGGTTTCAAACATTAAATATTAGATCTATTACAACCATATAAACACTAATAATATCGGACCTACAAGATACCATAAACAATGTAATAATCAGATCTACAGGCTGTAATCCACAACCACATTAACAATGTTAAAAATAAGATCTACTAACTATCACCTACAACCATATAAAAAAATAAACTCAGATATGAAGGCATCCATATTTAGCCATATAAATGAAAATAACATCGAATATCATGGATTCCACCTACAACCTTGTAAACAACAATAAAATCAGATCCATGAGCACATATACATATCCGAAATTACAGTAAATAAGCATATAACAAAATACTTATCTTATTTAAAAGAAACTAGCTTCAACAGGAAAACGTTCCACGTAGCCATAGACATGCCATGCTCATGAATATTTCAACATGATAGTCACCCTCGAGTTGAGGCCATAGATCCACAAGAGAGGTACTCTCAAACCAAAAGGTATGGTGTGCTCATCTCAACATTGAGAAAGCTGCCATGCAAAAACAGTTGTATCTCAGTCATATAGAAACCTTTTTCAGTGAAAAAAAGTATTCCTTACCGGAAACAACATTTTGGATGCAATGGAATAGGTCTCACAACCTAGAAATTAATATAATTATATTAACTAGAACATATGGTTTCGCCCTTCTCAACACCACGAGAATACCACAACTACACCTTTCACCATATCAAATTTCCCTTCCATATACTCTACCCGGTGAGTTGTGAAACCCCTTTCTACATAATACATCAAGATGTATTATCCCCAATATGAAAATCATATATATTAACTCAACCCCTAACTCAATAAATCAAAATTTCTCAAAATAGGTGTTTTTCTTCCAAACAAGGCACACAGAGACTTCCCGATTCCAACTGGATCCTAACACCTCTAGACCTTAACGATTTTCTCAAGGGAGGACTCAAGGGTCTTATACAAAATTTAGGAAATAGGAAACACCCTTTGACAGACATCAATACTTATAGGGAAGGTATACTCAAGGATCTACTTTGATAGCTTGCATTTTTTAGAGTACCTCACACTTGGGTAGACCATTTGGGAAAACCAAAAGACCGTATGCAATTTCCCCATGAATTATGTAGAAAATCAATGGATTCTACTGCAATACTAGAAGTATCTCTACTATAAAAACCCCAACCTACTAAGGAAGGCACTAGACTCAAATATTTGATGTTATTATGCAAATTTGGGAAACTAGGAGAAAGTCCGAAATTTGGGACAATTGAATTAGGTGATTTAAAAACGACTCCAAGTGGCATAGAGGGTAACGATTTTCATATTTAACACTTGGGATGGGTCCTATTGTGTTTATACTATCCACAAAAAATTTCATAATGAAATTTGGATGCACAAAAGTCTGATTATTACAACCAATTTTACAATGTGTCTAGTTTTCAAAGAAATTGAACATAGGTGAGAAATAATGCCGAAGAATGAAATATAAATGCAGAAAGAGGGAATAAATTCAGATTTTATTGATTACATAGGTATGAAAATTACATATCAGAGCTATATAATACAACTTTCATGGCTAAGGAAGTTCCAACCAATAATTACCAATACTGCTACAAAGCAATACTGCAAACAACATTTGGAAACTGGCACTCGAACTGCTGGAACAATAGAAAAATTGACTGGAAATGGAATGGACCTACAAATTACATGAAATGTATGCAATTATCTTCAGTGATAAAGGATAAATACCTTCCTCCTAAAACGCTAGCTGAATTCTCAACTAGCTACAATGGATAGAAGGGGCACATCTCCTAACTAGTGACAAGGGGCAAAACTCCCAAGTAGAGAAAAGCGCAGAGCTCTTCAACACAATGAAAAAAATGGAAAAAAATATGTGAACTGGGGCACTCATACCTATTTTATAGCTCTTCACTTACATTTTCTTTCCTTCTAGAGTTTTATCATGAAAATATCAATAAAATAATAATTAATATTATTTTCATGAGAGAATAGAAGTTAGCCCCCCCTTTCTAATTCCAAATTAGGAAAATATTTCCTAGATTCATTTCTTGATTTCTTGACAGTCACTAATCCTTTCTTTGCCTTTATTATAAAAAATCTGGAAACTTCTACCTTTCCACCTTTCTGCTGCCTTTCTACTTTCAGCTGCTTTCTTGCTTTTCAACTTCTTTTTCCAGATTCCTTTGAGGGAGACAACTCATAAGGGTTCACCCATCCTCCCATGCACCCTATTGAGCCACATAGACCATTTAAAACTCATTAAACAAATATATGATAATTAAATATTCTAATTTGTGGGCCTACATCATCCTCCCATGAATAATTTAATTTGTACATAGAGACTATAGGCCAAAATTAATTATTTCTCTTCAATGGTTAATAATTGAATCTTGGGGACATTACAGTCCTCCCCACCCAAGATTGATTTTCCTTGGGCAATTTTAAATATGAATGTGGTAGTACCTATTCTCCCCCCCCATCTTATTCACAAACCATTTCTTTGCCTCCTTCTTTAATGATGCCTGTTTATATGGTTGTAGCTTCAAATGAACCAAATCACCAACACTATTCTCCAAAATCACAACATACATAAGATCTATTGCTGAACTTGACAACCATTGGAGTTCCAAATTCAAAACTAAATTTAATGAAGTGACACTATGCTTTTGTTGCACTAACTCTTATTATAACCTCAGGGGATGGCTCCTTTCCCCATGCTTCTCCATGAATAACCCAGTTGAAACAACCGAGTCCAAAAAAGATCTCAGGGTCCCAAATGAACCTGATAAATGCAAGGTGTCTATAACAATCACCTTTGCACTTCATAGCCTCCACATAAAGAACCTCCTTAAGGCTCCCAAATCAACAAGCAAGTGAATAATATTTCCACCCAACATAAGGTTTCTTAATGACGAAACTGAACCAATGCTCCACCTAGATGGAATCTTGGAAATCATGGCTGGCTCGCTCTCTAATGCCGGAAACTAAACTACTACACCAAGCAATGGCAATATCCCATTCCTTGTTCTTTACTCCTCCAAATATCACTGTCACTGGTGGGAATCTATCACTCCAAACTATGCTAGGATCCTACCACCATATTGGAAGTTCATCACTCTCAATGCTAAACTAAGTCTTTGTGAGCCTCTCCAATAGGACATGGAGTTCCTCTCATTCCAACTTCACCTTGGTCCAATGGCTCACATCACTATCACTTGTTCCACCCAAATGCCTCAAGTGGAACTCCCATGCTCTGCCATGCATGAGGGAAGCATCAAATAACACCCATAGATGCTTCATCTGTGCATAAGACTGCAATAGGACTGATGCATTTGTCAAACCCAATGGGATGGCCAAAACATCAGGATCAAATGGAAGAGAAGACATATGCATCTCCTCATGTTCCATCACACATCTTGCTTGCACTGTTGCATTCCACATTCTAGGAGAATAAGCATAATTTTTCTTGCAAGGTGACTCCATATTGGCCATGTATCTTTCCACCCAATCCATGGATGGATGTGAATTGGAGGCATCATTTTGCAGCCATATGTACTTTTGTTGCTACTCATAAAATATGACAATGTGAGATGCATCATTTAATCCACAACTAACACAATTTTTTTTTTTACCTCCTGGAGCCTTCATATCTGCTATGTATCTATTCACCCATTCAATGGATGCATAGATCTCTCTACTGCTTGGTCCCAATGGAATGAACATAGGAATATCCTCCATGACTATGTCTTCCTCACATAGAGAAAACTCATGATCTCCCTGGAGCAAAAATAGTGCCTGGAAATCCTTCTTCTTGTCAAATATTCCTTCAAGCGTTTGCAACTCTGAAAATTCCTCATGTTCACCTTGCACACGAGGCTTCCCCAAAATATCATTTGTGCAATAAAATACACACATCTGATCACATGTGGTCTTGGGGAAGGAATATGATCCTCCCAATTCCATGTGAAGCTACACTAATTCTGCTACCTTTCCTTCTGCAAATTTGGGAGCAAGGTCTCTATCCATTAACAATTGCAAGTAATATTCTTTCATTTTTTCTAGATCTCTTTTACTGATGCATAGTTTAGAACTAGAGTCTCTTTCCAAAAATCCTCCTTGTCTCTCCTCCAACTGAATCCTTCTAATAATATTTTCAATGAGTTTTTGTGCATCATCATTTTAGAACAAGGCTTGCAGTAACCTTTCTTCAGTGACCAAGAGTTGGTTCTCTATGTCACTCAATGGATCCTTAAGAGCACTATGTATTCTACCACATGTATGTGTATCCAACTCTTGTGAGTCATATAGAATCCCATCTATCAATTTAGCTTCACATTGCATTCTTTCTTGATACCAAAATTTTGAGTCTCAATAGTGGAAGGCTCTTCCATGCCAATATTCTGATTGGAAGTGGCTGCCATCTCAAAATGAAACAAAGGAATACGAAAATGAGAATTGTGGCAATACCTTTATATCACCTCTGTTGTCTTGTGTGGTGGAATGATGATGGAATGTTCTTCCACCGAATTTTTAGGTTCTCTCTCAACTGGTGTGTGGTTTCCCTTTGCTTCCTGGTGAAGTTCTGATGATGTTCAAAGGGTTGATCTTTGCTCTTCCTCTAAATATGCTCCACAAGTTGTTTCACCACCACCAATCCCATCTCCCATATCCTTTGTAGTGATCTCAAACTCACCAACAAAGAAGCTTGGGTGTCCAAGAGTGGATTTTCTCTCCACACTATCAATAGCCTCCTGCATTGTGGCTTGGCCTTCCATTATGCAATGTTCTTTAGTCTCCTTAATAGTTGACTCAGTGGGGTTTTCCTCATGCTCATTTGATGTGCATCCTTCATTAGGGAGGGCTATGTGCATGTTTTCTAAGGGTTGAAATATATTATCAAATTGCTTGTGGTGTGTTACACGGAAATTTTGTCAACGTCATGATAATGAACCATGTACCTTCAATCTTGCCAAAATCCTTGAAGTAATTTTGATAAAAAATATTTGGAAGATGAGAACCATGAATTTTTTTCCTTTAAGCACCTTATTTGGAAACATTGTTGCAGCTTGATGTTGGACAACCTGCGACACTCTTCACTGTCACAGGTTGCATTTTGACAATGTTAGACACTTTCACAAGTTGCTTTCATGTAGCCTACGCACCCCCAAATGTCACAAGTTTCTCTTTAGCAGGGTGCGACACTGTTCATTGGAATAGAGAAAGGAAGGTTCAAGGAGCTTCTAGAGAGAAGCCCTCATGGATGGATCTCAGTCGAACACCTAATCTATTGGGATCTCACCCTATCCTCCTCCTCTTATCTCTCATCTCCTCCTTATCCCCTTTTCCCTATAAAAACAAGATTACGCCCATGGGTGAGGGGGAGGAGTCTATGATAGCTAAATGCTGGAGTAATTGTGCAAGAAAGATGAACCTTTGGTAGTCATCCTATTGGAGTAAGCTGATGAGTTAATGCAAAGGATTCATTAGAACGGATCTATGACACCAAGGCATTTTGGTTGTACTTCTTTCCTCATTGTTAATACATCAATACATTTCCTTTCTTATAAATGATGTTGAGTTTCATTTATAGCATTTTTCCTTGGTCATTTGCTTAGATTAATAAAACTATATCTTGTATCCTTCACTTGGTCTTGTTTTCTTTGGATCTTCTACATGTTTTCTATCCAAGATAAGGAGCAGGACTATAAGAGATTCAAATTAGCAGGGACAACCTTTAGTAAAAACGTATGTACATTCTTCATCTTTAAGCAATTTGATTGATCTAGAGAAAGGTGTGTGTTCTTGTCCTATTTTGTTCTAGATCCAAACCATTTGGACTAGGGAGCTCAATCTTTGTCCACATTGACGAATTAATCCATAAAAAAAGTGGCGACCATACCGAGGATGAATTGTTCTCTAGATTTTCCTTGCCGCAGCCTTAGGGTTTGCTTGGTTTGAGAATTTATCCCTCTTGGATCTTATCATTTTTGCCCTATTTTTTCCTTGAAAATTGGCTATTTGAGTTGCTTAGACATCCATACATACTCTTAAACCTTTAGTCCATTAATATTCCTGAGTTTTCTTGAACCCTTTGCTCATTTAAAATTTTATTTTTCATCTGTCACACTTTGCCTTCAGATACAGGTGCAAAACTATCACACATGGGCTTTGTTGTGCCCGTGACACTTTAAACTGTCGCATTGGTGTGTTCCTACACACTGTGACATAGTGTGAAATTTTTGAATTCTGCTTGGGTTTCCTCATTGGGTTTTGGACTGGGTTGTTCCTTTAGGTTTTCACTGTCTATCATAGTGGTATTTTCCTCCAGAACTTGCTTTTGACTCTTTTTGCTCATTGTTTAGAGATTGAATTGGTATGGTTTGCATAAGAAATTTTAAAATTTTGTGTGCATAGTGAGCCTTATCATCTTGGGTTTGATTTTTGTTTCCTTAGATCTCTTAGCCATTGATTTGGTGAGAAGTGGGTTGATATTCTTGTTTCCTTAGCAATTCAAAGAAGAGCTTTCTTTTGTTTCTTTTATTTGAAAATACTTGAAAAAACAATTTTTTTTTCTTTTTTTTTTTGGGTTTGATTTTACTTTGTAAGTCTTGCATTTATATAAAAGAGAAAAAAGTTTTTCAAGTTTCATAGTCTTAAAATAATTTGTGAGTGCCCTTTTCTTTTATTTTCCATTGTAATTGGAAACATTAGTAAGGCCTTTCTTTTCATAGCTTAGAGGTCTCTTTTTAAGTAGTATTGAAAAGATATGAAACAATTAGAAATTTTTGCATTTTGGTGTAAAATTGAAGGATTTTTGTTTGTTGTAGTTTTGAATTTGGGATACATGTTAGTTTGGTTGTTTGCATGTCATTGAGAAATTAAAAGTGAAAAGTGCATGAGCATTGGGGTTTGTTGCATTTGGGAAAAATCTCTCTCTCTCTCTCTCTCTCTCTCTCTCTCTCTCAAGTAGGACATTTTTGAATTTTTGAAAGAAAAAGATATTCTTCCCTCTCACAGCGTAGCGTTCATCGAACTGAAAGATTGCATATTCATTTCCCTGCATTACTTTTGAGTCGGTTAAAACTCCGTCTTGTCCACTTAACCACTTCAAGATAAAATAAAGCACACATTAAATTTAAAATAGCAACATTGTGTGATAGGATAGAGACGTGTTCCGACCTCGTTAAGCGTAGGAGCTGTCGTTACTTGTTAGAGCTACAATCCAGGGATAGTGCGGTTCTTCCATATTTGAAGAGTATATTGGAAGGACCCTTTCAAACAGTTGTGCATCAGACAACACTACTATGGATTTGAGTTCCCATGTACCTTGAGTATATCAGGAGAGCCCCATAGAATCCTAAAACCAATTGAGTTAACCATTTGGCCGTCTTGTTGTTGCAATACACCGAGAACAACACTTGGGGAGATTACTATGCACATAATGTCAGTTAGTCGGGTAATCGAGACAAGGGTATGCTCCTAATCCTCCTTGGTTAGTGCTTTGAAATATTGGGCCTAGTATTACTATTGGACCCTATGGTATATCACGAGTTGTGACGACTTGACACACCTATGAGGATCCAACTATTTATCCCACCTATTCATACGTTTGCTTGTTTCCTTTAGATTGAGTAACATTTTCTTTGTGTGTTTATAAGACTTTAGAGAGAGACTTAGCTTGTACGATCTATCCTTACACCCCGACGGACCACGGTCCGAGGAGATCGAGCAAGATGCAAGGGTTATAACCCGAGCAATCTGGGCCTGAAGATAACTGGCCACCACCACAAGCTACCCAAGGCCCTTCTAACAAAGGACATATGGGTGAGGAAGTTGTCTTTGGAGAGGCTAGTGTAGTTACACATACTTACCAACTTGAAGGGTTCATTGAAGTCATTGAATATTCAGGTTCTTTTCCCTCCATAACTATTCAATTAGCAAGTGGATTTCATCAACCACTTGTTCAATTAGTGCCAACAAATTTTGTACCCACTACCCCCTCTTGTCAACCTGAATCTTCTCATAAAGGAAATTTAGGTATGGACAACCCTAAACCCTGTACAGACGAATAGTTTATGGTAGCTCTACTAGAATTGCTATCTTTTGTGCCTCATGCTACATGAAACCAAGGTATGGTTCCCCTATGTACAAAAATTTCCATACTTTCCACTTCTAAAGTGGTAGACGCTTTTGGTATGAGAACACCTCAATCTCTTCTCATGATACATCCTTTCATATGTCGTTTTTAGGGTGCTTTGCACCCACATACTAGGTATTCACCCAACCTCCACCATAAGACCTAGTGACGATTATTTTTTACCCGTCTTCCTCACTACGGAACACCACTTTAGTTCAATCTATTCATAAGTTTTGTAATAGGATTTGTACCCAACCATCATCCTTGGAGTTGACTCCATGTCGAGACCCTCCCCTTAGGAATCTCCAACCTATTATACAAAGTGAGATCCTTGGTCGTTCTATAGGAATTGTTCCTAATCGAGTGGTTAATCCTAATGTCATTCCATCCCTTGTGATTACTAGGATGGGTACACACTCCTCTCCTCAAGTCGGTAATACCATGACAGTTACTCATATTGCCCCAACGTTTTTTTTTAATGCTCCATTAGGAAGTTCACATATACCTTCTGTTGGAATTCCAACTGTAGTTGGAGGTCAATATTCAGCTACGATTCATACTATAGCTGGAGGACATCCTTTGGCTGTAGAACAAAACATAGCTAGTATTCAACCTCTGCCCACATGACAATCTATATCATAGGGACAATAACAACCACCTGCTTGGGGGCCTTCTATTGTAGGTATCCAACATCCTACTGGGGGGAAATGACCCAATTACCTCCCACTTACCCCCCAAACCTAAATATATATGAACAAACAATGGACCCAACCTGCTGCAATGCCTTCCTCCTCGCAAGGAGTTGCTTCTTCTCAACCTTTTAACCCCACGATCCATAATCCTCAAGATTTCCAATAATACCATGCAGGTGGCCCATATAGTTTCAATATGAAACCACAACTGGTATGTGGCCTTACGGGCATTCCTATGCCTCATCAGTATTAATCGTACCCACAACCAAATATACAACTTTTTTTTTTTTTTTGGCAACATTGGATTTTCTCGACCTATCAAGACTCATTAATGATCCCATATTGCATGAGCCTTATTGCCTCCCCATACATTCCAAACTACCATCGGACATTCCCAAATTTCACGGTTAACTCGACGAAGACCCAAAGAACCATGTTATGAATTTCCATTTCTAGTGTTCTTCGAACTCATTGATGGATTATTCTATATGTTTGAGGCTCTTCCAACATACTCTTATAGGTACGACAACAAAATGGTATATCAAGCTACCAAAACACTCCTTTAGAGATTTTAATTCCCTTGCGATGGCATTCCTTACGCATTTTCAATTACCAATTAGATATGAGATTGGTACGGACCTATTAACCTCACTTCGACAATCCACCTCCACTCATATTTCCAATCATATACATGAGTGGAGAAGGTGACATAGGTTGATTAAGGCTCCTATTCCAGATCAATTATTGGTTGATTGGTTCACAAAATCGCTTCTTCCACCCATTGCTAGGGATGTCACTATGGGAGGTGCTATCACAGTGGAGAAGGCGATCAGTCGTGATCAGTACCCTGATTTGGTTTATTCCTAGTCCGGAACCTTGTATGACCTAATTCCGCATGCTAATCGTCCCACCTCAGATCCTTCAAGACCTACCACAGAACCTCCTGCCGATGTCATAGTGGGTTCCATGCAAACATAGTATGCATCTAAATCAATGAAACAACAAGGCTAATCAACGTCTATTTCTAACTAGACTGCTACCAACACCAAAAATTCTCCAGCTCCTGCTGGATCCTCCGAGGTCAATGCAGTTGAATCGTCTAAATCACCTGAAGGTAAGAAGAAAAACAAGGGTAAATCCAAAAAACCTTCAAACCAACAAGAAAACCCCAAGACACAGAATACTAATGTTGAATCAAAACCTAAAAGAAAGGTGAATTTCCCTTGCCTCATATGTGAAGGTGACCACTTTACCAAGGAATGTCCTCATCGCAAGGAAATTAAGAAATTTTTAGAAGGTCCCTCACATCCTGCGGTGTTAGCTGACCCTTTCCCACCACAATAGCAGTAGATGGTCACTCATGACATTGTACCTCATTTCAGTAATACCAACTATCATTGTCAATGGGATACACCCCAGGCCGTAGATTTATTCATGATGTGTGGAAAAACCGTTATCTTGACCACTCGATCACAAACATATGATGACATTCCAGATAATACACCTAATCGAGATACTTTTGATAATATTTCAACCTCCACATCCACTAATCCTCCTCCTCATTTAGGTCCTCTTTAGATAGAGAAACCTGTGATTGAATTGGTGTTGCACCCACCCAAGGCCACCATTTGAAAGGCGACATTTAATCTGAATGCTCAGGCCACTCAAAATTTTAACATTGTTGAGGATTTGGCCCAATCACCCTATGCTATGTCAACCCTTGAAGTTTTTTAGAACTGTCTCGGTCAACACAAAACCCTATTTTCAGCTATAGGGGTAGTGGATCCATAGACATCCAATTCGATTATGTTTCATTTGGAATACTTTAAACTGAGGCTCTTCCACCAACTTGTGTTTCAGATCAATACCATAGTTTGTGGGAAGAACGTCCATCGCACAGTTTTGGACGAAGGAGCCTCTAACTCGATCATGTCTTTATCATGTTGGAGAGCCATTTGTTCTCCTAAGGTCAATAAATTTCCAACCACACTAAAATCCTTTGATGGTCATGGTTTTCAACCATATGGACTACTACCTTTATTAGCCATGCAATTAGGGGGCATATCTGTTTCCATTCATGTGGAAGTGGTAAATGCACCCTTGGATTATAATTTGCTACTTGGTCGTAACTGGTTTTACGCGATGACTACTATCACATCCTCAGTGTTTCACTTGGTACAATCTTCCTGTCACAGGAAGATTGTCACTATCGACCAACTCAATTTTTGTAGAACTAATATCCACGACAACTCTTCGCACAATGTTCCCTTGTTAGGACATGCAAAACCTCAATATGAGGACATTGGAGTTGGGCTCATAAAGGATTCTTCACTCATGGGAGTCTTTCCTTTACCCATGCCTGCTCCTCCATCATGAGTTTCCATGATTAACATGATTATGTATGTAGTGCAACAATCCCATGAGTCAGGTGACCCTTGGATAGTGCCCAGTTCATCACAATTCGAGTCCATTGGTGATTCTATGCCGCTCATCCCCACTAAGGCGGCATACTATGTTATTCAATCCACGTTCGATGACCCAGTCCCCGATGATCATCACCTTGTGGCATCAGATCAATACTATCTACTGTCCTGGATGGACTTTTCCATGCCTTCCATGGATTATCTTTTGAATACTTTTCCATCAGATGAATCCATTATGGAGGTTATGAGTCTAGATGAACTACCTTGGGAAGATAATCATCATTGGTAATCTTCCTCTCCACATTGGACAATGTAGAAAACAACATAAAATCCGTGGTTCCAACCGATGTAATCAATGACTCGCAATCCCCTATTTTAAGTCAAGGCGTACTCTCTAAAGGAAATTTAGGAAATATTATGCCCATGATGTTGATTAATATATCGGTGAAACCCGGTATTGTGGAAAATATCCAACTTGGCCAAACTTGTTCCTCGGAAGAGGTTAATATCTATAAGGCCCTGTTTCAGGAATTCCGTGAT
The DNA here is from genome assembly GCA_027924585.1 of Larix kaempferi. Lineage (NCBI taxonomy): Eukaryota > Viridiplantae > Streptophyta > Pinopsida > Pinales > Pinaceae > Larix > Larix kaempferi. The sequence goes on along the minus strand of BSBM01000318.1, from coordinate 2,588,846 downwards.
GTGTTCACATGGAGCTACGAAGAAATGCTAAGCATTGATCCATCTATTGTTGTTCATGGGATCAAGACCTACCCAGGAGAAAAACCTGTCAGGTAAAAAATTCGACCGGTTCACCCTCACAAGACCGCTGCCATCAAGGCAGAAGTTGAAAAACTGTTGAAGGTTGGATTCATCATTATCCTGTGCCATTAATAGAATGGGTCTCTAATATTGTACCAGTATTGAAAAATATGGGCACTATTAGAGTATGTGTCGATTATAGGGATTTGAATAAGGCATGTCCCAAGGACAATTAACCTACTCCCTTTATCGACCAGATCATCGATAACTATACTGTAAGCGTAGTCTTCTCATTCATGGATGGATTTTCCAGCTATAATCAGATCGATATTCTCCCATCTGATCAACACAATACCACTTTCATCTTTCCATGGGGTATCCTTGCTTATCGCAAGCCACCCTTTGGTTTGAATAATGTTGGGGCTACTTTTCAAGGGTCCATGTCATATGCCTTTAACGATATCAAGCACATTGTAGAACCTTATCTTGATGATCTACCCGCTCACTCCACTGGTCGAGACAATCATCCGGAATACCTTAGAGCTATTTTCCTTCTATTCTGTAATTACAATATACACTTGAATCCACATAAGTATGTTTTTTACATTGAAGCCGACATACTCCTGGGCTTCATAGTCTCCAAATATGGGATCAAGATTGATCCACTGAAGGTTGAGGCTATTCTAGCCTTACCATCCCCCAAAAATATTCATGAAATTCAAAGTTTGCAAGGGAAGGAAAACTTTATGCGCTGTTTTGTTTGTAACTTCGCGAATATCACCCACGACTATATGAGATTGTTGAAGAAGAATGACCCTTTTTTCTGGGATGATCAAGCCCAATGGTCCTTTGATAAACTCAAAAAAGCGTTGACAAATGCACCCGTGTTGCAACCTCCTGATTATACACGGGACTATATCCTGTATCTCGCCATGTCCACTTCCACTATTGGGATGTTGTTAGTGCAAGAAGATCACAACGTCCAAGAACATGTGATCTATTATCTAATTAAGAGTATCATTGATTCCGAAACTCGATATTCACATGTTGAGAAGTTAGCTTTGGTATCCATCATTGCTGTCCAAAGGTTCCATCACTATATTCTGCTCCATAAGACAATGATCATTATAGATTCCAACCCCATGTTTCATATTTTAACTCGTCAAGTACTAGGGGGCAAGTACTCTCGTTGGATTTTGATTGTCCGAGAGTTTAATTTGGAGTTCACGACGTCTAAATAAAAAAAATCCTTGATCTTTGTCGAGCTCATATGTGACCTACCTCATACTGATGTAGAATTTGACCCCATTGAATCCCTTCCAGATGAGTCATTGTTTCTCATCAGTACATCTGACCTATGGTATGGAGACATCATTTTGTATCTCCAAACCCAACACTTTTTACTTGAATTATCTCGTGATGACCGCCATCGTATTCATCATGATGCAAAGTACTACCTTATCGTTAGTGACACATTGTATCATCGCAGTATCAACTCTATCTTACGACAATGCTTGAACAATGAGGAATCCAAACACGTCCTAAATGAATGTCACTCCGGAGCATGTGGTAGTCATCTCTCTATGATTGCTATAGCCCATAAGAGTTTACATGCTGGATATTTTTGGCCTTCCATTTTCAAAGATTGCATGGAAGTAGTCAAGAAATGTCCTCCTTGTCAATCATTTTATCCTAAAAAGTGCTCCCACCCATCTCCATTTCATCCAGTCATTGCCATAGGCCCCTTTGCAAAATAGGGCGTATATTTCATGCATTGTAAGCATACCTCAGTCGGGGGGCATGGTTATGTCATCGTTTCCTTTGACTATTTCACAAAATGGGCTAAGGCTATGCCTACATATGCTGAAGATGACAAAACAACTACATTATTCATCTTTAACCGCACTATCGCTAGGTTTGGAGTCCCGCGGGCCATAGTTACTGATCATGGTTTCCATTTTAGGAATCACATGATGCCTGAATTAAGTGCCAAACTTGGTTTTCGCTATGAAAACTCATCTCCATACTATCCCCAAGCAAACAAACAAGTAGAGGCCATCAATAAGGTCTTGAAAACAATGGTCCAACGGATAGTAGGAACGCACAAATCCAATTGGCACTTGAAGCTATTTTCAACTCTTTGGGCGTACAGGGCTTTAGTAAAAACCACGACTAGTTTCACACCTTTTCAATTGGTGTATGGACTAGAATTTTTTTTACCTATTGAATGTGAGATTCCATCTCTTAAGCTAGATGTCGAATTTCTACCCAATACTATTGCCGAGGAAGAACAGTTCATGTATTTGACAAAACTTGATGAGATTCGCTGTAATGCCGCTCTCACTAATGAAGATCACAAGAAGCGAGTAAAATCTCAATACGATAAATACGTTCAATCCCGCACCTTTAATGAAGGTGCTCTGGTCTTGGATTATGATCAGATGCATGACAAGTTAGGAGCAGGGAAGTTCAAATCCATGTGGCATGTTCCCTACATCGTCAAACGTGTCCTAGAAAAAGGGGCCTATGAGTTAGTATATTATGATGGGATACCTTTCATGGGAGAGCCTCGAAATGGGCTCTACCTTAAAAATTACTATGCTTAGCAACATCCTGCCTGTGTACTTTGTACATTTTGTATATAAAGTGTGTTTTAGTGTGGTGTCAACTTTTTCCTTTTATGTGTTAGGGTCTCTTTCTAGCTGTGATTGCTTATACCATGTTGTGCTTGAATTCCCAGATGGAAATGTATTCCAGATTTGCGGATGGTGCCAATCGACATACTCGAAACCTCGCTTCCGTAGCATGGGTACTTTATTCCCTTGCCAATGCATTAGTGAGCTCAGGTGGAATTTGCTTAGGTCCTCCAACTAATAATATCGCCGAATATCATGCAGTGATTAGATTATTGATCAATGCTTCCTCTAATGGCGTAATCCATATCATTGTATATCTGGATTCCAAACTTTTGGCTTCTCAGTTAAACCGCATTTATACCATTCATGATCCTGTACTACTGTGTTTTATTTTAGAGGGTACGTCTTCTTGAGAGATCATTTGAGTTTATACGATATCAACACGTTCCAAGACATATAAATACTATTGATGATTCATTAGCTAAGTTTATCTTAAATTGGTACATTGCACATTCTTAAACATTTCATTATGTAGTGTAAATAAAAATCACACCATGTAAATAATCCATATAAAAACAAGCAATCTAAAGAGATCCATGTACATACAATCCACCATAGACACATTGTATAGTAAAGCCGCTCAAAATCATTTTTATATTAAGCATGACAAAATGGTTTTACAAAAAAGTCATGAGACAAAAACTAAAGCACATGGATTTCAAGTATCGTTACATGTAGATCACAAAAGCTAATCACGGTGTTCGTGATAGCATATAATGGCTTGAGCCACTCGCCTAAGTAGACGACCGATATGCCCGGAGACCCTGTTGACTCAAACCTAGTCGACAGGGGTTCCACTCACTGTCAACTTTCAACCCATCGTGATCTCCCTAAGCACTGGCCCAGACGGGTTTTACCCCATCTAGCAACACCTGCGGAGCAGATGAGGTCTCTCCCGAGATGTTCAAGGGAGAATTGATAGAACCATGTTTCCGTCGAATGGAGGATAGTTGCAGCTTAATCACTTGGATTTTTAACTTATGGTGACATTACAGGAGTAGATCTATGCATTTAACCCATGCATCATTTATATTCATAGCATCCTTCAACAGAGACATTCATCATTGCAACAAATATAACAATAAAGCATTAATTGCAGCAAGAAAGCATAGCATCATTCATATATCGCAACATGCATTACCACAGATGAACCAAGAGACACAGGTATTTCGCAAAATAGCTCTGTCATATCATATTATCTCCGCAAAATCCCAGATACAATATTACTGCAAAATACAGATCTCATTGATATCCACTGATCCTAGATACACGATCACAGACATATATATCCCTTCTCTCCTCCATTCAACACATACAACTCTATGACTATATATAGGCTTCCGCCTTTACATTGCTTGTCCACTTACTAACAACTTCCTAACCGAAACTTTGAACAAAATACCCACAATCTAATTGACATGGTCCAAATGACCCAAAAACCCGCATACTGCGGTACAATTGACCCAAAAATACAAAAACATAACATCATTTGCGCTCGACTTTTTGCCTTTCATGGTATCACAACACTCGCAGTAATGCGAGATTGACCCATCCTAACCGCCTGCCAACAGGCCCCCAACACAATCTTGTGGCTCGCCCTTGAGCCATGTCAGCAGGACATGGTGTACTCAGTGGTCTTGACTCTGAAATCCTTGTACTGCTGCTCAACTGTCGTCACCTGCTCCTTTTCCGCCATAGCCACCGCCTGACTATCAATGACATCCTGGGAAGATGGATGCTCAGTTAGTTTTTCCGCAACTTATTTATGACCTTCCCGTACCGCTTGGAGGACTTCACCAACTTTTGTCATGAATTGACCGCCAACTTCCTGGAACTCCTCCAGCTGCGCAACGCACTTCTTCTGTTGCTCGTTGGCCTTGGTGATGCCCTGTTGCAAGTATTTTAAGTTTGTAGACTTGGAAACTTGCTCCATTGGTGACATCATGCGCATCGCTATCTTTAGTGTTTCCTACTACCCCTCCGCTTCCTACCGAAACTTGGTCAATTGTTCAATCTACTCATCTTGAACAATTCAGCCCCAAAACGGCACGGTGTCGACTGTGAGTTTCATTGCTTCCATTTCCAGCTCCGCCATCTGTGCTGCTACCTCTTCAATAGCCCGTTTGCGATCATCCACCAGTGCTTTTGGTGTCCCAGGATCTACCAGGGCTGTTAGCTCCTCATTGTCTTGCCGCAGCTGGGCGATGACAGCCCCAAGTCGCTACAGGCATTGAATCATGTCCAACTCTGTGGTAGGCTCTGACACATGGTGACAAGCCTCAGCAACGACCGTCTCTATCTGCACATTGTGATCCCATAAGGTGGCCTTCTCCACAATAAGGTGATCCTATTCTTGCTTCAACTCTTCTATCACTTGAGCCTTCTCAGCTCATTCTTTCTTAATGTCCTATGCCAACTCATCCATAGCCTGCCACACTGTAGCAGCTTGTTCTGTTAACTATGCGACCTCTTCCTTCGCAGCTGCCTCGCTCTCCTGCAAGTGCAGATACTTCCCACTGATTTCGTGCATCCTGTTGGCCATCTCCTGGTTGGCAACCGCTTGCATAGTTATCAATGCCTTTGTGGGAAACGTGTTGACATTGATGGTCACTTTCTCCATCGGCTGCAGCAAGGCTTTGAAAGCCTCATCTTTGGTCACAATCGCAGTCGGGGGAATATCAACATTCCTAACCCATGGTTCAGTGTGGATTGCACCAATTGACTGCACCGATGCTTCCTCGGGTTCCTTCTTCGAAACCATATCACACAAGGAGTCCAGCCGAGCGGTGAGCACATGAAAAACTTCATCTATCTTCATCGTCATCGTTTTAGCCGCTGCGGTGGATGCATTAGTGATTGCTAGTATTAGTTGGCCCAACTGTGCTTCCAATGACAAGGGCATCCCGTTGATTGTCGCATGATCCTGGTGCCCTTTTGTTCTGCCTTCCTCAATATCCTGGTCAATTTCATCATCCGTCGATGTCCTCATCGATTCTTGATCGGAGTCATGGTGGCTCTGCGGGTCCTGCACCGATAGTTGATCGTTGGGGCCTATCGTCGATGTTCCCGCTTCAATCTCTACCAACCCCATGGGTTCTCGCCATTCATTCAGCCAATCATTCACAATAGCATCCAGCTCTTTCATCATCACCTTATAAGGGGTCAACAACCACTGCTTGGATGGATTGCATCTAGCATGCACATAAATAGCATGCGGCCGAATCGCAAACACCATAATTGACTTATACTTTGCCAAGGTTTCCTCAGATAACTGAGGCACCTTTGCAGCTGCATCATAGAGCATATCCCAATAAATCCAGAACTACAATGCATAGTCCTGAAGTCGCTCTTGCTCACGTACCCACCACAAGTTTTGATATCGTTCGCCCAGACGCCCTTTCGCGATTGCAACCTCCATACCTTGGTAAGTGGTGGGGTCCTTCCAGGAAACAAGTACAATTAAAATTAAAAGCCAGCTATATGTGAAGGAGCCCTTCCCAGCTTGGACAGTGATGACATCCTCCACCAACTAGTTCAGCATAAACAAGGACCAATTCATCTCGACACCTGCTGCGCATTGCTCTGCACGTGCCACGATCCCTGAATTACACTAATTAGGTCAACCACCTTGGACCACTTTGCAGGATAATATCTTTGAGCCGGTGAGAATAGCCTTGTCATTGATACTACTGGTGTAATAACCACGACCATCCCGTTCTAAGCCATAGCGCTTACCCAACTGCGCTGCCCTCTTTTTGTCGTTCTCCTTCCCTTGGAAGTATTGTGACGGGTCTACCTCATCTTTGGGAAACCCGGTTATGCTCGCAATTATATCCACAGTGATCGGAATCTCTCTATCCAGCCACAATGTACCACCATGGAAGCAAGACAATAGCTGCTTCACACAAGCGTTAACCTCTGGCAGTTGCCAGAAATGTGGTATGTTAATAAGGCTCAACAATCCAGCCTGGCTCAACCCCCGTGCCCAGTCTTGCGGAATCGACGTCCCAGTGATTTGTGACTCTAGCACATAGGGGTCCAACATAATTTCTGGATAGGCCACCATATCATGATCATCATACCTCAGGTGCATCAACGTCGGCCCAATGTCGGCAGAGCACTCCATTCCAATAGGGAGAGCTGGCATCCTCAATGTATACTTCTAATTTTTGTTCGCCTTGTGAGGGGTTGCATCGGGCCAAATGGGGGGACATACACAGGGATGTCAACAGCAGAGATCCCCTCCCACGTAGTGGACTCATCAATTCTCTGGTTGGACTATCCCGTATGCACTCGAACCTCCTCCGCCGCTGCAGTGGATGATTGAAGCTTTCGCTTAATCTACGGTGACTCGGAATGCTGACCCCCCCGATGCTTCTTTGGAATGCTGGTAAAGGCTGAGTCGCATGGCATACTAACGACCTCTTCTTCAATGCTTACTAGGCGAGCAAGGGATTTTATGCCACTAGAAACGTCAACGACCAGGTTGCTCGGCATGCCGCACCAGAGCCCTTCTTGGCTTAATAGTCCCTCACCCGATAGGTTACAATCACCTCAATTTCATCTTCCTACTGCAACGTTAAACCAACAAAAGCTTATCCAAACTCCCCCAACCCTCTGGAGCGTCACTCCTTAGCACTACTCAACTCCATAATCAACGATTGAACTCATTTGCTATGAACAGGTGCCTTTCGACCAGTCTCGACCCATTCTTATAATGCTCAACCAAATCTCTCATCATACCTAAATCCTTCCTTAACTAGGACTAAATCCAATATTAATGACCCAAATCTGTCATCGATCCTATCAGTCGATCGACCGGATCTGCCATTAATGCTCATCATTCGAACGAGCACCGTTAATTAACTGTCTTAGCTTTTGGAATTTATTGCTGATCTGACCTAGTCGCAATCCGGCCACTGTCGCAGACCACTCCTAACTTGCGGCGCAAGCCTCCTTGCTAGCGCATTTTTGTCTTGTCGGTGCACCATTCGGCCACCGAACAACCTGCATTTTTTTTTTTTCCATCGATGCGACTCAGGCATTATGTTGCTCCAAGCCCAACTGATAGGGCTTCAACCTACTCCCACTAATCAACTTTGGGAGCATTGCTCCATCCAATTGTTGCAACTATACTGCGCCTCCTGAAGTGATGCTATTGATGTGATATGGACCAAGCCAATGCATCTGCAATTTTCCTGGGTGTTTCATAAACTTACTGTCATACAAAAACACCAAGTCACCCTACTGAAATTGTTTGTTTTTGATGTGGCAATCATGCCAAGGCTTCTGGCGATCCTTCTCCACACTTTGGTGGAATCTTGCGATAAAGCAATCTTCTTCCATTTGCACTAACTACGCTAGACGTTCTTCCAATGCCGCTGCAGCATCCGTACCTGTTGCTGCTGCTACGCGCAGACTCGAAATGATGTACTCCATAGGCATAATCTCTTCTTGGCCATATACTAGGTTGAATGGTGTCTATCCCTTCAACCTTTTACACATGGTGCGATATGCCCACAAGACTACTGGGATTTTCAGGTCCCAGTCATCGTGGTTCGCATTGCACACCTTTGTCAGCGCATGCTCCAATATCTTGTTGAAAGCTTCCACCATGCCATTTTCCTACAGATGATACGGTGTACTCTTCTTGTGTTGTATCTGTAATTCCTCCGTCAATGCGCTGATGGTGCGATTGAGAAAGTGGTTTCCTTGATCACTCAACAATATCTTGGGGCAGCCAAAGCGAGTGACGATATTGTCGAACAATAACCACGTGACCGTGGCTACAGAAAAATCAACGATTGGTGCAGCTTTCGCCCATCTTGTCAAATAGTCTGTCGTCGTGATGATGTATCTTGCACCATTGCGCTTCCCCTGTGGGTTGATGGGTCCCACTAAATCCACTTCCCATTTGTCAAATGGCTGTAGTGTGAGTTGAGGCATTAGCGACATCTCATCTCTCTTGGATGGCTTTCCGGTTCACTAACAAACATCGCAGGACCGCGCATAGTCTGTCGCATCATTGTGTAGCGTGGGCCACCAGAGCCCCGCACAAAGCACCTTCCTGGAAGTCGTACGACCGCCATAGTGCCCCCCAACCACTCCTGCATGTGCCTTTTCCAAGATCTGCCCCTGTTCATGGGGAAAAACACAACGTCGCAATATCTCATCGGAGCCCTGACTACCAATTGCTTCTTTTGACTAGTGGTGAATTCTTCTGGTGCGGTAGCTGTCGCTAGAAACTAAATGATGTCTTCAAAGTAGCCATTAGCGATTTCAACCTTAAAGTTGCGCATCAGGCAACCCGTCTTCAATGTTAGTTGGCTCCTCGCTTGTTTCAATCTGCGACAGATGATCAGGGCCAACATTCAACCTCCTCGGCTTCACAATCACTTCAAAATCGAACTCTTGAAAAGGAAGTAGCCATCGACATATCTTCCCTCCCAACACAAGCTTATTGACTAGGTATTTCAATTCATAGTGGTCGGTGAACATCTTAAAATGCTCTCCTAATAAGTAATGTCGAAACTTCTACAGTGCATACACCATCGCCAGGCCTTCCCTCTCCGTAGTGGTTTTTTTTTTTTTTTTTTTTTTTTTTTGCTGATGGCAACTTTTGACTTGCAAAAGCAATGGGGTGATCTAGATCCCCCTCTCCTGGCTGGGCAAGCACCACTCCCAACGCGATCGATGATGCATCAACGTGGACATAAAATTCCTTACTCTAGTCCGGAAATACTAGTATCGGCGTCGAAGCCATCTTAGCCTTTAGCGTCTCAAAACTATATTGAAATTTGGGGCTCCACTAAAATACCACATCTTTCTTCAATAGCTTCTCCACAGGGGTGGTGATCGCTACATAACCCCTGATGAACTTTTGATAATACCCGGTATGTCCCAATGTTGCTCGCAACTGCTTAACATTAGTCGGCGGGGTTAAGCTCAGAATGAGTGCAATCTTTGCTGGATCGAATAACAATCCTTGCTTGCACACAATGTGACCTAGGAGTATGCTAAATGGTGCACAAAAGATGCACTTCTTCGAGTTCAACGATATCTGATGTTGTCGACAGCGCTCCAGCATCAACCGCAGGTTTTCTAGATGATGGCGGATCAAACCACAGACTGTCCAGTCATCCATGTATACCTGCAAAAAATTCTGAATGAAATCCTTGAACGCAGCAACAACAACTTGTGAAAATATCGCCAGGGCATTCTTCAACCCAAATAGCATTACGGTGTATTGAAAACAACCCCATTCTGTCACAAAAGTCATCTTGTGACGGTATTCCTTTGCAATGTGGATCTGATGATAGCCCGAGAACCCGTCCATGAAAGAATACATCTCTTGGCCGCCCACTCCTTCGAGTACCTCATCAGTAAATGGTGTCGGAAAGGGATCATGTAAGCATGCGTCATTCAACTTCCGCAAATCGACACAAATGTGCACCTCGCCAGCCTTCTTGTCCTGCACCACCATAGGACTGATCCATTCTGACTCTTCAACCCATTCAATGATATCGGCATCCAACATGCGATCAAGTTCTACCTTGACCCTCTCCTTATGGTGCGGATTCAGCTGATAGGGTTGCTACCGGATTGGTTTAGCATCTGGTTTCAACAGGATCTTCATCTCCCCTAAATCGCCCAAAATACCTTTCATTTAAGAGAAATTCGTAGGAAACAGGTCTTGGAATTCATGCAGCAAGTTAGTGAACTTTCCCATCATCTCATCATCCCAATAATCTCCAACATTCACGAACTTGGGAGTGGTCTCCGTCCCAATATTGATCTTACGAAGCTTCAAGGGCTGGCTGATCGAATCACTTGGTGCATCAGGTGGTACCACATTGCGACTTCCTTCATATTCCATAATATTGACATTTCGCGGATCATCACCATCTTCGAGCTCACCAATGATATTATAACATTTCATCATGGATTGCATCTAGCAGTGCGTGTGCGGATCTGTAGGATATGCCACTGGAACAACCTTCAGAACCACATCGCAGATGATCTGTAGAGCATTATGGACATCCAGGTTGGGATCAGCAAAACTGAATGTATGAGTGAAGCAAATTGTCAACTCCACCCAAGTAGTGATTTCTCCCCGCAATTCCGCTGCAGTATACCATGATCGCAGCATTTCATCCAAAGTATGGATAAATGCATGGACCCACTCATCTCTTGGTCGCGATGCCCATAATGTCTGACACTCCATCAAATGACCTCCAGGGTTATGCCGACCATCATATTTCCCTGTATGGTAAACCTCGGTATCGCCGAAGCGAACCGTCACCAATATCCTGCATTGCGACCATTCGTCGATTGATTTCTTATGTGTCGCCCACCAGCGTGCTGGAGCAGCCTTCACTGCTTCCTCCAATGCCAATAGTCATTGTGGTTCGGAAACTCTTTCCTCAAACTCCGCCAAAAATTCAGATAAACCAGGCAGCCCCTCGTATACTGGTAGTGTATTTGTTTCAGTCGCAATGTGGCATAACGACTGCGTGACTAACCCGCATTTGCGGAGAGACACCTCATGCAAGCGGTTCTGCCAATGTTCTAACGTGTCATCAGAGTTGAAAGATGTAGAGTTGTCACTGCGCCATCCCAGCTCACCGTTGGCAGTCGGATGAATATAATCTTCGGAAATATTGAATTCATGGTCCCATCCACTGGGATCTTTGTCCTTCATCCAGATCCAACGGGGCTTGAATCTGAGATCGCGGTTTTCAAAAGTCATCATCCGTCGCTTGAAGTTAATTACCGCTCCACTGTCATTAGCCCATCCAATCCCTAGGAATGCGGGATAAGAGCTCCCTCCTTCAATTAATTCGATGTCATCAAAGTCAACATAAGTCTTCATTCCCTCAATTTCCACCATTGGGCGTGGGACTCTTCCAATTAGTGTTACCTTGGCGTGATTAGATAGCTGGAGCAGTACAAGAGACCAGCTCAATGGGGGGCTCCCCATTTTCTGCCATGCCTGCTTGGTTAAGATGTTGACATCCAAACCAAGATCCAGAATAACTAAATCATAATCATAGTACCCAATTTGGATATTCATTTGCATCTCCTTACCGGTCTTCCGTCGTTGTAAGGAGTTTACCGTGGACTCCTTCCATCCCTTAGTGGGTCGCTGCAACAATCCCTCGATCTCGGCAAGGGCCGCGAGATCTCTTGCCAATAATAAAAATCTCTCGAAAAACTTTTGTAGAGTTCCAGACTGCGCCGACGGACCTGCCTCTGAAGTCGCATAAAAAATAGGGGGCATGTCGCAGATAATAGCTTTGCCGCAATCCTGGTCCATCGCATGACATTCCTGAAAGAATGTATCACACTCAGAGTCAATATCAAATAACACCTTCTTCTACCCTGCCAACCGAATGAGCGGTTGTGAGCTATCCCCTCCAATTGCTGCACCTCCATGAGTGATAACTGCAATAGCCGCATCTTGTGGCTGGGGCTCCGCAGAAATTGTCACAACACTTCCACCCTGATTCTAATTCTATGGCAGATTCCTAGGTTGGTTCACGTTCTGATTATCATTTTGATTCGGGCGTTGATTCTGGTTCTGTGCTGGTTGCTGCACCTGATTTTGTACTGGATGCTGCTCCTGATTCTGATTCTGCAACTGTGGAACATTTCCTTCCTGCCATCGTGTAATCAACAGTGGGCAGTTTTCTATTGTATGGTTTGTCACAAAGCAAAATGTACACTGTGCCTTCAATAGTGGGCAATCTTGCTGATAGTGTCCCCACACCACACAGTGATAACACTGAACAGGCCCATGACCTCCTCGTCCTCCTCCACAACCAAATCCTCCACCGTGTCCACCCCGGAATCCTCCCCGGAATCTGCCCTGCTGTTGGTACTGTGGTTGATTATACTGTTGCTACATAGGATTTGGTTGCATGCCTTGTCCTTGCTGCGCATACTCCAGCTGCTGAACGTACTGTGGCTACTATGGAGCCATTTGCATCGGAGCATATTGCGGCATAGAATACTGTGGTTGCTGCTGCAGTACAAACTGCACCTGCGGGTGAGGTAGTGGCTGGACTACCTATGGATGTGGTTGCGGTTGTTCTACGACACGCTGGTCGTCCTTCACATAGAATGCGTCATACGTTTTCTCATGTAGCAACCCCTATGCACGGCAATCTTTGTCTTCGTGGCCCACATATTTACAGAATGTACAATATAGATTCATCGGTTTTGTGACCATCTTCTGCATGTATTGGCATTCCTCATGGCGGTGCCCATATACCTGACAAATGTGACACCATGGCATGCCACTGCCACTCAACGGATTTGGTGCTCGTGAAACTAGATAATTGCAGAAGTCCAGGAAATTATCCTTAGTATGTCCTTCTCCTCGACATCGCGTACACCATACTTCTTCACGCTGCTCCTTTCCCTTCTTAAGATCTTGTAGCTGTATGGTCAGGTTAGCCAGCTGCGTCTGAATCTACGACATCCCGACTGTGTTTTCACCAATTAGCGATGCTTCCAACCGCATTGCAATCTCCAGAGCTTCGTTGGGCATTGAAATGTTCTGTTGCATTAGTGGTAGTCGAATGTGCGGAAGTAGTGCCATGATGAACCATTCTTTATGTTGGATAGTGCTCATATCAAAACTAACCCTTTCCATCAGTGTTTTGAATCGCTGGTCAAAGTCCCATGCTATTTCATTCGGGTATTGCTTAATTTATTTCAGCTCTGTAATGTACTGTGCTTCCGACTTGGGTTTTTCGAATTTTGCAATCAATCCATTCATGATATCATCCAACGTTTTCTCCAGAGCTCCTGTAGGGACTAGAATAAACTTCATAAACCAATCTAATGCGTGACCTCGCAGAGTTGTCGCTAACTGTCCTTTCTTAGCATTATCATCAGTAGTCTGCTTCACGGTCCATACCGCTTCACATAAAAACCAGTATTGTTCAGGGTTATCTGTCCCATTTCCATGGAATAGTGGCAACTTCGCATCCTCAACCGCCATTCTGGGATTCCTTCTCGCAGTTGCTAAACTACTAGCAATCAAGTTTTGTTGACACGGTGGTGTCGAGGTTGTGTTTCTCACTGGTTGACAGATAGTTAGCAGAGGTGTGGGTATGCTGCCGCTGGGGTTTGGGCCTGCCTCTATCCTGGGCATAGCCTGGTTTTCCTTGTTCGGACTGTGAGGTTGCTTCATCCTGTGTGGTCTTCCTTCGTGGCCTTGCGGTTCGATTGCAACAAAACCTTGTCCTATCCTCTGCCTCTTCTCTTTTCGAAACCTTGCTCCTCCCCTTGTAAGACCACTCTCTTCCTCGGCTTCAGTCACAGTCTTGTCATGACTTGCACCCATCTACCCCTTATCATTCCATGTACCGCCCCCCTGCTATCGCGATACCCACGACCTCCGCCCACCAGGCTGTTTACTGATCCAGATGCATATTCAATATACCCTTCTCGCAAATAAGCATTTTAATGGACAGTTGGAGCGACATAATAAACCTTCCTCGGGGTCCGCGGAAGAAATATATTTCAGCTTCACTATAATATTTTTTGGTATCAACCGCAAATTCAGTGATACAACCTTCCAATATGCTATCGAGCCAAACTTCAACAGCTCACGATGCCTTGTTGTCAACTTCCTATAGCTCCTGGATCAGCTCTGGGGTCCAGGTCGTCAGCTGACCACCTTGGAAATTCCTCTTCTGAAAAGTCAACTTTTCCAACCACTCATACAAGATAACTGGGAATTTACAGAAAAAATATTTGTGCGGACTGTCGTGAATATATCTTTCCACCCATTGATCTACTGTTAGTCGAGTGTTTTGACTTTATTCTTCAGCAAATTCCTGCAACTTCTGATCAAACCATCTTTGTATCTCCGGTTGCGTCGGATGCCACAACATATCCTCCTTTCACTTCGCACACGGTCCCCGGCAACAAAACCATTTGTTGACTCAAACCCAGTCGATATGTGTTCCACTCATTGTTGACATCCAACCCACCGCGATCTCCCTGAGCACCATACCAGACGGGTTTTACCCCATCCAGCAACACTTGCAGAGCAGATGAGGTCTCACCCAAGATTGTCAAGGGAGAATTGACGGAACCATGTTTCCACCGAATGAAGGAGGATGGTTGCGGCTTAATCACTTGGATTTTTAACTTATGGTGACATTACAGGAGTAGATCTATGCATTTAACCCAGACATCATTTATATTCATAGCATCCTTCAACAGAGACATTCATCATCGCAACAAATATAACAATAAAGCATTAATTGCAGCAAGAAAGCATAGCATCATTAATATATTGCAACATGCATTACCACAGATGAACCAAGAGACACAGGGATTCCGCAAAATAGCTTTGTCATATCATATTATCTCCGCAATACCCAGATACAATATATCTGCAAAATACAAATCTCGCCTATATCCCCTGATCCTAGATACATGATCACAGACATATATATCCCTTCTCTCCTCCCTTCAACACATACAACTCTAGGACTATATATAGGCTTCCACCTTTACATTGCTTGTCCACTTACTAACAACTTCCTAACCGACACTTTGAACAAAAGACCCAAAATCTAACTGACATGGTCCAAATGACCCAAAAACCCGCATACCGCGGTACAATTGACCCAAAAATACAAAAAACATAACATCGTTTGCGCTCGGCTTTCTGCTTTTCATGGTATTGCAACACTTGCAGTGATGCGAGACTGACCCATCCTAACCTCCTGCCAACAGACCCCCACTGTATGACATTGATAGCGTCGTGGAAACTCATCTACTAAGATTTCTAGGATGTATGCAGTGAGTCTCTCTAGGTTTTGATCAACCTCCTTGATCTCCTCATATGCCTCACTTTCTTGAGCCACTATGGATCTATGCTCTCCCCGCTGTTGGATGGGAGAAGATTGGGTGGCCTCATAAGCCCAACATATGCATCAATGAAACAAGAAGTCTCATTACAAAAAAAAATTCAAATACTCAAAAAATACATAAAAATTAAAAATATGACAAAATTCCTTTTACTTAGGTCACTCCGGTGTGCCCCTTTTGGAAGCATTAAGTCAGGATCTCTGCGAAAGTTCGTACCTACATGGCATAGTCCTCGATCATAAGTATCTGCCTAAGTAACCACCTAAATAATGTTGACCCATAAGAGATGATAGGACTTCCACCATGACGAGCCATCAAATCTACCCACCTCCTCATGCGTGGATTTCATGGGTTTGGTCTACCAATCTCTACGTTCTATGGGCGGAAGACGGGAACCCGATCTAGGAAGAAAGAGACCAAAATGCATCCATAGCCAAACTATTTTAGTTGACCTGTCCTGCACTTCATCAACTGGTCTTTCATGTTCTCTAAACGACCTTCACACCCGTTGAAAACTGTAGGCTCCATTCACTCTAGTGCATATATCATTTGGGCCCTGGTTTCTTGATGTAGGGACTTGCTTCCTGCAACCCATGCAATAGAAAACAAGAAGTTCCTCAGTGCTAGATCCGTCACCTATTTGATCGGAATGTTCCTATTGATTTTATGGGTTCCATGGGCACAATATTGGTGGATCAAAGATTGAATAGTATCTTCACTTCCCCTAGTTCCAGAGAGGGAAATACATGATCCCCGCCTTGAAAGCTCTATTAGGAAGTTGATATCCTCCACTTCCAATGTGAGAATATGAACCCCAACCTGAAAATGGATCTCATTCGAATCCCACATTCTCACTAGGTGTTCCAATAATTGAACCTAGGCCCTCATGCTGGGAATCAAGAAGAATTTAGCTAGCCCACTTTGTTGGAGGGAAAGCATTGTATTGGAATCATTCTCCACTTGCACATCCTCTATCTCATGCTCTCTTTCCCTCTAATCCAACATTTTGATGTTCGAAACCTGTATAACACCCACAAAAGGAAGGATTAGAATACATTCGTCCAAAAAGTCCCAACTTAAATGGATTATTTTTATTTTTTTGGGTTCGCTCTGCGGGTGTCGCATCCTGTCTTTACCCACAGTGCGAAAGTGTCACAACCCACGTTTTTGTGAACTTCAACACTTACAGTTGTCGCAATCCCTGAAAAGCGAGACTGTGACACCTTGTCCACGTTCCCCCAAAAAAAACATCCCTAAAAGCAACCTAAACTAGCTTAAAACCAAAAAATTCAACCATGGAAATGAAGGAAAGAAAAATAGGATTTACCTAGAGCTAACGGAACTAAAAATGATTGCCTGATGTGCCTAGAATCTCCACCACAAGATTCAACCAAAATAGGGGTTTTCTTTCTTAGCAAATGGTAAAAATAAAATTACTTTTACCCTTTTTATAAACTTGGAATGGAATATTTAATTATTTTTACCATTTTTCCATTTTTGGTCAAAATCCCATTAATATTTTGATTTGAATATGTTTTTTAACCTCAATTGTGGAGATGACAGGTCAAAATTGGTCACATTGGCTATGAATTAGCTTAGTCTTTGTTCTTTCTTGTGCTCGTAAATACATGAGAATAAGTTGTTCATGGTTAACCCACAGTTCAGTAATTAAGGCTAGAGGAATCTGCGGTGAGAATTTTACAATTCGACAAGTTTCGAACCTATTAAGCAATTTCATCATCAAGAGATAGGTATCTCACTCTCTTCTTGCACGTGGATGTGGGGATAAATACACGATAAATACTGATTTGCAACAACATTGATCTTTTTTATGGTGTTGAGTTTATGTCGGTTCAAATGTTTAAGTTTTAGTGTTTAGGGTTTTCTTCTTAATAGTGTTTTTTAGGGGTTTTATCTAATAAAATTTTAATTTAAATGATTAGGGTTTTTGTAATGTTTAATCAATTTAATTTTTAGTTTCAATGACAAAGCTGAAGACATACGACATGAATGTGCCATAGTTTTAAAGAATGCCAAACCTCCGAAGAATAACATAATAAAAGATGAGTACAGTGCGTTGAAAAAACTCAAGGACAGAAAGGATATCATGGTTCTAAAAGCAGACAAAGGGAATGCTACAGTTATCATGCAAATTGAGGATTACCAACGGAAGATGATTGAACATTTGGAGATTGGATGCTATAGAAAAGTCATGAAAGATCCATTGAAGAAGGTGATGAAATATGTTACCATGGCAATCAAAAAATCCTCTTTAGATGAAGTAACCAAAAAGAAACTCACTCCCAAGAATGTGATCATGCCATGCATATATGGCTTACCAAAGATACACAAGATAGGTGTCCCACTAAGACCCATTGTCAACACAATAGGATCCCTTACATATGATTTGGCTAAGTACTTAGCAAAGAATCTTAAACCCTTGGTTGGAAAATCCTTATCATTCATCAAAGATTCCTCAGAGTTGGTAAAAAGAATTAAGGATTGGAAGATTAATGAGAATGACCTATTAGCCAGTTTTGATGTTGTCTCACTTTATACTAAAATTCCAATTGATGGTGCGATTGAAGTCATAAATCAAGTATCAAACCCTGAAATTGCTCGCTTGGTTGAGATGTGCCTCAGGTCAACCTATTTTTGCTTTCGAGGTGAAATATATGAATAGACAGAGGGGGTTGCAATGGGCTCACCACTTTCACCAATTGTGGCAAATATTTTCATGGAGGATTTTGGGGAAAAAACAATCAACTCACTTCCACACAAACCAAGATGGTGGCTCAGATTTGTGGATGATGTATTTAGCAATTGGCCACATGGGGAAGATAAGTTAAATGAGTTCTTAACCCACATAAACAATCAATGTGAGAGTATTAAATTCACCTTGGAGAAGGAAGAGGATAAATCTCTTCCTTTCTTGGATATACTTATCACAAAGAATCCTGATGGCTCTCTCTCTCACCAAGTACACAGAAATAAAAAAACACATGGAAAGATACCTTCATGCTGATTCACACCATCATCCAGCCCAAAAAAGTGGAATAATAAACACCTTAGCCACACGTGCGCGGAGAGTCTCAGATATAGACCACATAGATGAAGAACTAGAGCACCTCAAGAAGTCCCTCATGAATAATGGTTATAAGGGAAGAGAAATTAATAAGGTCTTTCGAAGCATAAAAAGAAACAAAAACAAGGCCAAAGAAAAAGATTTAACTCTTCCTAAAATTACCCTTCCGTACATCCACGGCACCACAAACAAAATTGTGAATGTTCTAAGGGGGAAAAACATAAAGGTGGCATTTGCTCCTCAAAATTCTTTAAGAACCATGCTTGACAAATCCAAAGACCGTCTTGATCCTAAGCACCAAAAAGGTGTCTACAAAACACCATGTTCTTGTGGTGAGGCCTACATAGGTGAGACTGGAAGATCAATCGCAACTAGATTAAAAGAACATAGTGCGTATCTACGACATGAAAGAATAAAAAACTCAGCCATGGCAGGACACTCTCACAATACGAAACATCAAATTTTCCTAGAAGACTCAGAAGTTTTAGCAATTGTCCCTAATTACTACAAAAGAAAGGTACGTGAAGCCATAGAAATTGAAAAATGTGAGAGAAACTTCAATCGTGATGATGGCTTAAAATTGAAAGAAACCTGGAAACCCATCATTCAAAAACTTAAAAAACATCAAAATAAGAATACTTAACCTTAAAAATCACAAAACATTATATTAATAGTTTAATATGTATAAAAAAAAGATTAATAATAATATAACCATATCATTATATAATCAATTTATAAAAAAATTAAAGTTAAAAACTTCAATATTAAAGGAAATATGATATATATTTTAATATCTAGAAAAATTACAAAATTTTAAACTTATATTGTTAAATAAAATGGTATAAAAGTTAAATAAAATGATATAATATTTATATTGTTATTAATTGCATTAAATATATAAGCATAGTAGAAACTAAAAATTAAATTGATTAAACATTACAAAAACCCTAATCATTTAAATTAAATTTTTATTAGATAAAAACCCTAAAAAACACTATTAAGAAGAAAACCCTAAACACTAAAACTTAAACATTTGAACCGACATAAACTCAACACCATAAAAAAGATCAATGCTATTGCAAATCAGTATTTATCCCCACATCCACGTGCAAGAAGAGAGTGAGATACCTGTCTCCTGATGATGAACTTGCTTAATAGGTTCGAAACTTGTCGAATTGTAAAATTCTCACCACAGATTCCTCTAGCCTTTAATGAGAATAAGTTACCCAGTATACTTTTATCACTTTTTCGGGCTCGTAAAAGCTATTACGAATAAGGAACCTCTCAGAGTTTTCTTTAAGCTCTTTTTAGACTCTCTAAATAGGAAAGTATCACCAAGCGAACTTGATTATTTCACACTTGTAAAAGTATTTGGAAGGTCATATATCCGGTGATAGTTTACCCCTTTTTTAGACCATTTAGACTACTTACGAAAAAGGAATACCTTGGTCAACCATTGGCTAAGAGAGTTCTTATAGGCATTATTCTATACTTTCTCGAGCCTAGGGGACTAATATTATCGAAAAATTCCTTCTTGGAGTCTTCTTTAAGTGTTTGTTGGACTCTTTAAATATGAAAAACCACCAAGTTTTCCTTTTGTGGACTCATAAAACTACACATCGAAGGACCCTTTTTGGTATTGAATCCCTCCTTTCTCAGGTTTGTAAAATATGTGATATTGGACTAAGCTATGATGAGCTACATCGAGCATTTGTTACCCTCTTCCAACTCGTTAAAAATCAAAGAGGTACTCATCCATCATGATGGGGAAAATAAGAGAAGGGGAATGTATTTGAGTCAGTATTTATGGCAGCTTATCATCACCTTTGAACATGGAACCTGTTTTCATCTCATTCAAACAATTGGGTAATCATCTTGTCTTCAAGTCATAAGAGTTCCATGAGTTGGCTTACTCCTTTGGGTCGTCCAAAGAATGCCGTAGTCAGTTTTTGCATTATGTCCTGGTCTCTGCCTTGTTGAGTTAATGATGCCAAGTCACTTGTCGTGCCGTTGAATTTTCAAGGGAATTAGTTTTCCAGAGTCAACCTTTGCAGTCATTAAAGCCTTCTATTATGTTGGCCATCCCCGAAACAACCTCTCAAACATTATTTTCCATTACACCTTTATGTCATTTCATGCTCATTTGATATACCATTTCACATCTCTTTCTTCTGTCGGTTTCGTGTAGATGATGTGGAATACATCATGGCCCTTCATCAACGAGTTTGTTCTTGTCGACATCAACACATTATTCAGGAATTAGACTTGGAAACCAATTAGTACCTTGGAGCATGCATACCTCAATGGTAGGTTTCCTCACTTCCGACAGTAGGTTCACATCATTGACCCCTGATCGGATTATTTTATGGGTGTTCGACTCTAGCTCATCTACTCACATTCATCGGAATGTACTAAGATACCTTGGGAAGCATTGTCATCATTGGTGATTTCCCTTGCACTTGTTAACGGTCTACATCATTGACCGATAATCAAGTCATTTCTACCATGTTTGAATTCAAGTCCTCTATTCACATGGCTAGAATCATATCATTTTGAGTTCGTGTTGAAGACCCTGGGGACTATCATTATGTACTTTAACTAGGTTGCGATGGAGATTTTTTGAGTAGGTTCCCACATGGATATCATGTTGGTGACCTCACTGATGTACTGTCACATAGATCCACCTTTGTATTGGTCGTGGCTGTGATTATTATGGTATCATGGATATATGCTTATATTCTAGTAGCCATGATATGCCTTCAATCATTAATTAATACAAATCCATAATGTATGTCGGTGGTTGTATATTGAGTCAATATTATCATGGATCTGCAATGTATTGGTTGGCAGCCATGCTATGAGTCATATATGTTTTGGAGATGATAATTATTGTATTGCAAAGTCCTTGTTATTTGTTGACAGGTTTTCGACTAATGGTTCTTTGCCTTGACCTTCATCTGACAAAGTATTTCGGCTATCACTTCACTCTAGCTTCATACTTTGGGAGGAAATTTGTTACACGAAAATTTCGTCATCATAATCATAATGAACCATGTACCTTCAATCTTTCCAAAATCCCTCAAGTGCTTTTGATAAAACTTATTTGGAAGATGGGAATCATGAATTTTTTCCCTTTAAACACCTTATTTGGCAACATTGTCGCAACTTGTTGTTGGACAACCTCTGACACTCTTCACTGTCATAGGTTTCTTTATGACAACGCGAGACACTTTTGCAAGTTGCTTTCATGCAGCATGCAACACCCCCAAATGTCACAAGTTTCTCTTGAGCATGATGCGACAATGTTCATTGGAATAGAAAAAGGAAGGTTCGAGGAGATTCTAGAGAGAAGTCCTCGTGGATGGATATAATCCGAACCCCTAATCTATTGGGACCTTACCCCATCCTTATCCTCTTATCTCTCATCTCCTCCTTATCCCTTTTTCCCTATAAAAGCAAGCTTATGCCCATGGGTGAGGGGGAGGAGTCTATGATAGCTAAATTCTAGAGTAATTGTGCAAGAAAGTTGAACCTTTGGTAATCATCCTCTTGGGGAAAGGTGACGAGTTAAGGTAAAGGATTCACCGGAAGGGATCTATGACACCAAGGTATTTTGGTTGTAATTTTTTCCTCATTGTTAATACATAAATACATTTCCTTTCTCATAAATGACGTTGAGTTTCATTTATAGCATTTCTCCTTGGGAATATGATTAGAGTAATCAAATTATATCTTGTAGCATTCACTTGGCCTTGTTTGGTTTGGATCTTCTATAGGTTTTCTATCCAAGATAATGAGCACGACTATAAGAGCTTCAAACCAATAAGGACAACCTTCAGTAAAAATCTATGTACTTTCTTCATCTTTAAACAATTTAACTGACCTAGAGAAAGGTGTGTGTTCTTGTCCTATTTTTTTATAGATCCAAACCATTTGGACTAGGGATTTCAGTCTTTGTCTGCATTGACCGAATAATCTGTAAACAGGTGCACATCCACAACATCACATTCATCATTGACACCCACATTAGCATCAGAAAATTCTATGCTATCATTTCCATTGCAAGAATTGTGGACTTCCTCATGTTGATGTAAGAAAAAATTATTACTGCAAAGATCATATTCACCTTCATACCTTAGCATGATGCTTTATTCTTTCTGTTCAATGCACTCACTAGAGGAACCGCATCATTCTTCTCTTGAGAGATTGATGATTTTCTCATTTGATGGATGATTTGTTCTTTTCTCTTGCTTCTTCAAGTGAATTGATGAAGCTTCCTCCTTGGTTGTCTTAGGATCAATATTATTGGAGTCTCTCCTTGAAGAAAACCCAAAGAATCTCATGATGCCACTATATGCAAATGGATCTGATGAAGCTTCACATTTGGTCCTATTTTCTTCTCCTTTAATCTGAGGGGTGGAACAACTTGGTTCCTTTATGGATAGTTTGCAGCTCTCAAAATAATTGTCATCAACATTATGATGCTTAAATACATACTCACAGATACAATAATCTTTGGAGGACATAGTTGTATAGATCTTCTCACCCAAATCTAGATACCCCCGACAATGGTGAGGCATGTCTTTAATTGTATATCCATCCTCCTTTCTAATATATATTCTAGGCTATCCATTGGTGGATTAGGCCTTCTATCATTTCTATATATTGGTTCATATAAGAATTCATCCTTCTCCCATGACATATGTAAACCTCCATCTACATAGATTACCTCTTCTTCTTCATATTGCTCAAAATAATCTTCAACTATTGGTACAAGCCTCATTTTGCAAAATCTTCTTCTTCAACTGATGGTCACAATGAACAGGTGCAGGGGACCATCCTATGATACCACTGTATTATCCCCAATTTGAAAATCAAAGATATTAACTCAACCACAACTCAAGAAATCAAAATTTCTCAAGCTAGGTGTTTTTCTTCCAAACAAGACACAGGGAGATTGCTTGATTCCAACTAAATCCTAACATATCTAGACCTTAACGATTTTCTCAAGGGAGGAATCAAGGGTCTTCGAAACACTTTAGGAAATATGAAACACCCTTTTACAAACATCAATACTTATAGGGAATGTATACTCAAGGATCTACTTTGACAACTTTCACTTTTCAGAGTACCTCACACATGGCCAAACCATTTGGGAAAACCAAATGAATAGAGGCAATTTACCTAGGAATTATGTGGAAACTCAATGGATACTAGTGCAATACTGAAAGTATCTCTGCTATAACAACCCCAACCCTCTAAGGAAGGAAATAGACTCAAATATTTGATGTTATTATGCAACTTTGGGAAACTAGGAGAAAGTTTGAAATTTGGGACATCTGAATTAGGTGATTTCCAAATGAATCCAAGTGTCACTAGAGGGTCACAATTTTGATATTTAACACTTGGTATGGGTCGTACTGTGTTTATAATATCCACAAAAACTTTTATAATGAAATTTTTATGCACATAAGTCTGATTATTACAACCAATTTTACAATGTGTATAGTTTTCAAAGAAATTGAGCATAGGTGAGAAATAATGTTGAAGAATGAAATAGAAATGCAGAAAGAGGGAAGCACTTTTGATTTTATTTATTACAGAGGTTTGCAAATTACATATATCATAGATGTATAGTACAACTTTCATGGCTCAATAAGCGCCAACCAATAATTACCAATACTGCTACAAAGTAATACTGCAAACAAAACTTGGAAATTGGAATTGGAACTGCTGGAACAATATCACACTTGACTGGAAATGGAATATACCTGAAAATTACATGAAATTCCCACAATTATATTTAGTGAGAAATGCTGAATACCTTCCTCCTCAAACTCTAGCTGAATTCTCAACTAGCTACAATGGACAGGAGGGGCACATCTCCCAAATGGTGACAAGGTGCACACCTCCCAAGTCTAGAAAGCGCAGAGCTCTTCAACACAATGAACAAAATGGAAAAAAAATTGAACTGGGGCACTCATACCTCTTTTATGACTCTTCATTTACCTTTTCTTTCCTTCTAGAGTTTTCTCATGAAAATATCAATAAAAAATAATTAATATTATTTTCATGAGAGACTAGAAGTTAGCCCCCCCTTTCTAATTTGAAATTAGGAAAAGATTTCCTAGATTCATTGCTTTCTTTCTTGACAGTTACTAATCCTTTCTATGCCTTTATTAGGAAAAATCAGGAAACTTTTGCATTTCCACTTTTCTGTTGCCTTTATGCTTTTCATCCGCTTTCCTGTTTTTTAGCTACTTTCTTGCTTTTCAGCTGCTTTCCTGCTTTCCAGTCGCTTTCCTACTTTTCAACTGATTTTTCCATATTCCTTTGATGGAGACAACTCATAAGGGTCTACCCATACTCCTATGTGCCCTCTTAATCCACCTATATCATTTCCAACTCTTTAAACAAATATTTGATAATTAAATATTCTAATTTGTGGGCCTACATCATCCTTTCATGAATAATTTAATTTGTACATAGAGACTATAGGCCGACATTAATTATTTCTCTTCAATGGTTAATAATAGAATTTTGGGGACATTATAGAACCAAAACACACGGTTTCGCCTTTCTCAACACCATGAGAATACCACAACTACACCTTTCACCATATCAACTTTCCCTTCCATCTACTCTACTTGGTGAGTTGTGAATCCCCTCGCTACACAAGCCCTTAAGATATCACTACCCTCACCCTGGATTTACGAGTTAGATTGGATGAATACAACCAATGGGGGAAGGATTCATGTTGTGTAATCATATATCAATCTTCAGTCCCCATTACAGGGTCTTCAAACCTCATTACAAGGCCTTCAATATTCATACAATACAATGCATCTCCTACTCGATAGCATGTATTTCCAAGATAAGAGAGAATTCCTGCACTAGAGAGATCAAATAGAGAGAAGAAGCTGAAGAATGAAAGAGAGCCAATTCAAATCCTTCTATAGCCATTAGAATTCCAAGGGGAGTGACTCCAATTCCAAGAGAGGTAACTCAAATTCACTAGCGTTTACTCAATTCATGAGAGAGAGGTTACAATTAGAGATTCCCTTTCCTAGAATAGAAAAAGGTGAAACAAGAGGGGAGTTACACTTTTTTTTAAGGAGTGTAGGTTAAAAATAGTCAGTGAGGGTGCACTAACACATGATGAGCATAAAAGGAGGATTGGAATAGCCAAGGAGGGTGCACTAGCCAAGTAGGCCCCACTAAACATCAAAGAGGGAGAAATAGTACCTCCATACACCAAAATAATAAAAAATAGGGTCCAAAGAGTATTGTTAGGGAGAGAAATTCCTAGTCTCCAACCCCCTCACATGTGGAATCCATGGCCCCCCATTCTTGTTAGTTGTCCATATGAAGCTAGTTATTTAATTAAATAATAATAATCATAAAGTCCATAGTCCCGACACCTAGTGCCCACTAATAAACAAAATAACAACATATGTTTGGGGCATAGCAACCGAGGTATTACATCCCCCTCCCCCTTAAAACAATGGATTGTCCTCGATGCATACTTATTACATACATGCCGCAACACAAAATTTCAAAAAATGATGAGGGTATGCCTCCCTCATATCACCTTCCAACTCTGAAGTAGCATATTCAGGAATGTAGTGGGTCCATTGGACCTTTACCTGCCCGATCTCTCGATTCTGGAGCAACTTGAATTTTCTTCCCAATATGGTAACTGGTTGTACCAAAAAATCCCCTTATGGTTCCACCTGAATCACATTTCAATCAATCACATGATTTGCATAAGGTATATACTTTTTCAACAAAGATACATGAAATACATCATGCACTTTTATGCAAGTAGGTAATGGGAAAGATCATATGAAACATAACCTATCCTAGCTAAGACATCAAAGGGTCCATAGTGTCTTGCATAATATATAGATAGTCTATATCTACATAGATGTATCACACATTCCACATGAGTATTAGTAGTAACTTTTAGTGATGACTAGTTACAACATAGATACTAGTCCTTGCCATAGTCATTTCAAGAATCAAGCTATAAAATCATATTCCAATCATTAACATTGACTCTTTACAATCATCAAAACATATGGATTGCTATTATAGAGGCAAAGCCTCACCCAATGATAAAACATAGGACTATCATGTCATTTCTAATAAAGCCAAGATGAGCCACATAACACCATTCATTTATCAATCACGCCTTTACACAAGAAGGATGACCATCAAGCATTATTACGGGATTAAGGACTAGACTAACAAGCCACATGAGCATTATTCCCATAGGATTATCATGGCTATATATGCTATGCTGTCTTTTATTATACCTTCATGTGCATCTTGCTCAATAACCATCAGAACATCACCAATTATAATATACACCCATGATGCACATTGATTTCATAGTACTATCATAATTTAAATGCATGTGTGATGATGTCACCCCTTCATACTGGAGACACCTGATCATAAGATAGATACAAAGTATATGCATATACAACTAGCACATACTTATGTAACCATATGCATACCCATAACCTGCATGGACAATATGTATTAGTGCCAAGTACATCACAACTACATGATCACATGCTAATGTATACAACATTAATCATTATACCAACACATACAATCTTGTAGATACCAAGCTGGGAAAAACAAACAAATTACATAAAATCATCAAGTGTAAGGACTACATATACATCCCAAGAAGTCTTTTAATGCATCAAGGTCACAACTTAAGAACACTTGATTATATAAGGGAAATTGGGTGTCCAATTTCCATATTCCACCCATTGTAGGCACTCATTCGACATATACTCTTTTTTGTCTTGAGGCCACCCCTGAGCTGGGAAATGATTCTAATAGGACCAAGGGAAGACACAAAGTTTTTCCCAAGAATCCTTCTCATCAACTGGACACCAAGTCCACATCCATTCCAGGCTAAGAAACACAAGGATCTACTTGGATTTGATCCTTCATAGTCGAGAGAGAGATTGGAGTTTTGGGGATTAGAAAGAGAGAGAGAGAGAGAGAGAGAGAGTGGGATTGGGGGTTAGGGGATTAAATAAAGAGAGTGAGAGGGAAAGAAATTGGTGGTTATGGGTTTAAGGAGAAACATTAATAGATTGGGGGTTAAGTGATTAGAGAGAGAAAACGGGGGTTAGGCATTCAAAGAGAGAAAGAGAGATTGGAGGTTAGAGGTTTAGAGAGAGAGAGAAAGAATTAGAGGTATTGGGGGTTACATGTTTAGAGAGAGAGAGAGAGATAGAATTAGAGGTATTGGGGGTTATAGGTTTAGAGAGAGAGAGAATGGAGGTTATGGGTTTAGAGAAAAAGAGGGAGATAAAGGAAGGGATTGGTTGTTGGGGGCTTCGAGAGAGAGGGAGATTGGAGCTTTGTGGTTTACAGGGAGGGAGAGAGAAATTGGTGGTTAGGTGTTTAGAGAGTGAGAGAGAGAGGGAGAGATAGATATAGAGAGACTAGAGGTCGGGCTTTTAGAGAGGGAGAAATTGAGAGATTGGTGGCTTGAGGTCTAGAGAGAGAGAGAGAGAGAGAGAGATTGGAGGATAGAGGTTTAGAGAAAGAGAGAGATAATGTGAGAGAGATTGAAAGTTAGGGGTTTAGAGAGAGATATAGAAAGAGAGAAATCAGTGGTTGAAGGTTGAGAGAGAGAGAGAATGGAGAGTAGGTGTTTAGAGAGAGAGATATTGGTAGTTAGGGGTTTAGAGAGAGAGATATTGGAGCTTAGTGATTTAGAGAGAGGGAGAGAGTGAGAGAGAGATAAAGATTCTGGGTTAGGGGTTTATAGATAGAGATTAGTGGTTTAGAGAGAGAGAGAGAGAGAGAGAGAGAGAGATTGGGTGTTAGGGGTATAGAGAGAAAGAGATTGTGGGTTAATGGTTTAGAGAGAGATGGAGGGAGAGAGAATGATGGTTATGGTTTTAGGTAGAAAGAGAGAGATATTGAGGTTAAGGGTTTAGAGAGAGAGAGGGTTAGGGGTTTAGTGAAAGAGAGAGAGAATAGACGTTAGGGGTTTAGAGAAAGAGATAGAAAGAGAGAGAGATTGGTGGATTTGGGTTTAGAGAGAGAGACAGGGAGAGACTAGAGGTTAAGGGTTTAGAGAAAGAGAGGGAGAGTGTTGGGTGTGGCCCAAGTGGGTACCATTTTGTTGAAAACACGATTTTGAGCCACGCAGTAGAAAAGCACAACATTGTTAAGTGCGCAGCTATGCTGATGCATAGGACCCGCGCAACAGCTAATTTTGGTAAGAATATATAAGTAAAGATCAGACGAGGAAGTGACCTATTTTTGGTAAAGAGCCGGGTGAAGGCAGGAGAAAGCGACCTATCTGGAAGAGTGACGGCAAGCAGTTGAGAATCTAGGCCACTACGCCAACGATGACAGGCAGACGAAAGAAGAAGAAAAGGACAGGCCACGATGCAATGTAACCATTTTGAGGACTGTGGCTGTCAGAAGAGCGTGTGAGCCACGAGTGGCCCAACAGGATGGCATGGAGTAGGTGGAGCAAGCTGTTGACGACGACAGTCAGGCTGGAAATTAGCCACACCATGTTTTGTAAACCTAATGGTTTTTGCCTATGTATTGTAAAGACATGACCTACGGGCATGATCTATAAATAGGGCATTTTTGTATGGGAAAGGGTTAAATATTAAATTTTGTTTAAGCTTGAATATTGCTGCATCTTTTAAGCTTAGTGCTATTGTAAAGGCTCTGCAGCTGAGTGTGTAGAGACCTATACGAGAGAGAAGAGAGTCTGCAACTGAGTGCGCAGACTAAGAATTGTTGTACCCTTCCCAAAGACTAATTTAACAACAATTCTTGTGGACGTAGCCTCCATCCGGGGGGTGAACCACGTTAAATCCGATGTAGTGATATTTTTTATGTGTTTCTACTTTGCATTGTCTATTTGCTTACTATGAATGCTTGAATTCTCAGTTATCAATTGGGTTGTTAATGCTTTTATATGTATTTGCCATAGGAGAAAGATGGGAATGATATGTTAAGTATTTCATGAATGGATTATTGATGAATGCGAAGTGTTCTAAACCTATGAATGTAAGAATTGTGAATAAGCATATGTGCATGTAAAAGATTGAGTTATATAATTTTGGTAATGCATAACACTGGAAGCATGCAGGGATGATATCTTGTTTGACTATATCAAGTATAAGGATAAATAATCGATGGAAATAATTGAATGAATAAGTGCTAAGTGAAACCCTTAATACCGTTACATTTGAAATGGAAGTGCATAAGGATGTTGCGCTGTTCCATCGAGCGAGTTAAACCGACCCGTGCAGTCCGTGGAGGCGCTGGGTGCACAGTATTGTAACTTGTAGAAGTGTCAACCTGCAATCAGACTGTAGTGCAAGCCTGTAACTCGCTGTGCAGCGTAATTTACCTGATCAACTCATCACATGGCTATGGAAACTTGATTCCGCAACACCCCCATAGCTTCGCCTCGGGTGAGACCTCAACCTGCGCGCAGGTTGTTGCCGAAAGGGCCAGTGAAAAGGGGTTTTGTTGGTTAAAGCTAAAACCACAAAGAACCTGGGTCTATATTGGAAAACCTTTAGATCAGTTACCTACGTCAACAAATGGTTTCGTTGCCAAGCTAAGAATCTATGATGAGTTGAAGCAGTAATGTGTGAAGAAGAATTCCAGTTCCCATTGGGTTCAGACAATTGGCATCTTGAAAAGAAAGAGATTTGGGAATGGTGTGATAAGACCAAAAGAGCTTTTGCAAAGCAAGAGAACAGACACCTGCATCTATCTGACGTAGAGTGGTTGAACATATATTTGTGGAAAGATATTCATGAGATATTCTGGGCTTCGTTTGAAAATGAGCTGCATGAGTGGATATCATGACTCGCATAGAAGAAAAACTGTTTTCAAGGAGGAGTACCTACAGAGTGGACTCCAGAGCTCACTGTGCAGCTCAAAGCAATAGACAACCCATTGTCACGAGCAGTCGACTTCTGGGCTGATAGCATACTTGAAGAATTTGTAACAGAATTGGTTGTAGACACGCTGAAATCCTACAGCCAAGATGAAGCATACTTTTTCGAAGGATTCATAGGTAAGTACCTAAACAATCTTAGTCTATACATTAAGATGCTTTTAGCCGAGAAAGGCATTTTAAGAATGCAGTAATATTTTTGAATCTATCATGGTAGAAATTATATATAGTGATTCTGACGAAGAAACCCATAATCTGAGAAGTGGAAAGAGATATAAGTTTAATAAAGAAAAGAATCCCGGAGGACCTAGACTTCGCGTGAATACCGAAATCCCATGTGACCTTACCAATCAAACCGCGCCATCATCAACCACCATCCACCCTATTACACCTCAGAACCCACCGATTGCGAATACCACACCACCCCAATCTCAGAACCCACCCATTGCGAGCGTAGCGCAACCCACCCCACAAAACATCGATACTGGTAACACCGCAGGAGCAGGTGCTTAGACTATCCCGACTCAGACTAGTCCAGTTCAGAATACCCAGCCTCAGAATATTCCGAGTACCACCTTTATTTTTTTTGCTCAGAACCCCGTGCAGAATCCCAGCACTACTCAGGGATCTCCACAACCAGGAAGGAGAATGACAGATAACGATATAAAACTGCCGATATTCAAAGGAATGGGTCTAGAAGACCCTGATCAACATTGGTTTCTATGTGAATCCGTATGGAGTGTAAAGCAAGTTCAGGATGATGCTGTGAAGAGAGTGCAGCTCATCACTACTTTCAGAGACAAAGTATTACACTGGTTTATGAAATATTCTCAGGAACAACCGAGAACCCTAACAGAAATCAAGGCTGAACTCGTAGTAGAGTTTAAGAAACCAAAATCTGAGTCGCAGTGCATAACAAAGTTAAAAGAAATTAAGCAGAAACCTACCAAAACGGTATGGGAATTTGACCAAAAATTTAAGACATTTTTGGACCAAGTGAGCTTTGTTATAGCTTCTCAATAGCATCAGGAATGGTTTATCGCTGTGCTCTTGCCCCACATTAGACAACCGTTGATGCAACAGAAGGTTGCATCGCAGGCAGAGGCCTTAGAGATCGCAATGAAGCTGGAGGCTTCACTGATTGGAGAGAGTAGTTCTGGGATGTCACAGATCCAGAACCAGCTGACCACCTTGACATTAGAATGGAAAGTTATGAAGAATGGAAAGGAACAAAGATACGGATAGAGGCATAGGGTCTGGTGTATAGGATGTAAGGGAGAAGGCCACACCAGAGAACACTTCCCCTTATTTCAAGATTATCTCAATAGTGGTGCACCGAAACCAATGAATCAAAACCAGGCACCTTGGTGTGAAATTTGTAGAACTAGAGGATACCGACCCGAGGACTGTTATCTAATACATAAATACGTAAAGACACCTAAAAACTTATATTGCAATTTCTGTAAATCAGTTGGACATGATGAATCCAACTGTTGTGCATATGAGCTCATGAATGAAAGGAAGCGAGATATGGAAGCGATGCGAGGTGCTGGAATGTACCGCATCCAAGAAGAAAATCAGCCAAAACAAGAGAATGCCCACTATGATCAGGGTGGATATAGAGGCCATGGTGGGGGATACCACAGGAGAGGAAGAAATGTTGGCCCAGCCCAAGGAAGAGGTCGCGACTAGGTAATTTGTTATAATTGTGGCTAGCCAGGTCATGTTTCTAGAGATTCTACCAACCCTTGCACTACATGCAGTTACTGTAAATCATTTGATCATGTTATTGAAGACTGCCCCGTGCTAGAGTTCGAAATGTAGAAACGCCGAAGGACAGAACCAACGAACCCTAACATAGAGTTGATCGTAGCCGAGATCAAACCTACAGACCCAAGTATAAATGCAGTAACACGCAGTTGCGCTGATACAGGAAGAGATAGAAGTGTAGAAGCTTCGACTTCGGGAACGCGCGACCCTAAGCAGAATCCTGGTGAACCAGTCTGGATTAGAAAAGCTGTTGGGAGAACACCCAGTCTGGACCTATAGAAAAATAAAGAAGCATTTATAGAAGCGCGGGATATCCTTAGAGAGTTAGCACTTGAGTTGACGAGAATCCCGCTGCGCAGCGAAATACCGTAGATAGAGGATATGCTAGCGGCATATGATCACATGAGCACTGCAACAGATACATGTACCTCTGTTGCGTAGTTCCTACGAAGCTATATGAAGCTATTGAAGAGCGTGGATGCTCTCGTGGAGTTTGAAAAACTACTAAATCAGTATGAACGATGCAGTATGAGGGAAAATTCCCATGGCGCAGTTCATAACATTCAGAGTCCCAAAATAATAGGAAGGGAAATGCGGTTCATTGCATAGATTGGAGATTATGAAATGGACGAGATCATTCTGGATCTCGGGTCCGAAGTAAATGTCTTGACTAAGCAGACATAGAAGCAGATGGGAAAACCCAAGTTATAGTGGTCACCTATACAGTTAAGAATGGCCAATCAAGGGATAGTTATACCTTTGGGGAGGTTACCCAACACCGTTGTTGACATTGACAGGGTGTGAAGCTATCTAGATTTCGAAGTGATTGAAATCGTGGATGACAGTCATCCTTATCCAGCGTTGCTGGGTATCAATTGGGCAATGAATAATTCCACCATTATAAATTTGAAGACAATGAAAATGATATTTGAAGGCAACAACTTAAGGGTCATCGCACCATTGGACCTTTCGCAGGGGGAGCGATATGTCGAACCAATTCAGGAGGAATCCAGAGCTCAAGACTTGGACCGTCTCTATAAAATGACAACAAATACTGTTGACTATATTAATCCAACTGCCGATGGAATGCTCAGTTGGCACTGTGACAGCTCTTGCATCTCAGACTCTGATGCGGGACTAGAAAACTAGCAAAACAGATTGCATGAAGTATTTGCCAGGAGATGCGCAACCATTACGAAGTCACTCTGCTGTATTGGAAAGGAGGTAAGTCCAATTCCAACCTATGATGGTTCATCAAATGTTTATTCTTTTATCAAAGAATATACTGCAGAAGTTGCAGATGAGCACCGCATATCAGCATTAGATGTCGCACTGCGGGAGACGCCTGCCAGATGGTGGGCCGTGCATAAGAAGACATTGAAAACTTGGGATCAATGTAGAATTAAGATGCAGATCAGATTCACTGCGAAGGTTACACTACCTTTTGGGAAATATAATGGCCAGACAGATCCTAGGGATCATATTGAAGTTTGTGTACAAGCTTGGGAGGAGAGGCCACAAACAGAATGGGTGCATCTGTTTGTGCACACGTTAGAAGAACCTATTCCTAAGAAATGGTACCTGGATACGGAGCTGCGCAGAGACACTGCGGATTGGTCTATCCTGACTACGAGCTTTCAGAAGGATTTCAGCTTTGAAGATGAACATCCGAGTATCAATGATGCGTTGCATCATATTAAGGAAAAGATATTTAGACCAGACTGCACGCATGGAAACATAACATTAGAAGAATTCTTTGGCGCAGGCAGCATACCTGCATGCCTACATCCAGATTGGACAGAACAGGTAGAGCATGCTATGGAGTGTTACAACATGGCCGAAGAAGTTGAAGATAAGGAAGAAAGTGATGAGGAGGACCCACGCAACATACAGATCCCTGAATCAGAAGGAACGTGCGAGGTAGAAGTCCCTCCACTGGAAATTCCAGATATGAGTGGACCTGTCAAAACAAGGAAAGTGAACATTGGCACCAACAAAGAGCCAAAGTTCACAGCTATAGGAGATTACTAGGATGAAGATACAGTTGAAGAGGTCATGGGTATATTACAAGAATATCAAGAATTATTCCCAACCAAGTTCACAGAGATGAAAGGCATTTTGGGGGACCTAGGAGTGATGAAAATTCCTCTCAAGCCTGGTGCAAAGCCTATGAAGCAAAGGCCATATATATTGAACCCACGCTATAGAGAACGAGTTAGAGCAGAACTCGACAAGATGGTTGATGCAGGGATCATTGAACTAGTTGAAGAATCTGAATGGATAAGCCCGATGGTTGTCCAGGATAAGAAAACAAAGGGAGAGATCAGGATCTGTGTTGATCTCAGGAAGCTGAATGATGCTTCAATGCATGACCCATTTCCTACCCCTTTCACTAATGAGGTGCTTGATAACGTTGGAGGGAATGAGGCATACTCTTTTACTAATGGGTTTTTTGGATACCATCAGATCATAATCTATCTAGCAGATAGGCATAAGACCACTTTTTCTACAGAATGGGGGTCCTTCCAGTACACAGTCATGCCATTTGGTCTGAAGAACGCACCAGCCATATTCTCCAGAGTCATAATCGCAGCATTTAAAGAGTTCATACATAAGTTTTTAGAATTTTATTTTGATGATTGGACTATTTTTGGGTTGCTGAAGAATCATCCCATGAACCTCAGGATGATGCTGGAAAAATGCAGGTAGCATCAGATTTCTTTGAATTTGAAGAAATGTATTTTCTGTGTTCCCTACAGAATTTTGCTCGAACACATTGTGTGCAAACAGGGCTTGATGGTAGATCTTGCGAAGATTGTAGTCATTGTCAACTTGCCAACGCCAGATTCAGTAAAGCAGCTACGCACTACATTGGGACACACTGGGTACTATAGAAAATTCATAAAAGGATATGCACAGATAACCATAACTATGGAGAAGCTGTTAAAGAAAGATGTGCCGTTCGTTTGGAATGAGGATTGTGAGAAAGGGTTTGACACCTTGAAAGAAAAAATGGTCACTGAGCCGATCCTAGTGTTTCCAGACTGGGAGAAGCCATTTCACGTCCATGTTAATTCTTCATCTTTAGCATTGGGCATTGTTCTTGCTCATCCAGGAGAGGGGGGTATTGACCATCCCATTGCATTTTCAAGCAGAAAGCTGTCATCGGCTAAGAAGAATTATACATCTACTGAAAGAGAAGGACTCGCAATGGTATATAAGGTGCAAAAGTTTAGGCACTACTTGCTTGGTGTGCACTTCTCTATGTTCACTAACCATTCTTCTTTGAAATACCTGGTCAATAAGCCAGTGTGTCACGTCCCCACCCATCATACCAGTGCAATGGAGAGGATCGTGAAGCTAAAACCGGGCATCTAGCCCCATGTACTTATGAAGTAAGCATGCAAGACTTATGAGGATGCATAAGTATTTGTTTATACACAGCAGAAGTAATTTCAATTACTCATTCATTTTACATTCAAGATATTCATCAATTAAACAATTGAAAGATAGCACAAGAGGATACTTATCTTAATGAAGAAGTACCAAGCAACCAGCTACGCTTCTACAACGTTCCACCCAACCGTAGGCCAGTGTGCTCCTTAATCTCTCAGCACCACTGCCACCCCCGAGCTAAGCATGATCTCCACAAGGAACTAGGGAACAACAGGGTCTCACATAACCATAGACACACTAGAATCAGCCATACCAACCAGCAGTTGGGTTTCTGAGGCTGCTAGGAGATGGATGCATATAACAGCCAAAGTGTAAGTGCTGGGCATGAGAAAAACGTTTCAACAGTGGAATGCACGAGATGGGGTTTCTTGAGCTTCAAAAAAACGTGGGTAGACTCAAAACGAATTGGCAAACTGGGAAAATTCGACTGGGAGAGCAACCCATTCCAGAAAAACGTCCCGAGGGCAAAAATGACCTCTCCCTCAGCCCAAAATCGCGTCCCTCCTTTCCCAGCTACTGCACAATACCAAAAACGAGTTCCTGGAAATGGAAAAACGCAGGGTTATGGTGAAAAACGTGAAGATCAACTCCAGTAAGCTCAGTCTGCGTGAGAGGAAGAATGCCATGGGTGAAGAATGGCTTTGGGCCAATTTCGTGGGGGTTTTCTTTCCCAGCCAACCCAAACTCGATTTCCCAGGTTGCTGTCCTGCCCATACACGAAAATTGACAGCCATACCTCTCCCATCCCAAGGCATTAATTGTCTCAACCAATTATTGGAAGAATTAAATGATTGGGTGCATGAGGCCAAATGGGTCGTTGAGAGTTCATGGGTTTCCTCAATGAAATGGCTTAACACCATGGCTCAAGGGTTTGGTTATTTTCCCTCCCTATTCCTTGTAAAGATCATGCCCCCATCTCTTTGTTGCATTGCGTAGCTGGTTGTGGGTTTTTTTTCATTAAAATTGCATATTTACATGATGTCCGATTTTACATTGTGCACCTTTAGCACAAGAACTCTATGCATCTATTCTAATTGCCGATACATAGAACGATAAATCAATGGCGAGGCCTTGGCCTTGAGCTCCTCACCATGACTAAATAGAAATATTTACATCATTTACAATATTAATGCAATAGGGTCAAGCTGGGGACGTTACACAGTGTTAGGGGGGAGAATATGCATATGGTTATCACTCTTTCAAGAGTACGACTTCGAAATAGTGGTTAAGACAGGCAGGTTAAACTTAGGACCTGATCATCTATCAAGGATTGAATCAAGAGAAGAGCCTACGAATCTGGAAGACAATCTTCCTGATGCACAGTTGTTTTCTATACAGGTTTTTGATGACTATTATCAAGATATCATTGATTTTCTAACTACAGGGATGGCACCTAAGGAGTTCACTACGCAGCAAAAGAAGCAGCTGGTAGTGCGTGCAATAGACTTCACTATAATCCCAGGTCAACTATACAAGCTGGGATCGGACGAAGTACTGCGCAGATGCGTATTGGACCATGAGAAGCCATATATATTGGCTGATGCACATTCAAGAGTCGCAGGTGGTCACTATGCAGGGAGAGCTACTGCGCAGAAGATATTGCACGCAGGTCTATGGTGGCCTACTATCATAAGGACTCAAAGGAAAATTGGTAGAACTGTGATGTTTGTGAGAGGATGGGAAAGCCATCGCGAAGGGACTAAATGCCACTGAATCCACAGTTGATTTTGCAGGCATTTGAGAAATGGGCCATTGATTTTGTGGAACCTATTAACCCACCAGGGAAAGGAATTGGTACGAGGTACATTATTACTGCCATTGAATACCTTACCAGATGGGCAGAAGCAAATCTAGTAAAAGATTGTAGCGCAACTACAGCCGCAGAGTTTATCTATGAGAACATCTTAACAAGGTTCGGATGCCCGAAGATTTTGATGAGCGATCAGGGCACTCACTTTTTGAATAGAACCATTGAATCTTTGACCGAAGAATTCTACATTTTCCATATCATCCATAGGCAAATGGAACTGTTGAAGCGTTCAATAAAGTACTGGAGAATGCACTAACTAAGATATGTAACGTCAATTGCGATGATTGGGACCTGCGCATTTCATCTGGATTATGGGCATACATGACTACATGCAAGAAACTGACTGGCCATACACCTTTCAAGTTGGCCTATGGGCAAGAAGCAATAATGCCAATGGAGTACATTGTTCCCAGCTTGAGAATAGCCGTGTTTATAGGCATGGTAGATCGCGCAGTGCTAGAAGAAAGGATGCTACACTTGGTTGGTCTGGAGGAATATCGCTTCATTGCGGGATTCCACCAACAAGTACAGAAAGAGCGTGAAAAAGCATGGCATGACCGCCATATCAAGAACAAGTGCTTCCAGGTAGGTGATCTAGTCCTCCTGTATGATAGCAAGTTTATGGAGTTTCCTAGAAAATTTAAGATGCATTGGCTTGGCCCATATACTGTAATGCATGTTACTAACAGTGGCACAGTTCGGTTAGCCACTTTAGCCGGAGACACCTTGCCCAGTTTGATAAATGGAAGCAGACTAAAGCATTACCGCAATAGTCCCGCTTTGTAGCACCCTGTATAATCAAGCGGAGAGGACAATTCTAAGTGTCAAGTACAGTTGAAATTGAACACTAGAAAGTGTGAAAAGTCTATACGAAAAAGTCACATGGAAAATGCCTATGTGCCGTGCAGCACTGCTGAAGCTGCGCACAAAAAAAAAGAAGAACTACACTTCTATGAAGGAAAAGGAATAGCTGCGCAGAGACATATGGCACAACTACAGTCGTGCAACAAGTACAAAGATGAGCATGAGAAATCTGCACCATAATGTCAGAACTGACAGCAAGTCAGGACAAGAAAAGATGACTGCAATAGTTGTCAGCTGGGTATTAAATCGTTACTCAAAAGGATAGCACCAGCCAAATCACACATTTATGGAAAACCCTATCCAGTCGAGCATTGTAAAGACTAAAGTGACCGGGGTCATAACGGGATCCGCCCGACGGACTTGGCATTTAAATTTTGATCGGCTGTCAGACAGCCTGGCAGTACCGTTCCACTCTGCCAATTAAAGGAAGTTTACATGACATGACGTAAAGAACAGCGGAAAAGAGATCAATGATCTAGCGAAATCTCATCCCACGGGACTAGCACTTAATGCCTAATCTAGCAGTTCCCGGTGCATTCAATATCACATTAGACGAAGATCTATACAAGATTTGCTACGCTGTTATAACATTTAATTCCCAGGTGATTCATTAACGGCCGCAACATTAGGGCGTCATCCTATAAATATTCATACACTCGCCCTTATGCAAATCTACTGTGAATTTCAAATTTTATCAAGAGTGAAGAGCTTAAGAGTCGAAGTAGCAAGAGCATTGATATCCGCTGCGTTTATGTCCGACGAGTTGAACTTGGAGGATATTTTGGGTGCATTCAGACGTTCTGGTATAATCGGAGTCATGAAGTCTCCACAAAAGAAAGCTACAATAGAAAAACCAGCACCATCTCAAAGATCGAAGCTAAGCTAGCCAAAACCACAACAAAAGAAAGATAAGCAACTGGTGGCAAGGGAACCCACCTGCACCAGTATGGGTTATTCCTGAATATATCATCCCGAGGAAGAGTGATGCCCCGGAGCTACATCTACAAAAGAACCCACGATATGGAGTCCCAATGCCGCCAATAGCGAGGCGCGTGCGACAGAGAGATGATCTATTGGGTAAGATAATGGAATGCAAGGGAACCCACCTGCACCAGTATGGGTTATTCCTGAATATATCATCCCGAGGAAGAGTGATGCCCCGGAGCTACATCTACAAAAGAACCCACGATATGGAGTCCCAATGCCGCCAATAGCAAGGCGTGTGCGACAGAGAGATGATCTATTGGGTAATATCATGGAATGCAGGCTGACTGATTTTAATTTGAACGATGTCGAGAAATTTCCTCATTTATAGGCTGACAGATATATGTACAACGTAAAAAATCCAACAACGAACAAGGCAGAAGTTGTTCCTATGGACTGGGTAGTGCCGCTATATCGAGCGGGCCTACTTAACCTACTACGCATGCCACATTTTGGGCATAGCAAGGAATACAAAGCCGTGGTGCATACACTGCCTTTTTGCACGCACCAGGGGTATATATGGTTAGATTTTAAAGTCAATATCACTGTGGATCTCATAGCTAGAATCACGGGCTTGAGCAAGAGGGGTGACGACCCTTCCAAAGAGTTTGTGGGAAAGAAGGATGATCAAGAACTAGCCACAAGAATCAAAAGCACATTTAATTTGTCTAGACGAAGTAGGGGTTATGAGACTAACCCCATTCTAAATGAACCTCTGCGGTTCACAATTCAACTGTTGGCAGGAAGACTTCTACTGAAATCTAGGCTTGTGCATGTATCAGCTTCAGTGGTAGCCTTAGCTGCGAAAGTTATGGATGGCCATGAATACAATTGGGCAAACTTTCTACTGAATGAATTATTATTGGATATCGAGGATGTCCAAGATAAAGGGTTCCCCTTCTATTTTAATTGGCTTCTGGTCCTTATCTCCTTTGTGGGATGGAAAGAACCCAACCATCAGAACGGCCTACAGATAGCGCAGGATGATTGCCGCGCAGTGCGGTTTGCAAACATGTGGTCATCTACAAATCCAGAGAAGCAGAGGCTTAATAATCTACAATTCTTCACTTTCTTGGAGCAGCTGCGCACCGTGATTGAGAAGAACCCGAGAATCATGAGAGAAGTGACAACCCAGTATAAGCCATTCTTGCTTTTTGAAGCCGGGCTACATTCAATTTTTATTCAGCCGCGCTTAAATGCAGAAAAATGGTATGAGGGACAATATCAGCTAGGCGTCCCAATGATTGAGCTCATTATTGAGGACTGGCCCGACGAATGGAAAGAACATGCACCAGAATCGGTCATCACCCCATCGGATGAGGAAGAAGAAGAAAATAAGAGGA
Organism: Larix kaempferi; assembly: GCA_027924585.1. Classification (NCBI taxonomy): domain Eukaryota; kingdom Viridiplantae; phylum Streptophyta; class Pinopsida; order Pinales; family Pinaceae; genus Larix; species Larix kaempferi. The sequence continues at coordinate 2,547,910 of BSBM01000318.1, read as the reverse complement.
CAAAGATCCGGAAGTCCAAAGTCCATAAACTTTGAACCCTGCTCAGCAAGCAGGCAAAACAGGAAAGGAGCCACAAGTTGGAGAGAAGAGGAAAGAGTCGGGCACTGGAAGCCCTCAGATGCAACAAAAGAAGAAGTCTAAGGCTACGAGGCAGCCACTAGATAGAATATTACATGATGATGACTATGAAATGATAGCATCATAGACAGTTGCGCATCTAGAAGATGTGCCTGCATTTAAGGGAAATCGCAGTGAGCTCGACCAGGCGCAGGTCCAAGAAAACATTAATAAGTTGAGCAGCCTAGTCTTGAGGATGGAACAAGTCCATCGAGATATGGTTCAAGGCTCATCCTAGAGAATTGATCCTGGAGAATCAAGCGAGTAGATGTGCAGGCCACCGGCCTTCACCCCAAGAACGCGATTAGTTAAGATCCCGCCATTCTCAATTTTGTATCCAACTGATGAAATGATAGAGAGTGCGAGGTTGCTCGCACACTTGGAACTTAATCTAGCTGTGCTACCACCAGAAGGACTGCACCAGCTGCTCACCAGGATATCCCATGAGCTACATGAGCGAGACGTCGTCTTGCATAATCAACACTGTCAGATGGACAAAAAATGACTGGAAAATCCAAGGTGAATGTCAGCAGAAGGATAAGGAGCTTTAGCGCAAGCAGGATTAGAGGAGCAGTGTTGGGTTTCTGCACAAAGTTCCCTGCAGTCGAAGAAGAGCCATAAATAGAAGCAGCCATCCTATAGATCGGTGCTACTGTGAGTAGTTTACAGGAATAGATGAGGGAGCTGGAAATCTCCTACAAAGATGAAGTTGAAGGGATAAAGGCTTCCCACCCGGTATAAATAGTTGAGCTAGCAACACGACAGCCAGTTGATACAAAGAAGCAAGAAGAGGAAAGAAGAGCAGCAGTAGCGCAGTGCCAGATCCTGGAAAATGATGTCTCCAATGTGTGGAGCATATTACAAGAAAGTCCAAAGTTGCAGAATATCCACGAGGAGAGAAAGCAAAAGCAGCAAGAGTTGGATGCCACATATGCGTCCATGAAGGACTTACTGGTCCGCCAGAAGAGGGCGGCCTTCGAGCAGACCAAGGCATTAAGGAGGGAACTCGAGGCCTTGAGGGCAAAAGAAGCTGAAATCTATGCGAGGGTGTAGCCACTAATGGAAGAAGCGCTTACCTTGACCGATGACATTGAGGCAAAATTGCAAGAGCTTTGAACATTGAAAAACCGCGTCAAGGAAGAGACGCTGGAACCTGCCTCGCAAGAAGTGGTCGATAAAGTGAAAGAGTGCGAGTAGGAAGTAAAATAGGTAGTTGCAAAACTGAGTGCAACCGTGGAAGAATTCAGTGCAAGGGCAGGAATTTCAAAGAAAGGACAAATGGAACAGCTGGACTGAAGTGGCTCGGGACGAGCCACAAGTAAGTGTTAAGGGCCTGTTGGGCATGGCTCAAGTGGGTACCATTTTGTTGAAAACACGATTTTGAGCTGTGTAGTAGAAAAGCACAACATTGTTGAGTGCACAGCTATGCTAATGCGCAGGACCCGTGTAGTAGCTAATTTTGGTAAGAAGATATAAGTAAAGGTCAGATGAGGAAGTGACCTATTTTTGGTAAAGAGCTGGGTGAAGGCAGGAGAAAGCGACCTATATGGAAGAGTCGTGGCAAGCAGTTGAGAAGCTAGGCCACTATGCTGACGGCGACAAGCAGGTGGAAGAAGCAGAAAAGGACAGGCCACGATGCAGTGTAATCGTTTTGAGGACTGGGGCTGTCAGAAGAGCGTGTGAGCCACGAGTGGCCAAGCAGGATGGCCTGGAGTAGGCAGAGCAAGCTATTGACGACGACAGTCAGGCTTGTAGTTAGCCACGCCATGTTTTGTAAACCTAAGGGTTTTTGCCTATGTATTGTAAAGACATGACCTATGGGCATGATCTATAAATAGGGCATTTTTGTATGGGAAAGGGTTAACTCTTCAATTTTGCTAAGCTTGAATATTGTTGCATCTTTTAAGCTTAGTGCTATTGTAAAGGCTCTGCAGCTGAGTGTGCAGAGACCTATCTGAGAGAGAAGAGAGTCTGCAGTTGAGTGCATAGACTAAGAACTGTTGTACCCTTCCCAAAGACTAATTTAACAACAGTTCTTGTGGATGTAGCCTCCATCCAGGGGGTGAACCACGTTAAATCTAGTGTAGTGAGACTGTCTATGTGTTTATACTTTGCACTGTCTGTTTGCTTACTATGAATGCTTGAATTCTCAGTTATCAATTGGGTTGTTAATGCTTTTATATGTATTCAACATAGGAGAAAGATGGGAATGATATTTTAATTATTTCATGAATGGATGACTGATGAATAAGAAGTGTTCTAAACCTGTGAATGTAGGAATCGTGAATAAGCATATGTGCATGTAAAAGACTGAATTATATAATTCTGGTAATGCATAACACTGGAAGCGTGCGGGGTTGATATCTTGTTTGACTATATCAAGTACAAGGCTAAATAATCGATGGTAATAATTGAATGAATAAGTGCTAAGTGAAACCCTTAATACTATTACATTCGAAATGGAAGTGCATAATTCTGTTGCATTGTTCCATCGAGCGAGTTAAACTGACTCACGCAGTCCATGGAGGCGCTGGGTGCACAGTATTGTAACTTGTAGAAGTGTCAACCCGCGACGGAGATAGTCATTGTATGGCAATCAGACCGCAGCACGAGCCTGTAATGCGCTGCGCAGCGTAATTTACCCGATCAACTCATCACATGGCTGTGGAAACTTGATTCTGCAACACCCCCATAGCTTCGCCTCGGGTGAGACCTCAACCTGCACGCAGGTTGTTGCCAAAAGGGCCGATGAAAAGGGGTTTTGTTGGTTAAAGCTAAAACTGCAAAGAACCTGGGTCTATATTGGAAAACCTTTAGATTAGTTACCTACGCCAACAGAGAGAAAGAGAGAGATTGGTTGCAAGGGGTCTAGAGAGAGAATATATTGGTGCTTAATGGTTTAGAGAGAGAGAGATTGGTGGTTAGAAATTTAGAGAGAGAGAGAGATTAAATATTAGTATTTTAGAGGGAGAGAGAGAAAGTGAGATATTGGTGGTTAGGTGTCTAGGGAGAGAGAGACAAATTGGGGTCTAGGGTTTTTGAGAGAGAGAGAGAGAGAGAGAGAGAGAGAGAGAGAGAGAGAGATTAGGGGTTAGAGGTATATAAAGAGAAAGAGAGAGATTGCAAGTTAGGGGTTAAGGCTTTAGAGAGGGAGAGTGATATACAAAGAGAGTGGAGGTTAGGGGTTTAGAGATAGAGAGAGATATATTGGAGAGATTGGAGGTTAGGAGTTTAGAGAAAGATGTTGGGGCTTAAGGGTTTAGAGAGAGATATTGGGGGATAGGGGTTAGAGAGAGATTCGGGGTTAGGGGTTTAGAGAGAGAGAGAGAGAGTGAGAGATTGAGTTTTAAGGCATTAGAGGGAGAGATATGGAGGGAGATTGGTTTCTAGGGATACCGAGATAGAAAGAGAGAGATTGTAGCTTAGGGGTTTAGAGAGAGAGATAAAGATAGAGAGAGAGATTGGAGCATATGGGTTTAGAGAGAAAGATTGATAGTAAGGGGTTTAGAGATATAGTTAGAGAAAGGGGGGGATTGGAGGTTAGGAGTTGAGAGAGAGAGAGAGAGGTTGGGGGTTAAGGTTTTTGAGAGAGAGAGAGAGAGAGATTGGATATTATGGGTTCAGAGAGGGAGATTGAGAGAGAAAGAGAAAGACATTGGATCTTAGGGGTTTAGAGAGAGAGAAAGAAAGAGACAGGTGGTTAGGATTTTAGAGAGAGATAGAGATATATTGGGTGTTAAAGGCTCAGAGAGTGAGAGATGGAGAGAGATTGGGGTTAGGGGTTCAGAGAGAGAGAGAGATTGGAGCTTAGCGGTATAGAGAGAGAGATTGGAGCTTAATGGTTTAGAGAGAGAGATAGAGGGAGAGAGAATGATGGTTATGGTTTTATGTAGAAAGAGAGAGATATTGGGGTTAAGGGTTCAGAGAGAGAGAGAGTGGGTTAGGGGTTTAGAGAGAGAGAGAGAGAGAGAGAATGGACGTTAGGGGTTTAGAGAAAGAGATAGAAAGAGAGAGATTGGGGGATTTGGGTTTAGAGAGAGAGAGAGGGGGATACTAGAGGTTAAGGGGTTTAGAGAAAGAGAGGGAGATAAAGAGAGAGACTGGTGGTAAGGGGTTTAGAGAGAGAATATATTGGTGCTTAATGGTTTAGAGAGAGAGAAATATTGGTGGTTAGGAATTTAGAGAGAGAGAGAAACTACATATTAAGATTTTAGAGGGAGAGAGAGAAAGTTAGAGATTGGTGGTTAGGTGTCTAGGGAGAGAGAGACAGATTGGGGTTTAGGTTTTTTGTGAGAGAGGGAGAGAGAGGGAGAGAGAGGGAGAGAGAGATTAGGGGTTAGAGGTATAGAGAGTGAGAGAGATTGGAAGTTAGGGGTTAAGGATTTAGAGAGGGAGATGGAGATACAAAGAGAGAGAGGAGGTTAAGGGTTTAGAGATAGATAGAGAGAGAGAGATATTGGAGCTTAGGAGTTTAGAGAGAGAGATGTTGGGGCTGACGGGTTTAGAGAGAGAGAGATTGGGGGAAAGGGGTTTGGAGAGAGAGAGAGAGATTGGGGGTTAGGGGTTTGGAGAGAGAGAGAGATTGGGTTTTAAGGGATTAGAGGGAGAGAGATGGAGGGAGATTAGTTTCTAGGGGTACACAGATATATAGAGAGGGATTGTAGATTAGGGGTTTAGAGAGAGAGATAGAGAGAGATATTGGAGCGTATGGTTTTAGAGAGAGAGATATTGGTGGTAAGGGGTTTAAAGAGATAGTTAGAGAGAGAGAGGGTTTGGAGTTTAGGGGTTGAGAGAGAGATTGGGGGTTATAGGTTTAGAGAGAGAGATAGAGAGATTGGATGTTAGAGGTTCAAAGAGGGATATTAAGAGAGAAAGAGAAAGAGATTGAACCTTAGGGGTATAGAGAGAGAGAAATAAAGAGACTGGTGGTTAGTATTTTAGAGAGAGAGAGAGATTGGGTGTTAGGGGCTCAATGAGTGAGATATGGAGAGAGATTAGGGGCTAGGGGTTTAGAGAGAGAGAGAGAGAGATTGGAACTTAGGGGTATAGAGAGAGATATTGTGGGTTAATGGTTTATAGAGAGAGATAGAGGGAGAGAGAATGATGGTTATGGTAGAAAGAGAGAGGTATTGGGGTTAAGGGTTTAGAGAGAGATAGAGAGAGGGTTAGGGGTTTCGTGAGAGAGAGAGGCAGAATAGACGTTAGGGGTTTTGAGAAAGAGATAGAAAGAGAGAGATTGAGGTATTTGGGTTTAGAGAGAGAGAGGGGGAGACTAGAGGTTAAGGGTTTAGAGAAAGAGAGGGAGAGAAAGAGAGATATTGGTGGTAATTGGTTTAGAGAGAGAAGAGATTGGTGCTTAATGGTTTAGAGAGAGAGAGAGAGAGAGATTGGTGGTTAGGAATTTAGAGAGAGAGGGAGAGAGAGAGAGGCTAGATATTAGGATTTTAGAGGGAGAGAGAGAAAGTGAGAGATTGGTGATTAGGTGTCTAGGGAGAGATAGACAGATTGGGGTTTAGGGTTTTTGAGAGAGAGAGAGAGATTAGGGGTTAGAGGTATAGAGAGAGAGAGAGATTGGAAATTAGGGGTTAAGGGTTTAGAGAGGGAGAGTGAGAGACAAAGAGAGAGTGGGGGTTAGGGGTTTAGAGATAGAGAGAGAGATTGGAGGTTGGAAGTTTAGAGAGAGAGATGTTGGGGCTTAAGGGTTTAGAGAGAGAGAGAGAGAGAGATTGGGGGATAGGGTTTTAGAGAGAGAGAGAGAGATTGGGGGTTAATGGTTTAGAGAGAGTGTTGCTTGGTTTTTCAACCAAGCATGTGCTAAAGATGCACCTGCTAACTAGTAGCAGCAGTCTCAATATAAAACAAAAACAACTATGAATAAACTAATATAAAGATCTAACATTAACATGTGTAAAAGAAATAAAAAAACTGAATTTAAGAACATAAGCAATAAGATCTATGGAAAAACAATAACTTGAAAAATATTTGATTTTGTATTACCTCAAATGGTGAGGATGATGGGTGTTAAGCAACTCCAAGGTTGAGAAGCTCCAATATCCAATGGTCTCTTCTTCTCCAAAGCTTCAATGGGGATCTTCAAACTCGAAATGGGAGGCATTGGCTCTCAAAGGGAATTTGGAAGCATAAGGATAGGATGAAATGTGGATGTAAAGTGAGGAGCCCCTATCACCTTTTTATAGTTTTTGGCGATGGGGAATACCATTATGGTTTTAAGGAAACCAATGGTATTGGCCAACATGGTTTAGGTCTCTTTTTCCTTTTTTGAATATTTGTTATATTTTTATTCCCTTTTAATATTTTTGGGAATTTTGGACCCTTTTTGAGGGTTTTTTGTGTATTTTGAGGAAAAATATATATTTTGAGGGGAAAAAAAGGTGTATTGTGGTCTTTCTGGTGACCTTTTGATGGCTTTAGAGGCTCAAATGGTGGAAAAATGGAAAAATGGGTCATGTGAATAAGGGAATGAGCTAGTGAGCACTTTTTGAGTGTTAGCAGATTGCCTCCTGATGTGTGAGGGTATGAGCTGATCATATGGCCGATAGACATCATAGTTCTTTTGTATTTTTCCTGGGCCGTGGATAAGAGAAGAGACTGATTGGAGACTGGAACAATGGCCCCTTGGAAGCTGCAAAAACTGAAAAAATACATGGCCTCAAAATAAATGATGAATTATCTTTGATAATGGACGAGGTGGGCATACCCATGCTCGTATCAAGACATATACATGAAAATTAGGCCCAAGAAGGGGGACTTGAAAAATACATAAAAATCTGTTGGTACATCATAATGGTCCAGAGGGGACACAAAGCTGGGACATACTCATGGTCATATAATGATTGATCTCAATAACTGATACACTGGAGAAGAGCAACAACCATTATGAATAAGGTTTCAGTAGGGTTGATGAACTGTTGGAGTTGAAGGTGTCCAACATCTGTAGGGACTCAATGACTGTGAGTCAACTTTTGAGGAGTATATGTAACTGTATACTCAAGGGAGTATAAAACTGCGGTACATCTGATAATTATTGCCAAGCGCATCCCAGATATCCATAGGAGTGTGTAACTGGTTGTTTTTTCAAAAAGACTTATAACTGTGGTAGAATCAGGTGATATCCGGGGTCTTCAACAAATAACTGAAAGGACCGATACCCTGTACGAGTCTCAACGATGCGATCAAGGTGTTTGAAGTCGAGCATGAGAGAAACAATCATTTGGAGAGGTAATGAGGGGTCCTTTCAAAATGATCCATAGGTACTCATCATTAATGGTGATGAGTCCAAGGCACAGGGACCTCTAGGTCTATCCTATGGAATAGATTTGGTTGGCGTCGATAGAGGGAGACCAACAACTACTAAGGCAATGATGTTTCCTTGATAGGAGCGCGAGGTGTACAACTAAAGTGTGGTAGTACTGATGGTAGGATTGACATACTGTGGGGATGGGGAATAACTGGGGTCATATAGTGGGTGGACTCAAACTTCCTTTGTTTAGAGCATGATGGCATGGTTGACTTGGCAACGTAGGAAACTGACCTTTAGGTGTGGGAATCATAGCTTAGGGGTATTTATTGTAGACTAGAGTGACTCTGGGGGGACAAGCTGATGGATGCTTTTGGGAGACTCCCAGGGTGAGATACTGCAGAATGCTCTGAACAAAGGTGACCATACTGGGGAAGCTGCCTTATGAGTAGACATGATCTGTTGTGGCACCGAAAAGCATCGTTGGGTCCTTCTTCATAGTTTTAATGAGCTCCAAGAAAGGATAAAAGTGTGCTCTGAAATGGTACTATCCCGTGGATTTATGTGAGCTCGGGACTGTTCATGCTCGTGAGTGCTTTCATTTTTTAAGGATTCTGAAAACGATAAGATGACTCTGAATTGGTGGAGGAGTACCGTCCTGTGGATTTGTACGAGCCCAAGACAGTAATTGCTCGTGGTTTGATTTCAATTTTAGAGAGTCTGAAAGTGATAAGTAGACTCCATTGGTGTTCTTTTTTGTATGTTAGTCTCCAAGGCCCGAAAAAGCATAAAATGATGCAAATGGAGAACTCTTCTAGCCAATGTGACTAGAGTATTCCTTTTTCGTAATTAGTCTACAAGGTCCATAAAAGGGGTAAACCTATACCAGGTAGACGCCCTTTCGGATACTTTTAGTGAGCATGAAAGGAAGCAAGATTGCTCGATGATCTTTTCATTGTTTTAGGAGTCAGAAAAGAGCTTAACAAAAACTCCCTAAGTGCCTTTTTCATAAAAGAATTGCTTGGCCCAAAAAAGGGATAAAATTATACCGAACAAAAAGGTTATTGGTGAGAGCAAGGAATGATCTCGAGCATCATCATGAGCGTGAAAAATTAAATCCAGCGATATAAGACTCGTAAAAAATGGACCACGGCCGATGTGGCACGCAAATTGAGGCGATGAGGGGAATTTTGGAGAAATGCCCAAAAATTATGGGGGTGATAGCGAGAAATGATCTCAAGCATCATCACGAGCGCGGAAAACTAAATTCGACGATATCAAACTTGTCAAAAATGGACCATGGCTAATGTGGCACACAAATCGAGGTGACAAGGGGCATGGGAAAAAATGCCCGAAAAATCTATTGGTGAGAGCGAGAAATGATCTCAAGCATCATCATGAGTGCGGAAAACTGAATCCGGCGATATAAAACTCGTCAAAAAAGGACCACAATTGATGTGGCACACAAATCAAGGCGACGAGGGGCATGAGAAAAAATGCTCGAAAAATCTTGTGGTGAGAGCGAGAAATGATCTCAAGCATCATCACAAGCATGGAAAACTGAATCTGGCGATATAAAACTCATCAAAAACAGACCACAGCCGATGTGGCATGCAAATCAAGGTAACGGGGGGCATGGGAAAAAATGCTCGAAAAAGGGACCTGGTGGAATCAGGAAAAGGAGTGGACTATCATGAAGTTCTCGCTGCGCTGATTTGCTGGTGGTATTGATTTCGATGGGTTTGAAGATTGACATCATTTGATGACATCATTAGAAAATGGTGAGTGTTGGACTCTGGATGTTGGTAGTTAGCTGCTGCATAGGTAATTTGCTGCTGTGTTGCAGCAGATCCTTGAGGGGGATCATTTGGATGAGTATTTATCACGCCTTGTTTTGGTAGGGGGTTTTGCAATATCATGGGCTGTGGCCGAGGAAGAGGTGCTGGCTGTGCAGCATTTCCTTGTCGTTGGGTGTCATCGGTTCAGAGTTGATGCGCTCGATCTAAATGGGGACAATTATGTGTGTAATGGCCGTAGACTCCACACATGGAACATGGATGGTTTGTTCTCAAGTTATTAGTTTTGGCTTGTTTTGGTGGACGATCAGGGTTTTGGTTGGGGGGAGCAACGTTATTATTATTTGGGGGATTAAGTGGTGGTCCACCTTGGTTTTGTTGCTGGTTGTTTCCGCGGTTACGTCCTCTTCCGCGATTTTGTTGACCTCCTTGGTTACACTGGTTGTTCTAGTTTTGAGGTTGGTTTTGCTGTGCGTTCACATGCCCTTGGGCAATAGGTGGGTTTTGAGGTCATGGAGGCTCTGGATCAGGTTGCGGTGGATAGTAAGCAGGAGGGTTATGAGGTGGACCTGTTGCTTGTTGCGGTTGTGGGTAACCTTGAGCTGCTGGAAGTGTTGGAGCAAGAGGTGTTGCCTATTGAGGATAATAAGCCACTTGGGCTTGTGGTTGAACCGGAGTTTGGTGGGCCTGCTGGTTATAATATGGAGATGGTGCATAAGCTGATGGTGCTTTCCCATAACACTGTGGTGGACATGAGGGTCCATGAGTGTGGTGGGTGTGACTGGAGCATACAAAGTTGTAGCTCCAGAATGAGATGTAGCCCTAGAAGTGTCTAGGGCGTTGTTGCTACTCATCATGGTGAAAGGTTTGTTTTGCACCATAACCTGGCCGATAATACCATCGACGACATGGGATGCCCCCGGCGCATCATTCCGGGATGGATCGCCATGTGGGGCATTAGGTAAAATGGTGTATAGATATCCAGACTGGGCATATATGAGGTCGAACTGTTGAACTTTTAAGATGGCTTCTTCTTCTGACTGGGGTCATTCAAAAGCTACATCTTTGGCTATGAGGGGGAGGAGTGATTTGAGGAACCAATCCAAAAGGATACGGTCGTCAAGCTTTATCTTGCAGAGGCTACGGTGCTTACGCCACTCATGGATATGATCGGTGATGTGTGTAGTGGTGTTTTTTCTACAAGACAAAAGTATTTCCACTCCTGCATCATAGCGTACAGGTAGTTGAAAGAACTGAAGGAACGTTGAGGTGAGGGATGTGAAAGTGGGGTGTGTCCCATGTGGTTGCTCAATGTACCACTTGGCTACAGAGCCAGTGAAAGTTCTTTGTAAAAGTCTGAGTCGAATAGAATCATCTACTATGGAGTTTGAGGAACACCATAGGTGAAATGACATGATGTGGTTTTGGGGGTCTTCCCCAGCTTTTCCTTCAAATTTTGGGATATCTGAGGGAAGCTTTGTGGGCATGGTGGGCCAAGTAGGGTCATGTCGAATGGGGTCATTTGTTAGCCTCGCCAAATATGGTAGGTTAAGGCTAGCCATGTATGGCAGAATGGCGGAGGGGTGTGATGTTGTCATTGGGGCATAAGTGCTGGTGGTGGCATTATGTATTAGGCCACTGCCTCCTAAGGGAATGTGTGTGAAAGGGATATGTCCTCCAATCAAAGGGGTATAGGTGGGAACTGTGTTCCCAAGTGTAGCTTGAGTTACAGATGGGTTTGGATTTGGTATAGTAGACCCAGGATTTGGTATGCTGGAAGTGGTTCCAGTCAAAGGTATACCTATAGCAGGTGTAGGTCCTGTGTTGGGCATCCCTAGAGTAGATGTAGTTCCCATATTAGGCATGCCTAGAGTGGAAGCAGTTCCCAGGTTGGGCATACCAACATTGGTTGTGGGAGTGGTGGCCAATGTGGTAGCTGGGATGGTGGAAGACGTTCCACCAACAGTCCCTGTGTTGAAAGGGTTGGAAGAAAAATCAGCCATAGGGCTAGTGGGCGCGGTGTATGTGGGATTTTTGGATTCTGACTCAGAATATGATGTGAAATGAGGCACATCAGAATCGGATGATGGGGCTCTATTCCGATGACGTGTGGAGTCAAGGTAACTGTACTACAGGGGGTCTCCCTGGAAGTGCCGAGAATGTCTCAGGGAATCAATGGTGACAATTTTATCAAAAGATTACCAGGTGGTGGTGAGTGGAAAGCTCTAAAGCCCTAATGCAACCGTGCATGCAAGAGGGGAGCGTAAAAAATAAATGGCACTCAGGCCAAAAAAAATCTCAAAACACTTACTATAACAGCTGTGCTATAGTAAGTGGAGCAATAAAAAAATGTGGTTAGAAAACCAACATGCAAACGGCTCCTAAAAATAGAAAAATGTGTACTCACTAACCAATGGTGGGTAATGGATCATGCAAACACCTAACTAGAAGTGGTATTATGACTCAACGAAAACATATCCTCTGCAAGGTGATGAAATCCAAGTCAGACAATATGAGTAGTCGAATCAAATGCTAGATATCCCCCTACCGGGAGGGACACCGGGTAGACAATCCTAAAAGTTTGGTCACTAAGATACCCCGTTCATGACACGTTCGGTTGGGTGAATCTGTAGTTTGGTTCTATTACCGCTATACTCCCATAAGGGTGGTACAATGAGAACTGCGAAATGTATCCTTCAGTTACTGAATGGATAGCGGTATTCCACTTAGGCTTTCAGAACCAGTCTGGCTACTTCAACCCTCCTAAGGGAGAGGCCTTCTTGATAAATTGGTGTTAAACCGTGTCAACAAATAATAAGGGATTTTGGTACCCTAAATGTCAAATCACTGTCTCCACATGAAAAAATGAGTGAGGGGTGTTATTTGGATACTTATCCCCTCAGTCCTACCTAGCTACAAAATTCTTTTTTTGTTCCCCAAGTGGGGTTAGAATATTGGTTGAGTTAGGGTAATTTTTAAGGCTCACTTGAAATTATTGTGACAGATTGTGTGCTGGTGTAGGTGTATACCAAAACAATGTGCTTCGCATGGGCGATTTAATCACAAACCAAAATAATGAATTTAAGTTGCGAAAAAATGAAAGACATTTCAAATGTAAATGCTTTAATAACCTTTTCAAAAAATATGGATCCTTTAAAAAGTAAAGCACATAAAATATGTAAAAATAAATAGATTTTTAGAGTCTTTCTTGGGCAAAAAATTAAGCAACTTTAGAAACATGGTTCTAACTTTGCAATGTATAGACTTGGAATTCAGAAATACTTAAAAAATCTTTCTTTCGATTATCTAAATTTTTTTAAAAAGATAAATGAAGTATTTAACAAATATCACTTTAATAATGCTGCAATAATAACAAAGTGGGCTGTAAAAATTGCAGAAATTAATGTTGGAAATATAAGATACTTTGGGCGAAATGTTTTTTGAAAAAATTGGCCGAAACGAAACAGGAAATATTGCGGCTTTCGGGTCAAAACCCGTGATGAGCCGCGTTGCGATATGGACGAAAGTCATGATGGATCGCTCGGGAAAGTGTGAAATAGTCGCGATGGACCGTGCGGTAAAAGCTCTCCCAACCACGATGTGCAGCGTGGGAAAAGGTCTCCCAGCCACGATGCGCCGCGCGGGAAAAAGTTGAAAAATCGCGATGGACCGCGCGGAAAAAAGGCTCACAGTTGCGATGGACCGCGCGCCTGTGGGGCCAAAAGTTGCGATGTACGGACGAAAAAACGATCGTCAAAAAACGAACCCAAAAATGGAAATTTTGGGCTGTTTCGGGCTGCAGAAAGGGCCAATGGCTAGGGCAGCTATCAAGAAGCTAACTAGTATGGTAGATCTACAGTTTTAAAAGAAAAAAATGACTAAAATAAAGATCTTAAGCAAATATTTAAAGTTTGAAAACCCAGCGGAGTCACCAAAAACTGTTGCTTGGTTTTTCAACCAAGCATGTGCTAAAGATGCATCTGCTAACTAGTAGCAGTAGTCTCAATATAAAACAAAACAACTATGAATAAACTAATATAAAGATCTAACATTAACATGTGTAAAATAAATAAAAAAATTGAATTTAAGAACATAAGCAATAAGATCTATGGAAAAACAATAACTTGAAAAATATTTGATTTTGTATCACCTCAAATGGTGAGGATGATGGGTTGTGAGCAACTCCAAGGTCGAGAAGCTCCAATATCCAATGTTCTCTTCTTCTCCAAAGCTTCAATGGGGATCTTCAAACTCGAAATGGGAGGCAATGGCTCTCAAAGGGAATTTGGTAGCATAAGGATAGGATGAAATGTGGATGTAAAGTGAGGAGCCCCTATCACCTTTTTATAGTTTTTGGCGATGGGGAATACCATTATGGTTTCAAGGAAACCAATGGGATTGGCCAACATGGTTTAGGTCTCTTTTTCCTTTTTTGAATATTTGTTATATTTTTATTCCCTTTTAATATTTTTGGGAATTTTGGACCCTTTTTGAGGGTTTTTTGTGTATTTTGAGGGGAAAAAAGGTGTATTGTGGTCTTTCTAGTGACCTTTTGATGGCTTTAGAGGCTCAAATGGTGGAAAAATGGACAAATGGGTCATGTGAATAAGGGAATGAGCTAGTGAGCACTTTTTGGGTGTTAACAGAAAGAGAGAGAGAGAGAGAGAGAGAGAGAGAGAGAGAGATTGGGTTTTAAGGGATTAGAGGGAGAGACATGGAGGGAGATTGGTTTCTAGGGGTACAGAGATAGACAGAGAGAGATTGTATCTTAGGGGTTTAGAGAGAGAGAGAGATATTGGAGCATATGGGTTTAGAGAGAGAGATTGGTGGTAAGGGGTTTAGAGAGATAGTTAGAGAGAGAGAGGGATTGGAGGCCAGGTGTTGATAGAGAGAGAGCGAGGTTGGTGGTTAAGGTTTTTGAGAGAGAGAGAGATTGGGGGTTAGGGGCTTAGAGAGAGAGAGAGAGAGAGAGAGAGAGAGAGAGAAATTGGATATTAGGAGTTCAAAGAGGGATATTGAGAGAGAAAGAGAAAGAGATTGGAGATTAGGGGTTTAGAGAGAGAGAGAAAGAGACTGGTGGTTAGGATTTTAGAGAGAGAGAGAGAGAGAGAGAGAGAGAGAGAGAGAGAGAGAGAGAGATTGGGTGTTAGGGGCTCAGAGAGTGAGAGATGGAGAGAGATTGGGGGATAGGGTTTCAAAGAGAGAGAGAGATTAGAGCTTAAGAGTATAGAGAGAGATATATATAGAGTGAATAAATAGACTGATGGTTAGGGGATTAGAGAGAGAGATTGGACCTTCACGGTTAAGAGAGAGAGAGATTGGTGGTTAGCGGTTTAGAGAGATAGACAGAGGGAGAGAGATAGAGAGATTGGAGGTTATGGGTGTAGTGATATAGATACTTGGGATTAGGGGTTTAGAAAGAGAGAGAAAATTGGTTTTAGTTTCTTAGAGAGAGAGAGGGAAAGAAATTGGTGGTTACATGTTTAGGGAGAAACATAAAGAGATTGTTGGTTAAGCATATAGAGAGAGAAAGTGTGGGTTAGGCATTCAGAGAGAGAGAGAGATTGGAGATTAGATGTTTAGAGAGAGAGAAAGAGAATTAGAGGAATTCAGGGTTATAGATTTAGATAGAGAGAGAGAATGGAGGTAGAGGGAGAGAAAGCGAGAAATTGGTGGTCCAGGGTTTAATGATGGAGAGAGTGATATTGGATCTTAGTGGCTTAGAGATGGAGATAGAAATTGGTGGCTAGGTGTTTAGAGAGAGAGGGAGACTAGAGGTCATGGTTCTAGAGAGAGATAAAGTGAGATATTGGTGGTTAGCGATCTAGAGAGAGAGAGGGAGATATTGGGGGTAGAGATTTAGAGAGAGAGAGAGAGAGATATTGGGGGTTAGGTGTATAGAGAGAGAGATATTGTGGTTGGGTTTAGAGAGAGAGAGAGAGATCAATTGTTAGGGGTTTAGATAGAGAGAGATATTGTAGGTTAAGGGATGAGAGAGAGAGAGAGAGAGAATGGAGGTTAGGGGATTATGGAGGAGAGAGAGAGAGAGATTGGTGGTTAGAGGTTTAGAGAGAAAAATTTATTGGAGATTAGTGGTTCAAAGAGAGAGAGAGAGAGAGAGAGAGAGATTAGGGGTTACACGTTTATAGAGAGAGATAGATTGGGGGACAGGTGTTTAGAGAGAGAGAGATTGGGGGCTAAGGGATTAGAGTGAGAGAAATTAGGGGCCAGGGGATTAGAGAGAGAAATATTTGGGGTTTAGGGTTTAGAGAGAGAAATATTTGGGGTTTAGGGTTTAGAGAGAGAGAGAGAGATTGGTGGTGAGGGGTATATAACGAGAGAGAGAGATATTATGGTTTAATTGTTTAAAGAGATAGATAACGAGAGAGAAAATGGTGGTTAGGGTCTTATGGAGGAAGATATAGATATTGTGGGATAATGGGTTAGAGAGAGAGGGGGTTATGGGTTTAGGGTTTGAAAAAGTGAGAGATTGATGGTTTCGTGTCAGGAGAGAGAGAGATATTATAATTTAGGGGTTTAGAGGGACATATAGAAAGAGAGAGATTAGGTGTTAAAGGTTTAGAGAGAGAGAGAGAGATTGGAGGTTAGGGGATGTGTGTGTGTGTGTGTGTGTGAGAGAGAGAGAGAGAGAGAGAGAGAGATTAGAGCATATGGGTTTAGAGAGAAAGATATTGGTGGTAAGGGGTTTGGAGAGAGAGAGATTGGTGGTAATGGGTTCAGAGAGAGAGAGATATTGGGGCTCATGGGTTTAGATAGAGCGAGAGAGAGATTGGGGATTATGGGTTTAGAGGGAAATAAATAGATCAAGGAGGTTTGAAAAGAGAGATAAATTAGGGTTAGGTGTTTAATATGCGATGGAGAAAAATTGGAGGTTAAGAGTTTAAAGGGAGAGAGGGAGAGATTGGGGGTTAGGGGTTTACATGGAGAACTCATTACCCCTATAACCCTTAAAGACTATCAATTTTGAACACTAAAATATATAACCTTTAAGCCCATAAATTTAACAACTCTTAACCTACAATCCTTATAACCCTAACCCCAAAACCCCTAAACACCTATAAGCACTTCTGCACTTGGGGATTATTGTTTAGAAGAGGGCCTAAAGGCATTTATGGGGAAGGGGCTCTAGGAATAAATGTGAAAATAGAGATTTATTGGGAAATAAATGTACCAAACATTACCCACCAAACAAATCAACGTTCTATATAGTCATGCATGTGCTGCTAGCGTGTGCACACTCCTAACACGTGCTCCCCTTTGCTGAACATAAAATTTTGCAGATAACCTGCGCTCTTCTCCCACATTTGTTTCTGCTCATATCGCATATTTTTTGCTCTTCTCACACACAACTTGACAATCACTTACTTTTTGGATTGAATTAACACACCTTTTGGAGTTTGTTTGACAGTTAAGTTGGATTGAATACACATCATTTGGACTCTATTTGGATCATTGGATTGAATACACACCAGTTGGACTCTATTTGGATCTTTAGATTGAATACATGACAATTGGAATCTATTTTCCTCTTTGTATTGAATCCTCATGCTTCTTGGACACACTTGAAATCTTCTTACATATAGTGGATACATCAAAAGACCATTTTACATTTCAAGCAAAGAGCAATCCTTGAGGTATGGTGACAATTTTTCCTTATGAATTGCATTTTAGTCTTCATTAACTTTGTTTGAATTGTATGTATTTTAGTTTTTCCTCATGAATTGTATGATAAATGTATTTTAGTCTTCTTAATATTCAACATAGACAATAAAAAAATCTTACCACAAAAAAAATACAACATGCACCAAGCAATGCTTTCAACCTTTCATAAAGATAATAAAAAAAAACTTACTTGCATAAGCACCAATAACCTTTCATAATCACATAACTCCATCCAATACAAAAATATTTGTTGAATTCCTCATGATTTCACTACAACAACTCACAGAAACACTGAAAGAGTCAAATTCTTAATCTTTAGGGGAAATTTTCCCTCATCCAAAACATGAAAATGAAGTGAGTAGGAGCTTCTCCTTTTGTAGGAAATGTGCTCCTACTAACATCCCATACCACCATCCAATAGCATCTACTAACACAAACTATTGTCAAAATTCCATGTGCCAAGTGCCAAGCTACGAAAAAGAGGCCAATTGTACATTGTTTCAAGATGACAAGAAAACATCTCAAATCGAGGTCCTAGAGGTGATGTTGTTGTTATATCTAGGGCATTATCAATAGCTTGTAAGATTATAAGAAAACATTATCACTAGATGTTGTTGTACATTGTTTCAAGATGATGACCAATTAAGTATAAATGTGAAATGAGGACCCTACCGTGGTATTAGACATAAAATGGGAAACCAAAGCCACATATGAAGACAAAAGTGAGTTGCACTCAAAATGAGGGAATTCACCACACTACAAGCCTATGTCACTAAGATGTATAGGAGGACCTTGATGCCAAACTAGGTTGGGTTGTGCATTGCTGAAACATTATTAAATCCCACATCAATATTTGATTAAATAAGTGTATGATTGATACCAGTAACACAAGCTCTATGCATGTACACACTAATGGGATGTTGAGAGAAAAAAAGATATTTGCTGCACCACTTTGATCATTTTTTGTGATAGTTGCAATGGCCTCATGCCACCTTCTTTCTTGCTACCATATTAGTTTTCTCTATATGTCCAATGTCAAGAAAACAAAACATAGTTTTGTGACCATAGTTTACATTGTACACTTACGAAGATAACACGCATAGGTTTGCATAGTACCCAATCAGATGCTACATCGAGTTTTAATAATCTTGCACATTATACAAGTCATAATCGTGGTAAAAATTTGTTTTCCTCATTTCATAATTGAAAAAAATATCTTATTTGTTATTGATTCTTGCAGGTGTGATATTTTTGTTTTGTTAAAAAACATATTGAAGATGGAAAACCAACGTAATACTAAAATAAAGTCTAGAAGGAAGGAGCTTCCCCCTGAAAATCCCCATGAGATAAAATAAAAGGACAGGCTGTACATGGAAAACCGTATACATAAAAATGTTAGTGCCTTATATCCTAGCGCAATGCATGCCATGGTTACCTTGGGTTCATCGGGAGAAGTGAAACATATGCGGGTAATGCATCCCTCTCAAAATCCAACGTCAAGTGATCATCCAACGAATAATCCATCAACAAGAAATGATGAAGTGGTTGAAGTCAATCAAATCTTGGTTGATGTTGAGTATGCAGGGATGGATGTTGAACGAGTTTTTAATTGGAAATTACCTCCCCAAGAAGAGCACACACATGTCGAACACACTCCCTTGTAGGACCAAATTGTGAACGAAGTGCCACAACAAACCGGTGACGAGACTCGTACTTCCTTTCTGACTCCTTGCCTTGACTATCAATTGAACGATGAAGAAATCCTGGACGTACTCATGTTGATGAAAGTTCCTTTTCAGAACTTGAAGGTAAGTTTCCCAAACACACTATTGATTTCCATTGTAGTAGGATCATCAAAGAATTTTTTGAATCCAAAACCGATGCAGCAAAATGTCAATTGTTTCTGGCTTTGTAAAAGTCACATTGTCTAGCTCATGTTAGGAGAATTTTAGGCATAAAGGTAGTTATAAGTTCAGAGGCCAACAATAATGTTGTTAGAAATCTACAGCCTGCATTTAATTTGATTGGAAAAAATTCACGTACAAAAGATCTTAATGTTGCCCATAGTGTACTGTCAGAATTGATTGTAGACAAATCCACAAGGAAACGTCTCTTGTTATCACACACTTGTAAAATTTTTAAAGCAGATATAAAGACTCTTCAAAAGTATTATTCTATTAGAGAAAAAATTTGAGACCCCAGGCCAAAAATATTGTTGGGCCTTTGTTGGTAGGCTACCTCATTCAAACATGAAGCTTATTGATGCTGTTAAAGAACTAGTACACAAGTTTTGGCATGATAACACTAGATCGTCATTGAATCAAAGAGATGTGTTAAAGTTGAGAAAAGGTGTTAAGGGGTGTGAACCCCATGTCAAGCATTTCCTTGACATGACACAAACATAAATCTATGAGAGATTCAAGAATGAGCACACACAATTGAACTTGGGCCAAAGGTCCTTTGAAAAATGCAAACCTTGGTATGTTAGAATTTGCATTGATCGCAACACATGTTGTTGTAGATACCATGTAGAATTTGAGTACTATTATGATACATATAGACATATACTTTGTGATTTGCATACTAACATTGTGCAGGACTTCCCATCGTTACAACCACTGAATGCATCCAGAGAATTTATCCATAGCATAATGTGTCCAAGACATTAAGGACACAAATATTATAAAAAATCATGTTTATATGCGACATGTTCCAGGTGCAGTGGATTTGCATTATTGAGCCACTGCATCCATGAAAGAGAGGAGCACGAATTTGGGAGGATGTCAGTAGAAATGCAGAACTTCAAGTACATAACATATCAAGTAGATAGTGCGAAGGAAAGCAAAAAAATTGCATTGGTGAATTCATACGTAATCTAAGTTTGCATACTTTCATACTATATATGTTGAATTTATACATATATATTCATATTGTAAATGTTGCATTATATTAATTCCCTTGGTTTTGTAGCACCAGGTACAAATTTTGGATTTCATGAAGGAATTCTACAAAAATACTGAGCAGTATGTACAACATGTCCATGCATCACAATGATAGGATGAAAATTACAGACAGTGCAGGGACACCTTTCCCAATGGCACAATATTTTTGGTTGTGGACTTTGTTGAAAACTACACCCTGCAACCACATAATGAGATTCAAATTCAATTCTACCATTCATACAAAGTTAGCATAATGGTCCATATCATGTATAGGCACACACTAGAGAGCAGCAATGACATGAGGATAATATTGAAAGAGACCAACTTGTACATCAGTGATGACAAGTGCCATGACCTGCATTATGTGCATCATTACTTCAGAATTTTCTATGATCAGCTAAAGAGAGAGGTATACAGATGGATCAACATTAGTTATGGTCAGATGGTTGTGCATGCCAGTTCAAAAATGCATGTGTATTCCAGTGGTTGAGTATTTTTCACAATACTTATGATGTGCTGCATATATGGTACTATTTTGAGATCGGGCATGGAAAGGGAGAGCATGATGGGGATGGAGCATGTCTCAAAACTGCCCTACGAAGGGAAGACATAAGGTGCATGAAAAAACCTCATATTCGGGATGTAAAATCCATAGTTCAATGGTGCTCTGCAAAAATGTCAGATCAAACCACAGAGCAACAAGTAAAGGACATGTTGTCAGAAATTTCTGGCATGTGGTTGATATAGATCGATGACGTTCTTATAGTTGTAGTACTATACAAGGTATTCGCGGATTTCATTGGGTTCGAAACTCAAAAAACCCCTTATTTGAAATATGGACGTGAAAAATTGCTTGCTTTTGTGGGCCTTGTAGCAGCGGTGAGTGGGATGAGTGTGAATCAACGGATTGGGTTGATGAATGGGATCATCTATCACTTGTATTAGACCCATGTACATTTGTTGAAACAATCCAGCTAGAGGAAGGCCATTCTTCTATTTCGATCATCTATCACTTGTATTAGGCCCATGTGCATTTGTTGAAACAATCCAGCTAGAGGAAGGCCATTCTTCTATTTCGAATGAATGATCATATATCTGATCTTGTACAACTAGGTAAAAATTTATGAATTCATATCCTAGTTCCCTTCTAGCTTTTTTAATTAACCGTGTTATCAAACCACTACTTATTGGAATTTGATCATAAAATGAAATGTTTGTAGGACACATATGCGCAGTTGTCGCCCCAAAATAAAGTTCAATTGACATGAATTATTGGTTGGCACGATGCATCCAAGGGAAGCAAACCATCCTTGCATCATTAATTGATAGCGAAGGCATTAACTTTTTGATTGTCTCGATGGTTGTTCAGGGAGAATATCTTACAATGGATGTAAAGGGACCAAAGAGAAATGGTTACACATACATGGATTATAGACTAGGTTCACGGGTGTATCACTTTACGCACTTGATCATTGCTACAAACGTACAACTACAAAGAATGTCAAAGAAGTCATCAAACAAGGTACACTACTTACTACCTCATGCAGAGCACAAGAGGTTGTTTGAGACAATAAATAATAGAGAGGATCTAGAAGGCCTAATTGATTGAGGTACATAGTATAGTCATGTGGTTATTTATTCATGCATGTCTAATGTTATTCATGTTAGATAGTTTATTTCTTGTAGACCATGTTATCTTATATCATTTATTTGATGGTTAAGTTATGCTTAAGTTAATATTATAATACATTGATTTTTTACACCAATCACTCCAATTCAAGTTTCCATCCCTTTAGGAAAACTTCACATGCATAAACAATATTGAAAACTCATCGTATATAGCATATATATAATGGATGATAGCACTCCAGGGAAGAACATAAGTGATCCACACACTAGCGAAGTGCTCCACTTGTAGAGTACATATGTACATATGTAAGGAAAGACCATCAATCCATTGCTAAATTTTCAGAATTTACTTCAATATGATCTAGGATCTTAACTGAGAGAACAACATGTATAGCAAATCTATAGCATATCAATCATGGACACAATAATGCAAGCACACAAGAGACACAGATTTTACTTGGGGAAAACCATAAAGGTGAAAAACCCCAATAACTTCCTTAGAGATAGATAGAGCAATGATACAACCAGCATACAAGAGAGAGTCTTCTCCTAGCAACAGAGCCTCCTCCTCCACAAGTGCGCCACTCTCCAAAGTGTGAGTGAGAGAATAGAATGTATAAAATGAGAGAGACACACTCTCTATTTATACACTAACTTGACTTGACCTTTACTCAACTAGGTCGGCCTCAACTTAACCACTTAACATAATGTTGACTGGGCCGATCCCCACTAGGGTGGTCTATTAACCCTTTGACCCACATGGTCGACCCCCAATAAGGTGGTCTAATAACCCTTTGACCCACATGACTTATATAGGGCCAACCCCAACAAGGTGGTCTAATAACCCATCAAGTATAAGTTACGACACTTACAATATAAATGACGACACTTCTGTATAGAGGAATAATAACATCTCTATAGGAATACAATATACATATATGTGAAATACATTCCGAAGTTACATATACATCAACACTCCCTCTTAACTAGGAAGGTATTTCTCGACACAGGTCTTCTAGCACAAGTCATCTTCTCTCGATCATCGTAGCTGCTGCTGCTATCTCAATCAATCTCTGAATCTACTCATCATAGGAAGTTCTACAGAGCCAGTCCTTTTTCATACTGGATGTAGGCCCACCACCTACAGTTCTTCGTCATCACTAGCCATACTGTGGAAATCTCAGAACTTGTTACGTGCGTCACAAAACCTTAAAAGAGTCTCTTGACTAGCAAGAACCCTAAAGAGCATCTGAGGCCTTTTTCATCCTGTCTAGATCTCCAAGACTTATTACATGTGACCCCACCACAAAACCTTAAAAGAGAATCCTAGGACTAATTACGAGCACAAGGCTCAACCTATCGGATCTCCCAGGGCACAAATTACATGTGGTCACCACAAAACCTCGAAAGAGCATCCCAGGACTGATTACAAGCACAAGGCTCAACCTATCGGATCTCCCAGGGCACAAATTACATGTGGTCATGGAAAAACCTTGAAAGAGCATCCTCGGACTGATTACAAGCACACGGCTCAACCTATCGGATCTCCCAGAGCACAAATTACATGCCATAGGACAAAACCTCGAAAGAGCATTTGCTAGATATCCCAGGGCACAAATTACATGCCATAGGAAAAACCTCGAAAGACTATCTACAGATCTCCCAGGGCACAAATTATATGTCCTCCCAAGCAAAACCTCAAAAGAGCATTTGCCAGATGTCCTAGGGTACAAATTACATGCCTTAGGAAAAACCTCGAAAGACTATCTGCAAATCTCCCAGGGCACAAATTACATGCTTATCTACACAACCTGTTCCATGGCCACAGCGTATCAACCTGATACTCACCAACATCATCCTGATGTACACATGATCATCCTGATCATCATCACTACAACATCCTGCTGCATGTCATCTGGAGCAACATCCTGAAGCTCGTCATCCATGATCATCCTGATCATACAATGCATCTACCTGATGCATACCAAGTATCTACCTGATACATATCATCATACATGATCCACATGATCATACAATGCATCCACCTGATACAAATACAAATACATGATCCACCTAATCATACATGATACATATCAACATACATGATCTACCTGATCATACAATGTATCCACCTGATACATATACATATACATGGTCCAAGCATCCAACATGATGCATACACAAAATACATACAAATGATCCAACTGATCATATCCAACATCCAACATGATGCATACATACATATAAATGATCCAACTGATCATATCCAGCATCCAACATGAAGTGTACATACATATACATATAAATGATCCAACTGATCATCTCCAACATCCAACATGATGCATACACAGAGCAGTAACTGGAGCATTGTCCTGATGCTCATCATCCAATGCTTACATCCACAGCCATGTGAAGGATCCTCCTTCCAACATGCTTGGAATGGCTTCTGCAAATGTGTCCATCACTTCTTCCTCAAAGTGTCATCAATCTGAAGAACACCAAGCCTCTCCCTGAAGTACTCAAACTTCACCCTGGCTAGTGGCTTCGTCAGCACATCTGCAATCTGCACGTCCGTCGCAATATACAGGAGCTTCATAGCTCCTCTCTGCACCATATCCATGATATAGTGATATTTGATCTCTATGTGTTTTGACCTATCATGAAACAATGGGTTCTCAGACAACTTCACACAACTCTAGTTATCGCAGAAGATACCAGTAGCATCCAACGGGAGATCAAATAACTCAGATAGTAGCTTCCGTAGCCATACTACCTCACAACTAGCTGAACAGGATGCAACATACTCTACCTCAGCTGTACTTAGTGCTACGCAGGACTGCTTCCTACTAAACCAAGAGATCACACCTGATTCCATACTGAAGCAACATTCAGATGTGCTCTTCCTATCTACAGCACTGCCAGCCCAATCTGAATCAACATAACCCTGCAAGTTAAAATTTTGATTCGCTTCATACTTGAGCCCATAATCCACTGTACTCTTCAGGTACCTCAAAACATGCTTTACATCAACCAGGTGAACACTCCTCGGATCCATTAAGAACTGGCTCAATGTGTTCACCGTAAAGCAAATATCTGGTCTCGTGTACGTCAGGTACATCAAGGAACCAATCATCTGACGATACATAGAGAAATCAACCAGCTCAGATGAAGCATCACAAAGAAGCTTCAGATTCGATGCCATAGGTGTGGCCATGGCCTTGCAATCCATCATCTTGAACCTCTTCAGGATATCTACTGCATACTTCCCTTGTCTAAGGAAGATTCCATCTACACTTGGCAACAAGCTTCCGCTGTGTGTCGGCAATCAATCTGTCATCTCCTGTTACAAACAGGTCATCCACATATAGGAGTAGAATCACAGGATTCCCTTCCTCAACCTTGTAGTAAAGGTTGGAATCCGCTTTACTCTTGGTAAAGCCCAAATTCGATAGAAAGATGTCTATCCTACAAATTTCTGCACACATATATGACTACACCATTCAAGAAGGCTGTCTTGAAATCCATCTGGTGTATCTTATATTTCATCACTTTTATATTTCTCTATGCTGCCATCTGCAGCATGCTTGATCTGATAGTTCCATTTGGAAGTCACAACAGACTTCCCTTCAACTCTTGGGACCGCATCCCAAACATCGTTCTTCATGATCGACAGATCATGGCATTCTTCCCATATCCTGGGAACTTCAATATATTAAATACATAATTTTGTTGCTGAACAAATGTTGTAGTCCTTCTTTTGTAGGTGATGGTATACGATCTTTCCTACACAACAAGTTAAATTGCATGATTAGAAAACATCTCATAGTTTTCAGAACAAATTCTTACACATAAAGAAATATGTCATACAGTCATGTAATTATCTTAGCCAATGCTTCAATACAACATTTATCCATATTCCATAACTTTCTAGATGCCTTCCAATCTCTACCAGAACATTGTTAAGAGTGTGCATAGCTCCTAACATGTCAGCAAAGAGGTTTCATTCTAGATAAGTAGCAATGGAATGTTGTACAATGCCATGGGTCACTTACCCATGTATATTAGTAATATACTGTTCATCAATGCAACTATTCTAATATGCATAATACACAACCTAATTCTAGGAACATAAGCATATACATCATTGAATAAAATTATGTAAGAAACGACAATTCAAATACTTATCTTTGTTTGGTTGCTGGGTGGACTCCCTCTGAATCTTTGCAACTCCATTCTGATGTGGATTGTGAGAAGTGGTCAACTCCCTCTGAATATCTGCATCATTGTAGAAACTACTGAAGTGTGCTCCTTTGCTTTCTTGCAGGAACAATTGGAGTGTGCTCCCTCTTGATCTTTGCTTCCTGGATTACCTGTCCTTGAACTTATATCCATCCTTAATCACTATGCATGCTTATTATTATCATCATTGTGTTATCCTTGAGGTCTCATACATAATCACACATTTATTAGTATAATCTTAATACTATCAAAACACAATAATCTTAAACATGTATAGTCATGATCATTCACAGATAATAGACATTAATATTCAAGGTTTCAGGGAAGTCTTCTTTTACTCATGCATATTCTTATTTGATCATAGGTCTCTTCTGATTAGTTAAATCATCAATGCATAAACCCGTGATTACTCAAACCTATACCTTCATGATTCTTCTGGTTAGTCATATCATCAATTATGGTAAGAAACATAATATGCATACAACCATGACTATTCAAACCTATGACTTCATGAATAATCATTATCAACAACACAACAGTATAAGATCCTAACAAAAGGTAGGATTCTAGCTTGATATAGGAAAAACATACCTGGATTAGCATGCTAGCTAGTTATGTCTAACATACCCGCATAATGTCTTCTGGTTCTCTTCAGTGACTTGTGCTAGTAACCTGCATGTCTCATAGGTTAACCATTGTAGGACCAAGTTATACATACCTCGAAAGTACATCTTCTATGTGATCCATGACAATGGATGAATCTTTTGTCTTCATGTCACCATGATCATATGTTCTTGAAGTAGAACATGATTTGTCTTTCTTGGTGTACCTTTTATGTTAGCGAACAACATAAACCTCATACAACATCACAATGCATTAGTAAATTCATAAGTGTCAAAAACTTAATCAATGAATATCTTCTATTAAGGTGATACGACAAGTCTATTAATTAATCAAGATTGTACTGTAATGATATGAAGACAAACATATGATAAACTTAACCATGAAACATATCTGTAAGCCATACCTATCAAGATTGCTTGTAATATTCTTATGGAAGGCCTTAGCCTCATCTCCCTCTGAGACAAGAACTTCTTCACTTATGCAGGTGACCAATCCTTATTCTTCTAGGATTAACCCAATCCACTTGATTTGCAAGAAATGGACCTGGAGCTAGATTAGGGTTTGTCAAAGAAACCCCAAAAATTAAAACTTTGAATTTCAAGCTTCCGAAAGGATAGAAATATGCGTCTTGATGAGCTGATCAAGTTGGCATATTCAGAATTTGAAAACTGCAAAGTTTCACCCCTCGAAATTGCCTTTTAGATTTTCGGATTCACTAGGGAGGACCCTGAATTAGGGTTTGAGTTTCTCGAAGCTTCACCCAACCAAAATATTTGATTCAAATCTCTAAGCTTCGATTTTTCTGAGGAGCTTCCAGCCGTGGTCACAGATTTCCAAAATTCCAATTTTTGCAGAAGCCCTAATTTTTCCATCTTTCCGATCAAGGTCCCGAACTGGGGTTTGATCAAGCCTGGCCTTCTTCCCAACCAAAAAATCTGATATTGGTCTCTAAATTTTGATTTTGATGAGTAGCATCCAGCCATGGTCTCCAATTACAAAAATTCCAACTTTCTCCGAAGCCCTAAATTCCGGAAGCCATGAATGAAGGTGATAAAAAATAATTCTGTTTTAACAGAAATATGTACCTGATTGTTTCTGGTGTAACTCCGAACTTTTTGATCCACAGGGTCTGAATTTTTTTCTTGAGATAGCCTGTCTTGTCATCTTTCCATCCCGACAGGTCTGACCTCAATTGTATTCTCTGAGAGAGAGTTATGCCAAGTTTCACAACCTGACCTGTTTATGGGATAATACAAGAGATAAAAATTGTAAGGCGTTCCACGTATCACTGGTTAAACTTCGGCCTCTGAAAATTTTTCTTGATATAGACCAACCTGTTAGCTTTCCATCCTAACAGGTCTGACCTCAATTTGATTCTCTGAGAGAGAGTTATGCCAAGGGTTGCAACATGACCTGTTTATGGGATAATACAGGAGAGCGAACTTGTATGGCGTGCCACGTGTCACTGGTTCAACTTCGGCCTCTGAACTTTTTTTTTGAGATAGTAAAGTCTGTGTACTACCTGTCACCTTTTACGAATTTTCATTTGGAGCTTCCTAGACCAAGTTATGACCTTTTTCCCAAGGTCACCTAATTTTCACTAAGATCTGGAAGAGATAGAAACCCTATATTGTACAGATCATAAATCACAAAGTACAACGAATTAGAAGTTTTCCATTGGACACAAGGTACATGGGGATCTAATCTTTGACCTGTAAAAGTTTCATATCCGAAAACTTCACCAAAATGGACTTATAGCTAAAGTTCTACGATGACTGGTTTTTTCTATATCAAGCCCTAGCATCGTAAGTGCAACAAGTGCCATACATGCCATATCATGCCTTCTTTCAGGCTAGCTCTGATACCATGTTAAATTTTCAGAATTTACTTCAATCTGATCTAGTATCTTAACTGAGAGAACAACATGTACAACAAATCTACAGCATATCAATCATGGACACAATAATGCAAGCACACAAGAGACACAGATTTTACTTGGGGAAAACCATAAAGGTGAAAAACCCCAATAACTTCCTCAGAGATAGATAGAGCAATTATACAACCATAATACAAGAGATAGTCTTCTCCTAGCAGCAAATCCTCCTCGTCCACAAGTGCTCCACTCTCCAAAGTGTGAGTGAGAGAATACAATGTATAAAATGAGAGAGACACACTCTCTATTTATACACTAACTTGACTTGACCTTTACTCAACTAGGTCGGCCTCAACTTAACCACTTAACATAATACTGACTGGGCCGACCCCCACTAGGGTGGTCTAATAACCTTTTGACCCACATGGCCGACCCCCAATAGGGTGGTCTAATAACCCTTTGACCCACATGACTTATACAGGGCCGACCCCAACAAGGTGGTCTAATAACCCATCAAGTATAAGTTATGACATTTACAATATAAATGATGACACTTCTGTATAGAGGAAGAATAACATCTCTATAGGAATACAATATACATATATGTGAAATACATTCTGAAGTTACATATACATCAACATCCATATCCAATCCTCCAAAAAGGAAACCATGGCACCATATGCTATCTAGGGATTGTGTCTCTCCTCCGCAATACGCATTACTCCATGTGTCTTGTAGGGTGCTCTCCCACCAAGTGAGTACTCCAGGTGGCCACCATGCAAGGTGTTCGCCATTGAGGCTAGAGATATTAATTGCTCAAGGGAATAACATTAATCCAATGACAATCTGACATCTGACATCCATTGAGAAATTTATTACAAGTGTGCATATCAATCACATACCATCTCTTGTGATATAATCCATCTCAAACCATTCAAGGGATAATCCATGGCTCTATACATTGTAAAACACACATTATCTATGACTCTTGAATCACCCTAAACAACGTCCTCCATTAAGGCATCACACCTCTCTAATGAATAAATAGAATGTGCATGGATGAAGTCAATATCATCATCACACCTCTCCTCCGCTATATAATTGGAAGTCTCATGGATGGAAGAAACAAATGATATAAATATCTTGGGTGGTAGAATCACCCCTACATGCTCCTAAGCCACCAGATCAATAATGTTGGCATTCACCCTGATCACAAGAGGAAATACTAACAAATCGAAATATCTCAGAATCACACTATATGGGTTGGAAGCTAGATCTACATGTTCCTTCTAATAAATAGAACCTAATATAGCTTAAAGACCCTGATCTATCCCTAGAAACTAGACAAAAAAAAATTCATCACTGGAAATCCTAATGTGGACCTACAAACTTGGATACCTAATCTAGAATACTTATCTATCCCTAGAGACGTAACCTATCCCCAGAGACCTAATCTAGACAAATATAACCTAATCTAGCTTATAGACCCTGATCTATCCCTAGAAACCAGACAAAAACGAATGTAGCCCTAGAAATCCTAATGTAGACCTAGAACCTTGGATAGATAATATAGAATACTTATCTATCCCTAGAGACGTAACCTAGACCCAAAGACCTAATCTAGCTATAGAGAACATAATCTAGCTTATAGGCCCTGATCTAGCCCTAAAAATAGACAAAACGAATTCTAGCCCTGGAAAGCCTAATGTGGACCTAGAACCCTGGAGACCTAATCTAGAATACTTATCTATCCCTAGAGATGTAACCTAGCCTAGAAGACCTAATCTATCCATATAGAACCTAATCTATCCCTAAAAACCAGACAAAAACAATTCTAGCCTTGGAAATCCAAATGTGGACCTAGAACCTTGGAGACCTAGTATATGTTGATGTATATGTAACTTCGGAATGTATTTCATATATGTTGTATGTACTCCTATAGAGATGGTATTATTCCTCTATACGGAAGTGTCGTCATTTATATTGTAAGTGTCGTAACTTATACTTGATGGGTTATTAGACCACCTTGTTGGGGTCGGCCCTGTATAAGTCATGTGGGTCGAAGGGTTATTAGACCACCCTATTGGGGGTCGGCCATGTGGGTCTAAGGGTTATTAGACCACCCTATTGGGGGTCGGCCCAGTCAGCATTATGTTATGTGGTTAAGTTCGAGCCTACATGAGTTAGGTAAAAAGGCAAGTCAAGTCAAGTATAAATAGAGTGCGGGAGGCACTCTATTTACTCACTCACTTCTCACACATGCTCTCAAGAAGGAGAGGCGCACTTATGGAGGAGGAGGATCTGCTGCTAGGTTATGTCTATCTCTCTTGATTGGTTGTATCATTGCTCTATCTATCTCTGAGGAAGTTATTGGGGTTTTTCACCTTTATGGTTTTCCCCAAGTAAATCTTTGTGTCTCTTGTGTGCTTGCATTATTGTCTCCATGATTGATATGCTGTAGATATGCTGTACATGTTGTTCTCTCAGTTAAGATCCTAGATCATATTGAAGTAAATTCAGAAAAATTAACATGGTATCAGAGCTAGCCTGAAAGAAGGCATGATATGGCATGTATGACACTTGTTGCACTTACGATGCTAGGGCTTGATATAGCAAAAACCAGTCATCGTAGCACTTTCGCTATAAATCCGTTTTGGCGAAGTTTTCGGATCTGAAATTGTTACAGGCCGAAGCTAAGATCTCCAGGTATCTTGTGTCCAAAGGACAACCTCTAATTCATTGTACTTTGTGATTTATGATCTGTACAATATAGGGTTTATGCCTCTTCCAGATCTGAGTCAAAATCAGGTGACCTTGGGAAAAAGGTCATAACTTGGGCTAGGAAGCTCCAAATGAAATTTCGTGAAAAGTGACAGGTAGTACACAGGCCGAGCTATCTCAGAAAACTTTTTCAGAGGCCGAAGGTCAAAGAGTGACACGTGGCATGCTGTACAAGTTCGCTCTCCTGTATTATCCCATAAACAGGTCACGTTGTGACACTTGGCATATCTCTCTCTCAGAGAATCCAATTGAGGTCAGACCTGTCAGGATGGAAAGATAACAGGCCGAGCTATCTCAGAAAATGTTTTCAGAGGCCGAAGGTCAAACAGTGACACGTGGCACACCGTACAAGTTTTCTCTCCTGTATTTTCCCAAAACAGGTCACGTTGCGACATTTAGCATAACTCTCTCTCAGAGAATCCAATTGAGGTCAGACCTATCAGGTTGGAAAGATAACAGGTCAGGCTATCTCAGAAAACTTTTGCAGACCATGTGGATCAAAAATTTCGGAGTTACACCAGAAACAATCAGGTACATATTTCTGTCAAAACAGAATTATTTTTTGGTACCTTCATTCATGGCTTCCGGAATTTAGGGCTTTGGAGAAAGTTGGAATTTTTGTAATCGGAGACCACAGCTGGATGCTACTCATCAAAATAGAAATTTAGAGACCAAGATCAGAATTTTTGGTTGGGCAGAAGGCCGGGCTTGATTAGACCCTAGTTCGGGACTTTGATCAGAAAAGTGGAAAATTAGGGCTTCTGTAAAAATGGGAATTTTTGAAATCTGTGACCACGGCTGGAAGCTCCTCAGAAAAATAGAAGCTTAGAGCTTTGGATCAAACATTTTGATTGGGTGGAAGAGTGGGCTTCATCAAACCCCAGTTCAGGGTCACGTCCAGTGAATCCAGAAGTTTCAAAGGCAAAATTGAGGAGTGAAACTTTGCAGTTTTCAAATTCTGAATATACCAGTTTGATCAGCTCATCAAGGCGCATATTTCTATCCTTTCGAAAGTTTGAAATTCAAAGCTTGAATTTTTGGGGTTTCTCTGACAAACCCATATCCAGCTCCAGGTCCAGTTCTTGCAAATCAAGTGGATTGGGTTAATCCTAGAAGAAGATGGATTGATCATCTGCATGAGTAAAGAAGTTCTTGTTTCAGAGGGAGATGAGGCCAAGGCCTTACATAAGAAGATTATAAGCTACCTTAACAGGTATGACTCATCGAGGTATGTTTCGATATTTGTCCATGATTAATTTTATGGTATGTCTTCATGTTATTATGGTTAGTACAATTTTGATTTTAGATTTGTCGTATCACCTTAACAAAATTATGAATGCATGATAGAAGATATTCATTGGTTAGGGTGTTGACACTTCTGATTGTACTAATGCATTATGGTGTTGTATGAGATTTATGTTGTCTACTAACATGAAAGGTACACCAAGAAAGACAAATCATGTTCTGGTCCAAGAACATATGATCATGATAACATGAGGACAAAGATTCATCCATTATCATGGATCTCATAGAAGATCCATTTACGAGGTATATATAACTTGGTTTTATAATGGCTAACCTATGAGATATATAGGTTACTAGCACAAGTCATTGAAGAAGAACAAGAAGACATCATGTGAGTATGTTAAGACATAACTAGCTAGCATGCTAATCCAGGTATGTTTTTCCTATATCAAGTTACAATCTCATCTTGTGATAAGATCCTTTATATAAGTATACTTGGCATGATTGATTATGATTATTCATTAAAGTTAGTAATCATGGATTTAGGCATATTATGCTTTTTACTTTGTTTAATGATATGACTAACCAGAAAAGTCCTATGGTCAAATAGGAATATAAGTAAAATAATATGTCTCTTATATTGATTGATTTGACTAACCAGAAGAATCATGAAACCATAGGTTTGAATAGTCATGGTCTTATGCATATTATATCTCTTCTCTTGATTTATGATATGACTAACCCGAAGAGTCATAGCTTTGAGTAATTATAGGTTTAGACACGTTATGTTTCTTATGCTTTAACTAACCATAAGAATCCTACATAAACCTTGAATGCTAATGCTTATTATTTCTGTTTGAAATGATCATGACTATACATGCTTGAGATTATTGTGCTTTAATAGTATATGTATGATTTAATCATGATACTAATAAGCATGCATAGGGACCAAGGATGAATATGAGTTCAAGAACAGGTAATCTAGGAAGCAAAGATCAAGAGGGAGTACACTCCAGTGGTTTATTCAAGGATGCAAATATTCAGAGGGAGTTGACCATCTCTCTACATTCCACATCAAAAGATGTAGAAGAAGCTACTTCAGATTAGGACTCCAGTAGCTCCTGCAAGGAAGCGAAGACTCAGAGGGAGTCCACCCAACGAACAAACAAAGATAAGTATTTGAATTGTCATTTCTTAAATAATACTGTTCAATAATATACTGATGTTCCTAGAATTAGGTTGTGTATTATGCATATTAGAATAATTGCATTAATGAATAGTATACTCCTAATATGCATGGGTAAGTGGCCTATGGCACTGTACAACATTCCATTGCTACTTATCTAGTATGAAACCTCTTTGCTGACATGTTGGGAGTTGTGCACACTCTTAACAATGTTCTGGTAGAGATTGGAAGGCATCTAGAAAGTTACAGAATATGGATAAATGTTGTATTGAAGCATTGGCTAAGATAATTGCATGACTGTATGGCATATTTCTTTATGTGTAAGAATTTGTTCTGAAAACTATGAGATGTTTTCTAATCATGCAATTTAACTTGTTGTGTAGGAAAGATCGTATGCCATCTCCTACAAAAGAAGAATTACAACATTTGTTCTAGCAACAAAGATATCTATTGAAGATATTGAAGATATTGAAGTTCCCAGGATCTGGGATGAAGAAATGGAATGCCATGATCCGTCGATCATGAAGAATGATGTTTGGGATGTAATCCCAAGACATGAAGGGAAGTTTGCTATGACTTCCAAATGGAACTATCAGTTCAAGCATGTTGCAGATGGCAGCATTGAGAAATATAAAAGTGATTTAATAGAAGATACACCAGATGGATTCAAGACAGCTTTCTTGAATAGTGTAGTTGAAGAAGAAGTGTATGTGGAGCAGCCACTTGGTTCTGAGACACATGATAGGAAATCATATATGTGCAGAACTTGGTATGGTGAAGATAGATTGATTGCCGACACGCAGCGGAAGCTTACTATCGAGTTCGAGATGAAGAACTTGGGGATGATGCACTATTTGGTTTTGGCATGGAGGTGTGGCAGAGTGCAGAAGGAATCTTCCTTGGACAAGGGAAGTATGCAGTAGAGATCCTGAAGAGGTTTAGGATGATGGATTGCAAGGCCATGACCACACCTATGGCATCGAATATGAAGCTTCTTTGTGATGCTTCATCTGAGCCAGTTGATGTTTCTATGTATCGTCAGATTATTGGGTCCTTGATGTACCTGACGAACACGAGACCAGACATTTGCTTTGCTGTGAACACATTGAGCTAGTTCCTGACGGATCCGAGGAGTGTTCACCTGGTTGCTGTAAAGCATGTTCTGAGGTACCTGAAGGGTACAGTGGATTATGGGCTCAGATATGAGGCGAATCAAAAGTTTAACCTGCAGGGTTATGTTGATTCAGATTGGGCTGGCAGTGCTGCAGATAGGAAGAGCACATCTGGGTGTTGCTTCAGTATGGGATCAGGTGTGATCTCTTGGTTTAGCAGGAAGCAATCCTGCGTAGCACTGAGTACAGCTGAGGCAGAGTATGTTGCAGCCTGTTCAGCTAGTTGTGAGGCAGTATGGCTACAGAAGCTACTGTCTGAGTTATTTGATCTCCCGTTGGAAGCTACTGGTATCTTCTGTGATAACCAGAGTTGTGTGAAGCTGTCCGAGAACCCAGTGTTTCATGACAGGTCGAAACACATAGAGATCAAATACCACTATATCAGGGATATGGTGCAGAGAGGAGCTGTGAAGCTCCTGTATGTTGCGACGGACGAGCAGATTGCAGATGTGCTGACGAAGCCACTAGCCAGGGTGAAGTTCGAGTACTTCAGAGAAAGGCTTGGCGTTATTCAGATCAAGGACACTTCGAGGAAGAAGTGATGGACACATTTGCTGAAGCCATTCCAAGCATGTTGGAAGGAGGATCCTTCACATGGCTGTGGATGTAAGCGCTGGATGATGAACATCAGGATGATGTTCTAGTTTCTGCTGGATATGATCAGTTGGATCATTTTTATGTATGAATGTACGCATCATGTTGGATGCTGGATATGATCAGTTGGATCATTTTATGTATGTATGTATGCATCATGTTGGATGCTTGGACCATGTATCTGTATATGTATCAGGTGGATACATTGTATGATCAGGTGGATCATGTATGGTGGTATATATATCATATGTTTTGTATTTGTATCAGGTGGATACATTGATGATCAGGAGGATCATGGATCATGATATGTATTAGGTAGATACTTGGTATGCAGCAGGATGTTGCATTGATGATCAGGATGATCATAGATGACATGCAGTAGGATGTTGCATTGATGATCAGGATGATCATAGATGACGAGCTTCAGGATGTTGCTCCAGATGACATGCAGCAGGATGTTGCAGTGATGATCAGGACGATCATAGATGACGAGCTTCAGGATGTTTCTCCAGATGACATGCAGCAGGATGTTGCATTGATGATCAGGATGATCATAGATGACGAGCTTCAGGATGTTGCTCCAGATGACATGCAGCAGGATGTTGCAGTGATGATCAGGACGATCATAGATGACGAGCTTCAGGATGTTGCTCCAGATGACATGCAGCAGGACGTTGCAGTAATGATGATCAGGATGATCATGGATACATTAGGATGATGTATGGTTAGTATCAGGTTGATACTCTGTGGCCGTGGATCAGGTTGTGCAGATGAGCATGTAATTCGTTGCCCTGGGAGATTTGCAGATGGTCTTGCGAGGTTTTGCCTATGGCATGTAATTCGTTGCCCTGGGACATCTGGCAAATGCTCTTTCAAGGTTTTGCTCTGGGAGGACATGTAATTCGTTGCCCTGGGAGATCTGCAGATAGTCTTGCGAGGTTTTGCCTATGGCATGTAATTCGTTGCCCTGGGATATCTGGCAGATGCTCTTGCGAGGTTTTGTCTTATGGAATGTAATTCGTTTCCCTGGGAGATCCGATAGGTTGGGCTGTGTGCCCGTAATCAGTCCTGGGATGCTCTTGCGAGGTTTTGCCATGACCACATGCAATTCGTTGCCCTGGGAGATCCTATAGGTAGAGCTGTGTGCTCGTAACAGCCTGGGATGCTCTTGCGAGGTTTTGTGGTGAGGTCACATGTAATTCGTTTCCCTGGGAGATCCTATAGGTAGAGCTGTGTGCTCGTAACAGCCTGGGATGCTCTTGCGAGGTTTTGTGACGCACGTAAAAGTCCTGAGGATTCCACAGTATGGCCAGTGATGACGAAGACCTGCAGGTGGTGGGCCTACATCCAGTATGAAAAAGGACTGGCTCTGTAGAACTTCCTATGACGAGTAGATTCAGAGATTGATTGAGATAGCAGCAGCAGTGACGATGATGATGATGACTCGATGACGATTATCCAGTGACGATGATCCAGAGAAGATGACTTGTGCTAGAATAACTGTGCTGAGAAATACCTTCCTAGTTAAGAGGGAGTGTTGATGTATATGTAACTTCGGAATGTATTTCATATATGTTGTATGTACTCCTATAGAGATGGTATTATTCCTCTATACGGAAGTGTCGTCATTTATATTGTAAGTGTCGTAACTTATACTTGATGGGTTATTAGACGACCTTGTTGGGGTCGGCCCTGTATAAGTCATGTGGGTCGAAGGGTTATTAGACCACCCTATTGGGGGTCGGCCATGTGGGTCTAAGGGTTATTAGACCACCCTATTGGGGGTCGGCCCAGTCAGCATTATGTTATGTGGTTAAGTTCGAGCCTACATGAGTTAGGTAAAAAGGCAAGTCAAGTCAAGTATAAATAGAGTGCGGGAGGCACTCTATTTACTCACTCACTTCTCACACATGCTCTCAAGAAGGAGAGGCGCACTTATGGAGGAGGAGGATCTGCTGCTAGGTTATGTCTATCTCTCTTGATTGGTTGTATCATTGCTCTATCTATCTCTGAGGAAGTTATTGGGGTTTTTCACCTTTATGGTTTTCCCCAAGTAAATCTTTGTGTCTCTTGTGTGCTTGCATTATTGTCTCCATGATTGATATGCTGTAGATATGTTGTACATGTTGTTCTCTCAGTTAAGATCCTAGATCATATTGAAGTAAATTCAGAAAAATTAACAGTATAGAATACTTATTTAGACCTAGAGACGTAACCTAGCCCCATAGACCTAATGTAGCCATATAGAACCTAATATAGCTTACAGACACTGCTCTATCCCTAGAAACCAGACAAAAACAATTCTAGCCCTGGAAAGCCTAATGTGGACGTAGAACCCTGGAGACATAATCTAGAATACGTATCTAGCCCTAGAGACGTAACCTATCCCCGAAGACCTAATCTAGCCATATAGAACTTAATCTGGCTTATAGACCTTGATCTAGCCCTAGAAACCAGAGAAAAACAAATCTATCATTGGAAATCCTAATGTGGCCTAGAACCCTGGAGACCTAATCTAGAATACTTATCTATCCCTAGAGATGTAACTTATCCCCATAGACCTAATCTATCCATATAGAACCTAGTGTAGCTAATAGACCTTGATCTAGCCCTATAAACTAGACAAAAACAAATCTAGCTCTAGAAATACTAATGTAGACCTAGAACCTTGGAGACCTTATCTAGAATACTTATATATCCCTAGATACGTAACCTAGCCCCAGAGACCTAATCTAGCCATATAGAACCTAATCTAGCTTATAGACCCTGATCTAGCCCTACAAACCGGACAAAAGCAATTCTATCCTTGGAAATCCTAATGTGGACCTAGAACCGTGGAGACCTAATCTAGAATACTTATCTATCCCTAGAGACGTAACCTAGCCCCGGAGACCTAATCTAGCCATATAGAATATAATCTAGCTTATAGACCCTGATCTAGCCCTAAAAACCAGACAAAAAAAATTCTGCCCTGGAAATCCTAATGTGGACCTAGAACCATGGATACCAAATCCAGAATACTTATCTAGCCCTAGAGAGGTAACCAAGCCCCTAATACCTAATCTATCCATATAGAACCTAATCTAGCTTATAGACCCTGATCTAGCCCTAGAAACCAGACAAAAACAATTCTGGCCCTCAAAAGCCTAATGTGGACCTAGAACCCTAGAGACCTAATATAGAATAATTATCTATCCCTAGAGACATAAACTAGCCCCAAAGACCTAATCTAGCCATATAGAACCTAATCTAGCTTATAGACCCTGATCTAGCCCTAGAAACCAGACAAAAACAAATCTAGCCTTGGAAATCCTAATGTGGACCTAGAACCATGGAGACCTAATCTAGAGTACTTCTCTAGACCCAGAGACGTAATCTATCCCCAGAGACATAATCTATCCATATAGAACCTAATCTAGCTTATATACCCTAATCTAGCCCTGGAAACTAGACAAAAAAAATCTAGAAACACCTAGCACCCCGTGGCCATTCAAGGATGCTTTGAGGAGTTTCTCTGAGGGAACAGAACTCGAAACAGTGAGCGGAATGAGGTTACGTTATCTCCCACATGTGCATATGGCCAGTGTGGAGGTGTTCACGATGGCCATGCACACCCGGGAGCTGTCGGATAAAAAATGAACCCCTTGAGAAAAATTGGCATGGCCTTCACCGAGCAAAACCCTAGTTCCAGAGATGGAACAATAGCCCCGTTTTCAGGAATTGGAGGCATGGTGGGGGTGTCCTCAGCTAGGACCTGACGTCCATAATCCATCAGAATTGACGGCTTCGCAATCGGGGTCATGGTTTTGGTGCTGTGGGATTTTTTTCCAGGCACCCTGTGGTCATTCAGGAACACTTTGAGGATTTGCTCTGAGGGCATGGAACTCGAACCAGCGAGCAGAACGAGGTTCCATCAGCTCCCACATGTGCATATGGCCAGTGTGTAGATGTTCACGATGGACATGCAAGAACGACATCTGTCGGATTAGAAATGACTGCCTTGAGAAAAACTGGCATGGACTTCATTGAGCAAAACCCTAGTTCTAGAGATGGCACAATAGCACCGTTTCCAGGCATTTGGGCCATGGTGGGGGGGGCTCCCACAGCTAGAACCTCGCATCTTGAATCCATCACAATCGACAGCTTCTCTATCGGAGTCACGATTTTGGTTCTATGGGTATTTTTTCCAGGCACCCCATAGTCATTTAGGGACACTTTGAGGATTTGCTTCGGGGGCACAAAACCCAAACTTGCGAGAGGAACGGGGTTCCGTTAGCTCCCACACATTTACATGGCCATTGTGGAGGTGTTCACAATGGCCATGCATATTCGGGAGCCATCGGATCATAAATGACCCCCTTGAACAAAATTGGCATGGCCTTCACTGAGAAAAGCCCTAGTTTTGGAGATGGCACAATAGCATCGTTTCCGGGCATTGGACGCATGGTCGGGGTGGTCCACAGTTAGAACCCAACATCCTGAATCCATTGGAATCAACGGATTCATGGGCGGAGTCACATTTTTGGTGCTATGGGAATTTTTTCCAGGAACCCCGTGGCCATTCAGGGACACTTTGAGGATTTGCTTCGGGGGCATGGAACCCAAACCGACGAGCGGAATAGGATTCCGTCAGCTCCCACACATGAATATGACCAGTGTGGGTGTGTTCATGATGGACACACATGCTCGAGATCCATAAAATCCCACACATGAATATTACTAGTGTGGATGTGTTCACGATGGCCACGCATGCCCGAGATCTGTCAGATCAGAAATGACCCCCTTGAGCAAAATTGACATGGCCTTCACTAAGAAAAACCCTAGTTCGAGAGATAGCACAATAAAACCATTTCTAGGAGTTTGAGGCATGGTGTGGGGGGGGGCTAGATGAAACCTAGCATCCTGAATCCATTGGAATTGATGGATTCATGACTGGAGTCACAGTTTTGGTGTTATGGGAAGTTTTTTTAGGAACCTCGTGGCCATTCAGGGACACTTTGATGATTTGATCTGGGGGCACAGAACCCAAACCGGTGAGCAGAATTGGGTTCCATCAGCTCCCACATGTGCATATGGCCATTGTGGATTTGGTTACAATGGCCATGCACTCCAGGGAGCTGTAGGATCAGGAATGACCCCCTTGAGAAAAATTGGCATGGTCTTCACTCAACAAAACCCTAGTTCTGGAGATGGCACAATAACATTTTTTCTGGGAAGTTGAGGCATGGTGTGGGGGGGGCCCTAGATGAAACATAACGTCCTGAATCCATCGGAATCAATGGATTCGCTACCGAAGTCATGGTTTTGGTGTTATCGACATTTTTGTCAAGCACCCTGTGGCTATTCAAGGACAGTTTGAGGATTTGCTCTGGGGGCATAGAACCCAAACCAACGAGCGGAATGGGGTTCTGTCAGCTCCCACACGTGCATATGGCCAGTGTGGATGTTTTCACGATGGTCACACATGTTTGAGAGCCATCAGATCATAAATGACCCCCTTGAGTAAAATTGGCATGGCCTTCACTCAACAAAACCCTAGTTCCGGAGATGGAACAATAGCACCATTTCCGGGTGTTGAAGCATGGTGTGGGGGGAACCATAGATAAAACCAAGCATCTTGAATCCATAGGAATTGGTGGATTCATGACCAGAGTAATGGTTTTAGTTCTATTGGCATTTTTTCCAGGCACCCTGTGGCCATTCAGGGACACTTTGAGTATTTGCTTTAGGGGCACGAAACCCAAACCGACGAGCGGACTTGGATTCTTTCAGCTCCCACATGTGCATATGGCCATTGTGGATGTGTACATGATGGCCACGCTTGCCCAGGAGCCTTTGGATTAGAAATGAACCCCTTGATTAAAATTGGCATGGCCTTCACTGAGCAAAACCCTAGTTCCTGATATGGCACAATAGCACAGTTTCTGGGCATTTGAGGCATGGTGTGGGGGGGCCCTAGTTGAAACCCAGCATCTTGAATCCATCAGAATCGACGGATTCATGGTCGAAGTCACGGGTTTGGTGCTATGGGAATTTTTTATAGGCACCCCGTGGCCATTTAGTGACACTTTGATGATTTGCTCCAGGGGCACGAAACCCAAACCGACGAGCAAAATTGGATTATTTGATCTCCCACACATGCATATGGCCATTGTGGATGTGTTATGGATGGCCATGCTCACCCGGGAGCCTTCAGATCATAAATGACCCCCTTGAGAAAAATTGGCATGGCCTTCATTGAGCAAAATCATAGTTCCTAAGATGGCACAATAGCACCATTTCTGAGCATTTGAGGCATGGTGTGGGGGGTCCCATAGCTAAAACCCGACATCCATAATCCATTGGAATCGAAGGATTCACGACTGGAGTCATGGTTTTGGTGCTATGGGAATTTTTTCCAGGCACCCTATGGCCATTCAGGGACACTTTGAGGATTTTCTTCGGGGGCACATAACCCAAATCGACGAGCGAGCCTGGATTCTTTCATCTCCCACACATGCACACGGCCATTTTGGATGTGTTCGGGATGGACACGCTCTCTCGGGAGAATTTGGATCATAAATGACCCCCTTGAGCAAGATTGGCATGGCCTTCTACAAGCTAGGGTTTATTTATTGTGTATGTGCATGGTCTTATGTGTGTATGTATGTGTAGATATTTGTATATGTGCATGTTGTTTATGTACAAATTGATGCGGTCAAACTTTTGTGCTTGATTGCATCAATTACCTATCTTTAGAAGGGCCCAATGCAATAAGAAATCAACAAAACATGAAGAGACAATTGTAAAAAACATTAGAAAAATTGTATTGGAGCCATAGTGTTTATGAGAGATGATTCTATAAGAGACAAGTAAGTTTTGGTTTGCATAAAATAACGTTGGTTTCCCTTTTTTATAACAAGAAGAATTTGTATGCATTATAAACATGATAGACACATTACAAAGGTGCACACATTCTTATGACAACATATATGGCATTAATTAGTTTTATGGTAGGTAAAATCCTTGCAACCACATTAAATCCCTAGCTTATAATTATTTTCAAGGGGGGGAATGTGAACCATTAGGATTTTTTAAGCACTAAGTTTGGATGCGAGTTCTTTGGACATTATTAAGGTAGAAAATTTGAGCCTTAGGTTGTAAGAATTGATTCTAAACATCTTGAGCCATGGATAATGCCTTAAAGAATAACAATTGACCTCTGAAGGGTATCCTTTTCCTTTGATTGTTGACCTAGATGCAATAAGTAAGTTGTGGACATTAGGTATGGGTCTTGGGACCATGAACATGTTCAATGGAGGAAACATATGCCTTATTCCCTAAACAAGGCTTCTATGCATTTAGGACCAAGAATGATGTGTCAAATCACAACACATCTAGGATCGAGGGATTTTTGGCCTCCATATGAGCATATTCAAATATGATTAGGATGTTATGAACACCAAGTGTTGGTTGTTGAGGGTCTAGATATGGTTGTGAATATTTAGCTTATTGGTGAGTATATGGACACTATTTGGAGGTTTTGAACACCAAAATTGGTTCTTAGGATATGGAAGTGGTAAAAGGATGAAACGTAGCCCATAGGTCTTAAGAGAAGCATCTAGGGCTTGATGACCATGCACAAGGTCTTGGACCATAACACTTGGCATCTACTAGGTGCATTTTTTCTCCATGTGGGAATAAAAGAGGAATAGGTTAACCACTGAGAATTTTTGAGCCCCGTATACAAGTCATGAATCGATACATGGTAAATGTAGGAAACTTAGGATTTATTCCCTAAATGCACAAACTTAGTGATCAAGAGCAAGAAAGGAGCTTTCAAACTACCATATAGGACATGTATTAGGGTTCTTTGGCTCCCAAGTGTTGATACATACTTCATTAGGATATTTTGAGAACCATTTATGGATATTAGGGCCTTGTACATGGTTGGGAGGAGGACTGCAAACCTTAATAAAAATAAAGCTTCTAAGGGAAGGGAAACCTGAGGCTTCAACCTTACAGGTGCATTACTTAGATAGCTTCACAACCATGAAAGAGGTCTCAAATGACAAGGATATGTTTAGCCTCCAATAAATGATATGGGCGCAACTAGGAGTATTTTAGCACTCAGTATGAGTTTTATGGCACTAAACATGATCAATCGATGAAACCTTGACCTTAGGCTCTAAAGGAAGTTTCCAAGGATAGGGAAAATGTGAAGCCTTAACCAACCACATAAGATTGGTCTAGTATAACTTAAATATTTGAATGCTAGTATGGACACTAGTATTAGGTTTTGAGCTTTATGGGTGGACCTCAAATCCATAAACATGATTCGAGGAGGGATACCAACATCTCAAGGCTAGAAATATATATTTATGGCTTAGCAAAAATGATTAACTTGATGGGTCATTTGTAATGCTTCAAGGCATCATTCATGAACCTTGGTCCTTAGAAGGTGCCTTTATATCCTAATGCATAATTCAAAATGTAAAATATTTGAATGTGATATTTAGGTGTGTAATTGTGTTTAAAATGATGATGTTGTTTGTTATTTTATACTAATATTTGTATGGTTTTCTTTGTGCAAATTTTTGTAAATTTTTGTGTGTGCATAGATATTTTCCTATGTGCATGTATTGTTTGTATGTTTATGTATAAATTGTTTTATTTGTGTAGGTTTTTGTACTAGTGTAAATATATATGTATCTGTACATCTTTAATATGCATGCAAATATAATTATGTGCATCTAACTTGTGTGTGTTTGTGTGTAAATGACTAGGGGTGGTAGGTACACAAGGGGGATAAATAGGGGTAGTAGGTACACAAGTGGGATCCTTCATTGATCTAGAGAGAACTCAATAAATAAAAATATCATGGGGTCTAGAGAATGCTTCAAACAATAAAGTATAGACTTAAATTCTCTTTGTCAAGAGATCGAGATCACATTTTCAGCAAATGTTGACCGAATCGCGACCTCACAGTCGACAGGGGTCCACCGACTGTCGACCCATACCACAGTGTCTCTGGGCACCGGCCCGGGCAGGTTTGAGCCCGCCCAACAACACCCGTAGAGTGGATGAGGTCTCACCTGAGGCGTCCAGGAAGAGCAGACGGAGCCATGTTTCCGTCGAGCGAGGAGGCAAGTTGCGGCACTATGGCACTAACAACAATTCCAAACATTCATCATGAAGTTCTAGCACATCGCAGCATTTAGCATTACCAGAAACAGAGATTACATATTACTTCAATCGCAACATTGTTCATAAGGATAGATAACATATTACCGCAACATTCACATTATAACAATAGAAAATAGATAACGACATTAAGAATAAGCAACAACATGAA
The DNA here is from genome assembly GCA_027924585.1 of Larix kaempferi. Classification (NCBI taxonomy): domain Eukaryota; kingdom Viridiplantae; phylum Streptophyta; class Pinopsida; order Pinales; family Pinaceae; genus Larix; species Larix kaempferi. Next base: position 2,503,437 of record BSBM01000318.1, on the reverse strand, counting down.
CATCCAACAACATTACACATAGATTGCACCAAATCATCATCCTTATATTACTCAGCAAACCATAATCAGTACATAAACATCCGCAGTATCTCTGTCAACCTTCGCATATATCACTTATCTCCATTCACCTTTTTCCCTTAACGACTCCTCTAACACTTACAATTCTCCTCTATTTATAGGATTCCTCCGATTACAATACTTGTCCACTTTCCTAACTGACACTATGGACAATCTACTAACTGGCTTGGTATAATGACCCAAAAACCCGCATACCGCGGTACAATGACTCGATATTACAAAATATATGACCAAAAACCAGCCAACTGCAGTATACTTGACTCAATAGTACAAAATATGTGGTCCAAGTGACCCAAAACCCACCAAGTGTGGTATCCTTTGGCCCAAGATACTCCTCTCACGCCTTCATCCAACGTGTCGCGGCGTCAGCAATACCGCGATCTTTCCTCATCAAACCGCCTGCCAACAGGACCCCAACACAATCTTGTGGCTCGCCCTCGAGCCACGTCAACGACATTTGTTCTTGCTGTATGGATCACGAGTTGTTGTCTCCTTCTTTCGGCTGTACCGATCCTTGGCTACCAATTCTGTAAGCCCTCCACGAGAGTAGGCAACCCCTGTCTTGCTGTCAGGGACATGGTGAACTCATCCTCCAGTCGCATGGAATTGTGTAGACTGAAAGATAAAGAGGATGAACAGTACCAAGGGGTGAGAATAGCGGATAACTCTGGCACATCTATTTCACACCAGCGTCCGTCTTCTATTGAGGTCAGGGAGCTACCGCCCCAACCAGCCTGCTGATAAAAAATGGCACAACCCTTCGAATGACTATTGCATACTGAAACATGCGGGACTGGCTAAGGGTCCATTTCACTGTCGACACATCTCGTAGCCACCCTGGCACTAGCCCGGGCATACACAACGTAAGTGCACCCGCGGTGTCAAGACGCTCAGGGACACTCGTCGTTCGGGATCGCAGTGCCCCTGGGGTACTACCATGGGAAACGAAGCGGAGCATTTCCATAGCCTCCTTGGAATTCCTCATAACTCAACTGACACAGAAATCAAACAACATAACCACGCTTGGTCGGAACAACTTCTGGATGGCGAACTACCAACTTCCTCGATTACTTATAGACGGACCTTCCTCTGTCATGACGGGGAGAATGATGCCTCGGTACCTCTTATCTGTGTGTCTAAGTCGGCCAATTGCCACAGTGGAGGGGGCGACCATGCTGCCAACACAGCTCCCACGTGCCACCACGTGAACGACCCTACTGATAATCTCGGTCCAGCATGTCACGTGCAAAACATGTCATCATCATGTGTGAATACTGCCACAGCGGTAAGGGGCAATCATATGCGGAGAGGGTGGCCTGTAATCCCTCCACTTCACCGTACTCTCCCAAAGTCGTCATATAGAATTCGTTAGCGAGCCTAAGTGAAACACCATCATGATTCTATGATTGGCGGCCCAACCTCTCCCGCTGGTGCATAATGTCTTCGGTTGGTGCGTTATCTGCCACCAAGCAACCTGCAACAATCATCATTCATTCATCTTTTTTTTTTTCGAAACCTAATGCGACTCAGACATCACACTACTCCGAGCCCGTGTGATAGGGCTTCAACCTATGACCATTTATCAGCTTGGGGAGCATCCCCCCATCCAATCACTACAACTGAACTGCTCCTCCTGAAGTAATATTAGTGATGCGGTAGGGATCCAACCAATGCATTTGTAACTTACCTGGATGTTTCATAAACTTATTGTCATATAGTAGTACCAAGTCACCTTGCTGAAACTGCTTGTTTTTGATGTGGTGATCATGCCACGCCTTCTGGCGATTCTTCTCGACCCCTTGATGAAAGCCAGCAATAAACCGATCTTCTTCAAGCTCCACCAATTGTGCTAGACGCTTGTCCAATGCCGCAACATCATCCATACTGGTAGCCGCTGCAATTCATAAACTTGGAACAATGTACTCCATAGGCATAATTGCTTCCTTCCCATATACCAGCTTAAAAGGTGTCTGACCAGTCAAACTTTTACATGTGTTGCGATAAGCCCACAGCACCGCTGGAACTTTCAAATCCCAGTCGTCGCGGTTTGCATTGCACACCTTTGTCAGCGCATGCTCCAATACCTTATTGAGTGCCTCTATCGTCCCATTCGCTTGTGGGTGATAGGGTGTACTCTTCTTGTGTTGAATCTACAATTCCTCCGTCAATGCGCTGATGGTGCAGTTAAGAAAATGGCTACCTTGATCACTCAGAAAAATCTTGGGGCAGCCGAATCGAGTGATAATGTGGTCAAGTAAGAACTGAGGAGCCGTTGCTGTGGAACAATCAACGACAGGGGCCACCTCCGCCAATCGGGTCAGATACTCAGTCGCTGTGATAATATACTGGGAACCTGTACATATCCCTGGTGGATTGATCGGCCCTACAAAATCCACAGCCCATTTTTCAAATGGTTGTAGCGTTAATTGAGGTATAAGCGGCATCTCATCGCGTCTAGATGGTTTGCCGGTTCGTTAACAAACATCACAAGACCGGGCGTAGTATGTCGCATCATTATTTAATGTGGGCCAACAAAGCCCTGCACACAACACCTTTCGGGCAGTCGCCCGACCACCATAATGTCCTCCTGTGACTCCACCATGTGCCTCATCCAATATCTACACCTGCTCATGTGGAAAGACACATTTACGTAAGATCTCATCGACACCCAATTTATACAATTCTCCCGCGATCAGTTGAAAGTCTGCAACCTTGACGACCAATTGCTTTTTTTGAGTAGTAGTAAATTCCTTAGGTGCGGTGTCGGTCACCAAAAACCGAAGGATGTCATCAAAATAGTGATCAACAGTGGCCACATGGAACAGCTAGGGATCCGGTAACCCATCTTTGATATTAGTCGGTTCCTCCCCGGTGTCAATCCGCGACAGATGATCTAGTCTAGAATTCAACCGCCCCGGCTTCACAATGACTTCGAAATCAAACTCCTGAAACAAAAGTAGCCATCGACAGATCTTCCCCCCCAACACAGGCTTGTTGACCAAGTATTTTAATGCAGAATGATCAGTAAACATTTTAAAATGGCCACCCAACAAATAATGCCTGAATTTCTGCAGTGCATAAACCATGGCCAGGCCTTCGCATTTTGTGGTAGTGTAGTTGCATTCTGCAGACGACAGCTTCCTACTGGCAAAAGTAATGGGATGATCAATGTTGCCTTCACCTGGTTGAGCCAATACAACACTGAGCGCAACTGATGAAGCATCAACGTGGACATGGAATTCCTTACTCCAGTCAGGAAAAACCAGAATTGGTGTCGACGCCATCTTCACTTTGAGTGTTCCGAAACCTTCCTGACATTCCGAATTCCACCGAAATGCCGCATCCTTTTTCAACAACTTCTCCATAGGGGCAGTAATCGCATCATATCCCCTAATGAACTTGCGATAATATCCTCTGTGACCCAAAGTTGCGCGCAATTGCTTAACAGTGGTTGGCGGTTGCAACCCCAGAATAAGCGCAATCTTACCTGGGTTGACCAACAATCCCTACTTACACACAATATGACCTAGTAGTATCCCAAACGGAGCACAAAAAATAAATTTCTTCAAGTTCAGTGATATCTGGTGTTGTCGGCATCGCTCAAGCATCAGCCGCAGATTGGCCAAATGATCACGAATCAACCCATAAACAGTCCAATCATCCATATAGACCTGCAGAAACTTTTGAATAAAATATTTGAACGCGGAAACAACGACCCGGGAGAATATCGCAGGTGCATTCTTCAAACCAAATGGCATAACCGTGTACTAAAAACAACCCCACTCAGTAACAAAGGTTGTCTTATGGTGATCCTCCTTGGCAATGTGAATCTTATGGTAGCCAGAGAATCCATCAGTGAAAGAGTACATCTCCTGGCCACCCACTCCTTCAAGTACTTCATCAGTAAATGGGGTCGGAAAGGGATCATGCTGTTGAGATATTGTAACTTCAAAGAATATTATAATTGTACTTTATTATTCCGGAGATGTTTCATTCCTCCGTAAAGATCTTATTGTATATCCGGAGATGTTTATTCCTCCGTCGGAATGTGGTAACTTGGGTTATTAGACTTCCCTAGTGGAGGTCGGCCCTGTATGTGTTATGTGGGTAAAAGGGTTATTAGACCACCCTAGAGGGGTCGGCCCAGTCAGTTGTAGTGGGGTATTTAACCCATTGGTTAAATATGAGCCTACGTGTACTTGTGTAAAAGATATGTCAGTATAGTGTATAAATAGAGGAGGTGTGTTCCTCATTTGACACACACACTCACTTGAGGATAGCGCACTTGTGGAGAAGAGGTCTGCTATTGTGGAGGAGGAGATCATGTCTCAGGGTTTCATCTTTGTATATTGCCGGTCATCTATATTGAGGAAGCTTTGCTGGGTTTTCTACCCCATGAGGGTTTCCCAGGATAAATCTTTGTCTCTTGTGTTTATGCTATGCTTGTTGTTTCTTCAGTGATCCTGTATATGCTATTATTGTGAAATGGAATGTAATGCTTCTATTTTCTGTCTTAGCATATTGAATTTTAACATGGTATCAGAGCTAACCTGAAGGAAGACAAGGTATGGCACTTACGACACTTGCTTTACTTACGACAATTTGAAGGTTAGGGTTTTACATAGCAAAAACCAGTCATCGTGGCACTTTCGCTATAACTCCATTTTGGCGAAGGTTCAGGGTCTGAAAAGTTTACAGGTCGAAGATAACATCCCTAGGTACCTTGTGTCCAAAGGGAATCCTCAGATTCGTTGTACTTTGTAAGTTATGATTAGTACAAGTTAGGGTTTCTGCCTCTTCTAGATCTCAGTCAAAATCAGGTGACCTTGGAAAAAAGGTCATAACTTGGGCTAGGAAGCTCCAAATGAAATTTCGTAAAATGTGACAGGTAGTACACAGACTCTACTATCTCAGGAAACTTTTTCAAAGGCCGAAGGTGAACCAGTGACACGTGGCACTCCGTACAAGTGCGCTCTACTGTTTTATCCCATAAACAGGTCATGTTGCGACACTTGGCATAACTATCTCTATGAGAGTCCAATTGAGGTCAGACCTATCAGGATGGAAAGATAACAGGTCGAGATATCTCAAAAAAAGTTTTCAGAGGCCGAAGTTTAAACAGTGACACGTGGCATGCCGTAAAAGTTCGCTCTCTTGTTTTATCCCATAAACAGGTCACGTTGCGACACTTGGCATAACTCTCTCTCAGAAAATCCAATTGAGGTCAGACCTGTCAAGATGGAAAGATGACAGGTTAGGCTACTGTAGAAAGAGGGTTTCAGACCATGTGGTGCAAAAATTTCAGAGTTATAGCAGAAACAATCAGGTGCATATTTCTGTCAAAACAGAATTATTTTTGGAGCACCTTTATTCATGGCTTTCGGAATTTAGGGTTTCGGAGAAAGTTAGAATTTTTGGAATCCGAGTCCACGGATGAATGCTACTCAGGAAAATCAAAATTTAGAGACCAAGATCGAATTTTTTGGTTGGGTAGAAGACCGGGCTTGATCAAACCCTAGTTCGGGATTCTGATCAGAAAAATGGAAAATTAGGGCTTCAGCAAAAGTTGGAAATTTTTAAAGTCTGTAACCACGGCTGGAAGCTCCTCAGAAAAATAAAAGTTTAGAGCCTTGGATCGAACCTTTTGATTTGACAGAAGGGTGGGCTTCATCAAACCCTAGTTCAGGATCCTGTCCAGAAGATCCAGAAGTTTCAAAGGCAATTTTGAGGGGTCAAATTTTTGGAGATTCCAAAATTGAAGTATGCCAGTTTGATCAGCTCAGCAAGACATATTCCTTCATCCATTAAGAAGTGTGAAAGTCAAAGATTGAATTTTTTAGGGTTTCTCTAGCAAACCCTAATCAAGCTCCAGATCAAGTTTTAGGGGGAGTTGAGGCTAAGGCCTTACATAAGAAGATTACAAAAAGTCTCGACAGGTATGACTTAAGGAGGTTCAGGTATGCCTTGAAATCTGATTCTTGATTAAGTTCATAATGTGTTTGTCTTCATGTTATTTATTAGTACAATCTTGATTAATGTTATTAATTGTCTTATCACCCTAGTAATAATATGAATGCATGTTAATGATTAAAGACATTCATTGATTAGGGCTATATGATTGTACTTATGCATTATGGTGTTGTGTGAGGTTGATGTTGTCTGCTAACAAGACACAGGTACATTACAAAAGACAAATCAAGTTCCATGACCATGACAACATGAAGACAAAGACTCACGAGGTATGTATGACTTTGTTATATTATGTTTAACCTACGAGACATGCAGGTTCTAGCTCGGGATCTCTAAATCATTGAAGAGATTGCTTAGTTATGTTGTACATAACTAAGCAGGTATACTAATCCAGATCATGAGGATGACACTAGTGTACACTTGAGCATGCACAGTGGTACAGAATGAATAGAATTTCAGAATACATACAGAAGATCAAGCGGGAGGAAACCACACAAACATAAAAGATAAGTATTTGAGTTTTTATTAGAAATAGTAAATGATATTGCTTGTATGCATATTTGTATTCCTAGAATATATCATGCTGAGTGTAAACATTCATAAAGCATTGAACAGTATACTACTAATATGCATATGATTGGTAAGTTGGACAAACATTCCATTGTTTCTTGTCTAGAATGAAACCTCTTTGCTGACATGCTGAGAGCTTTGCACACTCTCGATAGTATGTTCTGGTAGAGATGGAAGGCATCTAGATAGCCACTGTATGCATACAGGATATGGGAAAGTGTTGTGCCAAAGTATTGGTCAAAATAGTTGCATAACTATGTAAATGATATCTGTATGCATAATAGGTTATCATGTCAAATATGATTTGATGATTATGAAGTATTACTAATCATGTATTTAATTTTGATTTGTAGGAAAGATCATGATGAATGATGAACTCTAAACAAGCGATGGATGATCAACAAAAGATTTACAAATCAAACACACTATAGAAAGCTTGTGGTTAAGAGATTCTCTTAGAAAGAGGAAGAGAATCATGATGAGATGTTTTGCTCCAAGGGACTAGGTTTTGTATGGGTTCCCAGGATCGGTAGCCAATTGATGAGCTTAATGATCATCATGGGTGATGTGGATCTCAACCTTTGCTACAAGGTTGAATATGGGTTCTATACACATATGACATGGATGCAAGAAGGAACTCACCATAGAGTTCGAATGATTTTGAGGCTCATATTAGTAGACCCATCTGATGAGAGATGGCACAGATAGATATGCAGAAGATCATTCAATGAATAATGGGCTTTACCAGAAGTAAAGCTGTTCCTAACCTTTACCTTAAGTGGATGATGAACTTATCATACCATTATTGTATGACGATGATCTCTTTCTGACAAGGAATGAGAAACAGGTCATGAAAATGGCTGCAGAAATGAAAATGAAAGATCTTGGATTAATGCACTACTTCTTAAGTCTAGAAGTATGGCAATATCCAAAAGGAATCTTTTAATTCAAGGTAAGTATGCTGTGAAGTTTCTAAAAAGATTTGATATGTTGGAGTATAAAGCCATGGCCACTCCCATGGAATCCAACTTGAAGTTATTAGTTAATGACTCATCGGATTTAGTGGACCTAACCCTATATAGACAAATCATTGGGCCAATGATGTATTTAACAAATACTAGGCCAGATATATGCTTTGTTGTAAATACCCTAAGTCAGTATCTAGTAGAACCTAGAAAGGTTCACTTAATAGCTACAAAGCATGTAGTGAGGTACCTAAAAGGTACATTAGATTTTGGTCTATATTATCTTGGAGGTCATGAACTCCGTTTACATGGTTACTCAAATTCTGATTGGGCAGGAAGTGTCTCAGATAGAAAGAGTACATCAAGTGGATGTTATAGTCTTGAATCTGCCATGATCTCATGGTTCAGCAAGGAACAATCTAGTGTGGCTCTCAGTACTGCTGAAGCAGTATATATATATAGCTGTCTGCTCTGCCAGCTGTGAAGTAGTGTGGCTTCAGAAGCTATTATATGGAGTGTTTGACTTAGAAATGAATTCCACTATGATTATGTGTGACATTCAAAACTGCATCAAGATAGAAAATCTTGTATTCCACGATAAGTCAAAAACACATAGAGATCCGATACTTCTATATACGAGATATGGTGTAGAGAGGAGCTATCAAGCTCGAGTATATAAGCACTAAGGATCAGATTGCTAATATCTTGACTAAACCTCTGTCTCGATTAAAGTTTGAATACTTCCGAGACAAGCCTGGTATAGTCCAGAAGGACCCTCCTCGAAAGGGGGAGTAGCATAGTATCTGATAACAAGTCTGTCTCATCAATGATGAGGTTACCTATTTACTGCACCTAGTTACTTAGAATTATTTAGATTTAGAACTCTTATTTTCTTTCTTTTGATGATAGATGTATACATGTTTTTTGATGTTAGTTTTTTTTTGATGATAGATGTACACATGCTTTTGATGTTAGTTTTTTTGATGATGATGATACATGTGGTTATACATTTTTTGACGATGATGATACATGTTGTGGTTATACATGTTTTGATGATGATGATACATGTTGTGGTTATACATGTTTTGATGATGATGACACATGTTGTGGTTATACATGTCTTGATGATGATGACACATGTCGTGGTTATACATGTCTTCATGATGATGATACATGTTGTGGTTATACATGTTTTGATGATGATGACACATGTTGTGGTTATACATGTTTTGATGATGATGACACATGTTGTGGTTATACATGTCTTGATGATGATGACACATGTTGTGGTTATACATGTCTTCATGATGATGATACATGTTGTGGTTATACATGTTTTGATGATGAGGATACATGTTTTGTTATACATGTTGTGAAGGGATTGAATCATTCCTGGACTTCAGTCCTAAAGAAGAGCCGTAGACGTATGTCTTCGAAAATGAAGTTCTTGATGAACAGGTGAAGGGATTGGATCATTCCTGGACTTCAGTCCTAAAGAAGAGCCGTAGACGTAAGTCTTCGAGAATGAAGTCCTTGGTGGACGGTTGAGGATTAAGTCATCCTTGGACGTAGGTCCTAAATGCACGGTTGAGGATTAAGTCATCCTTGGACGTGGTCCTAAATGTACGGTGGAGGATTAAGTCATCCTTGGACGTGGTCCTAAATGTACGGTGGAGGATTAAGTCATCCTTGGACGTGGTCCTAAATGTACGGTGGAGGATTAAGTCATCCTTGGACGTGGTCCTAAATGTACAGTGGAGGATTAAGTCATCCTTGGACGTGGTCCGAAATGTACGGTGGAGGATTAAGTCATCCTTGGATGTGGTCCTAAATGTACGGTGGAGGATTAAGTCATCCTTGGACGTGGTCCTAAATGTACGGTGGAGGATTAAGTCATCCTTGGACGTGGTCCTAAATGTACGGTGGAGGATTAAGTCATCCTTGGACGTGGTCCTAAATGTACGGTTGAGGATTAAGTCATCCTTGGACGTGGTCCTAAATGTACGGTAAGGATTGGATCATCCTTGGACTTTGGTCCTATGAACTGAGCCGTAGACATGAGGTCTCCGAGAATTGATAGGACTGGATCGTCCCTGGAATTTGGTTCAAAAGGTACATGACAGGACTGGATCGTCCCTGGACTTCGGTTCAAAAGGTACATGATTGGATTGCATCATCCATGGACGTATGTCCTAAAGAGAGCAGGATTGATCACCCTGGAAAATGTTGATCGTATGATGACGATGCTGATGTTCGTATGATGACGATGCTGTTGATCGTATGATGACGATGTTGTTGATCGTATGATGACGATGCTGATGTTCGTATGATGACGATGTTGTTGATCGTATGATGACGATGCTGATGACGATGTTGTTGATCGTATGATGACGATGCTGATGTTCGTATGATGACGATGCTGTTGATCGTATGATGACGATGCTGTTGATCATATGATGACGATGCTGTTGATTGTATGATGACGATGCTGATGTTCGTATGATGACGATGCTGTTGATCGTATGATGACGATACTGATGATCATGTGATGACGATGTTGATGATCATGTGATGACGATGCTGACGATTGTGAGGATTCAGATATTGATGTTGCTGTAGCTGTTTGAGTACTGCAGAAGATAAAGACTCAGTACTGAAGGTGTTGATGTTCCAATATTGAAGATGTTCCAGTAACTGGTTGAGTTACTGATGATGTTGATAAAGCTTCCAATGATTTATAGATGTATCATGTATGATGTTGATGACTCCTTGCTCGTGCAGATGCTGTTATAATATCCTTCTCGTTAAGGGGGAGTGTTGAGATATTGTAACTTCAAAGAATATTATAATTGTACTTTATTATTCCGGAGATGTTTCATTCCTCCATAAAGATCTTATTGTATATCCGGAGATGTTTATTCCTCCGTCGGAATGTGGTAACTCGGGTTATTAGACTTCCCTAGTGGAGGTCGGCCCTGTATGTGTTATGTGGGTAAAAGGGTTATTAGACCACCCTAGAGGGGTCGGCCCAGTTAGTTGTAGTGGGGTATTTAACCCATTGGTTAAATACGAGCCTACGTGTACTTGTGTAAAAGATATGTCAGTATAGTGTATAAATAGAGGAGGTGTGTTCCTCATTTGACACACACACTCACTTGAGGATAGCGCACTTGTGGAGAAGAGGTCTGCTATTGTGGAGGAGGAGATCATGTCTCAGGGTTTCATCTTTGTATATTGCTGGTCATCTATATTGAGGAAGCTTTGCTGGGTTTTCTACCCCATGAGGGTTTCCCAGGATAAATCTCTGTCTCTTGTGTTTATGCTATGCTTGTTGTTTCTTCAGTGATCCTGTATATGCTATTATTGTGAAATGGAATGTAATGCTGCTATTTTCTGTCTTAGCATATTGAAAAACACATGCAATCAAGCATCATTCAAATTCCGCAAGTCGACGCAAATGTGCACTTCGCCTGTTTTCTTGTCCTGCACCACCATAGGACTGATCCATTCTGACTCTTCTACAGGTTCGATGATACCAGCATCCAGCATCCGACCAATTTCCGCCTTGACTTTTTCTTTATGTCATGGGTTGAGTCGATAAGGTCGCTGCTGGACTGGCTTAGCATTTGGTTTCAATGGAATCCTCATCTCCCCTAAATCACCCAGGATTCCATTCATTTCGGAAAACTTCGTGGGAAACACATCTTGGAATTCATGCAATAACTTGGGAACTTTACTCATCATTTCATCATCCCAATAATCCCCTACATTAGCAAACTTGGGAGTAGCTTCAGTGCCGATATTTGTTTTGCGAAGCTGCAACGACTAATTGAACAGGTTACTTAGCGCAACAAGTGGTACCACATCGCGACTTCCATCAGATTCGGGAATGTTAATATTCCGAGGGTCATCATCGTCCTCTGGCCCTCCACTGATGTTGAAACACTCCATGAGAGACTGCATCTGATTGTGGGTGTGCAGGTCAACAGAGCATTTCACCGGAACAACCTGAAATATCACATAGCGGATGAGTTGTAAGGCATTAAGGACATCAGGGTTGGCATCCACAAATGTGAAGGTATGAGTGAAATAGATTGTTAACTCCCCCCATGTGGTAATGTCACGGCGCAACTCAGCTGCAGTGTACCATGAATGCGGCATCTCGTCCAAAGTATGGACAAACGCATGAACCCACTCATCTCTGGGTCATGTTACCCACAATCGTTGGCACTCCATCACATGATCACTAGGATCAGTTCGGCCATCATACTTTCCAGTGTGATAAACCTCCGTATTGCCAAATCGAACCATCATCAACCTTCGACATTGTGACCAATCTTTAATAAATTTCTTATGCGTCGCCCACCAGCGTGCTGGAGAAGCCTTTAGTGCTTCCTTCAAGGCCAGCAGTCACTGTGGTTCTGGAACACAGTCTTCAAATTTTGTTACAAAGGTGTCTAAGCCAAGAAACCCCTCATAGATAGGCAATGTGATCATTTCTGTCGCAACCTGACATAAAGATTGTGTAACTAAACCGCACTTTTGGACTGATATTTCATGCATGCAATTCTGCCAATGTTTTAGTGCATCATCAGAATCGGAAGACGCAGAATTCTCACTCCACCACTCCAGCTCACCGTGGATAGTGGGATGAATGTAATCCTTAGAAATATTGAATGCATGATCCCAACCAGTTCGTCATCTTTGACAGGCTCAATGTATCGGCGTCCTTCAGCCGGATCCAGCAGAGCGATAACTCAGAAATCACAGTTCTCAAAAGTCATCATTCACTTTTTGAAGTTAATTACAACTCCACTATAATTATCCCATCCTATCCCCAATAAAGCAGGATAGGAGCTTCCACCATCAACTACCTCAATGACATCGAAATCGGCATAGGTCTTCATTCCCTCAATATCAATTGTGAGCCGCGGAACTCGCCCAATAGGTGTAACCTTCGCATGGTTAGCCAACCTGAGCTGCACAGAAGACCAGCTCAATGGGGGACTCCCCATTTTCTACCACGCCTGCTTGGTTAAGATGTTAACATCTGAACCAAGATCAAGAATGATAGAATCAACATCATAATCTCTGATCTGAATATTCATTCGCATTTCCCTGCCAGTCTTCCTTCGCTGTAAGGAGTTTACTGCCAACTCCTGCCGTCCTTTCGGAAGTCGCTGCAATTATCCCTCAATATCAACCAGGGAAACCGGATCTTGTGCCAATGATAGACAACTTTCAAGGAAATTCTGCAATATTCCTGGTGGGGGTCGATCGACATCTGATGTAGCATCAAAGATAGGTGGCATATCACAAACAACAGCCTTACCATGATCTTTCTCCAGAGTGCGACGTGCCTCCATGAATGTCTCCCGCTCCGCATCAATGTCAAAATTTACCGTCTTTTGACCAGCCAAGTGAATGAACGGTTGCGAACCATAATCCCTAGTCGTCTTACCTCCACGAGTGACACAAGCTACCGAAGCATCTTGCGGTCGCGGTTCCACAGAAATAGTTGCAATATTAGCACCCTGTGTCTGGTTCTGCTGTAGATTCCCTGGTTGATTTACATTTTGATTAGCGTTCGGTGGTGGTCGTGGAGGTTGGTTCTATATTGGTTGCTGTACCAGGTTCTACACTGGTTGCTGCACTGGGTTTTGTAGCCGCGGAGTGTTTCCAGCTTGCCATCTTGCAATCAACTGTGGACAATTCTCAACTGTATGATCATTTCTGGAACAAAACGTACACTGATTCTGTAGTAGTGGGAAGTTGCACTGATAATGCCCCCATACCGCACAGTGGTAACATTGAACAGGTCCATGACCACCTCGGCCTCCTCCTCCACGCCCAAATCTGCCATCGCGTCCGCCCCTGTAGCCTCCCCGATGGCTGCCCTGCTGCTGATATTGAGGTTGGTTAAACTGTTGCTGCATGGGTGCTGGTGACATCCCTTGCCCTTGTGGTGCATATTGTGGTTGTTGCACATACTGAGGCTGCGGGGGTTTCACCGGTGTATATTGCAGTACAAACTACTGCGGTACAAACTGCATCTGTGCTTGAGGCATCGGTTGAGCTACCCGCAACTATAGCGGTGCAGTACATGGATCATCTTTGACATAGAATGCATCACACATTCTCTCCTGTAGCAACCCATATGCACAACAATCCTTATCATCATGTCCTACCGACTTACAGAAGGTGCAGTACAAATTTTGCGGAGTTGCGACCATTTTTTGCATATATGAGCAACTATCATGACTATGCCCAAACACTGAACAAACACGACACCACGAAATATTGTCTCCATTCAACGGGTTTGGTGCACCTGACACCAAATAATTATGGAAATCCAGACAACCATATTTCGTATGCCCTTCTCTTCGGCAGCGCGTACACCATACTTCACCACGCCGTTCTTTGTTCTTCTGTAAATCTTGCAACTGTATAGTCAGGTTAGCGAGTTTTTGTCTGTATCTGCGACATCCCAACTGCATTATCGCCAATCAAGGATGCTTCCAACTGCATTGCGATCTCTAGAGCCTCACTAGGCGTCGAAATGTTTTGCTGCATCAGCGGCAACCGAATATGGGGTAGTAGTGCCATAATGAACCATTCTTTGCGTTGGACAGCACTCATATTAAAACTAACCTTGGCCATCTGTGTTTTGAATCGCTGGTCGAAATCCCATACCGTTTCGTTAGGATACTGCTTAATTTCCTTCAGTTCAGTAATATACTGGGCCTCCGACTTAGGCCATCTAAATTCAGTAATCAGCCCATCTCGAATCTCATTTAATGACTTATCTGGTGCCCCTGTAGGGACTAGGAAAAATTTCATGAACCAATCTAACACACGACCTTGCAGGGTCGTGGCCAACTGTCCTTTCTTAACATCGTCATTAGTGATCTATTTCACAGTCCAGACCGCTTCACACAAAAACCAATACTACTCTGGGTTGTCTGTCGCACTGCCATGGAAAAACGGTAGCTTAGCATCATCGCCCACCATCTTGGGATTCCTTCCTCCTATCACTGTACTACTACTACCAATTAACTTTTGCGATGTTGACGTACTTGGCGGTGTCGAAGTAGTTTTCCTTGCTGGTTGAGAGCTAGTGAGCGGAGGTGTGGGTACGTTGTTGCTGGGGTTCGGTCCTGCCTCTATCCTGGGCGTATCCTGGTCATTCCTATCAGGACTGTGAGGTCGCTTCGTCCCGTGTGGCCTTCCTTCACAGTCTTGCAGTATGATCACAGCAGGACCTTCTCCTATCCTCTGCCTCTTTTCTTGTCGGAACCTTGCTCCTCCCCTCGTAAGGCCACTTTCTTCCTCAGCTTCACTCACAGTCTCGTCATGGTTTGCACCCATCTACCCCTTTACCATTTCACGCGTCGTTCCCCAATAGTCGCGGTACCCACGGCCTCCGCCCACCAGGCCGCTTACTGATCAAGGTGCATCTTTAATATGCCTTTCTCACAGATTAGCATCTTAATTGACAGTTGGAGTGATAGCAGAAACCTTCCCCTCGGCTCGTCAAAGAAGTATCTTTCAGCGTCACTATAGGATTTTTTCATATCAACTGCAAATTCCGTGATGTATCCTTCCAAGATGCTATCAAGCCAAACCTCGACAGCTCGTGATGCCTTATTATCGACTTTCTGCAATTCCTGAATCAGTTTCGGGGTCCAGGTCGTCGGTTCACCACCTTGGAAGTTCCTCTTCTAAAAGGTCAGTTTTGACAACCATTCATACAAAATGACGGGGAATTCACAGAAAAACCCTTCATGTGGGCCGTCATGAATATATCTCTCCACCCACTGATCTACTGTCAATCGCGTGTTCTGACTTTCTTCTTCAGCGAACTCTTGCAACCTCTGATTGAACCATTTTTCTATCTCCGGATTCGTCGGGTGCCACAACATGGCCTCTTCCTACTTTGCACACGGTCTCGGCAACGAAACCATTTGTTGACCAAATCGCGACCTCATAGTCGACAGGGGTCCATCGACTGTTGACCCATACCATAGTCTCTCTGGGCACCGGCCTGGGTAGGTTTGAACCCGCCCAACAACACCTGTAGAGCGGATGAGGTCTCACCCGAGGCGTCCAGGAAGAGCAGAAGGAACCATGTTTCCGTCGAGGGAGGAGGCAAGTTGCGGGACTATGGAACTGATAGAAATTCCAAACATTCATCATGAAGTTCTAGCACATCGCAACAATTAGCATTACCAAAAACAGAGATTGCATATTACTTCAATCGCATCATTGTTCATAAGGACAGATAACATATTATCGCAACATTCACATTATAACAATAGAAAACAGATAACAGCATCAAGAATAAGAAACAACATGAACATCCAACAACATTACACATAGATTGCACCAAATCATCATCCTTATATTACTCGGCAAACCACAATCAGTACATAAACATTCGCAGTATCTTTGTCAACCTCCGCATATATCACTTATCTTCATTCACCTTTTTCCCTTAATGACTCCTCTAACACTTACAATTCTCCTCTACTTATAGGCTTCCATTGATTACAATACTTGTCCACTTTCCTAACCGACACTATGGACAATCTACTAACTGGCTTGGTCTAATGACCCAAAAACCCGCATACCGCGGTATAATGACTCGATATTACAAAATATATGACCAAAAACCCACCAACTGCGGTATACTTGACTCAATATTACAAAATATGTGGTCCAAGTGACCCAAAACCCGCCAAGTGCGGTATCCTTTGGCCCAAGATACTCCTCTCATACCTTCTTCCAACGTGTCGTAGGATCAGCAGTACCGCGATCTTTCCTCATCAAACCGCCTTCCAACAGTAAACATAAGGAACCTTTTGGTAGTTGGGAAGATCACCATTATCATTCATCACTTACACAACAATTTCATATACAATGACAACACTTTAGCAAAACTTGTCAAAATAATAAGGTATAGGAAAAGGTAAAGTATTTCCCTAGGCATCATATCAAGGGCCCCATAAAATTTCTCCAATAACTACTCAATATGTTGAATTCTACCATCGAATTTTCATCCTTGCATTGTGATGTATACAAACTAGTTGGATATTATTAGAATGACATTTTACGATCAAAATAATTTTCATAATATAAACCAATTGAAATAATATTCATTATGTCAATTCTAAATCTAAAGTCACACTTAAACCTAAACGAGGGAAATCGTATCAAAAGCCATTCAAACTCAACCATTTGTTTTAAAAGCATGATGTTGTTTATTAGGAAACTACACACAACAAGAGACAACAAGATACAAATATAGACAACATGGATATAAATCACATAACTGAAAATCCATGTACATCAAAGCTAGAAAACTCGTCCAAACATATAATTTTTCTGGCAAATAGTGGAACATGGTTCCCAATGTACACATGATGGATTCCCTATACAAAGTACGAAAACTCATGCCGTAGATCCAAAATACATGGAAAATCATGCCGTAGATACCAAGTACATGGAAAATGGTGCCCAAAAATGCCACATCGTGGCTAATGTGCATAACATGGTATGTCAAGAATCATGCCCACCCCGTCACTCCCAAGTGCATCTCCGAAATCGATCTTCCTCTTCTTGGAGCTAGTGGAATATCAGGCCTTCTTCCGTCTAGGAGTAGACCGTCTCTCGAGGCTCTGAAACAAATGATATAAGATACCATCATTTTCAAGCATTTGCAACATTTACCACATTTATAAAATGAATGTAGAATTCAAATCTTAAATAATTAATCGCTGATGGGAGTGGGAGACGTGAGGTAGGTGTCCTCGATCTACTGATCCTCTCAGTAATTCCACCCTACAACATTTACAACAATCATTTCATTGAAAAATAATAATTGCTTAAATTAATTTTCGTTAATGCATCACAATATTGTCATAAGTTAACTTGATTCTCACTGTGAACACCTCTGACAATGGACATGACTGGGCTTTAGGGCTAGCAGTTGGAGTAGTTGGCTGGACAACCTGCTCCGATGCAGTCATGTGGGGGGGGGGGGGGTAGATGTAGTTGCAACAACTACGGGTGCAACCATTGTAGATATATCGACAGATACTGGAAGAGTGGTTGCCACAATAGTGGCGGGAATTGAAGAAGATATGGTGGAAGAGGGCATGGTGGTATGAGGTGGAGGAGGATGTTGTGTACGATGAATCCCTACCAGATGTATGATAGGGGGTATTGAATTACAAGGGATAAGGGGGATGTTGAGGGATGGTGGATGTGATGGAAGTCCTGGATAGATGGAGGAGGATGGATACAAGGGGGGTTGTGGACGAAGAGGGGAAGCTGGATGGAAGGGGGGGCATGAAAGAATGGGGGAGGATGGATAGACGGGGGTGTGGATGAATGGGGGAGGATGTATAGATGAGGGGGCATGGATGAATGGGGGAGGTTGGATGGAGGGGGGAGGATGGACGGAGGGGGGAGTATGGATAGAGAGGGGAGGTTGTATGGAATGGCGGGGGTGGATGGAGGGAGGGGTATGGATGGAAGCGGGGGGTGACTCATGGGAGAAGGTGGAAAAATGAGACTGAAGTGGGGAGGTGGAACAGTATCACCTGCAGCTGATGGTGGCACCTACATATACATTTGTAATATCGTAATTTAGTAGACAAAAATCAAATTAAACCATAGTAAGTCATACAAATTCAAATTAAAAGCGTGCTTTTAACTACACATTGTACCTATGTTTATGGTGACCTGTCGATCTCTGGCAAAGATGGATGGTCATCATAGTCTGTGCATACCTGTGGACACCAAAATGCATGCACATTATGAACATATTAAACAAGTAATTATTTAGGCAATCAAAATATTCAAAAATATTGTACGAACTATCATCGTGTATGTCATAAATATAAATAAATAAATAAATAATAGAAATACCACAAGTAATAACAATATTGTGTGAGGTGCTTCAATTTCAGTTGCAACTACCATTGCTATGTCCAGGTTGGGAGATCCTATGTTCTCCCATGTTGGCGTCTCCACTCTAAATAACTATACATTGAAATAAGATTTTAAGTATTACATAAATTCTTTAAAATTACTTTACAATTTCTCAAGTGATGATTGAAAAATCATTAAAAAAAGTGCTAACCTGCTCGATATAGAAGCCCTCGATCGGGCCAGGGAAAGTGTTCCCGCAATGGGGACAAATATATGGAATTTTCCCCGTCGAACTAGAAGTCCCAACATGGATATCACCAGTCACAGGTCTATCCTGACTCTGTCATGAAGTCCCTACATCTAAGTCTCTATCAGGTTCAACCTGTCTCTCCACTGTAGTCACTGCTACAGAGGCGGTGTGTCTAAGGAGTCCACGTGCAACACTCCTCATTGCCCCCTCGACCTGATCAAGTTTTTGGGGTAACTGAGGTGGTTGGGGAGAGGGGTTGGGCTCGTGCCTAAGATTTGGTGGCCCTCTTAGTGGATTCCTCCTGGAAACAGGTCGTTCTTGGGAAGAGCCAAGCCCAACACCCTTATGTCAAAATATTTGACATGTAAACTGAGCACAGACTCATCCCACAGTTTTTGAAGGAAGTACTGTGGAACCTCCTTAGTATTATAGGGAGGTTTATCGTAAGCCATGAACCACCTATGCATCCAATTGTCCCTCCATGGTTGGAAATGACACCAATCCATGCAGACACGTGGCTTTCTAATGTCCTGTGGTTGTTGTGTTCTTGGATCGGTGAATATACTGTATAATTGGGCCTTTGTAATATTCAATGCTTTTATTTCCTCCTTGGAAATGCATGTGGATGATACTCCTGCATCCTAGCTCTATATTTGGTCATGTCAGTCAATTGGTGATGTGCATTGATGAAGGACTCAATTGAGGTGGCAAGGGACACTCGAGATGGTTCCCCTGTGTTTCTTAATTCTCGAGTGTGCACTCTCATTTCATTTACGTAATGGTTCAAGTTGTCTTGGTCGAAATTTTGTTGGGGTTTTGATTTTCTTGGGCATTTTGATTTTGTTGAGGGTTTTCATTGGTTCCAATATTTTTTTTTTTTTTGTTCCACCGGACTCCATGTTAACATTTTTTTCATTCATTGTATAGGCCCTTAGACTCTGCAATTGAAAGAAATTCTATTATTTTACTAATTTGTGAATTATTAAAAATTTAATACACAATAAAAAATCAATAAAATGACAAAAAACAATGATCTTACCTATCCAATGCAATTGATGATCACTCGGTAGATGGATTGATGGAGTTCTTGAGTGCAATGGGTGAGTGAGGTGGTCTCTTACTCCACGTACGAGTTGGGTGAGTGAAGCTTGTCTGATTGGAAGTGAAATAGAACACATTCTGCACCTGCTTTTTTTATTTGGTTTAACTAGAGCACGTATGTGCTTTTTGGTGTGTACGTGCTAAAAACGCGCACGCGCAGAAACACGCACGTGCCTCGGTTCGGTACCGAACCTGAAGGCGTGTGTGCGCTTCCTTAGGTGCGTGCATGCCTTTGTTTTTTCTTCGCTAGCGTGGCCCCATTGCAATTGTTTTGGGGAGCAACTTTGTGCATCTACCCAATTATAAATTATTATTATAATTACATTTGGTTTATTTTTTATTTGTATAATATTTTTTAAAACAATAAAAATATTCTATTAGAAATATCAAGTTATTTGAAATTATTTTATTCTTTAACTTTTAAAAATATTATATATTTGAAATTGTTTTATTTTCTAATTGTATGGTTTATCTCTTTTTACAACTTGATAAAAGCCACTTTCTCTTAAAATGACTTGGGTACATTTATATTATATAACTCTCATCCTCATCATATACAAATATAGTCACATTGGAAATTTGAAAATATGATTTTATTCAAATAAAATTATTAATAATTTTAGATAAAATATATTTTTATTAATTATTATTATTTTTTTACTAAGGGACAACTTCTCATCTGAACATTTATTTTAAGTTTAATTAAATTATTTGAAATTGTTTTATTTTTTAATTGTATGGTTTATCTCTTTTTGAAACTGATAAAAGTCACTTTCTCTTAAAATGACCTGAGTACATTTATATTATATAACTCTCATCCTCATCATATACAAATATAGTCACATTGAAAATTTGAAAATATGATTTTATTGAAATAAAATTATTAATAATTTTAGATAAAATATATTTTTATTAATTATTATTATTTTTTTACTAAGGGACAACTTCTCATCTTAACATTTATTTTAAGTTTAATTAAATTTGTATTAAGAAATATAAATTAAAATGTTAACCATTTTCTTTTCTTTTCATGAAAAAAAGCTATAAGAGTTTGAATCAAAAGTATAATTGATATGAAAAATTCTCAATAAAAATCACTATTCATAACATTTAAGCTAAAAAAGAAAAAAACTTACGCTACCAACTCTTATCAACTTTTTACATTAACAATTCATTTTTATCATAAAATAAAATTTAAACTTAAATAAATAAAATATCAACATTTTTCACAACCATTCAATATATATATATATATATATATATACAAACAAACTTATGAACTTTCTTATATATTAAAACAACTTCATCTTTTATTTTGAAGATTCAATTTTAAATCCCCACAACGGGTGTTGAATGTGGGTCATCCCATGAAAATGACAACCAGCCCTGAGACAGGATACGCGCTCGCTAGTGCCAGCCATAAGGCTGGGCATGTGCCCGCCCAGGCCTTCCACATGTCCCAGGCCTAGCATTGAGGATTTTATTCAAGGTGACGGGCTCCCAAGCTCGAATCATTTATCATACATGGCATCCGGTTGTCTGCTGGCTCCTTCGTGCATTCAATCTTGTCTCTATACTCCAGATCAATTCCGAGTTAATGCCATTACTCCAATGGAACCATATGAGTGGGAAGGTACACCCATGCTCAAGGTTAATGTTCACATCAAAATGAAATAGGTTCATGGTTTGAAGGTAGTTTGGAAGCCGCTTGGCTCACACCCCTACGACTCACCCTCTGCAACATGGTCATAGTTTGGGGAAGTTCATCCTTCGGTTTGATTGCTGTAGCTGCAACGATGCCGCCCAAAAAGAGAGCTTACATTCAACACAAATCTAAACCGACAGGCCCCTCTCCTGGCCTGCCAGTGTGATTTATGCAAGGCATTGTGGGAAAATCCCACAAAAGGTTCAAGTGGAAATTCAAGATGCGGAGGATGATGCCCAAGTGTCTCGAGGTTGTCTCTCAGACATAGAAATCAGAAGCGAATATGAAGCTTTGATTCCGGACCCAGGGAATACCAAAGGCCAAACCACTCTGTATTAGAGGACCCTGGACTACCATTGGCTGCAGAGAGTAGTTCTTAGAAAGACTCTGGCAGAGAGAGGTGAAGTGCACGTGGAGATTCTCCCGCAGCAAGATGAAATGGTTCTCCTCCTCACGCAAATTATTCAAAACCAAAAGCATATAGCCCAATGTCTCGGCATCGAGCTCGCCAGGGGGTCCGGTTCTCAAGCTGATCCGACTGGTTTGAACATGCAGTATGGTTTTAGATAGACTTCGTCTTTTTTTTGGCTGATTGTTAGCATTACAGACTCTACCGCTATTAGTGTTTGGTTTCTTGATAGATTGATAGTAACTCTTAAAACTCGTAGTGTTGTCTTAATTTGGGATTTGGGTCTGTTTTCTGTGTTATGGGAGGGCCCTGTAAACTTCTTAATTTTAGTTATGGGTCTGTTTTCTCAATCATTAGAGGGCCGTGTAAACTTCTACCTATTTTGATAAAAGCAATATAAGGATCTATACTAACTTACAAAAAAAAGAAATATTCAATTTTAAATGTTAAAAAAAGTGATTTAAAAATCAAATTTAAATTAAATTTGAATTAGCCATAAAAAGCTATTACAAATTAATCAAAACACAATCAACATACATAAACCTAGTTTACCCATTTTGTGGCAGCATATTTATTTCTATTTTCAATAATTTATTTTCAAACTAGATTTTTAATTAAGAATGATAATCTTTTATGTTAATATACCAACTGCCGTTTATGTGAAAAGTGTAATTGTGAGACATGTAGCATCGTAGCTAACCTAGTGAATATTGTTATTATTATACTAAACTGCTCAACCATAATAAATCAAAACCTCATAACAATATATTTTAAATAAAAAATTAAAACTTAAAAGCTTAACATATAAAATCGTAAAGTTTGCTATTTTAAACTTATTCTCAACAAATTAGTAGACCATAATAACATAATAAAAATTATATACAAAATGTCCAATAACACACTATTAATAATATAATAAAAATTATATACAAAATGTCGAATAACACACTATTATTTCCCTACTACAGTGATCTTAGGACATCTACTTATCAGCCTTTTAAAGCTAAATCTGCAACTTTCACACTCACTCAAGTAATCCATTTGCGCTGCTGTGCTCCTTTGCCCACTGCGCCTGTAGAATCCAATCCGTCCTCAGCAGTTCATATAACATGAGAGTGACGCAGGACGCTTGAGCTGCAAGCAAACCCTCCCATATTCCCACAAATTGAAATTTGAATACAAATGCCATCATAATTGCAACAGGCATACCAATGAAATAGAATGCACCCAGGTTAATGCTGGCGCCGATGGTGGGCCGAGCAGTGCCTCGGAGAACTCCGCATCCTATTGTCTGAGGACAATTACCCAGTTCACAGAGCCCTACAATGGGAAGGGCCACGGATACCAGGGACAAAATCTGTACATCGCTTGTGAACATTCTACCCCATGTGTGACGCATGGCTACGGTAAAGCAGACGGCCATGAAACTAATTACAACTGCACATGCAATGCCTACTATCATGGTCACCCGGGCCTTTGCTGGCCTGTTAGCACCAAGCTCGTTTCCTACTCTCGTCGAAACTCCCAGGCTGAGAGACGATGGGAAGATGTAAAGCAGGGATGTGGTTTGAATGAGAATTCCCATGGCTGCAACTGTTGCATTTGGATCTGGCAACAGTCCACACAGAATGATCATAATTTCATACCACCACCATTCCAAGCACACAGATGCGCAGCTGGGAAGAGCCAGACTCAGAAGCGATGTCCACCCTTTGAGGCATTCTTTTGATGGCGTTTGCCACGACCTCTTATGCGAACCGGAAGAATATATGTAATATAACAATGACAGTATGATATTGAAATTTGTCCACGCCGCAGCCAGAGCGACCCCCCGGATCCCCATGTTCAGATACATCACTAGTAGAAAATTGAGTGGACCATGGAAAATAAGACCAATGGCTGCACACCATGTCAGTGGCAGTGTAATGTTCTGAGTTCTCAGGTAAATTGTTAGAGGCCGAAGGAAGGCCTGCGTTATTAGATCGGGCAGGGAGAAAACAATATACGTGCTTGCCATGCTAGTAATGTTTTTGTCCAGGCCACACAGTAGAAGAATTGGTTTCATATTACACCACAACAGTCCAATTGGTACTGTAGCACAGAGAAGAATGAGGATTGTTCTTTGCAATGTGAGACCCAGAACAGACCATCGTTTTGCTCCAAAGGCGTGAGCACATATGGGCTCCATTCCCATGGCTAACCCCGACATGACCGAATACCCTGTTATGTTTGCGAAACCCATGGAAAGAGAGCCACCAGCCAGCTCCAACTCTCCAAGGTAGCTCAGGAACAACGTTGACATCACGCCTCTCAAGTAGAGAAGCAACCCCATCAATACCAGTGGACCTGTTATTCTACCCAACGCCACCATCTCCTCTGATACCTGCAAGCATAACGTGATAGAGATTACATTGTGCTGTAAAACCCAAGAGATATCGTTCAACTCACCGAGATAAAATAACTAAATCCAAATCAAAAGAAAAAATACTGCAAATTGGATCACCTCATTGACCGTTGGCCAGCGCTTGAGCTCGTCGTAAGTACGGTTCCATTCCTGAGCTTGGGATTCAAAACAGTAACCCCCGTGCTCTTGTAGAAGATTCATTTTGCAGGATGTGCTACCTAGTTGCGTCTTACCAGAAGGCAATAAATAGAGATGCTCTTCACTTTTTTCAGATGATCCAAACATCGCTTCAATTTCAGTCCAGTATATAATTATAAGTCCCCAGACAAATATGAAGCTAATGGGCTTTCTTTTAACGGTTATAAATTGCCGATGATCAAGATTAAAACATAGAAATAATTCTTTGTAAACTGCTACTGTTGTGGCTAGAGATCTTACAGAATTTATACTGATACAAGCTGGTGATGAGAAGAGACAGCTTCCATTCGTTAACGCACTGCTTTGTTAGGACAAAGGCCTACAGATCTTGGGTCGATCACATTCAGGCTTCTAGACTGATATTTATGCACGTAGAGGATCTACATGAAAGACCTACTGGACAACAGGGGCGTTCACATGGCCTCTGGACTGCAAAACAGAGACGTTTAAGCAAAATCACGATGGCGAAGCATATGCTTATTGTGAGAATCAGAGGCCCATTTTTCTTTTTTTCTCTCAATTTTTGAGGCTATCAGAAAACTGTTGATGGAAACAGTAAAATTTATAGCTTCTCGTCTAATATAAATGTCTGAGTGTCTAAGTCTATCGACAAGGGAATAACATTGTTTCGCTTGCAAGCGAAAACTGTACAGATGGAGCTGTGTACAGCGTACCAAACTATGACTAGCGGCCCCGACTTTAGGTTCACATGTTCCTCCGCCATGGGCATGTTATAATAAATAAAAGGGGCAGATACCGAGGTTGGAGCTTTTTCTGCAGCACAAATGCAGTAAATGGATGATATTTTACGAGTAACCTCGTGATTGAGGAATCGAGTGACATAATTAGTGGAAAAATTTCTTCATTATTAATGCGCTCAAAATTTTAAAACAAATCAAAATTTCATTTCCAACTGTGATTAAAATTAGTACTTCCTACGAAATTCCTGCCATATTAAAAAATGAATTTCCACATAAAAAAGAGTGTTCGCTTTAATAATTTACTCCTCCAAAAATGATGTTCTATCTGATGCCAAGGGAATCGAATCTCACTCTGTGGGACAGGCATGATCATTAGTGTATAATCCAGGTTTTCACTGTGAGTAGATTTGTTTCTGAAAACTAAAATTTGGGATTAATGAACACTTCGTTGTTCAACGCCGATTATATATAATGTAGTGAAGTATACAAATATATTTGAACGCCGATTATATAAAATGTATTGAGGTATCTTATATATATTTGGACCCACGCCAACAACAAATTACAGTCAATTCTTTTGAGAAATTACAGTCAATTCTTCGAAGATTTCTCAATGCAAGAGGGACAAAGAAGGTCAGAAATATTAAAGAGGTCAAAAATATCTGTAATCCTCCCATATAATATGGTAATCCTCCTCTCATAAATTACCTGCGATACGGCTCATTCAATATGCATAAGCAAAATTAACAATTGACTTTCCTCCATATTCATTGGATAGACCAAATCCAATGTTGTTCTAATGAATGGAAAACTTCGAAAATAAACACACTTAAAGATGCTCTCATACTTACGCATCCCACTTTCAAATTTAGGTCAACATAAATTTTCCAAGTTCCATGGCTACATAGACTATCATCCCATCAAATACCTTATGAGTTATGAGCGTAGCATCTAGACACATTAAGCCTCTCGGTTGCACAATCCAGATTGACTAGCCGATTGTGTGTTTAAAGGTTTTAATCACTCAAATGTTTTAATCTGTCAAATGGTTGCACTAATCAGGAATTAGATCAAATGCTTCTAGCGCGATTGAGTGCTTGTATGGGTTGAGCTGTGGCGATGAAATATACTCGCTGGCTAAAAGAAATTGCAGGACAGCTCAAGAGAGACCAAACAAGCCTACAAATTCTTCCTTCAATCGAGACAAAATAAGAGAACCTAAGAGCAAAGGTCTAACCACATAGGCACTCAAAGGTGACTATTCTTTTTCGATGAGGCTAAATGAAGGTATGAATCAACCGATATTCATGAAACATCATTCTCATAGAAATGGACTTATTGATCATTCCACTTTATAATGTTGGTGGATGTCCAGCACATGACAGGTTTTGAAGACCTAAAAGTTGCCAAAACTCTAAAACAGCTTAGCAACATCGGCATCTAGTAAAAAAAAGATAGTCATCGATACAGAAATGGTTTCTAAGGCTCGTGAACAATGCTGGAATAATTTCTACAAATGAATTGAGGAAAGGAAAGCTGAGCCTGCTTTGAATATCTACAATTATGAATGCACACGTAATCATGGAGCCCGCTTTTGTCTCATATAAAAATATGTCTCCCCATATTTACTTTGTAGAGTGTACAGTGTTGGCTGTTTTGGTTACGAACAATAACAATAGTAAATATCATATGTATTGTTGGCTGTTCTGATTCCCCAAAATTGAAGAGGGTAGCAGTAGCTGTAGCCCATACAAGCATGCAAATGACTGGGTAGTTCCTTAGAAAAAACCATCGTCAGTTCAAACAAACATCGGTTGTGCTTGAGAAAAGGGACAGCTTGTTGGAGGGGAGGAATTACTGCCTGAGCATGAAGACGTCCAACATGTTTGTAATGTGGTTATGCCAAATGGATAAGGGAGTGAGATATCAAATAAGTGCACCATTAATGATTTTGAAGATTTCTTTTGAGGATATATTCATAGATTTGACTCTTGGATTGATAAAAATGCAATATGGATTTTAAGCCTTGAGTTATTAGTGGTTAAAAACTAATACATTCATATTCTAATTTGCACAAAACATTTTTCATCTTTAAAAATTTATCCTAAAAATTTAAGCCACTGTATGTATTAAGAGATTTCCTCGAAATACATCCTTGAATTCACCTCGGAATGAATGGAGAGGTAAGCGAAGCAAACAACCCATCTACAAGAAGTTACAATCGTCTGGTTGCTACAATTTTCTTCAATGAGACAAGGTATGAATCAACATATCAGAGGTGACCGATGAAACATCGTTGTCATTGAAATGAACTAACTTACTACTGATTGTTCCACTTTTCCTTTTTATGATGTTGGCTTACGTCCAGCATATCATTCGCTGTTTGAAGCCCTAAAAGTTGCCAAACACTAAAAACAACTTAGCAACGTCCACATCCATAGAAAAGAGAAATACCTCGTTATAGAAATGCTTTCTAAGCTTTCCTGGACAGCGCTGCAGTAATTACCAGGAATGAAATGGGAAAGAAAAGCTTAGCCTACTTTGAATATCCACAACTATCAATGCACCTTGAATCATGACCTGTTCTTTGTCTAGAATATAAAGTCAGTAAGGTTTTATTCAAAGATTTTTTTATGTCACATGTCTCTCCAGCATAGAAGTACATTTCAGACAATGTAACAAAGATAGTTTATTTTACGGCTGTCAAAGAATTTTATGCTGCATCTCTCCAGCATAACCGGTGTCATGCTTGGTAACGAAGAAAGAATTTTATGTTACATGTCTCTCCAGCACAAAAGAACATTTCAGGGAATTGATTTAGATTGTTTGTTTTATAGTTGGCATCGCATTTGCCACCTTTTCATTTTTTTATTTATCATATGTTTGGTAATATTTTTTTATTTATTAAGAGAAATAACATTCTATCATTTGAGCATTGATCATGACATGTGGAATTAATCTTGTTATCCAAGACAAGAATTTTAATTATAAACAAATTATAATTTCATTGTTATATAAATCACTTACAGGTTTATGTGATCCTTAACTTTTATGGTAAAGATAATAAATTTTGGTGCCCCTTATGCTGCGTGTGCTGTCATAATGGCTTGTTGGAAAGCGGGCAGAGCTTAAATAGGCTCTTCTACCAAAAAGAGTCGGGATGCACATGGAGACCATGACGGAGGGCGTGCCAGGATGCGTCATTTAAGGTGAGTCTAAGACATTTGGTAGTCTTGGTGGCCGGCTCTTGGTTGGTGGCATTGAGTTGGACAAGACGGTGTACTAGTGAGTAAGCTTGCTAGGACCAAGGATGATTTTGAGTCGAGTAGGACTAGACAAACCGGCGAGGCGCTACGTAGCAGGCTCGATGGAGGATGGTGCGGTTGGCAATGTGATGTTTGGTGTCGCTACCATTCTAGGACAATAGCGTTAAATGTTGCAAGGTTGGTATGTGGCCAGAGAGTCGGGACAAGACCTTCGACCACCATGGTGGGTGCATCGTCACGCGTTGGGCAATCGGTCGTTCAAGTGTTGGCTCGGGGGTGGCAATACGACAAATTGTGTTGTCTAAGGTTGGGTAGCAATGCGGTTGGAAGCATTTCCTACAGTGAAAAGAGCACTTGACATTCCACACAACTCTATGGTGTCCAACTTGGGTTCAATGAGGCTAGTTTCGGTAAGGCATAGTTCGGGTGATACTTGCGGTTGATGGTCATTCCCAACTAGCAAGATCACTTTGGTGTCACGCGGTCACTAGACTTTTAGATGGTATGGGACACTCGAGATGGATAGAAAATTCTAGGCCCGTGACAAATGGGGTTTCGGCATATGTTGAAGTGTCTCTTCACCACCAACGCTCCTTTCATCGGAGGTACCAGTGGGGCTACGTTAACGAGGACACCAACATATTTAAGTGGGGGAGAATGTAATGACCCTACAAAGCACGCCATTGGTAGTGGCGTGATGGAGGGCTTACTGGGATGCATCAATCTATGATGCAAGGCGAGACCATGACAGAGGACGTGCCTGGATGCATCAGTTAAGGGTGCACCGTGAGTCCAATACATTTGGTAGCCTCGGTGGCCGACTCTTGGTTGGTGACCTTGAGTCGGACATGATGGTGTACTAGTGAGTAAGCTCACTAGGAGGACCAAGGATGATTTCGAGTCGAGTAGGACGAAACAAACCGGCGAGGCGTTGGGTAGCAGGCTCAACAAAGGATGGTGTGGTTGGAAATGTGATGTTCGGTGCCGCTACCATGCTAGGACAATAGCGTTAAAGGTTGCAGAGTTGGTATGTGGCCGGAGAGCCGAGACAGGACCTTCGGGCACCATGGTGGGTGCATCGTCACGCGTTGCGCAATCGGTTGTTCAAGTGTTGTCTTGGGGGTGGCAATATGATAGATTGTGTTGTCTAAGATTGGGTGGCAATGCAGTTGCGAGCATTGCCTATGGTGAAATGAGCACTTGACATTCCACACAACTCTATGGTGTCTCACTTGGGTTCATTCATGCTGGTTTCGGTAAAGTGTAGTCCGGGTGATACTTGCGGTTGATGGTCATGCCCAACTAGCAAGATCACATTGGTGTTGCGCAGTCACTGGACTTTTAGACGATATGGGACGCTCGAGATGGATAGGAAAGTTTAGGCCCGTGACATTATGAGTTATGAGTGTATCTTTTAGACACATTAAGCCTCTTGGTTGCACAATCCAGATTGATTAGTAGATTGTGTGTTTAAAGGTTTTAATCTCTCAAATGGTTGCACTAATCACCAATTAGATCAAATGCTTGTAGGGGCTACTCAGTGCTTGTTTGGGTTGAGCTTTGGCAATGAAATATACTTAATGGTTATTAGTGTTAGGGTTAATTTGCATGTAAAGAACCCTATTTATAGGGTTGGATTCCTCCATTGTAGTGTGCCAAAGTGAGCATGAGAGATGTTCTTGATGGCCTTAGGTTGGTTTGACCAAGGACTAATAATAGATCTATTATTGATGACTGGTTTTTCCCTACACATTTTCCAAGATAATTATGGTGTTGCTATTGTGTTTGATTTTATTTGTATTTTATTCTATCTCCCATATTTTTATTCTAACAATAACAAATTGCAAGACAGTTCAAGAGAGACCAAACAAGCCTTGCAAATTCTTCCTTAATCGAGACAAAAAAATAGAACGTAAAACCAAAGGTCTAACCACATAGGCAATAGAAGGTGACTACACCTCTTCTTCGGTGAGGCTAAATCAAGGTATGAATCAACCGATATTCATGAAACATCATTGTCTTTCCACTTTATAATGTTGGTTGATGTCCAGCATAGGACAGGTTTTGAAGAGAGCCATCGTTTTATAAATGGTTTCTAAGGCTTGTGAACAGCGCTGGAATAATGTCTACAAATGAACTGAGCAAAGGAAAGCTGAGCCCGCTTTGAATATCTACAATTATGAATGCACACAGAATCATGGAGCCCGCCTTTGTCTCATATAAAAATATGTCTCCCCATATTTACCTTCGTAGAGTGTACAGTGTTGGCTGTTTTGATTACGAACAGTAACAACGGTATATATCATATTTATTGTTGGCTGTTGTGATTCCGAAAAATTGAAGACGGTAGCAGTAGCTGCAGCTCATACAAGCATGCAAATGACTGGGTTGTTACTTCGAAAACTCCATTGTCAGTTCAAACATACATCGGTTGCGCTTGAGAAAAGGGAGAGCTTGTTGGAGAGGAGGTATTACCGTCTGAGCATGAAGACGTCCAACATGTTTGTAATGTGGTGGAGTATGCCAAATGGATAAGGCAGTGAGTTATAAAATAAGTGCACCATTGATGTCATTTTGAAGATCTCTTTTGAGGATGTATTCATAGATTTGACTCTTGGATTTTAAGGCGTGAGTTATTAGTGGTTATAAACTAGTACATTCATATTCTAATTTGCACGTTCTCATGATGAACAGCAGCAGAAAACATTTTTCATCTTCATTTTTTTTTTCTAAATGTTAGAAGCCACTGTATCCACGTCTTAAGAGATAACCAAGAAATGCTTCCTTGAATTCATCTCGGAATGAATGGAGAGGTAAGCGAAGCAAACAAGCCATCTACAAGAAGTTACAATCGTCTAGAGATACCGAATGATTGCTACATGCACTACAATTTTCATCAATGAGACAAGGTATGAAACAACATATCGATGAAACATCGTTGTCATTGAAATGCACTGCAATTTTCTTCAGTGAGACTTAATGAAGGTATGAATCAAGACTGATGAAACATCGTTGTCATTGAAATGAAGTAACTTACTGATCATTCCACTTTTCCTTTTTATGATGTTGATTTACATCCAGCATATCATTCTCTGTTTGAAGCCCTACAAGTTGCCAAACACTAAAAACAACTTAGCAACATCGACATCCATACAAAAGGGAAATACATCCTTATAGAAATACTTACTAAGCTTCCCGGACAGCGCTGCTGTAATTACCAGGAATGAAGTGGGAAAGAAAAGCTTAGCCTACTTTGAATATCTACCATTATCAATGCACCTTGAATCATGACCCCTTCTTTGTCTCATATAGAATATAAACTCAGTAAGGTTTTATGTAGAGATTTTTTTATGTTACATGTCTCTCGAGCATAGAAGCACATTTCATACCATGTAACGAAGATACTTTACTTTAGGGCTGTCAAATAATTTGATGTTACATGTCTCTCGAGCATAAAAGGTGTCATGCTTGGTAACGAAGAAAGAATTTTATGTTAAATGTCTCGCGGGCACAAAAATATATTTCAGGGAATTGATGCAGATGGTTTGTTTTAGAGTTGGCATAGCATTGGTGTTGGATCAAGCAGTCACATAAAATAATATGGAGTAGAAGAAATTAAATGAGAAAGCGAATAATGACAAACACATAAAATGTACCAAGATCTTTTCTTTTGTGGCTCTCATCAATATTTTTTCCTATGGGAATACAAGAAATAAATAATATTTCTTACATAGTTACTTATAACTGACTAAACTTAGTTACTCGGTTAGACAGTTACATAATGACGGGAAGAATTCGTTGTCACCTGTTTCAAACAATCTTCACCTTGATAACAATTTACTTGATACCTTGATCATTGCTTTGTTCATCACCTTTCCTGTAAGCCTAGAGAAGCTAAACACCACTGCAGCTTCTCTAAAGTAACTGGTTTCGTGAACATGTTTGCACTATTCTTTTGAGTGTTGACCTTTTCAAGAACCACTCCACCTTCATCAATAACATGCCTTACAAAATGGTATTTTATAGGAATGTGTTTTGTCTTACTGTGATAAGCTGGATTTTTAGCCAAATGAATAGCACTTTGACTATCACTGAAAACTTTTATAGTGTTCTGAACCTTTCTTAACTCACCCAACAAACCTTTTAACCAGATTGCCTCTTTGCAAGCATGTGAAGCAGATATATACTCTGCCTCTGTAGTGGATAAAACAACAATATTCTGAAGCTTTGACATCCAACTAATAGCTCCACCTACAAGAATAAAGACATAACCTGAAGTGGATCTCATCTTGTCCAAGTCACCTACAAAATCAGAATCAACATAACCATAGACTTCATCACTACAACCATCAAAGGTGATACAATAATTGCTTGTGCCTCTAAGATATCGAAGCACCCATTTCATTGATGCCCAGTGCTCTTTTCCTGGATTTTCCATGTATCTACTAACAACACCAACTGTATGTGAAGTATCTGGTCTTGTACTTATCATCGCATACATCAAACTTCCTATTGCATTAGCATATGGTACACGAGACATATACTGCTTTTCTTCATCACTAATAGGACTCAAACCTTAAGAAAGCTTGAAATGATAAGCTAAAGGGATATTAACTGGTTTCACCTTATTCATACCGAATCTCTGAAGTATTTTCTCCACATACTTCTTTTGTGATAGCCAAAGCTTTCCATTTTCCCTCTCTATGTGTATTTGCATGCCCAAGATCTGATTTGCTGCTCCTAGATCCTTCATATCAAACATCCTAGCCAATTGAGCATTTAACCTGCTGATTTCAACCATGTTTTTTCTTGCTACATGCATATCATCAACATATAATACGAAAATAATGAACATGTCATTTTTCAACTTTTTAAAGTACACACAATGATCATACTCACTTCTGGTAAAATTCTGGCTCATCATGAAAGAATCAAACTTCTTGTACCATTTCCCAGGAGATTGCTTCAAGCCATACAATGATTTCCTAAGCTTCCAAACAAACCTCTTGTTGTGATTTTGAATGAACCTTTCTGGTTGTTCCATGAAAATTTACTTATCTAAATCTCCATGTAAGAAAGCTGTCTTGACATCTAGCTGCTCTAACTCCAAATCATATAAGGAAACTAGTGCTAATAGAATTATGATAGAAACAAGTTTCACAATTGGTGAAAAAATCTCATGAAAGTCAATACCTACTTTCTGAGAAAACCCTTTTGCAACCAGTTTGGCCTTGTACTTCAGAACAGTGTCATCAAATCCTTTCTTCAATTTGTACACCCATTTGCAACCAACCCACTTTTCTACTCTTAGGAAGTTCCACAAGATCCCATGTTTTGTTCTTTGTAAAAAAGTCCATTTCTTCTTTCGTTGCAAGTTTCCATTTTTCACTGTCAGGCACTTCTAATGCTTCCTGATAATTGCTAGGTTCTCCTTCATTAGAAATTAAAGCAATAGATGTGACAAAATCATCATACCTCTTTGGAAATGTTTTGACCCGTGTAGATATTCGTAGAGTTTGTTGTGGCATTTCCTCTATTTCTTGATATGTTTCCATCTGCTCATCCTCTTGAGGAGTTTCCTCATGAATATCCTCCTCATGGACATCCTCATGATTCCTCCTCGTATATGAATGAGTATCAAACTGAATTTGTTGTAACTGTGGTACATTAACCTGTTTCAAATTATTACTTACATCTAAATTTGATAGAGAAAGTTCATCAAATATTACATCTCTGTTTATGATGATTTTGTGGGAAGTAGGATTCCACCATCTGTCTCCCTTAATACCATCACCATATCCAACAAAGATCAATTTGCTTGATTTAGGATCTAGTATGGAATGCTGATTTTTTGGAATAAGTGCATAGGTTTCACAAACAAATACTCTGAGATTAGAATAATAAAATGGTTGACCTGTCCATATCTCTTCTGGAATTTTGCAGTAAATTGTTGTTGATGGCGATTGGTTGACCAGGTAACAAGCTATAAACAATGCCTCTCCCCACAATTCCTACTACAAATTTGCATTACTAAGCATACTCCTTTCTCTTTCAAGAAGAGTCATGTTCATGTGTTCATCAACACCGTTCTCCTGCGGATTGTAAACCATGGTTTTATGTCTCTCGATCCCATCCTTCTTGCAATAATTATCAAAATCCTTAGAAGTAAATTCGGTCCTATTATCTATTCTAAGACATTTAATAAACCTTCCAGTGGTCTTTTCAACCAAAGCTCTGAACTACTTAAATATATCGAAAACATCATCTTTTCTCTTTAATAAGTAGATCCAGAATTTCCTCGAGTAATCATCTATAAAACTGACGAAATATGATGATCCCCCATAAGAGAATTTAGGAGATGGACCCCAAACATCAGAATGAATATAGTCTAGGATACCTCTACCGTTGTGTTTTCCAGATTTAAATTTTTGTCTAGCTTGTTTATCCTAAATACAATGCTCATAAAGTTTCAAATCTACATATTTTAAACTAGGAATCAACTTTTGATCAGCAAGTACCTTCATTCCTTTTTCGCTCATATGACCTAATCGCTGATGCCATAAATGAGTGGAGTTTGATACATCAACTAATGCTACTGTTCCATGATCGATTTATGTCCTCACTTAAAGTTTATATAGGTTCCCGACTCTGTTTTCATTCATGACAACCAATATACCTTTTGATATCTTCATAACTCCACCTAGAACTATAAATTTGTAACCGACAGCATCTAAAACTCCCATTGATATCAAGTTCTTCCTAATTCCATGTG
Organism: Larix kaempferi; assembly: GCA_027924585.1. Lineage (NCBI taxonomy): Eukaryota > Viridiplantae > Streptophyta > Pinopsida > Pinales > Pinaceae > Larix > Larix kaempferi. The sequence goes on along the minus strand of BSBM01000318.1, from coordinate 2,468,113 downwards.
CACGCCTCACATTTGTTAGTGTCCTAATAGTCCCATCATACATTTTTATTCTGATACTCCCTATCCCAACAGTTTTACATGAAACATTATTTCTCATAAAAAATACCTCGTCATCTATAGATTGGTATGTGGAATACAAACTTCTATGAAGACACATGTGATGGGATGCTCCATAACCAATTAACTAGTCATAATGGTATTGGGAGACAACAGATGTAGATAATACCTCATCGATCATACCTGAATCCTTCTCGGCTATGTTTTCCTCCTTTGTAGAGTCCTCCTCCTTAGATGCTTGCTTCCATTTCCAACGATATTTATTAAGGTGTCATGTTTTATTGCAATACCATCACTTTAATTTACTCTTTTTTCCCTTCGACTTTGATCTTGATGTGCCCCTCGAATGTTGTCATCTTTCACTGGTTCTTCCTTTGGCCTTCATTACTTTTGATGTCGACGTTTCAAGACTAGATTTCTTTCGAGTCTCCTCAGAAATCAAGGCTCCCACAACATCATCAAAGGTAATAGATTCAATAGAAATTAAACTGATAGAGGTTACAAAATGTACCCAGGATTTGGGCAAAGAGCACAACAATAAAATCACCTTCTCTTCAGATTGAATTTTATCATCCATGCTAGCCAATAGAAAAAAAGAGTATTGAACGTATTAAAATGATATGAATTTTTTGTACCTTCTTTCATACGCAAGGTAAATAATTGTCGCTTCAAGTGGATTTTATTCGTCAAGGATTTAGTCATGTACAAGATTTCCAATTTTATCCAGAGACCTGCTGCTGTAGTTTCAAGCATGATGTTAAATAAAACATCGACAACCAAGCACATCCAAATAGCACTAAGATCCCTTTCATCCATCTCCTCCCAGTCTTCATCTGATATATCTGCGGGTTTCTTCATATTCCCTGCTAGTGCCTTTGCCATTCCTTGCTGCATGAGCATATCCTGCATCTTGACCTTCCATAAATCGAAATGATTTCTCCCATTAAACTTCTCAATTTCAAATTTAACACTACATTTTTCCATTTTCTCAAAAAACCAAATAAAATATTTATAAAAGACCAAAGTCTTAAATAAAATATTCAACCCTTTTCAAAATAGTGGATCAACTAATTTACTAGTTTAAATTCCCAATAAACAAATGTTAAAAGGTTTTCGAATAAAAAAAATATATTTTAATAATATAAAAGACTTTCACCTTATAACTCCCACCTAAATCCACCTTATAATTTAAATTCTACCTTTTATATAATCCACCATGATATGTTTTTTAAATTTGAAAACATTTGAAATATCTTATTCAAAAGTATTAACAAGCTTTGACCATGATTATCACCTTAACCAATGAACTACAATACCTCCTTACTCGTCATCGCTCCTCACGATACGTAGAGGGTGCCAAAATTACAAAACTCCATAAAACCCATAAGTGTTACTACAAATTATCGCGCTTCTGTATATATTGGACCCGTGAAAAATATTGAATTTTCTCCCCCTTCCTTAGTAAAAATTATCCCTCATTTAACATCTTTAAACCAACAATTTTTTTTATTATTTTCGCTTCCCTCCACGTGGTAGATAGAGCGATAATTTTTTTCAGCAATCTCATTTTTTGTGGCCTCCTATCAAGCTCTGACACTACTTGTTGGATCAAGCAACCACAAAAAATAATATGCAGTGGAATAAATTAAACAAGAAAGCAAATTATGGCAAACACATAAAATGTACACAAATATTTATGTGGTAAAACCCTCGAGAGGGAAACATCCACGGAGCAATGGTATCAGTTCCCTTATTATTCAAAACATGAATATTACAACAACATTTTCTCCTCTGAATGTCATCAATCGTTTCTCCTACGGGAATACAATAAATAAATAATATTTCTTACACAGTTACTCATAACTGACCAAACTTAGTTACTCAGTTAGTCAGTTACATAATGACTGGAATAATTGGTTGTCACCTATTTCCAACAATTTGCCACTTTTTTTATTTTTTATTTATCATATGTTTGGTAATATTTACTTGTTTTTTATTAAGAGAAATAACATTCTATCATTTGACCATTAATGACATGTGGAATTAATTTTTTTTATCCAAGACCATAATTTTAACTATCAGCAAATTATAATTTCATTGTTATAAGTTTATGTGATTTTAAAGTTCTATGGTGAGAAGAATAAATTTGGTACTTCTATCAATGACCTTCACGTGCCTCTGTTGTTGTTTGTCGAAAAAGGGGAGAGCTTAAATAAGATCAAAACATACAAAAACAATAGACACACCACACTTAAGAACACAATAGAAAACTCTTTTTTCAATTCATTTAATCAAATCACAAAATATATTCAAATTTATCTATGTATACACACATACAATTTTTCTCAATGGACTTATTTGGAAGCTCCTTCCATCGCCATACTCAAATATCGATCCTATCCTCTTCTAGACGCTTCCTTGTGGATGCCAACAAGTGGCTCCTTCAATTCTCATCCTTATTTAATTACTAAGAATTCATGGAGAGCTCCTCAAGCCAAACGATGCTTAAATTCTCATGTATAGATCACCTCCTTCCTAGACTTGCATTCAAACTCAGTATTGTCAGCATTAAATTCATGGAGAGCTCCTCAAGCCAAACGATGCTTAAATTCTCATGTATAGATCACGTCCTTCCTAGACTTGCATTCAAACTCAGTATTGTCAGCATTAAATTCTGCCATTGAATTCACCTTCTGGACCCTTCGAGGTCTTCCATACTCTTGCATTCGGCCTCCTCTGCTACCAGAATCCTGTGTTCCTCTTTGGCCTCATATCCAATGGATTCCATTCAATGTCTGATGCCATCCAACAACTGTCAATATGATTTGATTGAACTTCATAATTACGCAATTGTTGCTAACTATTTGATCGAATTTGACTTATAGGAAAGACCATATGCTATGGCCTACAAGAGAAGGATGGTGAGACTTGTTCCGAAGAAGAAGTGATGATTGTTTAGTACTGACAATAGGTATACATTCAGTCATATGTGGACCTCTGACCCACAGGTCGAGAGGACCTCATATGGATATTAACGGTTGGGAGCAGGAGGATCCAATGAATGTTGGTCTCTCTATTAGCTATGTCCATCCTCCAATGATCATGAGGAGTTGCATCTAGTAGTAGCTGATGATTTCTATAACATTCCTTACTTAATTCAACATGCTACCTAAGATGTGGGGACCACATGAAGAGCAGTTGGATTCTAGTTAGATTCATGGAAGACTCTAGAAGTGGATAGAGCATTACTTGTTCCTAAGTGGAGAGTTCTCTCAGACGAGAACTACTCAGTTGACCTCTCAATAGGTATGCATATGTTCAGTTAGAGCAGTGGAACAAGATTTAGCATGTCTAGGTGGCACAAACTACTGATGATGATTCCTTGATTGTGATGTTGTTCCCCACTGAGACAAAGAGCTTCATTAATAGATGCAAAGGGAGTTAGCCTATGAGTTCATGATGAAGGATCATGGCCTGATACATTGTTACTTGGGATTGGAGGTGTGGCAGAGACATGATGAGATCTTCTTGAGTTAGGGGAAGTACACTATTGATTTACTGAGGATATTTGGGATGATGGAATGTAAGTACATGAGTATAGATATGGTGACAAACATAAAGAATTTGAATGATGTTGGTGCACTTCTACTTCGACTACGGTTCAATCACATAGCATAACACCAACAAATCCCAAGATACCAGCCCGAAAGGGTTTTGGCCCTTTCGGCAACACCTGCAGAGAAGATGAAGTCTCACCCGAAGTACCTATGGGGATTGCAGGAACCAGGTTTCTATAATGAGGAAGGGGAATGGTTTGACAGACTTATCATTCAAAAAATAACCCATAACTCCGACAGATCAAGATCTTCAACAAGCCATGCACTTCAACAAATCTCATAATTTAACCATAATTTCTACGACATACCATATACTTTGAATTCATATTAATTCATTATTACCATATTCATTCATCAATTTAGGTAAACAATAAGAAACATAAACATCACATAACACATCATACTACAATTAACACCATGAATTAACATGGAAACCCAAGATGGGAAAAACCACATAAGGGCTTCTTTTATTCATGAGTCACAGCAAAAAATAAACACTTCATGTCTTCAATGACTTATAGATTTTTCCTTCTATTACAACGGAACTATGCACACAACCTGTGGATCATGCGACTTAACAACTTCTTCATACAAAATTAATCAGTTCGCCAAATACAAACATAGATCAATAATTTCTCGAGCAACTTGCTATTTCATTAACAATCCCAAAATTTCCCACCCATTACATATTTATAGGGCACACACAGCATGCCCTGCTCCCACTACTCCACTAACTAACTAAAATCATTAATGTAAGTGGAAAAAACCTAACTAACTTTACTTAATCACACCCCTTTGACATATTCAAAACACTCATCTTCCTGGTTTCTCGGCTGCGTCATTGTAGTTGACGACTTCGTTGAACCACTTTGCCTTGGTTCTGTCCACACCAAAATTGTTTTACCAAAAATGGTACCCAAAACTTTCGAGTCCCAACAGGCCCTGAAAACTCACATGTGGCGTCCTGAGCCACTTCATGTTTGTGCTACTGGTTCCTTCATATTTGACAAAAAATCATCCTACAAGGAAATCGACCAAACAATGAACAACTTCTTTCTATTGGTTTACTTCATCGACAAGTTCAATAGTGACATGATCTTTACTTTGCTTGACAATACTGGTGATTTCCTTCTCAACTTTTGCATGTTTCCCTCCAATTAGTTCAGAAACACGTTCAACTTTAGACTGAAGTGCTCCAACCCTTTCTGTCCACTATTGTTGTTGAACCCTCAACTAGCTGATTTCTTCCTGTAGCACCTTAGTTTCTACAACCTTCCTCATTATTTCAATTTGTGATAGTGTCTTTAGCAGACCCCGTAGGTTTATCATTTTATCCTCTGCAATCCAAATCCTGGAAGTTATGTCCTGAAGGTATGCATCCTTGAATAGATCATCCCAAGTCCACGACACTTCTTCATACATCTTCATACACTATGCCTCAAATTCATGAATGTTCTGAATAGCCACTTGCACTTCTTCCCATCGTTGCTCTGTCAATTTAGGTGGTGTGTTGGGTACTAACTTTGCTTCTAATTCATCCACCCTTTGCTTGAACTGAGAAATGACCCCTCCGAGTTGCTGTAAATTCTCCTCGGGCGTCATTTCCTCTATCACCTCTACCTCTGGAATTGCTTGACAAGTGACTGCGATATCTTCATGTAGCTTCTCCTTTTCTTAGCTAAGATGCTCCTTTTCTTGACTAAGTTGCTCCTTTTGTTGACTAAAATACTCCTTTTTCTTTTTGAAGCTCAACAAACTGCTTCTTAAGCACATCCATTTGGTTCATGTATCCTTTCATGAGATTGTATACAGGTTGCTCCCTTGCTTTGATTTCCTATGCAATGTTCTCTTGGAGAATGTGCGACATAAAGATAGGAAATGTTGATAGTTTCAACTCAGCGTAGTCCAACTGAGGAACTTTATCAATTTCCCCTACTTCTGCAAAACTCAATGCTCACGGTAATAGTTTGACCACTTTATCGAAAAGAGGTTCTATGGCCAATTGCTCCCGTTGCTCATCCTCCCGTGTAAACTCGACCTGCTACACATCCTCCTATTGTGAAGATGATATTCTGATTTTCTTGATGGCCTGGTAGAGTGTATCTAATGGGTCCATCACTCTGCCAAATAGTTCCATTGTATTTTCTTTAGCTATCTTCCAATTCTCTTCTGTCACTTTAGTCATCCTATCGAACATGATGTTAACATTGTCATCTAGTAAGGATTGAACTGTGCTAGACCTATGTGATTTCTACTTCTTCTTTCCCCTTTGTGTAGATTCCCTAGCCTTGCATTTCTCTCTCAAAATCGGATTAGTAGGAATCTCGCTTGACTCTTGTTTGTCATTGTCTGATTAGGGAAGCTTACCCTCATCACCCCCAGCTCCAATATTCTTAGTACTTTGGTTCTGATTTGCATTCTGTTGTTGTCCATATGTACCTTCTTATCGCAGATCCTGCTATGACAGATCCAATGAAATATTCTTGACCACGAGAGGAACCTTCCATTCTACTGGCTGTTCTTGGATTATAGATTCAACTTCTTCTGTAGACAATTTAAACCCATCGATCAACCATTGTCGATGTGGGTACTTCCTTTCCTGGATGTACATGTGATGAGGACTAGCTTTGAACCCTGCAATGTCCTAAAACTTAACTACCATGTCCTCTTCTATCCGCGAGACCTATACAACATAATACTATCATGCCTATTTTTGCAAATAAAAACTAACATTATTCTCTATCTGCCTTTTCTTGATATTAGTGTGCAATAAGTTTGCGTACCGAGAAGCATAACAGGGCCCAATTGGCTCCATGCCCTGATAGAATTCTGGCTTCGACCAACCCACAAATGAAATTAAAAGTAGTAATGTGGAATAGTTGAAATGGGTACCATTGTCCTAGGAATCGACATCGTCATTTAGAAACTCATTTAGGAGGAACGTTGCTCAGTTCATTTGCATGCCTATTGTGCATTGCTCTGCTGCTGCGATGTCCGACATAGTCACTTGGCTCAGTCGAACCTTCCTCAACACTTTTGTCTTTAGTTCCTTTGTGGCGAAGCGACCAAGTTGGTTATTGATAGACTCAATGTCAAACCCCCTCTTGTTCTTTGACAAATGATACGTGTCCTTCATCATGGAAGCCAATTCTTTGTCTCTCTCTTTTCCCACAAAGAACTGAGAAGGGTCCACCCAGGCCTTAGGTAACCCTGTAATATTCACAATCATGTCAGTGTTTATTGACGCCTTAGTGTCGAGCCACAAACATTTTCTATGAAAGAAAAGTAGCAATTGCTTCATGCAAGCATTGGCTTCCGTGGTCCTACCAAAATGTGGCAGGTGCATCAGCGAAAAAATGCCATCCCTTTTTAATCCCAAATCCCAGTCCATAGGTTCAAGCTCCAATGGTGCACCTTTATCTGTGTTTAATATCTTCATCTAATTCTTGTAGTGAAATTCTGGGTACTTGGCGATGTCATGCTCCGTAGATGACAACTTATTCATGTTATGGAGTATGTCCCCCTACAGTAGGACACCTTTCGAGATAGGGACAATCACCAATGAATACTTGGAATTCTTAGGCATCCGAACTGGTCTTGCATCCATCTTTCATGGAGGTACATACCTAAGAAACAAATTTGCATACCCTAATGCAGAGGCTTCAACGTCATGTCTTCCCTTGGTCCTTTCCTCTAGGATTACATTACGATTCGTTCCTCAACCGCTTTGGCACATTCAGAGGAATGTACGGTGAGAGCACTTCTGGCTATTCTGGACTCATTGTACAAAAACCTGCATATTAACTTCCTTGATAGATCCTTGTGCTTCACTTGTTGCATACAAATCAACTAGAATCTTCGTATTCTTCTTGGATAAATTCGCTATGTGCAATTACTTAAGCTTTGGCTTGCTCAATACACTTCATCATTGAGACAACAATGAGTCCCGACCAAGTGGTGGATGTACTTTTAAAATTAACTCCCATGTGTGATCTTTCTGTCATTCCCGATGTGCAATGAATGGACTTGATCCTTGCAATCATCACGGTGGAAACATCGAATCTATTCACACACTTAAGTATTTTTGACAATTAAAGAAAAAATCCCACTAATGTTTCCACTACGCCCGCCATTAAAGAAACAATTAATGCACGTCAATTGCAACATATCACCAACTAAGACAAATCACCAATTGCAGCAAATAATTCCCTACTTTGAAAAAATAAACTACGAAAGACCCCAACCCTCCTACTTGGCACAACACTTCGATAAGGAAATTAAGTTGGGGTTTCCAAAATATTTGACACAACAAACTCTGAAAGGAAAAATTTGACACATAAAACTTTGACATAAAATTTAACTTGGGGTTTCTAGGATCTATATACAAACACAACTTTTTTTTTAAATATGTACAAGCATTGATTCAGAATTCTTCACTGCAAAGAGGAACGACTGTCGCTTTATGGTTTCATCCAGCTTCCATTTACCAATACATTGAGGTGTTCGCCATCTAGATTATGCAACTATATTGCACCTCCCTCTATCACATAGTTGATTACATAAGGACCTCGCCAATGCATCCTTAGCTTGCCGGGGTGTTTGAAAAAAATTATATCATAAAGAAGAACTAAGCCTCCTTGCTGGAACTGCTTCTTGGTGATGTGGCGATCACGCAATTCCTTTTCTTTATCTTTATGAACTTGTTGGTGAAACCATGCAATAAACATGTATTCTTCTATATTAAATAACCGTGACAATATTTCTTTGACAGCACCAGTATCAGACATACTAGTGAAAGCAACAATTTGTAAACTTGGTACAATATATTCCATGGGAATCACAACTTCTTGTCCATACACCAGTCTGAAGGGTGTCTTTCCTATCAATTTCTTACATGTTGTTCTATAATCCCATAAAACTGTAGGAAACCTTAGGTCCCTTTCATCGTGTTTCAAATTACAAACCTTCTTCAAGGCATGTTCCAAAATCTTGTTCAATGCTTCAACAATCCCATTTTCCTGTGGATGATATGGGGTGCTCTTCCAATGGTATATATGGAACTCTTCTATAAGTGATTCTATATTTTTGTTAACAAAGTGAGTACCCTGATCACTTAGTATAAATCGAGGACAACCAAACCTTGTAACGACATTAAAATTCGCAACAATCGTAGCACTGCAATTTCACAATGGAACAACTTCATCCCATCTAGTAAGATAGTCAATCGCAGTGATAATGTACCTTTATCGAGTCCTTTTTCCCGATGAATTTATTGGCCCCACAAATTCAATAATCCCATTTGTCAAAGGCCTGCAATGTAACTTACAAAACTAATGTCATTTCATCCCTCCTTGATGGTTTCCTGATCATCTGGCATATGTCACAGTTCTTGCAATACTCCCTGGAATTGTTATGTAGGGTAGGCCACCACATCCCAGCTCTTAAGATCTTCCGCGTAATAGATTTTTTTGCATAATGGCCTCCTGCAACGCCACCATGAGCCTCAACTAAGATCATTGTTTTCTCATGTTCTAAAACACATCAATGCAATACCTCATATGGTCCTAACTTGTACAACTGACCTATTATCAATTGATAGTCCACAAACCTAAAAAATAACTACTTCTTTTGTGCAGTGGTATAGCATTATAGTGCCACTCATATAGAAAATAAATTCACAATATCTTCAAAGTATTCATCAACCATTCTTACCGAGAAGAGCTGCACATTTGGGAGATTATCTTCTAAGCTGGTCAATTTCTCTCCTGTTTCTAACCTCGACAGATGGTCAGGTCCTCCATTCACCCTCCCTGGCTTGACGACAATCTCAAGATCATATTCCTGAAACAATAATAACCATCGATGGATCCCCCCCCCAAACACTGGCTTGTTGATGAGATACTTCAAAGTAGAGTGACCTGTGAACATTTTAATATACCCTCCTAATAGATAGTGCTTGAACTTTTGCAGGGCTTATACCATAGCTATCCCTTCCCTCTTTGTCATAGTATAATTCCTTTCTGCCATCAATAATTTTATGCTATCAAATTCAATTCTATGATCAATAGATCCTTAGCCAAGCTAAGTGAGAAGTCCACCTAGAGCCACTGGATATGCATCAACATGCACATGGAATTTTTTTTGCCAGTCAGAAATGATCAAAATAGCCATTGTTGCCATTTTCTCCTATAACGTGTCAAGGTTCTTCTGACACTCTTCATTCCACTGAAAATTCACATCTTTATTTATCATTTTTCCATAGGGGTTGTGATCTGAGCATATTCTTTTATAACTTTCCAGTAATAGCCTGTATGACCCAGAGTGTTAGATTTTGAGCATTAATTCAAAATGATCTAGGATCTTATCTGAGAGAATAATATGTACAACATAACATTCACACAAGACAATAGACACAGATTTTCCTCAGGGAAAACCAAGAAGGTGAAAAACCTCGCAACTTCCTCAGAGATGGAAAGAGCAATTATACAAAACCCAAGTACAAGAGATAGTCTCCTTAGTAGCTTCTCCTCCTCCAGTAGTGTGCATCACTCAAGTGAGAGAATAGATGAGTAAGTGAATGATCAAATAGAGTGACACCCTCACTCTATTTATACACTAACTTGACTTTCCTAATAACCTAATAGGGCCTACTTCTCTAGGAGAGTCTAATAACCCATGGTAACTCAACTCAGGGCCGAACCCACATTTGGTGGTCTAATAACCCATCACATGCAAGTTGTGGTACATGTAATGTAACTTGCGACACTTGTAAATACAAATGATGACACTTCCCTACAGAGGAATAATAACATCTCTTTAGGGATACAATATACATATATGAAATACATTCTGAAGTTACATATACATCAACACTCCTTCTTAACTAGGAAGGTATTTCTCGACATAGGTCTTCTAGCACAAGTCTTCTTCTCTGGATCATCGTCATCAAATCATCGTCACTGGATCATCGTCATCGTCACTGTTGCTGCTATCTCAATCAAAATCCAATCTACTCGTCATAGGAAGTTCTACAGAGAAAACCCTTTTTCATGCTGGATGTAGGCCTAGCCTCCATGTAGGTCTTCATCATCTCTACGAGCAAGCCATCAAGTAGGTACACCTCAGGATTGATTATACTGCCTTTGCAAAACCTTCAAGATCTCCCAGGACTGATTACACTGCCTCTACAAAACCTGCAAGAGCATCTCAGGACTGATTATATGCCTTTGCAAAACCTGTGTACCCTACTGTCACATCATCATCTTCAGGTCACCTCATAGTCCATGGAGCACAACCCAGATGCACATCACACAATACTTACATACACCAGCATGGGAGGACCTACATACCACCATCCAGGAAGGGCTCAACACTTACATGACGACCATGGGAGGACACACCTACCACCATGTCGGAAAGGCACAAAACTTACATCAATGACCATGGGAGGACACACCTTCCACCATGTTGGAAAGGTTCGACAATTACATCAACGGCCATGGGAGGACACAGCTACCACCATGTTGAAAAAGCCACGCCCGACCCTTACATCTCACCATGGGAGGACATACCTACCACCATGTGAGAATGGCCTAGCCCTTACATCTGTACCATGGGAGTACATACCTACCACCATGTGAGAATGGCTCTAGCCCTTATATCTGCACCATAGGAGGACATACCTACCACTATGTGAGAATGGCTCCAACCCTTACATATACACCATAGTAGGACCTACCTACCACTATGTGAGAATGGCTCATGTGCATTTGTGCCTCCGGACTCATCACTTCCCTTTGGAGGGAATCTCGATCTAAAGTACACCAAGTCTCCCTCTGAAGTATTCAAACTTCACTCTGCCCAGTGGCTTGGTCAACACATCGGCTATTTGCTCTTCCATCGCAACATAGAGGAGATTCATTGCTCCTCTCTGCACCATATCCCTGATATAGTGATACTTGATCTCAATGTGCTTCGACTTGTCATGGAACAACGGGTTCTCTGACAACTTCACACAACTCTGGTTGTCGCAATATATACAAGTAGCACTCAACTGGAGATCAAATAAATTAGACAGTAGCTTCCTAAGCCATACTGCCTCACAACTAGCCGAACAAGCTGCAACATACTCTGATTCGGCTGTACTCAGTGCCACATAGGACTGCTTCCTGCTAAACCAAGAGATCATACCGGATCCCATACTGAAGCAACACCCCGAAGTGCTCTTCCGATCCATGGCACTGCCTGCCCAATCTGAATCGACATAACCCTCTAGGTTAAACTTTTGATTTGCATCATATTTGAGCCCATAGTCAACTGTACCCTTTAGGTACCTCAGAATATTCTTTACAGCAACCAGGTGAACACTTCTCAGATCCGTCAGGAACTGGATCAATGTGTTCACCGCAAAGAAAATATCTGGTCTTGTGTTTGTCAGGTACATCAAGGATGCAATCATCTGACGATACATCGTGACATCGACTGGCTTGGATGAAGCATCACACAGAAGCTTCAGGTTCGATGCCATAGGTGTGGCCATGGCCTTGCAGTCCATCATCCCAAACCGCTTCAGGATCTCTACTGCATACTTCCCTTGTCCAAAGAAGATTCCATATGCACTCTTCCACACCTCCATGCCTAGAAAGTAGTGCATCATCACCAAGTCCTTCATCTCGAACTTGGAAGCAAGCTTCCTCTTTGTGTCGGCAATCAATCTATCCTCACCTGTCACAAACAGGTCATCCACATACAATAGTAGTATTACTGGATTTCCTTCCTCAACCTTGTAGTAAAGGTTGGAATCCACTTTACTCTTAGTAAATCCCAAGCTGGATAGAAAGCTGTCTATCCTACCATACCAAGTCCTAGGAGCTTGCTTCAAGCCATACAAGGATTTATTCAACCTGCACACATATGAATCCCTGTCATGTGTCTCAAAACAAAGTGGCTGCTCCATATACACTTCCTCTTCGACTACACCATTCAAGAAAGCTATCTTGACATCCATCTGGTGTATCTTCCATTTCATCACTGCAGCCAGAGCAAGTACTGTTCTGATGGAAGTGTATCTGGATACATGAGCAAAATTCTCTTCATAATCTATCCCCTCTTTCTGGGAGAAGCCACGAGCTACAAACCTCGCCTTGTATTTCTCTATGCTAACATCTACAGCATGCTTGATCTTATAGATCCACTTGGAAGTCACAACAGACTTCCCTTCAGGTCTTGGGACCACATCCCAAACATCATTCTTCATGATCGAATGGTATTCCTCGACCATGGCATCCTTCCATTCTTTCTTTTCCGCTGCTTCTTCATAACTAGAAGGTTCTTTGTTCATAATATCACAGAGTAAGGCGATATAGCTGGTATGTGACCTAGTCCTTTTTCTTTCTCTTTGTTCCTCCTCTGGAATACCATACCTTTCTGCATCTTGGATGATCTCTCTAGCCCATGCTGGTTTCCTCTCATGAGAGTTCTTCTCATGGGGTGGATCTACAGGTTCTTGTGGATCTTCTATTTCACGATCTTCTTCTGGAATAATTTCATTCATGGTCGTGTCTTGTGTTCTAGATATTCTTGGTTCTTCATTGTCTTAAACAGGTGTCTTCCTTGATTTGATGTATGCTAAGTCTTCATCAAAAGTTACATCCCTGCTGATATCAATCTTCTTGAACCCTAGAAATTATATTTTGTATGCCTTCGAGCTTTCACTGTAACCCACAAAGATGCCCTTCTTTCCTGAAGGATCTAGCTTTGTCCTCTTTTCCTTTGGAATATGTGTGTACATTGGAAAACCAAATATTCTAAGATGGCTAGCTTCTAGCTTCTTTCCAGTGAGCACTTCTTCCGGTGTTTTGTTGTCAATTATCTTATGAGGTGTTCTTTTTTGCACATATACAACTGTCCTTGCTGCTTCTGCCCAAAGGTGCATAGGTAGATCTTGATCATGAAGCATTTCCCTAGCTACTTCCATGATGGTTCTATTCTTTCTTTTCGCAACCCCATTTTGATTTGGATTGTAAGGAGTAGTCAACTCCCTCTTAATCCCTGAATCACTGCATAACTTCTTGAAGTCTCCTTAAGTAAATTCTACACCATTTTTCGGATCTAAATATCTTGATCTTCTTATCAAGGCTGTGAATTCCTTGAACTTATCAAACACTCCATCTTTATTCTTCAAGAAAAAAACCCAAGTCTTCCTAGAGAAATCATCAATGAAGGAAACATAATATACATAACCACTCAGAGGGCTGGAAGACATTGGACCGCATACATCAGAGTGGATAATCTCCAATATTCGTTTTTCCTTGCTTTCACTACTTGGAAATGTATTCTTTGTATTCTTTCCTTTTGCACAACCTTTGCAGATGACTTCATGCTTTGTCTGATTTAAGGAAGACCTTCAACTGCTTTGCTTGCAATAGGTAGTGCTCTATAGTGCACATGTGCAAGCCTTCTGTGCCAAAGTTCACTTGGTTCAACTGAGTCATGAACCAAGGCTTGTTCTGGTTGGCCCTTCAATTTGTATAATCCTCCCTCTTGCTCTCCAATCACTACTGCATCATCATTGGTCTTACCTTTTGGCCACATAAGAACTTGGCCATCTATAAATGCAACCCTTATTCCTTTTGCATCCAAAGCAAATATGGAGGGAAGATTCTTCTTGAGACCTGGAACATATAGTACATCTTTCATCTTCATAGACTTTCCAGAGTCTAGCTTATAGGAGGCTTCACCACTTCCTTTTATGGGATACTAGTAGTCATCCCCAAGTTTCACCTTATGGGGTGATTCATGTTCATATAGATTTACAAAGGATCCCTTGAATCTTGTCATATGTTTGGAAGCCCCACTATCTATAAGCCAATCATTACTTCCATGAGCAATAGTACCAGTGAGGGTAGAAATCAAAACATACTCTTCATCACTTGAAGAATATTCACTTTCTTCCCTAGCCCTCTTCCTGGGAGGTTCATCATCCTCTGCAGTGTGAGCATGATGTCTTCTTTTGATGTTCTTCTTCTTGTGGGAACCATATTTATTGTTTCTGGGACAATCCCGGGAATAGTGTCCCTTTTCATCACATGTAAAGCGTCGGTCATTGGATATGTTTCTTCGAGATCTGAGGTTACCCCTCTGGTTTTGATGGTGATGCTTTTCTTTCTTACTGTGGTGATGTCCCTTTTTATTATCATACTTCTTGGAGTGTGTCGTGAGATCTTGGTATTCATTCCCCATCTTCTCTTCTCGAGCTATAATTCGAGCTTCTTCTTGTGAACATTCTTCCCACAGTTTGCTGAATGTGATAAGTTTCTTCCTAGCACAAATTCCTTGGATGAAGGAATCCCATGACCTAGGAAGGCCATTAAGAGTGGTCATCACCACTTCTCCATTATCTATATCTTCTCCCACAGCTTCAAGTTGTTCTTTTATCTGGGAGACCCTTGAAAAATAAGACTATATGGTCTCCGCAATCTGGATCTTGACATTCTTTAGTTGATTCCTCAAGGTCATCTTCCGATTTATGTTCTTCCCTTCAAATAGCTTGGTCAAGGAATCAAACATCTCCTTAGGTGTCTTTAGAGATGACACATGTGGTATGAGATGGTCTTTAATAGAATCAACAATGATCCTCTTAGCCTTGACCAAGTTCCTCTTGTGTAAGGCCTTAGCCTCTCCTCCCTCTGGAACTGGAACCTCTTCACTTATGTAGGTGTCTAATTCATTTTCTTTCAGGATTAACCCAATCCTATACTTCCATGCTCGGAAGTTATAATCCCCTTCAAGCTTATCCTCAAGCTTGGTGTGGTGAGAAATTTTAAAGAGTACTTCAAATGGAAATAGAAAAGTTATTAGGTTTTACCACTTGATTTGCTAAAAACTGGATCTCGAGTTGGATTAGGGTTTGTTAGAGAAACCCTAAAAATTCAAACTTTGAATTTCAACTTTTTGAAAGGATGGAAAGATGTGCCTTGCTGAGCTGGTCAAGCTAGTATACTCAGATTTTGAAATCTGCAAATTTTCACCGCTCAAAATTGCTCTTGAACCTTCCGGATTCACTAGACAGGACCCTGAATTAGCGTTTGATTTTTTCGGAGCTTCACCCAACCAAAAAGTTCAATCCAAATCTCTAAAATTTGATTTTTCATAGGAGCTTCCAGCCGTGGTCTCAGATTTTAGAAATTCCAATTTTTGCAGAAACCCTAATTTTTAGGTCAAAAACTGAAAATGCTCAGAATTGAATTTTGTTTCGACAGAAAGATGCGCCCTTGCTAGGAGAGTCAATCTAGCCTCCTACCTTTGAATATCTGTCGAGAGAAACCCAAAAATCAAGAAGCCCTAGCTTCCACAGCTGCATAGTGTCTTCTTCTTAGGTTAGCTCTGATTCCATGTTAGATTTTGAGCATTAATTCAAAATGATCTAGGATCTTATCTGAGAGAATAACATGTACAACATACAATCACAAGAGACAAGAACAAGAGACAATATACATAGAGTTTCCTCGGGGAAAACCAAGAAGGTGAAAAACCCCGCAACTTCCTCAGAGATAGAAAGAACAATGATACAAAACCCAAGTACAAGAGATAGTCTCCTTAGCAGCTTCTCCTCCTCCGCTAGTGCGCATCACTCAAGTGAGAGAATAGATGAGTAAGTGAATGATCAAATAGAGTGACACCCTCACTCTATTTATACAATGACTTGACTTTCCTAATAACCTAACAAGGCCGACTTCTCTAGGAGAGTCTAATAACCCATGGTAACTCAACTCAGGGCTGACCCCACACTTGGTGGTCTAATAACCCATCACATACAAGTTGTGGTACATGCAATGTAACTTGAGACACTTGTAAATACAAATGACGACACTTCTGTACAGAGGAATAATAACATCTTTGTAGGGATACAATATATATATATATGAAATACATTCCGAAGTTACATATACATAAACACAGAGTTGTCCTTAACTGTTGAACTGAAGTGGGAGGAGGTAGATCCACTATAATGGTAATATTCATAGGATCCACCAAGAGTCCTTTCTTACATACGACATGGACAAGAAGTATGCCAAATGGAGCACAAAATATTCATTTCTTCAAATTTAAAGAGATATGGTACTGTCTATTACTCTCTAACGTCAAACTTGAGCTTTCAATGTGATTCTTAAGTAAACCATATACTTTCCAATCATCAATGTAGAATTCAATAAATTTATGAATAAATTCATTAAAAACAGCAACAACTCCTCTTGAGAAAATTGCAGGATCATTCTTCAAACCAAAGGGCATTACTGTATATTGGAAGAAACCCCACTTTGTCACAAATGTTGTCTTGAGTCGATCTTACTTAGCAAATTTTATATGATGGTACCCAGAAAATCCATTGGTAAATGAATAGGCTTCTTGAACTCCAACATTTTCTAACACTTCATCTGTGAATGGTGTTGGAAATGGATCATGCAGATAGGCATCATTAAGCTTCCTTAATTAAACACAAATTCGAATTTCACCGGTCTTCTTATCTTGTACTACCATAGGAAATATCCACACTAACTCTTCGACTGGCTCAATAATTCCTACATCCAACATTCTTTCCAACTTGGCTCTAACTTTTTCCTTGTATCAAGGATTCAATTTATAAGGTCTTTGCTTAATTGTCTTAGCTCCTAATTTCAACACGATCTTCATTTCTCCCAGGTTTCCAACAATCCCTTTCATCTCAAAAAACTTGGTAGGAAATAAATATTTAAAATCATGCAGGAAATCAATGATCTTACCTACTGTTTCATCATTCCAACAATCTCCAATATTTGCAAATTTAGGATTTTCAGGGGACCCAATATTTGCAAATTTAAGATTTGCAAGGGACCCAATATTAACCTTCTTTATCTTTAGTGGCTTCAAGAATATGTTAGATGAAATCTCTTATCCCTTCAGGTCGTGACTTCCTTCAGTTTCTTGGATATGCACATCTCTTGGGTCATCATCCTATGGTCTACTGGTGATATTATAGAATTCCTTCATCTTTTATACTGTTGTGTTCCACTGGGCCAAATTAGACACTGGCCCAGGAATTTCCTCAAATTTTTTGGCTTTTATGATTTGTAGAGCTGCATCTACGATCGAACTTTCATCTTCATAGTTAAATGTTTTCTTGAAACTCATAACTAGATTATCCCATTCTGCAGTTGCTTATCAAAGCTCCAATTCCTTGGTATAGTATCTAATGTGTGTATGAACATGTGGACCCAATATTGCTTGGGTATGTTCTCCCAGATTGCATTACAATTGGTAATATGATCAGCAGGGTTAGTTAACCCATTATATTTCTCTGCGTCATATGGGACTCCCTCTCCAAAGAGGATTTCTAAGAATTGTCTACATAGCGACAATCCTGTTATAAACTATTCATGAACAACCCACCATCTTGTTGGTGTTTCTTTTAATGACACATCTAATGTCAACAGTCGCTGTTGTTTTGTCACTTTAACTTCAAATTAAAAAATAAACTTATCTAGATTAGGAAAACCTTCATAATTGGGAAGGTCACATACCTCTTTACCGATCCAGTGCAGTGACTTCAGAACCTGAGCACATCTTTGCATTGAGACTTTATGTAGCTTATTCTGCCAATTTCCAAGGCTTAACCAGAATCAAATGACCAAGAGCTAATTCTCATCCAGCTCAAAGTACCATCCACTATGGGATTGATATAGTCATTTATCCTTGAATATACATTGTAAATATTATCCAGGTATTGAGCATCATATTCTTCTTTTATTGGTTCGAAATACCTCTGTCCCTCCAGCGGGTCTAGAGGTGCGACAACTCTTAATTTGTCATTCTCAAATGTCAGCATCCTCTTATTGAATTTGATAATAGTTTGGCTCTGAATTTTCTAGTCTATTCCCAGGAGTGCATGATATGGATTGGTATCATCGACAATATTCATGACTTCAAAATATACAAAAGTGCGCAGTCCCTCCACTTCGATAGGGATGCCTACCATTCTCCCAAAAGGTATAACTTTCAGTTGATTTTCCAACCTCATATTAACAGGAAACCACAGAAATTTAGGCTTTAGCATATTTTCCCAAGTCTGAATAGTAAGAATATTCACATCAGAGTCTAGATCCAAAATAAAAAAATCCATATCACAATCTCCAATTTATGCATTAAGTCCCACCTCCCGTCCAGTTTTTGTTCTCTTTTGAACATGATTCACAACTTTTTCTTGCCTCATTTCTTCCTTAGATTCACCAATTAAATTATGAAATTCCCGTAATGCATTTTCATCCTTAATTAGATCCAAACAACTTTTAAAAAATCTATGTAGAGCACTTCCCTTTGCTGGATTTTTCCTTGAGATAGACCCATTGAAGCATGGTGCATTTCATAGATAGGGCCTTCTATAAATATTGGTGGAAATGAGGATTTCGATGCTTTATTCTGGTTCCCCATAAATTGATCACGAGCTTCAAATAAAACTCCGTTCTCTTTTTGAACGCCAAATTATAGCAGTCGCTGAGCTGCTAGGCTCACTCTCGGATCCCACTGGTTGTTATGATTTCACTTATCATCACCCCTCGTAGCTCCTCCTTTGGGTACCACACCAATAATAGTTTACTTTTTTCTCGTCTCAGCTGAAATCTTTTGAACATTTTGGTTTTGATTTTGGTTATTCTTTTCCTTCCATTTTTCTATAAGTTGGGGATGGTCTTCAATAGTATGGTCCAATTCCATACAATATGTGTAGGTTGAAGTAGGATTCAGGTATTCTCTAGCATAATGTCCTGGAGTACTGCAATTATTGTTAGAAAAATAGGATCGCAGAGCAATAACAATAAACATAAATGAAAATATAATCACACAAACACATTACAAAAGAGACACCAATATATCAATATATTGTGGTTCACCCAAGATGGGCTACGTCCACACTGAAATTTCCAGTCCTTATTATTATACCGTCCAACAAAGTGAAGGGATACAACCTGCAGCACAGCCGCTGCACTTCCTCTTCACACTCTCTCACACTCTCTCTTCTCGATCTCAGAGATATTTACAATGCATGATACTTAATACCTCAACCCTAGCCGTATTACAATGTATTTTTTTTATAGGGGAAATACAATGGGAAACTACCCCGGATTATCCAAAACCCCAAGTTTGGGGAGCGAGTGTAAAGTCCTCTGGGGTACATGACTGGAACAATATCATCTATGAGACTGGAAGATCTGGCTCCACAACCAACAATTATAACATATTACATGGGCTCTTCCTCGACCAAATCATCCTCATCCACGTCCTCAGAATCCACCCCGTTGCTTATTAAACTATGCATTACTTTTTTCATCTTCCTCCTCTCCTTTCACGAGGAAAGTATCTATTGTGCTTTATATGAGCAATTTATATGCTTGACATTCCTTTTCATCATGATCAACTGATCGATAGAACTTACACCATAGTTTTTTTGGGATACTCACCATTTTTCTGTAGAAAATAACATTCTTCTAGTTGATGTCCTCTAGTTTGAAAGATTCTACACCATATACATAGTCCAAGGTTCAACATATTAGGATTTCCAACATAAATATAGTCATGGAATGTCGTGCATTGATATTTTGAGTGACCCTCCTCCTTGCATATGGTACATCAAACATCTTCTTTTTTTCCTTACCTTCTTGATGTCTTGGATATGAATTGACAAGTTTTCCAGCTACGACTGAATTTGAGCTTTACCAGTTCCAGTATCTCCGACAGGTGACACTTCCAGCTTCAAAGCCATCTCAAGGGCTTCTGTCTGAGAATAAATTTTCTACTGCATCAATGAAATTCTAACATGAGGTAGAAAAGTGCCTATAAATCATTCCTTGTGTTGAATGTCATTCATTTGAAAACTTGCATGGGCCATCAATGTCTTGAATCTTTGATCGAAGTCCCAAACAATTTCATTTGGTGATTGTTTGAGCTCTTTGAGATTTGTAATTCACTGTGACTCAAACTTTGGATTTTTAAATTCAAATTTTAACCCATCCTTAACCTCTGCTAAAGTCTTTGCTTGTTTTCCACTAGCAACTTCTGAAAAATTCATGAATCAGTCCAAAGCTTGACCCCTAAAGGTTGTAATTAACTGTGACAATTTGACATTATGATCTTGTACTTATTTAACAGTCCAAATTGCATTACATAGAAAGTTAGAAACCATTGTTGCTCTACGTATTCTAACCCATTCCCATTAAATATTAGTAATTTCATGTCATCCCCGGCCATTCTGGGCCTCTAGGGTTTCGATTGACTTGATATTAAATGACTACTAACCGAAATATTACTACTTGGTGAAGTGTTACTCTGACTATTGTTAATATTTGGTTGATCTTTGATCTTTAATTCTTTTAGATACCGAAACTTGAAACAATGATACAATTCAATCACATGAAATTCACACAACCATAACAAGAGATATACCTTGGGGAAAATCCTCAAATCAATGAGAACAAAAACCATAACAACTCCTCTCAGTATAATATAATGGATAGCAGAGAATGTATTTCTTTTACAACATAGCATATTTCTTTCAGAAGATAAGAGATCACCAAACACTCTTGGTGAAGATATGAAAGCAATAGAGAAGAGAGATCAATCGTATGTGTTTTCCAATGTGCCCATCACATCAATATAGATCAAAACTCAGTGCCATGTAAGGAATAGATAATCAATGCATGAAGGATAATCCTCCCATGCAAACCATAGCGTTTTATATTCTTGGATAGTTGCAGTGAACTTCTAGTTTCTTCAATCATTCACCAACAATGCGCCATGCCTTTCTTCCTCAACTTGAAATCATGCTTAACTAACATTGGAGTGAAATCGCCTCATAAATGATGTAGGAGCACTTAGTTAACAAGATAACATAAGTGTCATCATGAAATATGAGAAACTTTAGTGTTATAAGTTAAGTGTAATATTTTAAATTTTATTTTAACTAAAGTGTCATCATGCGAAACACTTTAGTTAACTGATTCCTTTTTAACACTTTAGTTAAATTTTCTTAATTGGAAATCATGTTGATTGATTTTTCTGAAGTGATCACTAAGTTATCCTTTAGTTAACTAACTGCATATCTTTAGCTCATGCTTTAACTGAAGCATTGACTGAGGCATACATTGTTACTTAACTGAAGCTTTAACCATTCGAGTTCTCTTTAATTAGCTAAAGTGTATGGATGAGAAATTTTGAATTCTCTTGATCTCTATTATTTATATTTTATTTCCTTATCTTTAACTGCATGGTCAATATGTGCTAACTTTAATTATATATAACATTACATTATACTAATAATAATTATCGGATGTTGTGATCATATTATATTATTCTGTACCAAACGATCATATGCTAATGTAATTCACTTTAGAGGTGATCAATCTCTAAAGGAGACTTAATAGCAACTAGTGATCATGGTTAATAATACATCACACAAAATTAAATTCTTTTAACAAGTAAAGCATGACCTTTATACGGAAGGTCCACCTCTATACGTTAGTTCCATATCATGGATACCTTTGTACGGAAGGTTCACATGAGAATCGTGACTTGACACACAAGTCCAGAGCCTTGTCCAACAAGACTTCACAACATGATTACTTTGATCAATTACCTCTATATGGGAGGAATAACCTTTACACAGAAAGAAATCAAAGTGATCACCTCTATACGGGAGGATCAATATTGGCTGCACAATATTGGTTTGGAGAATGTCTCATGATGTTGTACATTTAACAACTATTACTACTACTTTGACTTGCTTGGAAAAACTGTGATGAACTACTATGTCTTACCTCAGTTTCTGGAGATATATGTAGGGTTGTGGGCATGTTGGAACTTCGAGTATGAGATGGATCTACATGTTATTATTCTTCTAAAATGATTTGGTATTCTTCCTCTTCATCGTAAGAATATTCGTCGAGCTATGGTATTGATTCATAGTCCCTTCTCCCAGTCACAATGCAACCCTCTCTCCTTGTCACAATTCTCCTCTGCTTGTTTGAACAAAATATCTTCCCACTATTGATGTATTTGTAACTTCGGAATATATTTCAATTGTCTATTTTATATTGTATTCATATGTTATTGTACTTCCAAAGGAGAGGTTTCATTCCTCCGATCGGGAAAGCTATTATTGTATTTGATAGGGTTATTAGAATCCCCTAGTGGGGTCAACCCAGAGTTAAGTTGTAGGGGGTTATTAGACTCTCCTAGGAGAATTCGGCCCAGTTAGGGTAAAAGGAAAGTGAAAGTAAAGTATAAATAGAGTGGATCAACTCTCTATTTATTCATTCACTCACTCACTCATTCGAATAAGTGAGAGAGAGATAAGTTCGCACAAGTGGAGGGGGAGGAAGCTGTTGGAGACCATCTCTTTGTTTTTGGGTTTTGTATTATTGCTCATTCTATCTCTGAGGAAGTTGCAGGGTTTTATCATTTATGGTTTCCCTGGTGAGATGCTTTGTGTCTCTTGTCTCTTGTGTTTGATTTGTTGTGCATGTTGCTCTATCAGATAAGATCCTATATCATATTGAATTAAATTGTGAAAAACTAACATGGTATCAGAGCTAACCTAAGAAGAAGACACTGTACAGATGCGGAAGCTAGGGATTCTTAATTTTTGGGTCTATTTCCATAGATCATCAAGGGAAGGAGGCTAGGATATCTCTCCTAAGCAAGGCACATCTTTTTGTCGAAGCAGAATTGGATTCTGAGCATTTTCATTTTCGGCCTGTCACTACTGCGTGAAATTAGGGCTTTTGGCAGAAGTGGAATTTTGGAGTGATCTCAACATAGGATTGCTCTCCTCAGCAAAATCAAAATTTAGAGCCCAAGATCGAAGTTTTTGGTTGGGTAGAACCCCGGGGTTTGTCAAGCCCTAGTTTGAATTTTGGACCAGAAAAACCAGAAAACCAGAAATTGATAGAAATTGCAGATCCGAAATTCGCAAGTCACTTTTGAGGGGTCAATTTTGGGAATTTTCAAAATCCAAGCACAACATCTTGCTCACCTCATTCAAATACATATTTCTATCCAGACAGAAGTTTGAAATTCCAAGTTTTTATTTTTAGGGTTTCTTTGTCAAACCCTAGCCAGCTACAGATCCAATTTTAGCAAATCAAGTGGTAAGACCTATATATATATTTTATTTCCATTTGAGTTTTAATTAAAGATGTCTCACCACACCAAGCTTGAGGATAAGCTTTAAGGGGATGATAAATTCCGAGCATGGAAGTATAGGATTGGGTTAATCCTAGAAGAGAATGAATTTGACACCTACATAAGTGAAGAGGTTCCAGTTCCAGAGGGAGATGAGGCTAAGGCCTTACATAAGAACAACTTGGTCAAGGCCAAGAGGATTATTGTAGATTCTATCAAGGACCATCTCACACCACATGTGTCATCTTTAAAGACACCCAATGAGATGTTTGATTCCTTGACCAAGCTGTTTGAAGGAAAGAATATAAATAAGAAGATGACATTGCGGAACCAATTGAAGAATGTGAAGATTCAAAATATAGAGACCATGCAGTCATACTTTATAAGGGTCTCTCAGATAAAAGAACAACTTGAAGTTGTGGGAGAAGACATAGAAAATGGAGAAATAGTGATGACCACCTTGAATGGTCTCCCTAGGTCATGGGTTTCCTCCATTCAAGGAATTTGTGCTAGGAAGAAGCTCATCACATTCAGTAGGTTGTGGGAGGACTGCTCACAGGAAGAAGCTCGGATTGTAGCTCGAGAAGAAAAGATGGGTAATGAAGACCAGGTTCTCACAACACACACAAAGAAGAACAACAACAAGAGGGAGAATTGTTGGCTTGGTTTTGCAACCAAGCTTAGTGCAATGGTGCACCTGCTAACTAGTAGCGGCAGTCTCATTAAAAATAAATAACAAACTACTTTAAACTATATTAATCATGGATCTATGTGAAATAGATAAGCAAACAATGAAAATATTATCAAAAGCAAAGCAATTGACAATATGTAAAAAAAATGATTTTGTATTAAGAATAGGGGCAAGCAAGTGCTTGCAATGGTGATACCTCCAAGTGGTGAATATTGTTGAGTAGCTCCAAGGGTGAGCAACTCCAAGCTCCAAAGGTCTCTTCTCCAAGATAGCTACAATGGTCAAAAGCTCATGAGATATTTTGACAGCATGAGGATAGGATGATGGATGGATGGAAAGTGAGGAGCCCCTACCACCTTTTTATAGTTTTTGGTGGTGGGGAATACCATTATGGTTTTGAGGAAACCAATGGTATTGACCAACATGGTTTAGGTACCTTTTCCCTCCTTTTTCCTTTTTTGAATATTTTGAATATTTTTATTCCCTTTTTAATATTTTGGGAATTCTAGACCCTTTTTGAGGGTTTTTTATGCTTTTTGAGGAAAAATATTCATTTTGAGTGGAAAAAGGGGTGTATTGAGGTCTTTTGGTGACCTTTTGATGGCTTTAGAGGCTCAAATGGTGAAAAAGTGGACAAAAGGGTCATGTGAATAAGGAAATGAGCTAGTGATCAATTTTTGGGTGTTAACAAGAATCATCATCACAAGAAGGGTAAACACCATCACCAGAATCAGAGGGAGAACCTTGGAGGATCCAGGAGAGATCTTTCTCACATTCGATGTTATACTTGTGATGAGGAGGGACACTATTCTAGATATTGTCCTAGGAACAAAAGCATCTCCCATAGGAAGAACAACAACAAGAGAAGACATCATGCTCACACTGCAGAGGATGATGAACCTCTAAGGAAGAGAACCAAAGAAGACAGTGAAGATTCTTCAAGTGATGAAGAATATGTATTGTAATGAAGGTAACGAACTAAAAGGGTTTATTTAGAAGATTCCACCTCATAAGGTGAAGCTAGAGATGACTTTTAGTATTACATGAAAGGATTAGAAGAAGCTACTGCAAGGTTTGAATCCATAAAACAAATAAATATCAATAATCTATGGAAGAACCTATCATCCATTTTCAGCATTGGTTAAGGTGCAAACTGTCAGACACTCCAGTAGTTCCTGGAAGGAAGCAAAGATCAAGAGGGATCACACTCCAGTAATTCCTGCAAGGAATCAAAGTTCAAGAGGGAGCACACTTGAGTAGTTCCTGCAAAGATTGAGAGGGAGTCCACCCAACAACCAAACAAACATAATTATTTTAATTGTGATTTCTTGTATATATGATTAATTAAATGATGTTGTTCAATCATGTACATACTTATGTTCCTAGATTTAGGATGTATATCATGTATGTTAGAAAAGTTGCATTAATGAACATGATACTACTAATATGCAAGTAATGGGTAAGTGGCCTATGGTACTGTACAACATTCCATTGCTAATTATCTAGAATGAAACATCTTTGCTGACTTGTTGGGAGTAGTGCACACTCTTAACAATGTTCTGGTAGAGATGGAAGGCATCTAGGAAGTTACCGTATGAATACGGGATATGGATGAATGTTGTGTTGAATCATTGGCTAAGATACTTGCATGACTGTGTGACCTATGTCTTTATGCATAAGAATTTGTTTTGAAAAATTATGAAATGTTTCTAATCACGCAACTAAATTGACTTGTAGGAAATATTGTGTACTACAAGAGAGACTTGTTTCGAAGAACAAGTGACGATGATTAAGCTAGAATATTTATGAAGTCAAGAAGAAGACATTGAAGAACCTAAAGTTCCCAGGATCAGAAATATAGTAATGGAAGAAGCAATTCCAGAAGAATATGAAGAATGCGAGATGGAAGACCCAAAGGAACCTATAGATCCACCACGTGAGAAGAATTATCATAAGAGAAAACTAGCATGGGTACGAGAAGCAATTCAAGATGCAGAGAGATATGGTGCTCCAGAAGGAATGCATAGAGAAAGCAAGAAACCGAGGCCATAATCCAGTTATGTAGCCCTACTGTGTGACATCATTGACAAAGAACCTTCCAACTATGAGGAAGCAGTTGAGAAGAAAGAATGGAAGGATGCCATGATCAAGGAGTACCAGTCGATCATGAAGAATGATGTTTGGGATTTGGTCTCGAGACCAGTAGGGAAGTCTCTTGTGACTTCCAAGTGGGTCTGCAAGATCAAGCATGATTTAGATGGAAACATAGAGAAACACAAGACGCGATTTGTGGCACGTGACTTCTCCCAGAAGGAAGGGATAGACTATGAGTATAAATTTTCACCTGTAGCCAGATACACTTCCATCAAATCAATACTTTCTCTGGCTGTAGTGATGAAGTGGAAACAACACCAGATGGATGTCAATACAACGTTCTTGAATGGTGTAGTGAGGAGGAAGTGTATGTGGAGCAACCACTTGGATTTGAGACACATGACAGGGAGACTCATGTGTGCAAATTGAAGAAGGCCTTGTATGGATTGAAACAGGCACCCAGGACGTGGTACGGAAGGATTGATAGCTTCCCGACTAGTTTGGGCTTTACTAAGAGTAAAGCAGATTCCAACCTTTACTACAAGGTTGAGGAAGGGAACCCAGTGATACTTCTACTTTATGTAGATGACCTGTTTGTGACAAGTGAGAATGGGTTGATTGCTGACATGAAGAGGAAGCTTGCTGCCGAGTTCGAGATGAAGGACTTGGGTATGATGCACTATTTTCTAGCCACTGAGGTGTGGCAGAGTGCGAATGGAATATTCCTTGGATAAGGGAAGTATGTAGTAGAGGTCCTGAAGAGGTTCAAGATGATGGACAGCAAGGCCATGGCCACACCTATGTAATCGAACCTGAATCTATTGAGTGATTCTTCATCAGATTCGGTTGATGCCATGATGTATCGTCAGATGATTGGGTCCTTGATGTACCTGACAAATA
The DNA here is from genome assembly GCA_027924585.1 of Larix kaempferi. NCBI lineage: Eukaryota > Viridiplantae > Streptophyta > Pinopsida > Pinales > Pinaceae > Larix > Larix kaempferi. The sequence continues at coordinate 2,440,546 of BSBM01000318.1, read as the reverse complement.
CGAGACCACATATTTTATTTGTTGTGAACATATTGAGCCAATTCCTGACAGATCCGAGACATGTTCACTTGATTGCTGCAAAGCATATTCTAAGGTACCTGAAGGGTATGATGGATTATGGGCTCAAGTATGATGCGAATCAAAAGATTAACCTGGAGGGTTATGTTGATTCAGATTGGGCAGGAAGTTCCATTGATAGGAAGAGCACCTCAGGGTATTGCTTCAGTATGGGATCAGGTATGATCTCTTGGTTTAGCAGGAAGCAGTCCTGCATGGAACTGAGTATAGCTGAATCAGAGTACGTCGCAGCTTGTTCGGCTAGTTGTGAGGCAGTATGGCTGAGGAAGCTACTATCTTATTTGTTTGATCTCCAGTTGGACGTGACTTGTATATATTGCGACAACCAGAGTTGTGTGTAGTTGTCTAAGAACCTAGTGTTCCATGACAAGTTGAATCACATTGAGATCAAGTACCACTATATCAGGGATATGGTGCAGAGAGGAGCAGTGAAGCTCCAGTATGTTGCGATCGACGAGCAGATAGCCGATGTATTGACCAAGCCATTGGCCAGAGTGAAGTTTGAATACTTCAGAGAGAAGCTGGGTGTACTTCAGATCAAGTTTCCTTCCAAGGGGAAGTGATGAGTCTAGAAGACATAGATGCACATGGGATTTTCCAACATGGTGGTAGGTTGGTGTTGGCTGCTTTTTGGACAGACCCAGGTTTTAATGAAGCGCAGCAACAAAACCCCTTGGCGCACTGGCCCTCTCGGCAACGAGCTGTGCAGCAGCTCGAGGTCTCACCCGAAGTGGCTATGGGGGGGCTAAGGAATCAGATTTCCTTAACCTAGGCAACGCGGAGATTGCTCTTTCCTCCTTGACGATTCCTCTAAGGTGAATATCTGACCCCTCTTCAGACTCATGAGTGCAACAGCTCTCAAGCTCCTACTCCGCAGCTTAGCTGCGCGGTACTTCCACTCCTGCGCTAGGACCACTTATCCTCTGCGCCGATATTCTATGCGTCGTTTCGCTAGCGCGCCCGTCGCAGCAACACGTTCTCCTATCACTGCGGCGACGTTGTCTTACCGATTCCTTCGATCCTTAACGATTATAGTCCCCAAGGAAGCTCTAAGAACTTACTCAACACACTCATAAAGATAATGCAATACTTCTGCGTACGCTGTTAGTAAACTAAAACAGGCAATCACTTCAATCACAACATCACAATAGCGAGAAATATGAAGTCCACCTCCACGGGGAAAACCATGCCCTTGGGAGTATCTTATATTAACCAGAGAATGATAGATTTATACACTATGCTGCGCACACAGCTGCAGCCTTAGATATTTCCAGGAAACTCCACGCACACAGCTGGGAGTCCTTCTCTCGATCTAGTCTCTTCCTCTTCAGAGATTACAATAGTTCAGACGTCGGCTCCGACTGTCTGCAACTCAAGGATTAGCTTCACTGCTAACCAGCTCTAACTCCTGTTTTCTAGCAACACGGTAGAAAACCATCAACAAGATTGTAACAAAGGATGATCAACACGATCAATCCTTCTTACATCTAGCCTCTACTATCTTAGCTAGCTCACTCACAGGCTTAGCTAACTGACTCGCTAATTAACCAACTCACTAACTAGCTAACTAACATCTACCCATTACAATTATTCATATATATAGGTGGCCATGGCGGTCGCACCTTTACAAAACAGTGGGCCTTTCCCAGCAGTAATCCCCAAAAACCCTAACCAGACATGGCTAGGTGTACTGTAGGCGCTGCTTGCAGTCATGTCGCCGCTTCCTGCAGGCTCCATGATTTTCAGCGCAGCTTACGGGTATGGGCGCCTTGTCCTTCGCCTTCAATGCTTTGGTCCGTTGCTCCTTCTTGATCCGAGCAACCATAAATTCTGTACTTAGCCTTAAATGAGGGTAGCTGAGCCCTCTACTCCGTCGCTTTATTTATTATGGTAGCTGAGCTTTCTATTCAGCCACATTCATCCTTCTATGACGTGCGCGCGAGCTCCGCGATTTCCGGTCCGTGATCTGCGCTGAGCTCCTCCATCTGGCACCGTACTGCGCACCGTCTCCTTCTATCCAAAACTTAATGCTTGTTCAACATTAGCACTTTCCTTCCATACTCGTGCTTTTTCCTCAAAATTCGCAGCTTTTACCATAGCTGTGGCCTTGGCTCCAACAGGCCCCTAACACTTACTTGTGGCTCGCCCTCGAGCCACTCGCACTAGCGTGTGGTCACTTTGCTTGCGCATCTGCTTTTGCTTGGGTCTGCGCGAATGTTTTCTTCCACTGCGCAATAGCGGAGTCCAATTCATCGACACACTCCACAGCTGTCTGCACTGTTTCTGCAATGGCTTCTTCTTTAGTTATGGCATCAATCACCTGTTGAGATTCAGCAATTTCTTTGATTTTTGCCTCGACTTGGCCAACGATGTCAGCATACTCATCCATAAATTGCTGAATGTTGTTGGTGAGCTTCTCATCTTCAGTTCTGAGCTTGTGCAGTTGCTGTTGCACTCTGCGCACTTCACTCATTTTCTTCATTTTTGCTAAGCCTGCTAAGGCCTTAGCTTCTTCAGTCAGAACAGTTAGGGACTGTTCTGCGGCTTGCACCTGTTCCAAAAGACCAACTTTAAAAGGGAGCTTCTCAAGCTCCGTCCAAGCTTCCATAGCTTGGCTCATCAGGTTCTCGGCTTCCTGTATTTTGTCTTTCATTTGTGTGGAAGCTCTGCTCAGCGCTTCAAATTGTTCCTGCGCATCATCTGTAAACTGCGCAGCAACACGAGCTTCCAGCTCGGCGATCTGGGTTCTATGGCCCTCAGCCATAGCAACTATTTCGTGCTCCAGGGTTTTCACCCTTCCTCCAATAATTTGAACTTTCTCAACCAGAGGGAGGTCTGGTTGAATCTCGCAAGTCGACAATTCCTGGGCAATCTCATCCACTGCGTTTCTTATGCCAATGTCTTGCGCCTCATAAAGTGCGAGCTTCTCGGAGATATTCTTATGGCTTGCCTTCAGCTCTATCTCCTGCGATTGCAGTCGTTGATTTTCCTGGAATGTAGAGAGCTCTCGAGCTCTCAACTCAACAGAAACTTTCTCATGTACTAGCTGTAGAGTTTCTATAGGAATTAGAGACAAATTTATTTCAACGGGCCCAACTGCGCTTACCTGTAGTGCAGCTAGAGGATCCAGAAGTGTCATGCTTGTAGGCGGAATGTGCACGACAGTATGCCTTTCTACGAGTTCTTCAACTCGCTCAGTATTTGTGGTTACTTGTGGCGCCTGCGAAGTAGATGCTGGCGCATGGGTCTGCGCAAGCCTTCCTGCGAGACCCTTTAATTCCACAAACTGCAGATCTAGAGCACTTCTGATGTGAGCGTGCGTGGTCCGCAGCTCGTGAAATTGCTCTTTCAAACACTGGTCAATCCCCAAGGGAATGGCCTCAGAGGGATGCGACACCTTTTGTTTCTTGGTTGCTGGCTCTGTCGAGCCTTCATCACTTCTTTGCTCAGGGGCTTCCTTGCCCTTATCCTTTTCTTGCGCAGCGGCGGGTGGCATCGTGGATGCGATGTCGGCAGCTTCCCTCCATTCATCCGACCAAGATTTGATAGTTTCTTTGACATCTTCGGTGGTCATCCTGTAAAGGCCTACGGCCCATTCCTCTTGAATGCCGCAGGGACGGAGGTAAAGTTGATGTAAGTCGGCAGTAAAGGCCAACTTTCCGTCATATATTTTCGTTGTCTCCTCACTCAGTCTTGGCATTTCCTGAATGGTATCCCTGAGGAGATAGTAGTATTCACAAAATACAGCGCAGTTCATCTTGCGCTTTGCGGGATTAGGAGACTCCCAAAGGTTAACATAGTGGATTCTGGCAGGTTCTCCTGCGCGGCGCGGAAGGAACTGAGTGTTCGGGGGCTCCTTCCACCCGACGAGAGCACATAAAATTAAAAGCCAAGAAAAATGCAACGACTGACCGGGGTTATCTTGGACGTTCCGGCAGTCTTCCAAAAAAGAATTGAGGAGGAAGAGGCACCAGTTGTACTGCTCTCCCTCCGCAGCTGCGATGGCGAGCTCCACGACAGCTCCAGTAACTTCCTTCGGTCTGCACTTTGTGAGAAGTCTGCCTGCAAGCAGACTTCCTGTGAATCGAAGTGCTTCGTCTTCTACTATAGTGAGGTCATAAGCCTGACCTCCTCTTGTTAAATTGTATTTCTGCACCAGCTTTGTAGCCAGTTTTCTATCCTTCTCCTTTCCCATAAAATGGATATTGGGATCCTTACCAACCTTAGACAGGCCAGTAATGCGATGAATCAAATCGACATTTAAATCGATTGGCCTCCCGAGCCAAAGGTAACCTCCATGAACGCAAGATAGCAGTGTTTTAACAACTGCGTTTACTTCATTGCTACGCCCGAAATGCGGTAGCTTTAACAGATTCAGGAGTCCAGGGTGCTCAAGATTTGCTGCAAATCCCTTCGGGATGAATTCGTCAACCTTTCTGGTGGGATTATGCACTACCGTCAGATATCGGTCTAGCGCGAACTGAGGATATGTTTTATAGTCTCCCAGGTTGAAATCAGAGAACTTGACCAGTGGAAGGTGTCCGAGCAAGGACCCTTCTATTCGCACGCCAGCCGGTAATGGAGGTAACGAAAGCGGATACTTTGCATTCTTCGGAATATGCACCTCTGGTGCATCGTCTGGGCGTGACGGAATATAATTCACCATAGTGGCCAACGGCTCTGGAACGGGCTCTTCTGGCTGTGGCTGAGACGCTCTTGTGGCCGGAGATTGTCTGGGATCCTGATAACCAGGGTGTACATAAGTCGAAGCAGTCACGGGGGTAGTCATGACGAAATCTAGGCCTCGGCGCAGGAATTGACGAACAACTTCTTCAGTCGACAGGTTCTCCGTCGTGAACGGGTATAGGTAACAAGAACTTTGGACAGAAACAACGGAACAATGTGGGATATGAGCACTGACAACAAAGGAAGCACTCTGCACAACTCGGCTCTGAAAACAATGGCTTAGATTCTCAACAAGACTATGCAGCTCGAGGAAAGTAACCCAAAAATATACAAGTGTGGGGTATTTATAGCCAAAGGTGATAGTAAATGCGAGCAAGTGGGGTTACTAGCTATAGGCGGCTATGCATGAGTTGACAACCGTTCTATCCCCTTCGCGTTTGTGGTGCATTTATTGTGATGGACGGGCTCTGACAGGCTTCCGGGAGAAGCTAAAGCTTTCGGTGCATGAGTTAAATGCAAATCTTACGGAGATCCAGCCGAATCTGTCAGAGCGGCTACACTTAAATGGCGGGCTTATCCTTCATTTATTCTCAGACGCGGCTACATAACTGCTGTAATTCAAATTTTTCGGCTGGTCATTTCAGCTTAGGAAACTGTGCCTATAGGGGTCCACAACAAGAACTTCAAGCGGCAAATTATCACAAGGAACTGCGCAAGAGAGACAGTTCATCATCCCGGGGAAAATCTTCGTCATAGCGCAAAATAAGGTCGCTTCTTACAAACTTTTACTGATATGCGTGGATGGTTCAAGGAACTGCGCGGGAAGCCAGAGACTGAGGGTCTCGCGACTTCCGTGTAGACTGATAATGCGATGCCTCTTTCAACTACACTGGACATCTGCATTTCTTTGAGTAGCTTTTTAAGTCGACAGGGCGGAGTGGACGTCGCTGTAAAGCTTGAGCCGACTCCCGTTGATCATTGTAGGTAGCAATTCTCCATTAAGCTTCGCAAGCTGAACTGCTCCTCCTTCAGTTATCTTCGTCACCTGAAAAGGGCCTAACCAGTGTACACAAAACTTGCCTGGAAACTTGATGAATTTACTGTCATAGAGGAGTACCAAGTCTCCTTCTGCAAAGTGTTTATTCTTAATGTGCCTGTCATGCCAAGCTTTTCGTCTTGCCTTCTGTACCTGTTGATGAAATCCGGCTAAAAGTCGGTCTTCTTCTAAGGCAAGCAGTTGTGAAAGTCTTGCGCTCATAGTATCAGGATCTGTCATTTCTGTAATTTGCGCAATTCTGAGACTGGGAACAATGTATTCCATAGGCATAACTGCTTCTTGTCCATACACCAAACTGAAAGGTGTGTGGCCTGTTAGTTTCTTGCATGTGGTTCTGTAAGCCCATAATACAGCTGTAACTCTAAGGTCCCAATCATCTCTTTGTTGATTACAGATCTTCGTCAGGGCATTCTCAAGAATTTTATTGAATGCCTCCACCGTGCCATTAGCTTGAGGGTGGTAGGGTGTACTCTTATGGTGACTAATTTGGAATTCCTCGGTAAGGGCTTCTATAGTGTCATTGAGGAAATGTGTATCCTGATCACTCATTAGAATCAGTGGACATCCAAATCTAGTGATAATATTCTCAAAAATGAACTGCGCGGCCGTGGCAGCGTCCCAGTTCTTCAATGGCTTAGCCTCAGCCCATCTGGTGAGGTATTCAGTAGCTGTGATGATGTATCTCGCGCCGGTTCTTTTTCCTGGTGGGTTGATAGGACCTACAAAATCAATGGCCCATTTATCAAAAGCACGCAGTGTTATCTGAGGTCTTAGCGGCATCTCATCTCTTCTTGAAGGTTTTCCTATTCACTGGCACACATCGCAACATTTGCAGAATTCCTTAGTATCCTTATGCAATGTCGGCCACCAAAGACCTGCGGCTAAGATCTTCTGAGCAGTCGGCTTTCCTGCGAAATGGCCTCCTGCGGTGCCTGAGTGCGCTCCTGCGATGATAGAGTTCTTTTCATGTGGTAAAATACATCTGTGCAAGACCTCATCGGGGCCCAACTTATAGAGATGGCCTACTATCAAAGTGAAGTCTGTGGCTTTGACGACAAGTTGTTTCTTCTGCTGGATTGTAAACTCAACTAGTGCTTGTCCGGTGGTGAGAAACTCAAGGATATCAGAATAATATTCATCTGCTGCTTGAACAAAAAATAGCTGTGCATCAGGCAGATTGTCCTCCAGATTTGTAGGTTCTTCCCCTGACTCGATCCTAGATAAGTGGTCAGGTCCTGCATTCAATCTACCTGGCTTTACAATAACCTCAAAATCATATTCTTGAAAGAGCAGTAGCCATCTGCAAATTCTTCCCCCTAACACTGGCTTATTGACCAAGTATTTCAAAGCAGAATGGTCAGTATACATTTTAAAATGTGCGCCCAGTAAGTAGTGTCTGAACTTCTGTAGGGCATACACCATAGCTAGTCCTTCTCTCTCTGTAGTAGTGTAGTTCTTCTCGGCTGTGGACAGCTTCCGGCTAGAGTAAGAAATGGGGTGATCGATACCTCCTTCTCCTGGTTGTGTAAGTACGATCCCCAATGCTATGGAAGAAGCATCGACATGAACATGAAAGGGTTTATTCCAGTCTGGGAAAACTAGAATTGGCGCATTGATCATCTTGTCTTTAAGTGTGTCCAAGCTCTGTTGGCATTCTTCTGTCCATTGGAATTTCGAATCGTTTTTCAGCAGTCTTTCCATAGGTGCTGTGATCTCTGCATAACCTTTGATAAATTTTCTGTAGTATCCTGTATGTCCCAATGTAGTGCGCAATTGCTTGACTGAGTTGGGCGCAGGTAAATTAGCAATGATGGCAACCTTCGCAGGATCCATCAGGAGTCCTTGTCTGCATACAATGTGACCCAACAAAATACCAAAAGGAGCACAGAAGATACATTTTTTCAAGTTAAGGGAAATCTGGTGCTGTCTACATTTTTCTAACATCATTCGCAGGTTCCCCATATGGTTCTTTAGTAAGCCAAACACAGTCCAATCATCAAAATAGACTTCTAAAAACTTATGGATGAATTCTTTGAAAACAGCAACAACGACTCTAGAGAAGATAGCAGGAGCGTTTTTAAGACCAAAGGGCATTACCGTATACTGGAATGATCCCCATTCAGTCGCAAAAGTAGTCTTATGGCGGTCGTCTGGATGGATTCTGATCTGATGGTATCCCGAAAATCCATCAGTGAAGGAGTAAGCCTCTTGTCCTCCAACATTATCAAGCACTTCATCTGTAAAGGGAGTAGGAAATGGATCATGCGCTGATGCGTCATTGAGTTTGCGCAAGTCCACGCAAATTCTTATTTCACCTTTTGTCTTCTTCTCTTGTACAACCATAGGGCTAATCCAATCGCTTTCTTCTACTGGATCAATAATACCTGCTGCGAGCATCTTGTCAATTTCTTCTTTGACTTTTTCTTTATAGCGCGGGTTCAACCTGTATGGGCGCTGTTTACTGGCTTGGCATCTGCTTTCAGAGGTATGCGCATCACTCCTAAGTCTCCTAGGATGCCTTTCATTTCTGTGAACTTGGTAGGAAAGATATCCTGGTAGTCACGTAATAAATCTGAAATATGCCCAACAGTTTCATCATCCCAATAGTCTCCTATAGAAGCAAACTTGGGTTCAGCTTCTGTACCAATGTTAACCTTTTTGAGCTTGATGTGTTCTGTAATGGCAGGGATATCAAGCTGAGGACCTTCAACATTGCGCGTCCCTTCTGATTATGGGATATTGATGTTGCGAGGATCATCCTCCTCTTCTCCAGCGGTGAAATTATAGCATTCCAGGGCATGTTCTATCTGAACAGCCCAATCCGGTTGGGAATATTCTGGTAATAGACATGGTTCAAATACCTTCTTTTTAATACACTTCAGAGCCTGATCAATACTTGGATGCTCTGACTCAAAGCTGAAGGTAAGTTGAAAACTTTCTATCATAAGAGGCCAAGTAAGAGTGCCTCTGCGCAATTCTGTTTCAGTGTACCAGTTCCTTGGAACTGTGTCCAATGTGTGGATGAATAGGTGAACCCACTCATCGTCCGGAATATCCGACCATTGCTGAATGCATGCTTCAATGTGTGACCTGGGGTCACTCTGTCCCTCATATTTGCACGACACTTCTGCTGTAGTGTCCTGGAATCTGCGCAGTATCAATCTGCGACAGTCTTGCCATGTGTGAATATTCTCTTTATGCGCACCCCACCATCTTGCGGGTGTAGCGCGCAGTGATACATCTAATGCCTGTATGCGCTGCTGTTCTGGAAGCTATTGTTCATATGCCTGTATGAATTCACTTACGTTAGTTAAACCATCAAAAATTGGAGTGTCAGACAATTCTGTGCCAATCCATCGAATGGATTTAGTCATCATGGCACAACGTCTTGTAGAAACCTCATGTAAGCGATTCTGCTAGTTTTCCAATCCTGCATCTGAGTCTGATGTGCACGAGCTATCGCATCGCCAGCTGATATGGCCATCTGCAGTGGGATTGACATAGTCACTCTGACTAGTAGTCATCTGATACAAACTTTCCATGTGGCGCGCTTCTTCTTCTGCCTGAATGGGTTCTATATACCTTGGTCCTTGAATAGGATCAAGCAGTGCAATGACCCTAATCTGGTCGTCCTCGAAGGTCATCTGTCTTTTCTTTAAATTAATGACAGCCAAATTATCAAATGCCCAGTCTATACCTAAAAGTGCTGGGTAAGGTCTACTATCATCCAGAATTTTGATTACTTCAAAGTCTGCAGAACTTCTTACTCCCTCGATGTCAATAGGTACATTGGGTAATCTGCCCAATGGAAAGACTCGTTGCTGGTTCGCGAGTCTTAGCTGGATGGGGGATCTTGTAAGTTGAGGGCTTCCCATCTATTCCCATGTCTGCATGGTTGTAGTTAGGGTTTTACCCCTAGCTTGTGCCAATGAGCACCTACTAAGGAGAATGGACTCCTTAGTAGCAGTTCAATAATGATTAAATGATTAAGCTAAAACAACAATTAACAAACTACTTTAAACATTGCATGAGACATAAACGAAAGATGTAAAAAATGGTTTTATATTAATGTTACCTTGAGTGTCAAGGTTGATGAAGCCCTTTGCAGTGTCCAAGAGGATGCTCCAAGCTTCAGAATGCTCCTTCTCCTTCTCCAATGATGGGAATGGGCCAAAGGTGGCTCTCAAGGTGAAAATAGTTCAAAGGTGAACTAGGGTTTCGAGAGAGATTTTGGCAGAGTAAGGGTGCTTGTGATTGTGGATCTGAAATAAGGGATCTCCATCACCTATTTATAGTTTTTTGGTGGTGGAGTGCTGACCCATGGTTTTAGGAAACACATGGTTTTGGGCAGCTGTATAGGGTTTTTTCCTCCTTTTCCTCATTATTTTATATTTTTTATTCCCTTTTTAGGGGATTTTTGCTATTTTTGGAGGAAAAGGGGGTTTTTTAGCCTTGTTTAGGCTATTTTGATGGTTTTGTGGCCTTTTGGAGGCATTTTAGGCCTTTTGGAGGCTTTTTAATGGGATTTTTTGGGATTTTAAGGGAAAAATGGTAGGAAAATGGACAAATGAGCCATATAATGTCGTAAATGAGCTAGTGAGCACTTTTTGGGTGTTAACAGATTGCCCCCTGATGTGCGAGGTCAGGAGCTCATCGTATGGCCGATGGACATCATAAGTCATAAATGGTTTTCCTGGGATGTGGAGAGAAGAGAAGAAACAAACTGAAGCCCGGAACAACGATCCCAAACAACTGCAAGAGCTAAAAGTACATAACCTCACTAATGGATGAGGAATCATCTGATCATATGGACGAGGCGGGCATTCCCATGCTCGTATTAGGATATAACATAACAATAACAATGGGGTCCAAAGGGGACACAAAATCTGGGACATACTGCTGAGCTGACCATGTCTGTGCTGAAAAACTGATACACTGGAATAATCAACAGTGCTACTGAATGTGGTACCACAGGAGCTGATGAGCTGCTGGATCATAGTGACTGGGATCATACTCTCCATGGTACACTGAACTGGAACTGAAATGGGTACTCAAGGAAGCATATAGCTGGATGGCTTCCGAATACAATCGCCAACGCAGCCCGGACATCCACAGGAACATAGAACTGGGCGTTCCGAAGTGACTCACCAATGTGCTAGAGTCGGGGGAAATCCGGGGTGTTCGACTAAAAACTGATGGGATATAAACCTACGCGATCCTCAACGATGCGATCAAGGTGCTGAAGTCGAGCATGTGAGGAACAACCACTCAGAGAGGCAATGATGTCTCCTCTCAGAATGATCCGTAGGCACTTACCACAGATGGTGATAAGTCCAAGGCGTAGGGACCTCTGGGCCTATCCTCTGGAATAGAGGAGCTGTCGTCGACAGAGGGAGACCTGCTCCTATCAAGGAAATGATGTTTCCTTGACAGGAGCGCGAGGTAGAGAACCGAAATGTGGTAGTACTGATGGCAAGACTGATCAACTGTGGGGGGACAACTGGGCAAGTAGAGTGGGTGGACTCAAAATTCCTTTGTTCAGAGTATGATAATGGGAATGATCTGGCAGCATATGAAACTGACTAAGGGGAGAGGGATCATAGCTGTATGGGATCTGGGAAGGTTACTGGGCTGAGTTTGACTCAAGCTGGGGTACAATGGCAGGAGACTGCAGAATACTCTGAACAAAGGCGACCTGATTGGGGGTGCTGCCGAGATGATAGATCAAAGTGCCATGAGGCACGGGAGGATACTTCTTCATGGGTTAAGGAACTAGAAGAAGTGTGTGGATAAAATGATACTGTCGTGTGGATTTTACGAGCCCAGGACAGTTCATGCTCGTGGTTGCTTTCAATTTTAAGGAGTCTGAAAGCGATAAGAAGACTCTGAAGTAAAGGAATGGTACTGTCGTGTGGATTTAACGAGCCCAGGACAGCGCATGCTCGTGGTTGCTTTCAATTTTAGAGAGTCTGAAAGCAAGTAAGAAGACTCCAGGGGGTTGCTTTTTCGTAGATTTAGTCTCCAAGGCCCAAAGAAGCATAAAAGGATGCAATGAAGAACTCTTCTAGCCGGTGTGACTAGAGTATTCCTTTTTCGTAATTAGTCTACCAGGTCCGGAAAAGGGTTAAACTTATACTAGATAGACGCCCTTTCAGGTACTTTAACGAGCATGAAAGGAAGCAAGATTGCTCGACGATCTTTTCATTCTTTTAGGAGTCAGAAAAGAGCTTAACGGAAACTCCCTAAGTGCCTTTTTCGTAAAGGACTTGTCCGGCCCGAAAAAGGGATAAAATTATACCGAACAAAAGGAATGGCCAGGCAAGGAGGAAGTGTTCAATCAAGGTTGAGTAATGATGACCAAGAACGAGGGTAGGTGGGAACACTGATGGACCTCCTTGCGGGGTAGATGAGATGGTGGCAAAATAACGAGACATTTTCAGTATGACAGGAGTGAATGGCTCATGGAAAACATGTGGAACAATCCGATGGCGGCCGATGTGGCACGCGAACCGAGGCAGCAAGGTGTTGGGACACAATGTTGAAATTGTACCAAGTGAGAGCGAGAAATGATCTCAAGCATCATCACGAGCTCGGAAAAATGAATCCGGCGATATAAAGGATGTCAAAAACGGGTGACGGCCGATGTGGCACGCAAACCGAGGTGACGGGGGCATTTTGAAAAATGCCCGGAAAAACTGAAGGTGAGAGCGAGAAATGATCTCAAGCATCATCACCAGCTCGGAAAAATGAATCCGATGATATAAAACATGTGAAAATCGGAGAACGGCCGATGTGGCACGCAAACCGAGGCGACTAGTGGCGTCTGAAAAAATGGGTAAAAAATGACAGGACAAAAATAATGCAACGAGGTGACCATCATGACGGTCATGTCGCGCTGATTCCAGTGGTGGAAACGGTTTGTAAAACGGATTCCGTATGGGACCAGAATGACCAAAACAAGAAAAAGTCAACTGACTATAAATAGTGGTGGGTCCAACATGACATGTGTCATTTGTACTTTGTTGACTTTGACTTGTGAGTTGAGTGGACCAGAGCTTAGGTGGCATTTCTGGATGATCCGTCTGGCTGTTTGCAGATCCGCGAGATACAGGTATTTCATTAAACTCATACCTGAATATTTTTTCGGGAGGGGGGTTGGTAGTGGGTCCCAGGGTTGACTTGTACGGTCCACGTGGGGTGGACCGCGGGTTAGGGGGTGGAAACCGCGGTTGAAGACCGCGAGTTTCAGGCCGAACCAGGCGGTTGGAGACCGCGTGATTCTTGAATGGAACCGCGGTCAAGTACCGCGAGTTCCAAGGAGGAACACGCGGTTCCCAACCACGGGTTTTGGGCTGACAGGCGCGGTTGGGAACCGCGGCCATATGCCTGACAGCCGCGGTTGGAAACCGCGGCAGGAAGCCCGAAAGCCGCGGTTTTGGGCCGAGCTAGTAGGGCTTCTGGGAGAGGGAAAAGTATTTTACTTTGATTGACATGAGTCTGATGAGTTCACTTTGTGTGATTGGCAGGATGCCCCAGGTTCTCTGGAGAGAGCGGGAGATCCCGGATGAGACCATGGGTTTCATTCGAGGGAACCGCCATGTGCGGACAGTGCTGGGGTTGTGCGGGCTTTTGAAGTTCGCACAGATACCTATGATACGGACAGCAACATTGTTGCTGAACCGTCTGATCAGTTTCTGGGAGCCGGATATACAGGCTTTCCGGGTACAGGGTGAGAGGGTGGACCTTACCCTGACCGATGTTTATTTTCTGACGGGGTTACCCTGCTTGGGCAGGGTGGCAGATACACAGCTGCGGGTTGCCGCGGATGTGGACATGGAGGACATGTTAGAGAGGTACTGTGGTCCTGACGCGGTTGTGCATAGGAATGCACTCCTGGTGAAGGACCTACAGGAGCCGGCAGTGCGGGCCATGGTGGCGTGTGTGGTGAGGGTATTGGGTTCCCAGTCACCGGAGAAGGTGTCTGGGGGTCAGATGCAGATGGTGGAGCGCGTCTTGGATGGGGTGTACTACGCCTGGGGCCAGATGTTCCTGACCTGCGTTCAGCGACAGCTGACGGCAGCGAAGGAAGATGGCAAGGGCTTTTGCTTTGGGTCCTTCCTATGTGCCTTCTTTATGGAGAGGGTACCCACACTGCGGCCACGGGTGCCGATTAGGGCAGGAGGGATGAGGGAGCCGAGGATGGTCCGTTGGGGTGAGATGATGCGCCGCCGTGGTGGCGGCGACGTGGGCAGATATTTTACGCAGGAGTTGTACCTGCAGTGGCTCCAGATACCGTTGACGCTGGACGACTTCCCGTATCGAGACATGGACTTCACGGGAGATCCGGAGGCGCCACGAGCACCAGGACAGGCATGGGGTCCTGATGGTACGTAGGTGTTTTTATTTCATGTTATGTATGTCAATTTTTTATAGATATGATAGTCGATGGATATACTTTGACTGACATATGGTTGATTGTGCAGATGTGGGCCCGAGGCCACCTCCAGGGTATGTGGCGCGGCAGGGTATTGTGGCCGTTCCGGCTCTGCCTGGACGAGGAGAGGTGCGGCGCCGGGATCCAGAGGTGACCCTAGAGTCTGTACGGGAGCTGCTAGATCAGTTATTGATAGGAGTGACCGACGAGGGTTGGCGAGATGTCGATCCGGATGTGGTACGGGATTGCATGGGGGCACCCCGTGAGTTCAGGTCCATCGTGATTCGGGTGGCGATTTTGGTGGACCGGGCTCGGGCACAGGAGGCCGGAGGCGAGGAGGACTTGCCGGAGGAGGAGCGAGGGGAGGATTCAGAGGCAGCCGATGCTGGCAGTGATGCAGGATACGACTCTCATTAGGGAGTGCAGGGGACTCCCCCCGAGTTTTGTAGCTACGGCATGTATGTAGATGAGGTTGTAGGCATGTATAGCCATTTTTTGTATAGCTGAGTACAGGGGTACTCAGGACATGTATAGCACTGAACATGTATATTTTTTGAGAGATATATATATGCACGTGGATGCACCTTTTTATATGATGTTGTTTTATTTGTACGCACGTGGATGCGCTTTATGTGTGGTGATATGTTTACATTGCACGTGGATGCAAGTAGGTTAGGGTGTTAGGCACGTGGATGCCCCTTGTGTATTTTATGTGATGCAACATGATATATGTATGTTTAGGCACGTGGATGCCCCTATGGATATGCATGTGGTTTATGTACATGGATGCAAATGTGGATGCGATGCAATCTTTTTGGGTTTTTATCTATTTGTTATGAGATGCTATGGGATGATGATGCATGATGTTACATGGTGTGATTGATATGCCAGTCTAGGATGTTGTTGGCCATTTGGTCTGCGACACTATTTTGAGCTCTGGGGACATGTGTGAATGTGATGGATTCAAATTGTCGACTGAGTTGTTTTGTGCGCAGGAACTTTCTAAAAAGGCAGGGATCACGCACCTGGTAGCAGTTGTTGAGCTGGGAGACAAGTAGCTGGGAGTCAAGGAACACATGAAGGTGACGTATGCCGATTTGGAGGGCGGCAGTCAGGAGACCGGTCACAGCATCATACTCTGCCTGGTTATTGGTAGCAGCGCCTATACATATTCCGTCAAGGTGAATCATCTCGTTGGAAGGGGAGTACAAGACCCATGCTGCAGAAGCCAGGTTGGGAGACCAGCGGCTTGCGCCATCAGCGAAGCCAGTGTAACAAGGTGGAAGATGGTCCATCTGTAATCATGCAGAAATGATGAATGTAAGATGATGGGAAAAAAGGTGAAAAACAAAAAGAGAGCAAACTGTACAATGCGGACCAAAATGGGGCCGCCAGTTATTCTATGGATAGAGGTTCCGTAGGGTGCAACCCGTCATGGGGGTTGCGTAAAGGGAGGCCTTCTGAGTTGGTTTTAGTAAGAACATGGAGTTCCTCTGGCCGTATGTCTACATGATATTTGAGAAGGGCGGGGTTGAACCCAGGCATTTCGTTAGATGGCCAAGCAAAGACATCACGGAACTCTTGGAAGAGTTGTGTATAATCCTCAATCTCCTGCTCGCTGCAGGAGGCTCCTAAAGTGATGAGTTCAGGGGCATATCCTGGGAATTTGGAGGGAGGAAGAGAGTGTTGTTTCTGATGAACGGGGGGTACGTCAGGCCATGTGTCAATATGGTGCTCTATAATTGCGGGGTCAAGACCAGGCATTTCGGTATAGTACCAGGCAAAGACATCACGGAATTCTTTGAAAAGGTGTGTGTAGTCCTCAATCTCTTGTTTACTGCAGAATGCTCCTAAAGTAATGAGTTCAGGGGCACGACCTGGAGCAGCAATATCGACTTGGATGATAGGTGAGATGTTGGCCATGTTGCCCTCCTCAAAGGCATCAGGAGCAGGAATTGGGTCCTTGAACCAGTCGACCTTGGTGGGGAGGAAGTCTTTGGATTCGACCGCGTATTGGGTAGCGGTGCTAGAGGAAGACGCTTCTGGGATGAAATAGGAACGGTGGTGCATATCATCCCAAGGATAATCCGGGGCAGTTAGGGCCTCAAGAATCTCCTCATCAGTACGGAAAGTCTGCGTCGTCAAATCGGTTGACGAGGGGGTAGTGGAAGTGTTGGTTGAAGAGATCATGTAGATGATATTAACCTCTTCAGAAGGGGGAGAGACCGGGGGGTAGATCTCCTCAATGGTAGGTGGTGCCGTCTCAAGGTCCAGATTGTTCATCTCATAAAGAGCTGCTCTGTAATCCGGGAGATCGGGACAATGATGTGAATAATGCCCGTAAATACCGCATATGGCGCAGGAGTGGTTGGTACGTAGGGACTTATCTTTAGGCTTAGGAGTGGGGTTTAGTTCGACAGTTGGGATGTTGGGGTCATCATCGAGCATTTGCATGTGCTTCTGTAATGCGGGTAACTGTGGGCATTGGTGGGTCGCATGGCCCAACTCGTCACACAGCGAGCATTTGGGAGGAGCACGAAACACTGGAGGGTTCTTGACTGTCTTGGGAGGTGGGACAGCAGTGTAAGGTTGTGGACCTCTGCCCCCAGTGGGTTGAGGAGGAGGAGGAGGTGTCGTGGAGGACGAAGCGGTAGAGACACCGGGAGGTGGCTGAGTGGTAGTAGCCATGGGTTGCACCGGCTGGAGGACGACATCTGGTGTCGGCGGGCGAACGGGAGGCGAAAGATACCATACAGGTAATCCCAAGGTTAACCCAGGGAGGCTAAGGGTAGCCATGACCGGGGTGCTTACTACTCCCGATGGAGGGACTAGGAAGGGGATCGTATGGATCGGTGTAACACCAATGTGGCTAGGTACCAATGGTGGTTTAGGCAACAAGGATGGTTGACTGTTAGGTGGTAGGATGTCGTGGGACAAGGTACATAAGTCAGACATTTCGGGCGTAGATGACGGCGGAGGAATGGATTGAAAGGTGGAGGTCATCGGCGCGTCTGAGTAGACTCCAGGCCCCGTAGAGGAAACAAACGAGGTGGTGGCAGGAGAAACAGGTTGTTCAACCATGGGGAGAACATTTTCCGGTGCCGCCGGAGCACTGGGATCATAGTAGGTGAGCTGGTCAATCTTAACCACACGTCCTTCATGGGGGAACATCATGGTGCGAAAGACAGAAGAGGCAACCGCCCGCATGGCATACATGTAGCTGCGTCCAAGTAGAAGGTTGTAATCCAATTGGGCATTGATTACCTCTATGTCAATAAGGACTGTTTTACCACCTAACTGGACTGGAACGTTGGGCAGGAGGCCTTGGGGCTGGGCCGAACGACCGTCGTAGGCACGTAACGCAGTGGTGGACTGCTGGAGAGGAGGGGATCCTAGCTTCTGCCATACAAATGTAGACATAATGCATGTGGAGGCACCCTCATCGATGATGCACCGATGGATAACAAGGTTCCTAACGGAGACAGTAACTTGGAAGGCTAAGCTGGAAGGTAGGCGTGGTTCAGACTGGTCTAAATCAAACGCCATCAAATGCGAATCAGTTGGGTCAATCCCCCCAATGGCGGAAAGTAAAGTCTTGCGCTGGGAAGGGCAGTTCTTCAAGACTTCTAACGCAGACATGGCTGCGGGAGACTGGGCTAGGTCGTCTACGATGTTGTAGTTTGACGCAGCGCGTGCATTAGGGTTATTGTTGATTCGGCGAAGTGGGAAACGAGGTGCTTTCGCGGCGCCGTCTATGGGAGGCGGAGGTATACGTAACGCCTGATCGGTGGGATGGGCATTAGTAGGTTTATCCGTGGGAGTGGCTTCAGAAGTGGAGCCATATTGGTTCCGACGGGTCTGGAGGTTGACGTCAGCGGATGACATCATCAATAAGTGGTGGGTACCTGAGTCAAACATGGGTTGATCAGGAGCAGCGTAAGTGATCTGTTGTTGTTGGGGTGCATTGGCTTGCTGGGGAGCCAACGGCTGAGTGTTCACTACGCCTTGGTTCGGTAATGGGTTTTGCAGCACCAAAGGGGGTTGTTGAGGTTGGGGGGGGGTTGGGTGGCGCTTGGGGAGCCGCGTGCCCTTGGCGATGGGCCTCATCAACCCAGAGCTGCCGAGCTCGCTCCAAGTGTGGGAAAGCATGTGTGTAATGTCCATAGACCCCGCAAATAGAACAAGGGTGATTTGTTCGCAGATTGGGGTTTTTAGCCTGCTTGGGCGGGCGATCAGGGTTTTGATTAGCGGGGGCCGCGTTGTTGTTGTCAGGGGGATTAGCCGGTTGACCAGCTTGGTCTGCAGGTTGGTTGTTTCCCCGATTACGGCCCTTGCCGCGGTTCTGTTGGCCCTGGTTGCGTTGGTTATTCTGGTTTTGCTGCGGGTTCTGTTGGGCGTAAACTTGCCCTTGGGCAGCAGGTGGATTCTGAGGTTGCGCAGGTGCAGGAGCAGGCTGCGGGGGATGATATGCAGGTTGAGGCTGAGCAGGTGTAGCAACTTGAGGGGGTTGCTGATAGGACTGCGGAGCAGGTTGAGGATGTGCCGCAGGGGCTGCCTGGGGCGGATAATAAGCTGGTGGGGCTTGTGAAGGCGCAGGAGCTGGGGCAGTCGGCTGATGGTAGTAAGGCTGAGGGGCGACTGGAGGAGCATAAGCAGGAGTCGCATACCCGAAGCACTGAGGTGGACATGAGGGTCCATGGGAATGTTGATGTGTCATGGGAGCATATGAGTTGGTTTCTCCTGACTGGGAGGTAGCCCTCGACAGGTCGGGGCCAGGGGTAGGACGTGCTATAGAAAATGGTTGGGGATGCGAAGAAACACGGCCAATGATACCATCTGCATCGTGGGATGCCCCCGGCGCATCATGATGGGAGGACTCGCCGCGAGGGGCGTCAGGTATAATGGTATAAAGGTAACCCGATTGGGCGTAAATGAGGTCGAACTGTTGTGCCTTAAGGATGGCTTCTTCTTCAGACTGGGGTCTTTCTGAGGCCACATCCTTAGCAATAACAGGGAGAAGGGATTTGAGGAACCAATCTAGGAAGATACGGTCGTCAAGTTTGATCTTGCATAAGCTACGGCGTCGACGCCACTCATGGATGTGGTCCGTGATATGGGTAGCCGTGTTTTGTCTACAAGATAGAAGGATCTCAACGCCCGCGTCATAGCGGACAGGCAACTGGAAGAACTGCAGGAAGGTCGAGGCCAGGGAAGAAAAGGTGGCGTGGGTCCCATGAGGCTGCTCAATATACCACTTGGCTGCAGAGCCAGTGAAGGTGCGCTGTAAGAGACGGAGGCGAACAGAGTCGTCCACTATGGAGTTAGAGGAACACCATAGGTGGAAAGACATGATGTGGTTTTGTGGGTCCTCACCGGCCTTGCCCTCGAACTTAGGGATGTCCGAGGGTAGTTTGGTAGGCATATGAGGCCATGTAGGGTCGTGTCGAATGGGATCGTTGGTCAATCTGGCCAAGTCAGGTAGGTTAAGGCTAGCCATGAATGGCAGACTGGAAGAAGGCTGTGACACAGTAGTGCTATGGACCAAGTTGGGGCCAGTGCCCCCAAGTGGAGGGACAAGATGTGAGGTGGTGCCCCCAAGTGGGGGAACTGAGGTAGTGAAGGATGGTCCAGCACCACCATTGGTAGTGTGAGCCACTGATGTAGTGGGGATAGGTATTCCCGCTGTGGGAATAGGTACCGTGAGGGGAATGGTAGATGGTTGCCCCATGGAGGGCATACCCAAAATAGGTGTAGTAACTGGTGTAGTGGTGGATGTGCCACCAATGGTCCCTATGACAAATGGAGTGGAAGTCGTGCCATCCATGGGGCTAGTAGGGGTAGTATAAATAGGGTTCTCAGACTCTTCGTCAGAATCAGAGGTAAAGTAAGGTGCGTCACTATCTGGTGACGGAGACCTACGTCGCTGACGAGTGGAGTCAAGTGACAAGGCTCTAGATCTGTGATGAGTGGTATCAACGGACAATGATCGGAATCTATGACGAGTGGTGTCAAGAGAACCGTGCTGTGGGGGCTCGCCCCTGAGGCGCCGAGAATGTCTCGGGGACTCAATGGTGACGGATGGTGTCTAGTCTCTGTGGGTTGAGGTGAGTATAAAAACAGCTCAAAAATCCTAATGCAACCGAGTGTGCAGAAGGAGAGCTAAAAAGCAAGGCACTCAGGCCAACAACCAACTCAAAACACCCACTGCAACAGCTGTGCTACAATAGGTGGAGTAACAACAAAGATGGTCAGAATACCAACAAGCAGCAGGTTTCCTAAAAAAGAAAAATGGTGGACTCACTAGACCAAAGGGAGGTAAAGGAGCATGCAAACACCTAGCTAAAAGTATTCTGACTCAACTAAACATATCCTCTGCAAGGTGATGAAATCCAAGTCAGACAATATGAGTAGGAAAGCCAAGTGGCTATGATATCCCCCTACCGGGAGGGACACCGGGTAGTCAATCCTAGAAGAATGGCAACTAAGATACCCCGTTCATGACACGTCCAGAAAGGTGAATCTGCCGTTTAGTTCGTTGACCGCAATACCCCTATACAGGGATATCCCGCGAACCGCGAAAGGTAGCCCTTCGGTTACTGAATGGAGTGCGGTATTCCACTCAGGCCTCCGGAACCAGTCTCCCGACTTCAACCCTCCTAAGGGAGAGGCCCTCTGATAAACTGGTCGTGACCGTGCCAAAAAGTACTAGGGGATTTTGGTTCCCTATTTGGACAACAACTATGTCTCAAGTGAAATAACCAAGGGGTGTTATTGGAAGCCTATCCCCCTGATCCTACCTAACTACAATGATTCTTTTGTGTTCCCCAAGTGGGGTTAGAATGTTGGTTTAGTTAGGTACTTTTTAAGGCTCACTTGATTTTATGTGACAGAGTGTGTGCTCATGAGGTAATGATCCCAAAAATAGAAGTGCCACAAGGGAGGGAAACTTCCAATCTATCAATAATGCTGAAATTGATTCTTTTAACTTGCAAAATTTTCTGAAAATAAAAATACTGAAATTTTAAAAAGATTCTGTAAAAGGAACAGAAATTATGTTGCAGAAAGGCTGTAAGGAAGTGGGCTGCAGGTGGGACAGAGGGCTGTTCAAATGCAGAAAATATTGCAGCAAGAGGGGCTGGGCTCAAAACAGGAAAAGAGCAGAAATCAGACCGCGGGTCTGTGGCGAATCAGAACAGGACGACCGCGGGTTTGAGGGAAACAGCTGCGGTCAGGTCGCGGCTATCGGGCCAACAGAGGCAGTCGGGACGCAGGAAACAGGGGAAAAGACACAGTCGGGTCGCGGCTATCGGGCCAACAGTGGTAGTCGAGACGCAGGAAAAATGGAAAAAGACACAGTCGGGTCGCGGCAAAAAGGCTAACAGGCGCAGTCGGGACGCCCGAAAGAGGCAGAAAGCCGCAGTCGGGACGCGTGAAAAAGGCCGACAGGCGCAGTCAGATCGCGGCAAACAGGCTGATTAGCCACGGTCGGATCGCAGGTAACAGACTTGAATCCGCCGGCAGAGCGTCGGAAGCAGTCTGAGAGCCACGGTCGGATCGCGGGTAAAGGCCTGAAAGGCGCGGTCGGGACGCGACTGTAGAGGGAAAAAGACGCGGTATGCGGCGGCCGAAAGGGATAGCCGAAAGGAAAAAATTTAAAAACGGAAACCAGAAATTCGAAAACTAGTGGAGTCGCCAAAACTGTAGTTAGGGTTTTACCCCTAGCTTGTGCCAATGAGCACCTACTAAGGAGAATGGACTCCTTAGTAGCAGTTCAATAATGATTAAATGATTAAGCTAAAACAACAATTAACAAACTACTTTAAACATTGCATGAGACATAAACGAAAGATGTAAAAAATGGTTTTATATTAATGTTACCTTGAGTGTCAAGGTTGATGAAGCCCTTTGCAGTGTCCAAGAGGATGCTCCAAGCTTCAGAATGCTCCTTCTCCTTCTCCAATGATGGGAATGGGCCAAAGGTGGCTCTCAAGGTGAAAATAGTTCAAAGGTGAACTAGGGTTTCGAGAGAGATTTTGGCAGAGTAAGGGTGCTTGTGATTGTGGATCTGAAATAAGGGATCTCCATCACCTATTTATAGTTTTTTGGTGGTGGAGTGCTGACCCATGGTTTTAGGAAACACATGGTTTTGGGCAGCTGTATAGGGTTTTTTCCTCCTTTTCCTCATTATTTTATATTTTTTATTCCCTTTTTAGGGGATTTTTGCTATTTTTGGAGGAAAAGGGGGTTTTTTAGCCTTTTTTAGGCTATTTTGATGGTTTTGTGGCCTTTTGGAGGCATTTTAGGCCTTTTGGAGGCTTTTTAATGGGATTTTTTGGGATTTTAAGGGAAAAATGGTAGGAAAATGGACAAATGAGCCATATAATGTCGTAAATGAGCTAGTGAGCACTTTTTGGGTGTTAACAATGGTGAGAACATTAACTTCTGAGCCCAAATCTAAAATGACTTCGTCCATCTCAAATGCTCCAATTTGCGCTGTGAGCCTCATCTCTTTTCTAGTTCTAATGTGACTCCCAATCTGGTGAACAGCACGCTGCGGCGTGTTCGTCGAAGCAGATTGTTGACATTTATCCAATAGGTGTTGAAGTTCCATAGTTGCTTTTTCATTGCGCAACAGCTTTAAGCAGTTCCTTAGAAAAGTATGGACAGTGCCTAGTGCATCTTCTTCATCAGGCCTTCCGGATGTAGTGGCATGTTCTTGTACTAGGTTGTCTTGTCTTAGCACTTGCGATCTAATATCATTATGCAGAGTTGCGACAGAACTTGAAACTCTGGGATCTGAGAAATACTCTTGGGTTTGCTTGAATGCTTCTTTTTGCTTCTGCAGATTAAGTGGGGCTAGTTTAATATTAGCGCGGCGCACCCATTGCGTCGCTTGCTTTCCAGTTCCCGACTCTGGCGCACCAGTGGTTGCTCCACTGCACGTCACGATATTAACTGTACGGTCTGGTTCCATTTTTTCTGCTCCAATCAATTGAATATTCTGGTTGACCTGTGGCGTCTTTGCTTGTATCTTAGCCGTCAACTGAGGGCATTCTTCAATGATATGATCATAAGATTTGAAATATCTGCAAAGGGTTGTAGGGTTTTGGCAATCCCTTGCAAAATGACCTTGCGCTCCACAATTATAACAAGTGATCTGGCCTCTTTCGCGGCCAAAATTTGTTGCGCGTCCGCGGCCTCTGTAATTTCCTGTTCGGCCGTCGCGAGTTTGCTCATACTGTGGACCTGCTATGGGTCCTTGTGCTTCTAACTGTACTCTATAAACATCGTGTTTCCTTTCCATCATAAGGTCATATGCTCTGCAATTGTTTTCATCATGGCCTACTGATTTACAGAAATTACAATATAGATTCTTTGGAGTTTGTACATATTTCTGAAGTAAGTGACATTCTTGTGGTCTATGACCTCTAGTTCTACAGATTTCACACCAAGGCCCCTGTGTCCGTGGTAAAGGGTTAGGTGCTCCAGTTGCAATATACTCTATGAAAACGGGACAATGGTCCTTTGAATGACCTTGTGCTTTACATTTTGTACACCATATCTCCTCCTTAGCATCCTTGCCTTTCTTAATATCATGCACCTGCAAGGTTAAATTTGCTAATTGGTTCTGCAACTGCGCAACATCGTTGCTTGTTCCAGCAATTGGTGAAGCTTCTAGTTTCATAGCCATCTCTAGAGCTTGTTCCTGAGTAGTGAGATTCTGTTGCATAAGAGGAAGTCTAATGTGTGGAAGCAGCGCAGCAATGGACCATTCCTTATGCTGTTGTGGTGCAAACTCAAAGCTTACTTGATCTATCAAGGCTTTGAACTTCTGGTCAAAGTCCCATACTGACTCTGTAGGTAACTGTTTTATGTCTTTGAGCTCTATTATACACTGTGATTCTGATTTAGGTTTCTTGAATTCTCTAATCATTGCATTTCTTACATCAGCAAGCGTTCTATTCTGTGCTGCTGAGTATTTCATGAACCAAGTTAAGGCTCTTTCTCTTAGTGTGGTTGCTAACTGAACCAGTTTAACAGCATCATCATTAATTTGCTTAATTGTCCAAATGGCTTCACATAGGAACTAGTGTTGCTCAGGGTCTTCTATCCCTGTTCCTCTAAAAGTTGGTAGTTTCATGTCATCACCCATCTTTCTTGCGCTAGGTTGAGGTGGAGGTGCTGTAGCAGTTCTTCTGGGCTGGTTGAACAAAGGTGGCACAGAGGTACTAGAAGTACCGTGTGGGCTACTAGAAGGTGTTACTGCGGGATTATACTGAGCTTCGTCTGGCTTTTGCGGTGTAAAAGGGTGGTAAGGGATATGAGCGCTCCCTTGTCTTTGTATGTGGCTTGCTCTAGGAACTTGACTAGCTTCTGGGCTCGACTCAAAAGAATGTTGGTCAAGGCCTACTTTATACCGTTTTCCACTACGAGTGCAACCAATAACTTCAGGGTCACTATCAGAGTCTACGGACATTACTTGTCTATGCTATTCGTCTGAAGCTATACATAGTTTTGCTTTTTCATGCAAAAGCATTTTAATCCATAAGTTCAAAGAATTTAGGAACTTACCTCTATGTGCTTGAAAGAAACTCCTCTCAGCTTCACTGAAACTCTTTCTTGTATCCACTGCAAACTCAGTGATGAACCCTTCCAGCAGACTGTTCAACCAAAAGTCTACTGCGCGGGACACAGAATTGTCTACCCGCTTCAAAATACTGACTAGCTCAGGCGTCCAAGCGACTGGTCGATCAATATGCACAGTGGGTCTAGTATCTGCTAACTTGGCTATCCAAGCATGTAACTCAAGTGCAAATGTGACAAAGAAAATTTCTTGAAGGTCAGTATAGATATACTTCTGCAACCATTCTTCTGGCTGGAGCCTAGAGCTTCTATTTTCTTGTTCAGCGAACTCTTTAGCCTTTAAATCGAACCACTCCTGAATTTCTGTAGCTGTAGGATTCCAGTAACACATTTGTTAGCTGAGCAAGTCTCAAGGCAACATAACCATTTGTTGGCTCAACAACAGGGTTCAAAGCAACGGAACCATTTGTTGGCTCCTTCTTTCTCTGGGTTTCGCCTCAATCTCGTGTGTCGCTGAAATAACAAGTCTTAGTCACACGGCAATGGAACCATTTGTTGGCTTCTTTTTGGATAGACCCGGTTTTAATGAAGCGCAGCAACAAAACCCCTTGGCGCACTGGCCCTCTCGGCAACGAGCCGCGCAGCAGCTCGAGGTCTCACCCGAAGTGGCTATGGGGGGGCTAAGGAATCAGATTTCCTTAACCTAGGCGACGCGGAGATTTCTCTTTCCTCCTTGACGATTCCTCTAAGGTGAATATCTGACCCCTCTTCAGACTCATGAGCGCAACAGCTCTTAAGCTCCTACTCCGCAGCTTAGCTGCGTGGTACTTCCACTCCTGCGCTAGGACCACTTATCCTCTGCGCCGATATTCTATGCGTCGTTTCGCTAGCGCGCCCGTCGCAGCAACACGTTCTCCTATCGCTGCGGCGATGTTGTCTTACCGATTCCTTCAACCCTTAACGATTATAGTCCCCAAGGAAGCTCTAAGAACTTACTCAACACACTCATAAAGATAATGCAATACTTCTGCGTATGCTGTTAGTAAACTAAAACAGGAAATCACTTCAATCACAACATCACAATAGCGAGAAATATGAAGTCCACCTCCACGGGGAAAACCATGCCCTCGGGAGTATCTTATATTAACCAGAGAATGATAGATTTATACACTATGCTGCGCACACAGCTGCAGCCTTAGATCTTTCCAGGAAACTCCACGCACACAGCTGGGAGTCCTTCTCTCGATCTGGTCTCTTCCTCTTCCGAGATTACAATAGTTCAGATGTCGGCTCCGACTGTCTGCAACTCAAGGATTAGCTTCACTGCTAACTAGCTCTAACTCCTGTTTTCTAGCAACACGGTAGAAAACCATCAACAAGATCGTAACAGAGGATGATCAACATGATCAATCCTTCTTACATCTAGCCTCTACTATCATAGCTAGCTCACTCACAGGCTTAGCTAACTGACTCGCTAATTAACCAACTCACTAACTAGCTAACTAACATCTACCCATTACAATTATTCATATATATAGGTGGCCATGGCGGTCGCACCTTTACAAAACTGTGGGCCTTTCCCAGCAGTAATCCCCAAAAACCCTAACCAGACATGGCTAGGTGTACTGTAGGCACCGCTTGCAGTCATGTCGCCGCTTCCTGCAGGCTCCATGATTTCCGGCGCAGCTTACGGGTATGGGCGCCTTGTCCTTCGCCTTCAATGCTTTGGTCCGTTGCTCCTTCTTGATCCGAGCAACCATAACTTCTGTACTTAGCCTTAAATGAGGGTAGCTGAGCCCTCTACTCCGTCGCTTTATTTATTATGGTAGCTGAGCTTTCTATTCAGCCACATTCATCCTTCTATGACGTGCGCGCGAGCTCCGCGATTTCCGGTCCGTGATCTGCGCTGAGCTCCTCCATCTGGCACCGTACTGCGCACCGTCTCCTTCTATCCAAAACTTAATGCTTGTTCAACATTAGCACTTTCCTTCCATACTCGTGCTTTTTCCTCAAAATTCGCAGCTTTTACCATAGCTGCGGCCTTGGCTCCAACAGTCGGTCCTCCCATGGTCGTTGTATGTAATTGTTGATCCTTTCTTGAATGGTCTTAGGAAATTCCTCCCATGTCGGTTGATGTAAGTGTTGTGTTATGTGCATTTGGGTTGTGCTCCGTTGACAATGAGATGATTTGAAGATGATGAGGTGATAGTAGGGTACACAGGTTTTGAAAGTAGCATATAATCAGTCCTGGGATGCTCCTTCAGGTTTTGGAGTAACATATAATCAGTCCTGGGAGATCTTGTAGGTTTTGCAGTGGCATATAATCAGTCCCGGGATGCTCCTTCAGGTTTTGCAATAGCATATAATCAGTCTTGGGAGATCTTGCAGGTTTTGCAAGTGGCATATAATCAGTCCTGGGATGCTCCTTCAGTTTTTGCAGTAGCATATAATTAATCATGGGAGATCTTGCAGGTTTTTCAAGTGGCATATAATCAGTCCTGGGATGCTCCTTCAGGTTTTGCAGTAGCAAATAATCAGTCCTGGGAGCTATTGTAGGTTTTGTAGAGGCATATAATAAGTCCTGAGACGTACCTACTTGATGGCTTGCTCGTAAGGATGATGAAGACCTACATGGAGGCTAGGCATACATCCAACATGAAAAAGGGCTGGCTCTGTAGAACTTCCTATGACAAGTAGATTGGAGATTGATGGTCGAGATAGCAGCAGCAGTGACGGTGATGATCCAGTGATGAATACTTGTGTTGATGAACTGTGTCAAGAGAATACCTTCCTAGTTAAGAGGGAGTGTTGATGTATTTGTAACTTCGGAAGATATTTCACTTGTGTATTTTATATTGTATTCATATGTCATTCTACTTCCGATGGAGAGGTTTCATTCCTCAGATCGGGAAAGCTATTATTGTATTTGATAGGGTTATTGGACTCCCCTAGTGGGGTCGGCCCAGAGTTAAGTTGTATGGGGTTATTAGAATCTCCTAGGAGAAGACGGCCTAGTTAGGGTAAAACGAAACTGAAATTAAAGTATAAAGAGAGAGGAGCACCTCTCTATTTATTCATTCACTCACTCACTCATTTGAATAAGTGAGAGAGAGAAGTTTGCACAAGTGGAGGAGGAAGAAGTTGCTGGAGACCATCTCTTTGTTTTAGGGTTTTGTATTATTGCTCATTCTATCTATGAGGAAGCTGCGGGGTTTTCTCCTTTATGGTTTCCCCGGTGAAATACTTTGTGTCTCTTTTCTCTTGTGTTTGATTTTCTGTGCATGGTGTTCTCTTAGATAAGATCCTAGATCATATTGAATTAAATTGTGAAAAACTAATGCCCACTTTGTATAAACCCACACTCTCCATGTGTCTCACTCTCTACTCCCCTTATCATTTCAACTCATATTTCCATTCATTTTCCCAGACCTTCCTCTAGTCGATACCCATTCCCACCACTCACAATTTCTTTACTTGTCATATTCCATTCACATCACCTTTTTTTCATAGAGCAACATATTAATCCATGAATTTAAATATCCCAAGTATTTACAACGTAGAACTTCAAATAATTCTCGTTTTGCTGCACTATATGACTTAATAGTTTCAACAACAAATTTGGTAATGTACCCCTCCAATACACTATCCAACTAGAAGTACACAACACGTGAAATATTATTACTCACACTTTTTAGTCGCTAGATCAGCTCAGGTGTGCAACTTCTAGGCTCACCTCCTTGGAAGTTCTTCTTTTGCTCAGTTAATCTTGCCAACGATTCATGTAATATCAAAGGAAACTCCCAAGACAAAACCTCATGAATGTTATAAAAACATACTCACCAAGCCATGCTTTGTCGTCCAATCGAGGGTGATTTTTCTGATATTTAGAAAACTCTCTCAACTTATGATCTACCCAATCCTGGATCTCTAGCTTAGAAGGATGACACATATCCCACATTTCCCTTCGACACAAATCCCGGTCCCGACAGCATAACATTTTTTGGTGCACTTCTACTTTGACCAGGGTTCAATCACACAACATAACACCAACAAATACCAAGATATCGACCTGAAAGGGTTTGGGCCCTTTCGGAAATACCTACAAGGAAGATGAAGTCTCAACCAAAGTACCTATGGGGACTACAGGAACCAAGTTTATGCAATGATGAAGGGGAAGGATTCCAAAAACTTATCATTCAACAAATAACCAATTAGTCCGACAAACCAATATCTTCGACAATCCATGCACTTTGAAGATCTCATAAGTTAACCATAATTTCTACGACATACCATATACTTCACATTCATATATTACTTGATGATAAGCATATTCATTCATCAATTTAGGAAAACAATAATTAACATAAATATCACATAACACATCATACCATAATTAAGACCATGATTTAACGGGGAAATCCAACATGGGAAAAACTACAGAAGCACTTCTTTTATTCATGAGTCGCAGCCAAAAATAAGCACTTCATGTCTTCGATGACTTACATATTATTCATTCTATTAAAATGGACCTATGCACACAGCCTGTATATCATGCGACTCAACAACTTCGTCATACAAAATTAATTAGTTCATTGAATACAGACATAGATCAATAATTTCTCAAACAACTTTCTATTTCACTAACAACCCCAAAATTTCCCACCCATTACATATTTATATGGCGCACACAGCTTGGCCTGCTCCCACTACTGGACTAACTAAATAATCGAATCATTATTGTAAGTGGACAAACCCTAACTAACTTTACTTAACCCTACCCCTTTGACATATTCAAAATGATCATCTTCTTGGTTTATCAACCGCTTCATCGGAGTTGATAACTTCATGAAACCAATTTAAATTGGTTCTATCCACACCAAAGCTGTTTTACCAAAAATTCTACCCAAAACTTCCTAGGCCCAACAAATGACTCATCTTCTAAGTCAGATTTGGTATATCCTACCATGAACAGACAATTGATTGGTTCATTGATATAACACCAAACCATATATTTGCATTACAATATACTCTCATGAGAAGCTATGTAGAGCCAATGTTCAAGATGCAGTTCAGATTGGAATTTGGGGTGACACTCAACGTATCTCCTGATGGAATAAACAGTGGGAAGTTCCAGAGGGAGTCTGGAGTGATATCCAATGAAATAGAGAGAGCGAGAGGGTCATCTCAGTAGACTCACTTGATGAGAAATAACACTGATGGAGGAGAAACAATGTCCAGTAATGAAGCTTGCAGTGGTATGCTATGGTGCAGAGGGGATCAATCCAACTCCTATATATTCCTACACATGATCATATTACCCACATTCTCACCCACCACTTCCCAAGGTGAATTTTGTGTACTTTCGAGACAAGCTTGGAGTGGTGGAGAATGTTTACCTCATTGAGAGGGAGTTTGCAGCATCAGTGATATATTCTCCCTGGACTGAGGATGGTGGAACTCTCAATGTGAGGGAGAGATATCTATTGTATAAATATCGATGGATTGATATTTTGTGCATGCGTGCACTCCTTAAAGAGTTGAGTTTCCATGAGATGCATGGGCGCACTCCTTGCTAAGTTGAGTTACCATGAGATGCATGAGAAGCATGGGCACACTCCTTGTTGAGTTGAGTTACCATGAAATGCATGGGTGCAATCCTTACTGAGTTGAGTTACCATGAGATGCATGAGATACATGGGTGCACTCCTAAATGGACTGAGTTGAGTTTCCATGTGATATTATGCTCCTCGATGAACTGAGTTGAGTTAATTTGTATCCCTCGATGGATTGAGTTGTGTTGAGTTACTCTGTTGATTCCCAACGACCCTTGTCACTAGGAAACTTGTCATTGCATTGGTGCTCAGTAGCCCTTGTGGTTGGGAGACTTGTCATTGGGTTGGTTCCCAGCAACCCTTGTGTTTAGGAGACTTGTCACTAGGTTGGGTCCCTACAACCCTTGTGGTTGTGAGACTTATGGGTTGTATCCCATTGTCGTCATGTTGGTTGCAACCACATGGATGAGAGAAAAAATTCATTATGATCGAGACAATATGTGATCCCCAAATGAAATCCATATGTATTCTAGTGTGATGATACCTCTCTAGATAATAAGGAGTGTTGATGTTTGTATCTTTGGGAGATCTCATCCTCAAGTTGGCCCAAAGAAGAAATACAATCTACAATATTATTGTGCATAAAAAGACAAGTCGACCCTCTTCAAGTGTACAAGTAGTCCCAGTAGAAATTTGACATGCATACCTAAAAATAAATATAAATAAAGGTGACACCTTATTCATTCCACCAAGCAATTCACTTATCATATCTACACAAGTGCGCAATAGAGGAAGAGAGACGCAACAATAAGAAGATGGATAATTTTTGGGTTCGTTATCTTTGGAGAGTTTTCCTCTTTGGCTCTAGGGTTTCTCTAGAGATTCTCTATGAGATCACTCTTGTATCTAGATGTACATTTTATCTTGAACTAAATCTCTATATAAGAAAGGTTTCTAGGTTTTCTTTCCTTGTGTAGAAGGGTTTCCTATGATAAAATCTTTGTGTCTCTTTGTTTTTGTGCATGGTTATCTTTTAGTGATCCTATTTTGTTAACGCTACATATAATTAAAGTTATATTGCTATATTAAAAATATAAGAAGAGATAGGTAACATGATAGAAGATTCAATACAAAATTGAATTTAGAACGAAAAGATTCCTCGGAAAAGAATGGATCTAAAATTTCAGAAACATGATCGAAGTGAAAGTAAGGTGTTAAATAATCACAAAGGTGAGAAGATGTCTCATTCTATAGTAAGAGTAAGAGAATATATTGAGTATGGGTACCATTCTTTTTAACGAGATAATTGGGTAATACTAGTAAGATAAGAATAGCGATAATTTATATTATCATGGTTTTATAAGTAATAAAATAATAAAAATAATTTATTATAAAGTTATGGTTTAATATTTTTTTAATTTTTATGTAGGTGTAGTTTTTTTGAAAAACAAATATTATTAATAGTTAAATGCAATTATTAATAAATATTAGAATTTATTAATTGTTTGTTTGTTTTATTTATTAAGTTTATAAGCTATTTTAAAAGGGTGAGAGTGTTATATAGTGTGTTGTTACCACATTTCATGTGGCTAAGGTCACAACGTATAAAAATATTTTTAGAAGTAGTAATAACAACAACAACAAAAACAATTTTTTAAGATCATTTCCAAGCGAGACACCACTTTGGTGTATGAGACCCCCTTGTTTGTGCGACAAGGGATGAGGATACATGTTAAGAAATTACACACACAAACACACATACATATATTGTAATATTTTAATATAATAGGGAGGAAAATGAATAGTTTTGTTTCAAGAAGAAAAAAATCCTATATTCTTATTATTCAAAAGAGAATCAAAGTGTGCAAAATCCATATGAGAGAATCACCCAATTTCTTGGGACAACCCTCTTTGCAGTCTATCACAAAAGAACTTCAAATACTACATACAAGTAGCTACAAGGTCCATCCGCCACAAACATATAAAAACATAACACCTCCAAAATCGAAACAAAATCTTGTCCAAAAACCAAGACGAAAGCAACATCATTAATAAAAAAGGAAGTAAAACCCCTTTCTTCTAGCTTGTCCTCTATAAATTCTTCCCATTATAGAAAACCATCCCCAGAAAAAAGAGCTTCCTTTGAAAAGCGATTTGCATCTGCATTATGTTCTCTATATATATGTGAGATTTCCAACTGCATATAAGAATCCAAAAGGTCTTTTGTCCTCCAGACCCAATTTTGTAGTTCCAAAATCTGTAAATTGAATTTCAGATTTACCCAGTTTACTATAACTAAGGAGTCACCAAATATATTTAAGGAATATATACCAACTGCACCACCAAACTTTAGTAGACACCACAAGGGAGTAATTCCTCCTTGGTGTTTGTTCCATTCCCTACATTTAATTTCACACAAAAACAATGTTCTAAGTGGATGTATAATTTCACTCCCGCGGCATATAAACACTTTTCTGCTGCTCCATAAAAAATTACATGCCCCCTGTATCACTAGGCCTACCGATATCATTCTCCTTTTTTGAATGCTACTTGCAATGGGAATATAATCCTGATACATATTTAAAAATCTTACTGATCCTGCAAAAAATGAAGACTTTTTTTATTCAAATATAGCGCGATTTATTAGAAGCCATAAGATCCTGCAAACAAAAACATGTAGAGTGCGATGCTTAGGTACATCCTTGTACCAACAATGGAGGTTTTCATCAATAGGAATATTCTCCAATCCATATTAATATTTATCTCAAAATAGAAAACATACCATAAGGACTTAGAGAGCTAACAATGGATAAAAATATGATCCACAGATTCGACATCATTCCAATAGAGAGCACAACAATTTGGTGACTTCCAACCTCTATGCACTAGATTGTCCCAAGTAAGAATAGAATTTTCCAATAACATTCAAAGAAAACATTTTAACTTTGGCGGTATCCTCCATTTCCATATTTTTTCAAACCACCATTTTGGGATTAAGATTGATTCTTCAACAACAATGAAATTGTAGGTCTCTTTTGACGAAACCTGTCCAGAAATTGTTTCACCAATCCAGACTAATTCATCATCAACAGACCATAATATAATGATAGCCTTGTTTAGGTTCTCGATGTACCTCTCCCATTAATCAGTCCAAGACAAATTTATACCCAAACCAATAGTATATTACTAGTAAGATTTAGAGTGATTAATCCATAAACATTCTTTTATCTGAGAGAGAAAGGTGTAACTATTTCATTTAGGTATTCCAAAATTCCATCAAAGAGTTTGAAATTGTCCTCAATACCAAGCATAGGGTCTATGCCAATTTTTATCTGATTTCTGAAACCAACACTTCATGCATGTTTATTGCTTGTTGACCGGAAGGATTTCAAGAATCCCAACCATAAATTTGAAGACTTGCTAGCCAAGGAATATGGGTTCCTAATCCAATTAATAATGCCATATTTCATATATTTTGAATTTAACATATAACTCCACAAACTAGAACCAACAATCAGTGCCACATACTTTTCATTATGAGCACTTTACTAAACCATTCCAGACTAATAATGTTCCAACTACCAGTCCTTTTTGGCTTAGAGAGTCTCTTCCAATTTACAAGATGCATTTTTCTACCATCAACAATTCCTTCCCACGGGAAGTTAAACATCCGTCTTCTAAGAAGGGTAATGATAGACCTTGGAATATCTGCTAAGGAAAACCAATATATTGGTATACCTTTCATGAAAACCTTTAGCAATGTGAGTCGTCCATCCAAAGAGAGAAGGAGATAAGTCCAATTTACAATTGTTCTATCAAATTTATGTACTAACCACATCCAATCATGTTTTTTGTAGCAGTTTGGATTTAAAGTATATCCCAAGTATTTGAATCCCTCATCAATATGAGTGGTATTAAAAGGAAAGAGGCGCAGGATTGCCTCCATAGCCTGATCATCCATTTTGTAATGAATAATAGTCGACTTTGAATAACTAATATCCATACTTGAGCCAAGAAAGAAGGTGTTTATAATTTATGAAAAAAAATTCCATTCGCCCAGAGAATCCCTACCAAATCGGATAAAATCATCAACAAAAAAATGAGAAATGAAAACAAATTTTGCAATTTTTACTCCATGAATTATTCTATTTTTCCTGGATGCAAGAATAATGTTGCTAAAACCTTATATAACAAGAAGAAACAATAGAGGGGACAAAGGAAAGCCCTGCCTAAGGTCCCTTGAGCTCTAAAAAAAATCAAGGGCGAACCATTTATAAGTATATCACAATTTGTTAATGTCACACATGCTAATATCCAATTAGTCACCTCCACAAAGAGCCCAATTTGGAGAATCATCAGTCTAAGGTAAACCCAGTTTACGGTATCGTATTATTTGAATAAATCCATATTGAGCATAATAGCATCCATATTCTTCGTCTTTATCCCACTTCATCCAAAATCTGACGATTAGCAAGAAAACCAAATTGTTCCTTCGATAATAACTTTGAAAGTTTTCGATTCAATCTAATAGAAATGATTTTTGTGATAAGTTTGTAAACAAGATTACATAAATCTATAGGCTTGTAATAATTGAATCTTTCATTCTTTTTTTTCTTCGGAATGAGAGAAATGCATGTTTTATTTAGTTCCTTTGAAACAAAAATCTCCACCCTAGATTGATATACCATCAACAATAAATCTATATGCATGATGTCAGAAAAGGCAATAAAAAGCTCAAAGGTCCATCCATTCGGACTAGAGATTTTGTCATTTGCAAATAACTTCAATTGAACTTCAACCTCCTGCAAAGTGACCGGGTCCCCAATATCTTCACCTTCTTCCCTGGAGAAAATTGTAGGGAAATGTTTAATGATTTCAAGTTGTGCACCAATTTCACACCTGCCTTGATCACCAAATTGGTTCTGAAAATGTTCAAGAGCAACCCCTTTCAAATGTCCATCTTTTGTTATTGTCTGTCCATATTCTAATCTCAGGTCCAAATAACATTAATGATCCTTCTAAAAGTGTGTTGGGCATGTCCCAAGCTGACACAATTTTGATGAAGTACAGTTTTGGAAGTTGCGCAGTTCGGGCTGCGAAGCTCAAATGGCACAGATTTGTTGATGAAATAGCCCAAAGTGAGAAGTCAAACATGCTCAGCAAGCAGTGCGAAGTTGAAGCATTGCGCAGTGCTGATGCAACAAATATTTTAGATAAAGAGTATAAGGGGAGGTCGAGCAGGTGGAAGCGACCTATTTTGGGTAACTGACTCCATGACTCCCAAGAGTTGGGTAAGGAGCAGAGTGGAAACACATGAAGGTGACCTGTCAGATGGAGTGGCATAAAACTATTGGAATATAAGCCATGGGTAGACAACGACGACAAGGCTAAAGGGGCAGAGAGCGACACGCCATGATGTAGTTGGAATCAGATCCATGTCTATCAGAAGGCCATTAGAGCCCGGAGTGGTCCAGCAAGGCAACCAGAGGTGCATGGAGTAGCTTTCGACTATGGTAGGTCAGGGTGGCGGGTAACCACACTAGTTTTGCGGAAACTTAGAGTTTCAACCCACATAAATTTAAAGACGTGACCTACGGGCACGATCTATAAAGGGACATATTTTTGTAAGGGAATACGTTAGATGTGATTGATATATTGTTGAATATTGATCTCTTTTGAAAGACTGAACATTGTAAAAGGGATCTCTAGCTATGTGCACAGAGACCTACTGAAGAGAGAAGAGAGTGTGCAGCTGAGTGCGCAGACTAGAATTGTTGTACCCTCCCCATTGATAATATAACAATAGTTCTTGTGGACGTAGCTCCCATCTTGGGGGTGAACCACGTTAAATTCTTGTGTTATGCAATTGAATATGTGTTTTCATATGTGTATTTAATTTTGATGAATGGTTAAGTTCTTGCTTGTGAGTAGTTGTATCTTCACTTTTGTATGTATTCTCCATAAGGATAAATGATGGGGATAATATGTTAAGTGTTGAACATGTATGCATAATATGTTGAATGTGCAAGTATTACTAAGTAAGATGAAAACATAAATTGATTTGGTAAACACTTAAGACAACGAAGTCTATATAGTGCGATTCCCTGAAGCATAGCACCTGAAGTGCACAGTTATATTGTGGTTCGTTGTGTTGTATAAATTTGCAAGGTTTACAGCCTAAGATGATTATTGAATGACTAATTCTACATTAAGTGAAGTATTTTGAATTCATGTGATTGCCAAAGAGGAAGCGTAGTCCTCAGTTGCGCTGACCTGTGGTTAAGTGGTCGTTCTGACCCGCGCCGTCCTTGGATGCGTGACAATGCAGTGCAAACCGCGAAGTAGGAGGAGCTTCATGCAGCCCCCCAATTCGTAGCATGAGTTTTGTAGCACGCTGCTAAACTGTTGAAGTACACATCACCCGGTTGTGGAAAATTGATTCCACAACCTCCCCATAACTTCTCCTTGGGTGAGACCTCAGTCTGCTCGCAGACTATTGCCGAAAGGGCCAATGAAAAGGGGTTTTATTGGTTCCATAAACCACGCAGAACCTGGGTCTATCTTGGAATACTTAAAGAACATATATAGATCCAACAGATGGTTTTGTTGTTGTGCTTGAACTGGTGATGAGTGCCAAAAATTGGAATCCAAAGAAAACATAAATATGGAATTGGGTGGACAAGACAGAAAGGGAGTTTGCCAAAAAAGAGAATAGACATCTGCGTCTCTCTGACATAGAGTGGTTGCAGAGATACCTGTGGGAGGACATTTATGAAATTTTCTTTGCATCGTTTGGAAACGATTTGTACGAGTGGCTATCAAGTCTCGCAGAGCGAAATAACTGTTTCCAATAAGGAGTACCTACGGAGTGGACCCTAGAGATCATTTAGAGACTTAAAGCAGTAGACATTCCACTCTAGCGAGCAGTCGACTTTTGGGTTGATAGTATTCTAGAAGGCTTTGTGACTGAGTTCGATGTGGACACGTTGAACTCCTACAGCGCAACATAAGCTGAGTTCTTCAAAAGATTCATAGGTAAGTACCTCAACAATCTGAGTTTATATATCAAAATTCTTTTAGCTGAGAAAGGAGTTTTAAGAATGCAGTAAGATTCATAGTTGTTTTGAGTCTGTAATGGTCGATAGTACTTACAGTGATACAAAACAATATATTCACATATTAAGAAGTGGTAAAAGATATAAGGTTAGTACAGAAAAGAACCTTAATGAACATGAACTGCGTGTAGAAAATGAGTTCTAAGTTGAGAATGATAGCCAGAAAACACTTCCATTAGCTACCTATCAGCCCATTACTCTGTAGAATACACCAGCTCAGAACATTGCGCCTCCCATTCCGTAGAACGTTAGTACCAATAACACTGCAGGAGTGAGTAATCAGAACATTCCGCGCAGTAACATACCTAACACCACATAGACCACTACGGAGAATACTGCACCACCTAGAAGGAGAATGACTGATGATATAAAACTGCAGATATTTAAAGGAACAGGTCTAGAAGATCCTGAGCAACATTGGTTTCTTTGTGAAGCCGTGTGGAACATCAAGCATGCCCAGGATGATGTTGTTAAGCACGCACAACTCATCACTACATTCACAGATAAAGCCTTAGCTTGGTTCATGAAATATTCTGTCTGACAGAATAGAACCCTACCAGATATCAAGGATTCCCTCTTAAGAGAGTTCAAGAAACCGAAGTGCGAGTCACAATGTATAATAGAGCTAAAAGAGATTTAGCAGAAAACAACTGAGTCAGTTTGGGATTTGACTAGAAATTTAAAGCATTGCTAGACCAAGTAAGTTTTGACATTGCACTGCAACAACACCAAGAGTGGTTCATAGCTACGTTGTTGCCACATATCAGACTGCCATTGATGCAACAAAAGGTTGCATCGCAGATAGAATCCTTAGAGATTTCCATGAAGCTATAAGCCTCACCCATAGGGGAAACAAGCCAAGGAATGATCCAGATCCAGAACTAGTTAGCAACTCTAACGTTACAAATCCAGGACATTAAGAAAGGAAAATAAGTTAGAGAAGAAATTTGGTGTATAAAATGAAAACCAGAGGGACACTTGAAGGAACACTGTCCAGTTTTCAAATATTACATTGATAGTGGAGCACCAAATCCACTAAATCAGAAGCAAGGACTGTGGTGTGAAATCTATCGATGCAGAGGACACCGACCAGAGGATTGTTATTTGATCCAAAAATATGTGAGAACAGCCAAGAATTTGTATTGCAATTTTTGTAAGGCAGTTGGACATGATGGTTCCAACTGTAGAGCATACGACCTAATGATAGAAAAGAAGCATGATGTTTACAGAGTTCAAGAAGAAACAATGCAACACCACGATAATGCAAAGTATGATCAAGGTGCATATAGAGGCCGTGGTGGATTCTGAGGAAGAGGAAGAGATCAGATGATCTGTTATAACTGCGCTCAGCTTGGACACCTATCTAGAGATTGTACCAATCCTTGTACTACATGTAGATACTGTAAATCCTTTGACCATGTTATTGAAGCATGCCCAATATTGCAAGCAAATATGCAAGAAAGAATAATAGAAGCACCAAAACCGAACATTCAGATGATCGCAGTAGAGAAAGAGATCCAAACATCAATGCTGTGACGTGCAGTGGAGTTACAATAGGAAGAGATAAAGAACTAGAAGCTTCGACTTCTGGAGAACACCACGCTAAGAAGATACCTACTGATGGGGTCTGGATTAGAAAAGCAACTGGGAAAGCACCTGCTTTCAATTAGAAAGAAACAAAGAAGTCTTCGTAGAAGCAAGGGAGACCTTCAAAAAACCAACACCCGTGACAAAAAGAAT
Organism: Larix kaempferi; assembly: GCA_027924585.1. Lineage (NCBI taxonomy): Eukaryota > Viridiplantae > Streptophyta > Pinopsida > Pinales > Pinaceae > Larix > Larix kaempferi. The sequence goes on along the minus strand of BSBM01000318.1, from coordinate 2,401,300 downwards.
CCCGTTGCGAAGTGAAACAACGCATATGAAGGATATCCCAACAACATACAATCAAACATGCACCATAGCAGAAATAGGGACTTCTGTTGCGCAGTTCCTACGGAGCTGTATGAAGCTGCTGAAGAGCGAAGATGATTTGGTGAAAATAAATTTTTTATTGAACCACTATGAGCAATGCAATTGCACTAATACTGTTTAGAGCGCAGTTCACCAGATTAAAATTCATAAGAGAATAGGCCGAGAAATGAGGCTAAGTGCACAAATAGGAGATTATGAGATGGATGATATTATCCTTGATTTAGGTTCCGAAGTAAATGTCTTGACCAAGAAGACATGGGTACAGATGGGGAAACCAAAGTTGACATGGTCACCCATACAGCTAAGATTAGCAAATCAACAGAAGGTCATACCTTTTGGAAGGCTAGCGAATGTACTTGTGGACATCGATGGAGTAAGTAGTTCAGCAGACTTCGAGGTTATTGAGATCATCGATGATAGTAACCCATATCCAACATTATTGGGGATAGACTGGGCGATGGATAACCTCACGATCATCGACTTAAAGAAGAAATAAATGATATTTGAAGGGGCGGATATCAGGGTCATTGCTCCCTTGGACCCTTTACAAGGACTGAGATACACTACTCCGATCAGAGAAGAATGTAGAGCTCATGATCTAGATCACATCTACAAGATGACTGTGAATCAGGCCAACTACATCAATCCTATAGCTGATGGAACGCTTAGTTGGCACTGTGACAAATATTGCGTATCAGACTCCTACGCGGGACTAGAGAATTGGAAAAGTATGATGCATGAAGTATCTGCAAGAAGATGCGCACAGATCACCAAATCATTGTGCTGAATTGGAACCGAGGTAAGTCCAATTCCCACTCATGATGGTTCAACTAATGTCTATACATTTTTGCAAGAATATATTGTATCAATTTCAACTGAAGATTGGATACTAGCATTGGATATAGCACTGCTCGCTACACCTTCCAGATGGTGGACTGCGCATAAGCAAAATTTGACCACTTGGGAACAATGCAAGCACATGATGAAAATGAGATTCGCAGAGAAAACTGCGCTGACCATGGTAAAATATAAAGTACAAACAGACCCGAGGGAGCACATAGAGACTTGTTCACAAGCATGGATAAACAGACCACATACATAATAGGTTCATCTATTTGTGCACACATTAGAACAGATTCCAAACAACTGGTATACCGACGCAAAACTTCGTAGAGAAACAATAGATTGGTCTATCATGACTGCGAACTTCCAGAGAACCTTTAGCTTTGAAGATGACTATATAAGCATAAATGAGGCTCTTCATATTATTAAAGAACGGATATTCAAAGAAGAATGCCCAAGTACAAACAAGGCATTAGAGGTCATCGAAGACAAGATATTTGTAGTCGTAAAGGTACCTGTGAATCTACAACCAAAATGGGAAAGAACGATAGAACATGCGCTTGAATGTTATAACCTCTCTGCAGATGAAGAAGATACAGAGGAGAGCGATAAGGAGAATCCGCGCAATATAAATATACCTGAATCAGAGGGAGCACGCGATGTAGAGGGACCTCCATTAGAAATTCCAGATATGAGCGGCCCCGTCAAGACACAAAAAGTTAATATTGGCACAAGTGAAGAGCCAAAGTTTGCATCCATTGGGGATTATTGGGATGATGAAATGGTCACGCAGATCACAAACCTTCTACACGAGTATTAGGATTTTTTTCCAACGAAGTTTTCTGAAATGAAAGGCATTTTGGGAGACTTGGGAGTAATGAAGATACCTCTCAAGCCAGGATCGAAGCCTATCAGACAGAGGCCTTATAGACTTAACCCCAGATACAAAGAATGAGTGAAAGAAGAGATCGATAAGATGCCTGATGCAGGGATCATCGAGCGAATGGAAGAATCAGAGTGGATAAGCCCTATGGTTATCCAGGATAAAAATACAAATGGAGAAATAAAAATATGTGTAGACCTGAGGAAGGTGAATGATGCTTCACTACATGATCCATTTCCTACTCCATTCACGGATGAAGTATTAGATGATGTTGGAGGAAATGAGGCCTATTCTTTTACTAATGGATTTTCTGGATACCATCAGATAAGGATTGACTCAGCATACAGACATAAGACCACATTTTCTACTGAATGGGGATCATATCAGTACACAGTTATGCCATTTGGGTTGAAGAATGCACCTGCTATATTTTCCAGAGTTATGGTGGCTGCATTCAAGGACTTCATCCATAAGTTCTTAGAAGTCTATTTTGATGATTGGATTGTCTTTGGTTTATTGAAGAACCATTATGAGAACCTCATAATGATGCTAGCTAAGTGTAGGCAACATCAAATCTCCTTGAATTTGACGAAATGTATTTTTTGTGTACCCTATGGAATACTACTGGGATACATTGTGTGCAAGCAAGGTCTGATGGTTGATCCTGCGAAGATCACAGTGATTGTGAATTACCTGCACCAAACTTAGTAAAGCAACTTCGTAGGATGCTAGGACATAGAGGATATTACAAAAAATTCATCAAGGGTTATGCACAGATTACCGTGCCAATGGAGAAACTTTTGAAGAAAGAAGCGCAATTCATATGGAATGTAGAATGTGAGAAGGGGCTAGATACATTAAAAGAGAAAATGGTAACTGCACTGATCCTTGTTTATCCAGATTGGAATAAGCTGTTTCATGTACATATTGATGCTTCATCTATACCATTGGGCATTGTGCTCTCTCAACTAGGTGAAGGGGGCATTGATCACCCCATTGCATTTTCAAGCAAAAATCTATCTTTAACCGAAAAGAACTACACAACCACAAAAAGAGAGTGTTTAGCTATGGTTTACGCACTCTAGAAATTCAGACACTATTTGCTGGGTGCGTACTTCTCCATGTACACTGACCATTCAACTATGAAGTACTTGGTCAATAAGCCAGTGTTAGGGGGGAGAATATGCAAATGGCTTCTACTCTTCAAGGAGTATGCCATTGAAATTATTGTTAAGACAGGTAGAATGAACCTAGGAACTAACCAGCTCTCAAGGATTGAGTCAGGCGAAGAACCCACTAATCGTGAAGACAACCTGCCTGACGCGCAGTTATTTTCCATACAGATCGCAAATGATTATTACAAATACATTATAGAATTCTTGACTACAGGGTTGGCACCCACATAGTTTACTAAGCAGCAGAAGAAGCAGCTGGTAGTCAAAGCAGCAGACTTCACTATCATCGCAAGATAGTTATACAAGTTGGGACCAGATGAAGTGATGCGTAGATGCATGTTAGAGCATGAGAATCCATTTATGTTGGCTGAGGCACATTCAGGTGTGTCTGTAGGTCACTACGTAGGAAGAGCTACTGCGCATAATTTATTAAGAGCAGGGCTATGGTGGCCTACCCTCCACAAAGATTCAAAAGAGCATTGCTAGAGTTGTGATGCGTGCCAAAGGATTGGAAAGCCATTGCGAAGAGATGAAATTCCATTAAGAACACAAATAGCTTTACAGGAATTTGAAAAATGGGCAATTGATTTCATGGGACCTATTGACCCACTGGGAAAGAGGATTGGTGCAAGATACATTATCACCGCGACAGATTATCTCACCAGATGGGAAGAAGCTAAACTAGTGAAGGACTGTAGCGCAGCTACTGCCGCGCAGTTCGTTTTTGAGAATATCCTTACTGTATTTGGATGCCCAAAAATCTTAATGATTCATCAAGGAACTCACTTCCTGAACAGAACCATTGAAGCACTAACTGAAGAATTTCATATATATCATCAGAGGAGTACACCGTACCATCCACAAGCCAATGGAACTATCGAAGCATTTAACAAAATGATGGAGAATGCACTGACCAAAGTATGCAACACAAATAGAGATGATTGGGATTTGCGCATTCCAGCTGTATTATGGGCATATAGAACAACTTGTAAGAAACTGACAGGTCATACACCTTTCAGATTGTCCTATGGACAAGAAGGTATGATACCTATGGAGTACATTGTACCAAGCTTAAGGATTGTTGCATTCACAAATATGGAAGATGAAGAGATAATGCAAGAAAGGCTTCTACACTTGGTTGGATTGGAGGAGGATTGCTTCATTGAAGGCTTTCACTAGCAAGTGCAGAAGGATAGAGAAAAAGAATGGCATGATCGCCATATCAAGCACAAAATCTTCCAGGTAGGAGACCTTGTCCTCTTGTATGATAGTAAGTTCACGAAATTTCCTGGAAAATTTAACATGCATTGGCTTGGGACATATATTTTTATGCATGTTACTAACGTTGGCACAGCTCAGTTAGCCAAGTTAGCCAGTGACAACTTACCAGGTCTGGTTAATGGAAGTAGACTAAAACCATACAGGGATAGTCCTACTTCATAGAACCCTTAGTGATCAGAAAAGAAGGAAATTTCTAAGTGTCAAGTATAGTTTAAATTGGGCACTAGAAATGTAACAGAGTCTGTACACAGTTTTGGTCCGATACATGAATTCCAATGGAACCGTGCAGCACTAGTAGAGAAGTGAAGTTGTACAGAAGAAAAAAAAGAAGAAAAAGGGAGAAAAGTGAAGAAAAGTAGAAGTCTACAATTGCGAGTTCAAAATGTAGCCACGTAGATCCAACGAAATAGGACAATTGCGAGGACCATAAGGTGCGACCTGAAGCATGAGTTGAAAGCACAACTGTGAAGTTAAAAATGAAGAAGCACATGTGCACAGAAGAATCTTGTGTCAGAACCGACAGCACATCACGATGGAAAAAGATAACCACTACAATTATCGGTCGGTTAGTAAACTGTGATCCAAAATGTAGTCACCGAAAAAATCCCACATTAAAAAAAAATATTGTCTGCTCGAGCATAATAAATAAGGAAATGGGAAAGATCTCACCGAGATCTGACAAATGGACTTGGCATTTAATGCTTGATTTAGCTCTCATACAACCTGGCAGTACCATTAGGCCTTAACAATTAAACAAAGTTTATCCAAAGGGACATAATAAACGACGGAAAACATTGAGATCTCAGCGAGATCTGAACCAGCGGGCATGGTACTTAATGCCTAATCGAGCCGTTCCAAACACATTCAATGCTAGAAAAGACCGAGATCCGTCTGATATTTCGCAAATGGTTATAACATTTAATGTCAAAGCTATCTGTCAAGAGCACACCGTCGGGGTAAAAATTCTATAAATAGTAAACAACTGTTACTTATTTGTTTTACCACGAGTTTTAAATTTTTACCTACTGTGAAAATCGTAAGCGCTTACCAATTGAAAGAAATAGTGCTTGCTAGTATATGCCCGCAGAACCGACTTTAGAAGAGATCTTAAGGACCTTCAACCATTTTGGTCTGAAAGAAGTCATAAATTCGCCTGCAAAGCAAGCCACACCAGACCGTGGAGGTTCTTCCAAGATTCCGCTGAGGAATCAATCGCAACAGTAGAAGAAAGGCAAACATCCAGCCACATGGAAAGAAAAAACCAAGACTCTAGGCACCAAGATGTCATCGGATCCATAAGTAAGCCCTCCAACGCTGATATGGCTCATTCTGGAATACGTTAGCTCGAGAAGAAGTGACTCCCTAGAAAGTAACTTTGAAAAGAATGCACAGTACAATATCCCGCTACGGATGATGTCAAAACATGTGCAAGTCAAATAAAATTTGCTCGATATGATCCTTGATTGTAAATTTGTAGATTATTATTTGTTGAATCAAGATAAGTTTCCACAGTTCCAACCAAACAAATATATGTACTGAAAAAATGATGAGTCTGCAAAGAAAATAAGGGTTGCTCCCATGGATTGGGTCAAGCCGCTGTCCGGGTTTGGTTTCCTCAACTTGCTACGAATTCCACACTTTCAGCGGAGTAATGAACTCAACACCATGGTGCGCACTCTTCTCTCATGCATGCACTAGGGGTACATATGGTTGGACCATAAGGTAAACATCACTGTTGACCTTATAACCAGGATTACAGGGTTAAGCAAAAGGGGTGATGACCCCTCGACATAATTCATCGGGAAGAAATATGATAAAGAATTGGCCACGAAAGTAAAGGTCGAATTTGAACTAACAAAAGGACACAGAGGGTTCGAAATTGATTCAATTAAAAACAAACCTCTATGGTTCACAGTTCAACTTATGGCAGGAATACTTCTAAGGAAGTCTAGACCAAAAGAAGTTTCAGCTTCCATAGTATCCTTAGCTACGAAAGCTAAGGATGGTCATCAATATAGCTGGGCGAACTATCTATTGAATGAGTTTTTAGAGGATGTCCAAGAGACTCAGGACAGGGGCTCACCATTCCACTTCAGACGGTTGCTGGTACTCATTGATTTCATGGGATGGAAGGAAACTCAATATCAGAATGGTCTTCCAGTATCACTAGATGATTGTCGTGGGGTGAGATATACAAACATGTGGGCCTCCACAATTCCAGAAAAATAGAAGCTAAGCAACCTGCAGTTGCTGACTTACTTTGAGCAATTATGTGCAGTCATTGAGAAGACTTCATGAATCACAAAGGAGATGATGACCTGATATAATGAAAAGATGATTTTCAAGGTTGGTCTAAACTTCATATACATATAGCCCCACCTCATATTGGAAACATGGTATGAAGGAAAGTATCAACTCGATGCGCAGATGATCGACCTGATGCTAGACATCTAGACGACGGAATGAAAATTCGATGCACCGTCGCCACTCATCACCGCATCCGAGGAGACCAAATATGAGGACCAAATAGACAAAAATACAGCGGTCACAAGTACAACAAAACCAATACCTGAACAAGTAGCAGGTAGGAAAAGAAAAGAACCTGATATAGAAGTACTAGAGAAGCCGCAGAAAAAGAAAACAAAAGCTACTAGAAGACCGCTGGATGCGTAGTTGCATGATGACAATTATGAGTGCATAACAACAAGGGTGTCGACATACTTAGAAGATGTAATGGGACTGAAAAACAACAAGGAAGAAACAATGCAAACGGAGGTGAAGGAAAGCGTCGACAAACTAAACAATTTGGTTACAAGAATGGAATAATTCCAACGAAAGTTGGTAAAGGAACCAATTAACGACGATCGCTTAGGCGAGTCAAGCGAGCAGACGAGAAATCCTCCTGCCTATACGATGAGGACATGCGTAGTTAAGATTGTTCCAATGTCCATTATATTCCTAATAGATGAGATGGATGAAAATGCATGAAGGCTCGCACAATTAGAAATCAATGTGGCGATGCTACCTGTAGAAGGATTGCACAACTTGCATACATAGATAGCAGATGAAATGTAGGAAAGAGACATCGTCTCACATAGTTAGTACCTCCGAATGGAACAAAACTATAAATAGTTACAAGGGGAATGTGAACTAAAGACAAGGGAGCTTGACCATGCACAAGAAAAAAAACGCAGTATAAAGGAAGTAGTTTCAACTATTTGCGCGAAGGTTCCCGAATTAGAAGAGGAGCTAGAAATGGAGGAAACTATCCTAAGGATCAGCGCTGCTGTAGATATCCTGAAAGATGCAATGGAAGGGCTAGAGATTTCCCACATAGATAAAATTGCATAGATGGAAGCTTCCCATCAAGAAAAAATTGCGGAGCTAGAAGCTCAATGACCAGCAGATACAATGCGGCAGGAAGAAGAAGCAAGAACAGAGGCACTGAAGGCCTCTACATAAAGCATCTATGCAGAAGTGGAAAGATGCCAAAACCTGATATATTAAGTTTCTAATGTCTGGGCCATGTTACAAGAAGAACCATAATTTCAAAGTATCCAAGGTGAAGTGCAGCGGAAGCAACAAGATTTGGATTCCATTAATGATGCTATGAAGGACTTGCCCGCGCAGCAAAAGATGAAGAAGTTCGCAAAAATAAAGGAACTTCAGAAATATTTGGAAGCATTAAGGGAAAAGGAAGTTGAAGCCTCCTCAAGACTACAACCGCTGCAGGAAGAAGCATTCACCTTGACCGAAGAAATTGAGACGAAGCTACAAGATCTTCGGGTAATGAAGAATAATGTCAAAAATCAACTTTTGGAACCCGCTTGAAAGAAAATGCTCGACATAGTAAAAGGATGCGAGCAAGAGACCAAAGACATAGTTATGAAGCTTAGCGCAACTGTTCAAGAGTTCACCACGTGATCAGGTACCTCAAGGAATGAGCAGATGGAACAACCAGGAGGAAGTGGCTTGGGGACGAGCCACATGTAAGTGTTAGGGAGTTGTTGGGCATGGCCCAAGCTGACACAATTTTGATGAAGTACAGTTTTGGTAGTTGCACAGTTCAGACTGCGAAGCTCATATGGCATAGTTTTGTTGATGAATCAGCCCAAAGTGCGAAGTCAGACACCCACAGCAAGCAGTGCGAAGTCGAAGCACTACACAGTTTTGTTGATGCGCAGTGCCAGCACCACAGATATTTTGGATAAAGAGTATAAGGGAAGGCTGAGCAGGTGGAAGCAACATATTTTGGGTAACTGAATCCATGACTCCCGAGAGTTGGGTAAGGATCAGAGTGGAAATAGATGAAGGTGACCTGTCAGATGGAGTGGTAGAAAACCATTGGAAGATAAGCCACGGGTAGACAGCGATGGCAAGGCTAATGGGGCGGAGAGCGACATGCCATGATGAAATTGGAACCGGATCCGCAGCTGTCAGAAAACCATTAGAGCCCAGAGTGGTCTAGCAAGGAAACCAAAGGCGCATGGAGCATCTATCAACTACGACAGGTTGGGTGGCAGGTAACCACACCAGTTTTGGGGAACCTCAGGGTTTCAACCCACATAAATGTAAAGACATGACCTACGGGAACGATCTATAAAGGGCATATTTTTGTAAGGGAAGAGATTAGATGTGATTGAGATATTGTTGAATATTGATCTCTATTGAGAGAATGAACATTTTAAAAAGGCTCTGTAGCTGCATGTGCAGAGACCTACCGAAGTCTGCAGCTGAGTGCGCAGACTGGAACTATTGTAGCCTTTCCATTGACAATATAAAAACAGTTCCTATGGACGTAGCTCCCATCCTGGGGGTGAACCACATTAAATTATTGTGTTATGCAATTGAATATGTGTTTGCATATGTGTATTTACTTTTGATGAATGGTTAGGTTCTTGCTTGTGAGAAGATGTATCTTCACTTTTGTATGTATTCACCATAAGGATAAATGATGGGGATAGTATGTTAAGCGTTGAACAGGTATGCATAATATGTTGAATGTTCAAGTATTTATACATAAGATGAAAGCATAAATTGATTGGATAAAGAATTAAGCCAACAAAGTCTGTATAGTGCGATTCCCTGAAGCACAGCACCTGAAGTGCATAGTTACATTGTGGTTCGTTGTGTTGTATAAATTTGCAATGTTTACAGCCTAAGATGCTTGTTGAATTCCTAATTCTACATTAATTAAAGTCTTTTGAATTCATGTGATTGTCGAAGAGGAAGCGCAGTCCTCAGTTGCGTTGTCCTGTGGTTAAGCAGTCATTCCAGACCACATAGTCCTTCGATGCGCGATAACGTAGTTCCAACCGCAAAGTAGGAGGAGCTTCGCGCAGTCCCCCATTCTGCAGCATGAGTTTTGTAGCGTGTTTCTAACCTATTGAAGCATGCATCACCCAGTTGTGGAGACCTGATTCTGCAACCTCCCCATAACTTCACCTTGGGTAAGACCTTAGTCTGCTCGTAGACTGTTGCCGAAAGGGCCGGTGAAAGGGGGTTTTGTTGGTTCCCTGAACCGTGCAGAACCTGGTTCTATCTTGGAATACTTAAAGAACATATATAGAGCCAACAAAGTGTCAAAGCTATGAAAAAAATGTGTGTTGTCATCACCCAAATCAATCCATGTGGCTCTGCTCTTCTGTCGCAACATCATCAACATGTTTTTTCAAGTATTTCTTTTTTTGGAGGAAGTGGGGTCCGTCAAAAGTATACATTATGGGAAATTTTTGGATGCATAATTTAATTCCACATCCAACGAGTGATCCTGCTCGAAATTTGAGTAAAACTATAGGGAGATATGTTGAAAATACGAACAAAAAAGTAGTTTTTTTCTTTCTTCCTCCAAAATCAATAAATATTATTTTATTATTTTAACTATTATCTCATTATTTTAACTATTATTTTATTATTTTCCTTAGGAGGCCCATTTCAGAACTCAAATTTCCTCTAATGGCGAATTGTCACTAGGACCCATGGGGTTGAATAGATAGTGGTGGACCATGGTGGTATCAAAGAAAATGGGGGCATTATAGGATAAATGCACAATATTGTTCCCTTGAACATCATTCATGATTCCTTGAGAGATGTAGATACTACTCAAAACCACCCAAGCAAGCATGGAATAAATGACACTGCTTGCAAATGATGTCAATATGCCAGTATGGATTCCAAGTGCAGAGCTGAAGGTTAATTACCAACTGACTAACATCCTCAATCATGGGCCAATGATACCCTTAGGAGGCCATGTGTAGTTAGTGGAGGGTACCCTTTTATCCCTATATGGATAGATTATTACTTTAGTTCCCAAGGTTCAGGTCTCCTCCCTTGACCATGTCCAAGCTGTCAAGTCACCAAGACTTGAATACATAGCACCATGGATACCCTTTTGAATCCATGTGTGGTTCTTCAATCAATTATTTATATATATAGACGCCTCAATGGTTTTTTCAGGGCCAACAACATGGTATTATTCCATAAAATGTTACTCCTAAGGATCTAAGAGACACACATATACTCAAGACCACCTAGTGGTACCAACATCCTCAATCATAGGCCAATGATAACCTTAGGATTCCATGTGTGGTTGGTATAGGAAACCTTCTTATCCCTATATGGCTATAAGCTTCCTTTAGGACCCCGGTTCCAAGTCTCATACTCTAACCATGTTGAATTACCCAAGGCTGCAATACCTAGATATATATTACCATGGATACCCCTATGAGGTCATGCATGGTGCTTCGAGGCATTGCTCATGGATTTGGATGCCTCAATGATTTATTTAGTTCCAAAAGCATGGTTTTATCCCATAGAACATCATTCCCAAGGACTTGAGACACATACATACTACTCAAAACAACATAATGGCATGAAAATTCTCAATCACAGGCTAACAATACTCTGAGGAGGCCATTTGTGCTCGATGGAGGAAACCTTATTAGCTCTGGTTGGTTAGAACATTCCTTTATGGGATCATATTTAGGTCTCCTCCACTAACCATGTCAATGGCCCTACAGCTGCAAGACCTAGATACATAGCACCATGGATACCCTTGCGAAGTCAGACATGGTGCTAAGAGGCATTGTTCATAGATTTTTATGGCTAAATGATTTTGTTTTAGGGTTAAATACATGGTATTATTCTGTGGAATTCCATTCCCATTTCCCTAGGACACCTACATAAGGTTATTTATTTCCTCAAGTCATTCCAGTCAAGGCCTTGAGAACCATCCCACTATGGAAAAACTCTCCAACTTTTATGTCAAAGATAAAATTTATAGGGTGTATGTTATAGTTCATGGCCTTGATCATTGTTTATTACCTCAATAATCTTATGTTAGGGTATAATTTCCTTAATTGTTTCCCCAACCATGGTCGAAGACCCATCCCTAGTGCTCAAAATTGCATATTTCCACCCATATCCCACTTTAAGGATAATAATCTCCTATATAGTGCATAATATCCCATGTGATAATTTGAGTCATCACTCTTAACCCAAGATGCCTAAAACCTTTCTTTAGGTCCTAAGTCCATTGATTCATCCAACGACTATATCCAAGCTTCTAAGATCCATACCTAGTGTCACTTATATCAATACTCAATTGAGAAGGATAACGTTGGGAGTTAATGGTTGTGTTTTAAATATTCCCTTAGGGTTGAAGGCCCAAATGTTCTCCTATGAAAATACAAAACCCTAAAACCCATACATACTAGGAAAAAACTCATAATGGCGTGATCCCTGCACTTAGAGGTAAATAATACCCCAACAAGTCATGTGTATTAATTCAAGGTGTTTATTTTGTCACTGGATGCCTAAAATATTTTATTAGGGGCTCAAGCCTAGGTTTCCTCCATCAAACATGTCAACAACCTTGACACCCATATATAGTGCGTAAAACCTCTTAGTGACATTGATACCTCCAATATTAGGCCAAAGATACCCTTAATAATTCTTATGTGGCGGTTCGAAGTATACTTATTAATATTATATACCTAGAGGTTTCCTCTAGGGTCCAAGGTGTAGGTTTCCTATAGGGTCCAACGCCTAATTTTCCTCCTATAATCATGTATATTCCCCATAGACTTATACTTAGTCTTATTTCCACTTACTCCCTACTATATACCTATTATAATACCAAGATCTCCTAATATAGTATTTTTTATTGGTTCAACACATCATTATTATCCCTACATGCCTAGAATCTTCATTTATCCTAAGGCTTAGGCTTAGGCTTCTTCTCTTAATTAGTTTGAGGGCCAGTAGGCATTAATTGTCAAGTAATTAATTTTTAGACTTGGGATTAAGGTACTATGTTAAAATTGTAAATAATTTTGATGATATTTAATTTATGTAATTTAAAGGCATGTGCTAGGTGGATAAGGTGGTGCATGAGGTCAAGTGGGCCTACTGATTTGTCAACCCAAATGGAAACTATGAGAAAATCTAGAAAAATCCACAAAGCCACCAAAAAGATAGAAAGAAGCACAAAAGAAGCCAGTTCTGAAAAGTAGAAAGCAGTCAGGAAAAGCAGGAAAGTCCACAAAGAAGGAAGGAGTAGAAAAGCAGGAAAAAGAATAGGAAAAGCAGAGAAAACCTAGGAAAAGGAAAGGAAATCTAGGAAAAAAGGATGTTTCCAAAAGCAAGAAAGCAGTCCAAAGCGGAAAGGAAACAAAGAAAGGGTAAAAGCAGACATGATAAATCCAGTAAAGGAGGGCACATGAGCAAAGTAGGTGACCACATTCAATGCATCTAATTCATCATTGAGCTTATAAAAGAAGGAGACCACACCACTTTGACATATTTTGCTAGATTTTCATTTGTCTTGAGAGTTTTGTTTCTCAAAGGTTGAGTGATGCTGCTTCAACCCAGCTTGGGTGATGTGCCCCAATGATAAAATTGTTCCAGTTCTCTTCCATGATCTGATCTACAACCATTGAATTCTTATCCACAGCTCTGATTCAACCTACTCCGTGAATAGATTGAGCCACCAAAAAGTGATGCAGAGATCGAGTCAAGTTTGATGTGGATTTGAGGAGATTTATTCAGAGAAAGAGAGCATTAGTATGATTGTGCCCTCTATGAGAGTTATCATCTTATTTGGTGCCTTCCATGAGCTATATAACTCTCATCCATCATGTCTTATTCTGATATAGCCTACTATTCTCTCCTCCCATTCTCTCATTGAAGAGTTTTTATTCCACATTGTAAGAATCCATGAGATGGAGAGCTCTCTGTAAGTTTGAACCATCAATACTTCATAAATGATGCTACAAATCTATAATAACGATAGCTTCTAGTAGTAATAATGTATTTGGTCTCTGATATAAGTTTTGATCCTGAGTTCATGAGCCTTTGAGGATGTTTGAATTTGTCTTTTTCAAGTGCTGCTCATTTTGCATTAAAATTTGACTACTCTTGCCATTTATTTTACAAAATGAGTTCTATGGGTAGAATTTTAATTCTGTAAAGTGTTGCAGGTCTTTAAGACTCTAGTGGACCCATTCCAAGTCTCAAAAATAATTTTAGTTCAGTTTGTATAGTTTTTGAGTCAGCCTGAAGCTTAACTAGTTGAGCTACCACTATAGAAGCAATTTCTCCCTAGTCTCCCAAACTCAGTCTAGATTCCCCAGAACCTCTGTATATTTGGTTTATCAATATATTAGATGGTTAATAGTGTCCATCCACCTCCAAATTTTTTATGAAATCTTGTGGAAAGGATCTAGTTTGCATATGTCGTTGTACCCAGGATGCCTTGAAGTAGACTTCAATGACAACTGATTTCGAAACAAAAAGGGTCCCAATACATTGTGCAAATTATTCGTAAGAAAGTTTAATTAGAGAAAATTTGGGTAAAAAATGGGCCTCCTAAGGAAAATAATAAGAAAATAATAAAATAATACTAGAGAGAGAGTAGAAAAACTACTTTTTTTTGGATCGTATTTTCAACTTATCTCCTTGTAGATTTACTCAAATTTCAAGCGGGAGGACTCGTTGGATGCAAAAATAAATTATGCATCCAACGAGTACCCATGTTGCATACTTTTAACAACATCTACACCATGAAAAATTGAAAATACATTAAAAAATGTGTTTGTAGTGAGAGAAAACAAGTTTTTAATGTATTTTCGATTTTTCATGGTGTGTATGTTGTTAAAAGTATGTTACATAGGTACTCGTTGGATGCATAATTTAATTATGCATCCAATGAGTCATCCCTCTTGAAATTTGAGTAAACCTACAATGATATAAGTTGAAAATACGATCCAAAAAAGTAGTTTTTATTTTTTCCCTCCAATTTTTTTAGGTGCTCCATTTTTGAATTTTAAAGCATTTTGTTTGGCTAATACATGATGACATGGAATTTGTATTATTTTTGGAAGGCCCATTTTAAATTGAAATTTCCTCTAATGAACCTTGTTGTTTATGCTACTGCACCTTTGTTATCAGACATTCCATATCCAAAAATTCCATTTGTCAAGCCTTAGGGTGGGTTTAGCTGCGACTAGGACTAATTTCTTCAATACTAGTTTTAATAACTAGTTCCACTTTGCAAAATTTATAATCTAAAATTTTGTGATTAGTTAATATCCACATAATCATTTGGGATATTATAGTGTTATGGGTTGATATGTGACTATGAGTAATTTCTTCAATACTATTTTTAATAACTAGTTCCAGTTTGCAAAATTTTTTATCTATACTTTTGTGATTACTTAATATCCACATAATCAGATTTGGGGATATTACAGTGGTATTAGAGCACTTTCCTCTACTCCCATGGAAAGTAAGCTATCAATTTGGAGAATTTGCAGCCATGTATTTCTTCAATGAAGAATATTCCTATTGGGATGAGGAAGAAGAGATCATCTATATTGATGGAGGCCTACCCCGAGATGAGGATGGTTACTTTTGTGACCAACTATGCAGTGAAGATAGAAGGGTTGAGCAACCAATGGATATGCTAGAAGATATATTATCCAGCAGGATGGAAGGAATTAAAAATATGCCTCACCATTATCAGGAGTATATGGATTTGGGTGAGAATATATACACATATGTATCCTTCAAATATTATTATATTTACAAATATGGACTTTGGCCTCAGAATGTTGATGAGTATTCTTTTGAGAGAAACAAACTATCCATATAGGAACCAATTTGTGCTGCCTCTCCAAGTAAAGAAGAAGACGAAGGAACCACAGGTGAAGATTCATCAAAGCCATCTTCATCTTCAAGCATTATGATATTGTTTGGGTTTTCTTCAAGTAGAGTATCCAATGGTTTTGATATGAGAACCAATCAAGATGGAGAAGTCTCAAGTTTCTTAGAAGAGAATGGAAATGAAGAAAAAGTAGAGAAGACGACAATATTTACTGCTGAGGTTTGTTAGCATAAGGAATCCACCACCTATTCTACCGAGGATCGTCTAGAGGCATCTCTCACCGAGAACCTAGATCAGAGAGAAACTATTGATGGTTGCTCAAGTTCTGTAGTGTTGAAGAATGTAACTTCGGAAGATATTCTTATTTGTATTATTTGTGTCATTTGTATCATTTGTATTGTACACCCTATGGGGATTATTATTGATGTAATTGATCATGTAAAATTCATTGAAAGAGTCAATGCAAACCCTAACTGTTAGGTCTCCCTAGAAATATCTAGAAAAGAATATTTTATTATAAATTGTATAGGTTGGCCCAGTTAGGTGAGTCAATTGGACCCTATTTACTAAAAAGGTCAAGTCATTTGATTAGTATAAATGAGGAACTCACCCTCCTCATTTAATCACCTCAATGACTTATTGATTTCTCATGAATAGGAGAGATTGATTCAAGTGTGTATATTCTTTTGGATTCTTCGTGTTTTCGATCTTTGCACGAGGGATACTATTGTACATTCTGCATAATCTATATAGAAGAAGTTTGTTGGGGTTTTCTTCCGCGAGATGGTTTTCCCATGATAAATTTGGTGTCTACTATTGTTCATTATGTTCTTTTTTATATTTCAGTGATCCATATTTTTATTCCACTTAAAAATCTAACATGGTATCAAAGCAGGCCTGAAAGAGAACATTGTGCAGCTGCTACAACTGCATAACTAGGGTTTCTATTTCCAGAAACTAGTCATCTAGGAATTTTCGATATAAATATCTTTCGGAAAAGGTATAGGATCTAAAACTTGGATATGCCAAATATTCAATGTTCATGTACCTTGTGTCCTAGTTTTAGACTCATATTCGTTTTACTTTAGGAGATATGGTCCATGAAAATTAGGGTTCCAACCTCTTCCAGAATTCAGTTTTAAACATGTGACCTAGGGATAAATGAAATATCTCAGGATAAGAATATCCAAATCAAATTTCGTAAGATGTTCTAGAAATTTACAAGACTTTTATTTCTTCGGTGCGAATTTCAGAACCTAAAGTTGAAACAGTGACACATGGAAGTCCGTACAATTTCACTATACTGAAACAATCCATAAATAGGTCACAGTGGGAAACCTAGCATAAGTTCCACTTGGTGAATCAAATTGTGCTCTAAACTATGGGGTTGGACAGAGGATAGATGATACTACCTCAGAAATAATATTAGACCTTGAGGAGCAAAAATTTCAGAGATAAATCAGAATTAAGACCAGAGAATTTAGCAGGAGAAATTGAAGAAACTAGGGCATCATATATTTTGTAGTTTTGTCCACATATTTGGGAAAATGAGTACATTGCTCAACTCACCTTGGGGAGTCACATATTTCTATACAATCACATTTGTAAGTAAAAAAGTTGAAAAAATAGGGTTTCTATGTCAAACCCTAGGTCCACCAAAAGCAGTCTTCCAGAAAAGCATTAAAGCAAGTATCCAGTTGAAGCACTCTCATTGGTATGTACTACTATCTCCATGTCCATTTGAGTTTATATTTACATCAAGATGACAAGCAATACCAAGCTTGAGGATAATATTGAAGGAGGCGAGAAATTCTGGTCATGGAAGTATAGAGTACTTTTTATACTAGGAAGAGCATGACTTGGAAAGCTATGTCAAAGAAGAAGTTACAGATCTAGAGGGAGATGAAGACAAATATAAGCATAAGAAGAACTTGGTCAAATCCAAGAGGATTATTGCAGACTCTATCAAGGATCATGTGATCCCACGTGTATCATCCTTGAAGACTCGTCCAATGATGAGGAATATGTATTTTGATCCAGAAGAATTCACCGCATAAGGTGGAGTTTGAAGATGATTATCAAAGGATTGCCTCCTACAAAGCTAGATTCCAAAAAACCCATGAAGATGAAGATGATGCTCTATGGAAGAACCTCTTATTCATTTCAAGAAGGGATGCAGTTATGATTTGTGATGAAGAAGCACCGGGCATAGATTCAACACCAGTACATAGTTCCATGTGAGCTATGGTGTATAAGACTTACTCATCATTGTCGATCATAAGCAAGAAAGGCACATGTCCTCAGAATTAGATGATGGAGTAGAGCACACTTCTAAATAATCTAGTGATTCCTGCAAGGAGACAAGGATCAAGAGGTATCTTACCAAACAAACAAATATAAGTATTTGAATTTTCATTTCATGTATATCTAATTGCTTAAATGATATTGTTTAGTTGTGTACATATTTATGTTTCTATATTTAGGAAGTGTATTATACATGTTAGAGTGTTTTCATTGATGAACAGTATACAACTATTATGCATGTGATGGGTAAGTGACCTATGGTGTGGTACAACATTACATTGATACTTATCTAGAATGAAAACTATTTGCTGACATGTTGAGAGTAGTGCATGCTATTAATGATGTTCTGGTAGAGATGGAAGGAATCTATAAAGTTACCATATGTATACATGATATGGATGAATGTTGTGTTAAAGAATTGGCTAAGATAGTTGCATGATTGTGTCACCTATGTATTTGTGCGTAAGAATTTGTCATTATTAATATGTTTTGGAAACTATGAAATGTTTATAATCATGCAACTGAATTTGACGTTGTAGGAAAGATCGTGTACAATCATCTACAAATGAAGAATGACGAGACTTGCTCCAAAGAACAAGTGATGATAGTTCAACTATAAAATTCAAAGATATTTACAAAATACTACAGAAGTACAAAGCAAGGGTTCTCTTAGAAAGAGGGAAGTGTATATCGAGAAACCTCTAGGATTTAGGACTCTCTACATAGAACCATATGTGCACAGATTGAAGAAGGATTTGTACAGGCTCATAAGGCACCCATGGGATAGCATGATGAGTTTGAGGATCACCTAGAGTGATGAGATAACAACCTTTTCTACAAGGTTGGATATGAGGATCTCATAGATGGGTGAAAGAGAGAACTTGTAATAGAGTTCAAGATATTGGTATCCAATGACCTAGAGAGATGACATAAATGGATACACAAGAGATCATCAGAAGAGAAGGCTACTAGTCACTCCAGTATAGAATGTCTCGATGCAAAGAGTGCAAGATGTAGAGGGAGGATAGTGCTCAGTTACAGAGGGAGAAGGAAATCTCCACTTTAGAGGGAGTGACTATAGCATAGATTGAGATACATGATCACTTAACCTATATCAATGGAAAAGATTGTTTTCCCCAGTATCTCAGGGATATGCTAAGAGTGACACCTGATGTATCCCCTCACAAAGAGGAATTATATGTGGTTAAGTTTGATACATGTACCCAGACATGATACAACATGATAGATGGATTTCTGACGAGCTTGGGATTTACCAAGAGTAAAGAGGATTCCAACCTTTACTACAAGTTCTAGGATGGTAAGTCCTTTGATACTATTGTTATATGTAGATGAATTGTTTTTTGAATGGTGAAGAGAATCTCATAGCATAAATGAAGAGGAATCTTGACATAGAGTTCGAGATGAAAGAATTGGGTATGATGCATTACTTTCTAGGTTTCAAGGCGTGGCAGGATTCAAAGGAAATTTTCCTAGGAAAAGGAAAGTATGCGGTATATATACTGAATAGATTCAGGATGATGGATTGTAAATCCATGACCACACCTATGGAATTTAATATGAAATTGTTGAGTGATACTTCTTCAGAACTAGTGGATGCCATAGTGTATCGGAAAATGATTGGTTCGCTAATTTACTCGATGAACACAAGGCCAGACTTATTCTTTGTGGTGAAAACTCTGAGTCAGTATACGGTAGAGCCAAGACATGTTCACTTGGTTGAGGAAACAAATGTACTGAGGTACCTAAGGGGTATGGTTGATTATGGCCTAAGGTATGCATCAAATAAGAATATTAACCTACAGGGTTATGTTGATGCGGATTGGGCCGAGAGTGTCATGGATAGAAAGAGCACATCAGGGTGCTGCTTTAGTATAGGATCAGGTATGATCTCATGGTTAAGTAGGAAGGAGACAAACATGGCACTCAGTACAGTTGAGGCAAAGTATATCGCATCTTGTTCGGAAAGCTTCTAGGTAGTGTGGCTTTAGAATTTTCTATCAAGATTGTTTGATCTTGATTTGGAGGGGCCTTGCATCTTCTATGACAACCAGATTTGTGTGAAGTTTTCAGAGAACCCTGTGTTCCATGACAAGTCGAATCACATCGAGATCAGGTATCACTATATCTAGAATATGGTGAAGAAGGGAGAAATGAGGCTCTAGTATATAACAATAGAGGATCATATTTACAATGTGTTGACCAAGCCTCTGTCAAGAGTGAATTTTGAGTACTTCAAGGAAAATATTGGAGTGGTCCAGATCAAGAGGGAGTGATGAGCTCTCATGAGGTAGAAGGTAGTCATGGGACATGTGACATAATTAAGTCTCCTAGTATATGAGAGGATTTGGACAAGTGGTGAGGTAACGCAGGTGTTTACGGTGTGCAATGTAATGGACACTCCTGGGATAAACCCATCGGATGGTGTTCTCGGTTCGTGAATGAGGATAGTTGCATATGGTATGAAAAAGGACCAGCTCTATGGAAAATCCTAGATTTGATCTAGGTCACATCCAATATGAAAAATGACTGACACTGTGGAAATTCTTAGAATGATGCTTCTAGTCTTCCTAGCTGAAGAAGATAATTTGCAGGTCTTGGAATGATGCTCCTAGTTTGCTTAGCTATGGGAGATCATTCGTAGGTGGAAAATTCTAGATTTGATATAAGTCACACCTAGTATGAAAAAGGATTAGCATTGTGGTAAAAATCCTGGAATGATGTAATGTGTGCTACTGGACTTCTGAGTGTACCAGCAGGTGATCATTCGTAGGTCCTGTAATGATGTACTGTGTGCTCCTAGACTGCTCAGTGTAGAAGCGGGTGATAATTCACAGGTAGAAATTCCTAGACATAGTCTAGGTCACATCTAGCATGAAAGATGGTTGGATCTATGTGGAAAAGTCCTAGACTCAGTCCAAGTCACATCCAGCATGAAAGAGGGTTGTATCTGTGTGGAAAATTCCTATACTTGGTATAGGTCAAATCCAACATGAAAGTAGGTTGGCACTGTGTGGAAAAGTCCTAGACTTTCTTTAGGTCAGATCAAACATGAAAGAGGGCTGGCTTTGTGTGGAAACGTCCTAGAATCCATATAGGTCACATCCAACATGAAAGAGGGTTGGCTTTGTGTGTTAAATTCCTAGGCATGGTCTAGGTCACATCCAACATGAAAAAGGGCTGGCTCTATGGAACTTCTTATGACATATAGATTCAAGAGATCCAGATGTCAATAGTCTGTGTACAAAAAGTGTAGCAGCTGGAAGACAATGGTGACGATGACTGAAGAATACCTTGTTAAGAGGGAGTGTTGAAGAATGCAACTTCGAAAGATATTCTTATTTGTATTATTTGTGTCATTTTTATAATTTATATTGTACACACTATGGGGATTATTATTGATGTAATTGATCATGTAAAAGTCATTGAAAGAGTCAATGTAAACCCTAACTATTAGGGCCTGCAAATATGCAGAAAAGAATATTTTATTGTAAATTGTATAGGTCGTCCTAGTTAGGTGAGTCAAGCCGACCCTGTTAGTAAAAAGGTCAATTCATTTGATGGGTATAAATGAGGAACTCTCTCTCCTCATTTGATCACCTCATTCACTCATTGATTTCACATGAGTAAGAGATATGGAGTCAAGTGTGTAGCTGCTTTTGGAGTCTTCTTGTTTTGGATCTTTGCATGAGGGATACTATTGTAAATTCTGCAGAATCTATATAGAAGAAGTTTTCTGGTTTTTTCTTCCCCAAGAGGGTTTTCCTAGGATAAATTTGTTGTCTACTATTGTTCATGCTATGCTTGATTATATTTTAGTGATCCATATTGTTATTGCACTTACAAATATAACTTGTAGAAGCATCTACCGATGGATTCTATGATGATGTACGTACTGATGGGTTCCTAAGTTTTGGGGAGACATTTACTAATGGATGTTCATCTCTCTATTTTGGTGACATAGATATTCCACTTGATAAGGCTGCTACAAGTACAATTTACACCGATCATGAAGAAGATGAATTCCTTGTAGTCAAGGAAGAGGTACTAGGATCGATCTCACTATCACCACATGAGCTTCATGAGATTGATCCACCGATAGATGATGAGGATTTTTCGTTCTCAACCTTCTCCTTTTGAAAGGACACTCAAGATGAGAAAAAGAAAGATCAAGAAGGCCTTACACATTCTCCATGACACACATGTTTCAGTGTCACATTATTATTGGAGAACTACTTCATTGGAGAAGCCACTCTCACTTGAATCCATGGAGAATACTTAGAAGTCATTGTCTGCAATATGAGGTAACTTCTTGCAATTGATTTCTAATAGATATTATTTACTTGAGCTTGTTGAGATGTTTCATGGAGGCTCCTTGAGGGATAAGGATGATATTTTCAAGATCAATGATGATTTGATGGCCACCCAGGATTATTTGAGAAGAACCCAAATTTGCCTCCATGAATCCAAGATAGAGATAGATCAACTTCACCAAAAGTTGCAAAGATCACTCATCCTAGTCAACCACTCTCTTAGGGTTGATTATACTTGGAATTCTATGGAGGAACCTGCAGCTATGGTTTTCACCCTAGCTTGTGAAAATGAGCACCTACTAAGGAGAAGGGCCTCCTTAGTAGCAGTTCAGTAAAACAGTAAAACTTGACAGTAAAACAAAGTAAAATCTAAGCTAACATGTGCATCAACAGAAAATAAAAAGACAATAATATAATGGGAATTTTTCTTTTGTATTAAAAATGAGAACAAAGTTACATTTACCTCAAGTGTTGAGGCTGGTGGAGCTCTTGCAGTAGTCTAGGAGGGATGCTTCCGTGCTCCAATGGGTTCCTTCTCCTTCTCCAATGTGTTTGAATAATGGGCCAAAAGGGGCACTCAAATGGGAAACTAGCTCAAATGGTAAGCTAGGGTTTCAAGAGTGATTTTGGCAGAGTGAGGATAGGATAGATTGTGGATATGAAATGGGGAGCCTCCATCACCTATTTATAGGTTTTTAGTGGTGGAGTGTTGACCCATGGTTTTTGGCACCATATGGTTTAGGTCAATTGTTTTAGGGTTTTTGCTTCATTTTCCCCTCTTTTTTTCTCTTTTTTATATTTTTTATTCCCTTTTATTTGATTTTTGGGAATTTAGGGCCTTTTTAGAGGATTTTTGCTATTTTTTGAGGAAATTTAACTATTTGGAGAGGGGAAAAGGGGTTTTTTGGCCTTTTGGTGGCCATTTAATGGTTTTTTGAGTTTTTGGAGGCAAAGATGGTAGGAAATATAGACAAATGAGTCATGTAATGAGGGAGATGAGATGGTGAGCACTTTTTGGGTGTTAACAGGTTGCCGCCTTGATGTGTGAGGGCAGGAGCTCATCGTATGGCCAATAGAAATCATAGGTATCTTATGGTTTTTCTGGGGTGTGGAGAAGAGAAGAAACGAACTAGAGCCCGAAACAATGGTCCCGAACAAACTGCAAAAACTGAAAATACATGACCTTAATAATGAATGAGGCATAATCTCAACATATGGACGAGGCAGGAACCCCCATGCTCGTATCAAGATATATAAAATAACAATGAGGCCCAAACAGGAAACATGAAAGATACATGGAGAAATATTGTGTACATCATAAGGGTCTAGAGGGGACACAAATTTGGGACATACTGCCAGTTTGACCATGTTTGAGTTGAAGAACTGATACCCTAGAATTATAATAGTGTTGCTGAGTGTGGTACTAGAGGAACTGATGAGCTATTGGATCATAATGACGGGGAGTCATACCCTCAATGGTACACTAGACTGTAGCTATACTGGGTACTCAAGGAAGCATCTGAGTGGGTGGCCTCCGAATACTATCACCAATGCAACCCGGATATCGACGGGAACATATAACTGGGTGTTCCGAAGTGACTTAGCAATGTGCTAGAGTTGGGGGAAATCCGGGGTCTTCAACCAATAATTGAAGGGATATATACCCTACACGAATCTCAACGATGCGATTAAGGTGTTGAAGTCGAGCATGTAAGAAACAACCATTCGGAGAGGCACTGATGACTCCGCTCAAAATGGTCCGTAAGCACTCACCACATATTGTGATGAGTCCAAGGCACAGAGACCTCTGGGCCTATCCTCTGGAATAGATGGGCTATCGTCGATAGAGGGAGACCTGCAACTAGCAAGGTAATGAGGTTTCCTTGATAGGAGCACCAAAGTATACAACCGAAGTGTGAGAGTACTGATGGTAGGACTGACATACTGTGGAGGTGGGGAATAACTGGGCAAATAGAGTGGGTGGACTCAAACTTCGTTTGTTCAAAGTATGATGGCAGGGGTGATCGGTTAGCATATAACACTGACTTAGGGGAAGGGGTTCATAGCTGTTAAGGGACCAGGGATTGTGACTTCGAGGAGAGATACTCAATTGATGTAGGATGGAAAGAGACTCTGAGGGTGGTATATCGCAGAATACTCTGAAAAAAGGTGACCTCATGGGTGGTGCTGCCGAGATGATTGATGATAGTGCTGAGGGGCACCGGTGGGGGATTCTTCATGGTTTAAGGAGCTGGAAGAAGTGTGCTCAAAATGGTACTTTCATGTGGATTTATACGAGCCCAGGACAGTTCATGCTCGTGATTGCTTTCAGTTTTAAGGAGTCTGAAAGTGATAAGAAGACTCTGAAATAATAGAATGGTATCGTCATGTGGATTTGTACGAGCCCAGGATAGTGTGTGCTCATGGTTGCGTTCAATTTTAGAGAGTCTAAAAGCAATAAGAAGACTCCAGGTGGGTTCTTTTTCATGTGTTAGTCTCCAAGGCCCAAAAAAGCATAAAAGGATGCAATGAAGAACTATTATAGCCGATGTGACTAGAGTATTCCTTTTTCGTAATTAGTCTACCAGGTTCAGAAAAGGGTTAAACTTATACCAGATAGACACCCTATCAGGTACTTTAACGAGCATAAAAGGAAGCAAGATTGCTCGATGATCTTTTCATTCTTTTAGGAGTTAGAAAAGAGCTTAACAGAAGCTCCCTAAGTGCCTTTTTCGTAAAGGACTTGTCCGGCTCGAAAAAGGGATAAATTTATACCAAACAAAAGGAATGTCCAAGCAAGGAGAGAGTGTTCAATCAAGGGACATCGATGAGAACCAAGAAAGAGGGTTAGGGAGGAACACTGGTGGGTCTCCTTGCGGGATGATGAATGGTGCAAAATAACAAAATAATTACAGTATGAATGGAGTGAATGGCTCATGTATAAATGTGTAACAATTCGATGGCATCCGATGTGGTGCGCAAATCGAGGCATCAAGGTGTCGGGACTCAATGTTGAAACTATTTTTGGTGAGAGCAAGAAATGATCTCAAGCATCATCATGAGCACAGAAAAATGAATCTGGTAATATAAAAAGCATAAAAACCGGATAACAGCCGAGGTGGCACGCAAACTAAGATGCCTTGGGGCTAGTGAAAAATGCCCAAAAAATATTGGGGTGTGAGTGAGAAATGATCTCAAGCATCATCACGGGCTCGAAAAACTGAATCCGATGGTATAAGGAATGCTAAAAATTGACAACGATCAATGTGGCATGCAAATCGAGATGGCGAGGTGCATGGAAAAAATTCAAAAAAAGGGGTTCATAAAAAATGAGAAATCGAATCGATCATTTTGAAGGTCTCGTCGTTCTGATTCCAGTGGTGGAAACGGTTTTGAAAATGGACTCCGTATGGATCCAAAATTGCCGAATCAAGAAAAAGTCAACTGTCTATAAATAGTACGTGGACCCATAATTCCAAGTGTCATTTGTGTGGTTGACTTTGACAGGAGAGTTGTAGGTATTTCATTGAACTCATACCTTTAATTTTTTCTTGATTCGGGTGGGTAGTGGGTCCTCAGGGAGGGTGGTATGGTCCACGAGGGGTGTGGATCGCAGGTTTCGAGGCGATGGCCGCGATCATGGATCATGGTTGTGGCCTCCACAGCAGTGATCCGGGATTGTGAGTATGGCCTGGATAGTCGCAATTGCATCTTCTTGAACAAGGACCCCTGACATGGCATGGTCGGATGCCGAGATGTAAAGGATGAAGTCCTGAGAGAAATCCGGAGGGGAGATCAAAGGGCCTTGCAGGAGAGTTTTTTTAAGGGCTTCGAATGCAACTTGCGTTTGGTCATCCCAAATAAAGGGTATGTGAGTATGAAGCAGATGTAAGAAACCATGAACTCTGGTGGCATAATCAGGAATGAAGCGGCGGAGGAAATTAGATTTCCCCTGTAAGCTCTATAGCTGCCGGAGTGTGTGTGGTGTGGGAAGGTCTAATATGGCTTGAACTTTGAGGGGGTCGATAGCGATTCCTTTGTGGGAAACAATGAAACCTAACAACTGGCTTCCCGGAATGCAAAAGACACACTTGAGTGGGTTCAAGCGGATATGATACTTGCGACAATGCAGAAAAACTTGTTGGAGGTCATTGAGGTGGTCGGATCGTTGCTTGGAACGTGCTATGAGGTTGTCAAGATAGACTAATAGGATATGAACCAAGTCATGGAAAAAATAGGTCATGGCCCATTGGAAGGTGGCACCAGCATTTTTAAGGGCAAAAGGCATGACACGATAGGAAAAGGTGCCCCAAGGGGTGGTTAAGGCAGTCTTGTATTGAACTTCCTTGCAGATCTGAATCTGGTTGTATCCAGAGAAACCATCCATGAATGATAGGACTTCATGCCCCGCGCATGCATCGATGAGTTGGTCAATAAATGGCATGGGGAAGTTGTCTTTGGGACATGCTTGGTTTAAATCGCGTAAGTCAGTACATACCTTGATGGTGCCTTATTTTTTGTTAACAGGGCCGGGGTTAGAAACCCAAGTGGTGCATGCAATGGGGTAAATGAAACCTGCTGCACGAAGTTTTTCAATCTCTTCTTTAACGGCGGGGAACTTTGATGGGTGAATGGGGCACTTTTTCTGGCGAACGGGGGCACATCTGGCCACGTGTCAATGTGGTGCTCTATGATAGCGGGGTCAAGACCAGGCATTTCAGTGTAGGACTAGGAAAAGACATCACGAAACTCTTGAAAACGTTTTTTGTACTCTCTGATCTTGTACACGGTGCAGGAGGCTCCCAAAGTAATGATTTCAATGGCACCACCTGGGGCAGAGATATCAATGTGGATTGTGGGTGAGATTTTGGCCATGTTACCTTCCTCGAAGGCATCAGGAGCGAGAATGGGCTCTTTAAACCAGTTGACCTTGGTGGGGAGGAAATCTTTGGACTCAACTGAAAATTGGGTGGCTGTGGTGGGGGAGGACTCCTCCGGGAGGAAATAGGAACAATGGTGCATATCCTCCCAGGGGTAATTAGGTGTAGTAAGAGCCTTTTGAATTTTCTCATCATTGCGGAATTGTTTTGTAGTCAAATCGGTTGATGAGGGGATGCTAGTAGTAGAGATCATATAAATGGTATTGATCTCTCCTGTTGGCAGAGATTCTGGGGGGTGGATCTCCTCAATGGTGGGGGGAGACGTCTCGAGGTCCAAATTATTCATCTCATAGAGAGCAGCTCTGTAATATGGGAGATCGGGGCAGTGATGTGAGTAATGGCCATAAATACCGCATATTGCACAAGAGTGATTGGTACGCAGTGATTTATCGCGAGGCTTAGGGGTAGGATCGAGTTGGACAATCAGGATGTTGGGGTCATCATCAAGCATTTGCATGTGTTCTTGTAATGTGGGTAATTGTGGAAATTGATGGGTAGCATGGCCTAACTCATCACATAAAGAGCATTTGGGGGGATTTTTAACTGGTGCGAGCAGAGTGATATAAGGTAGTGGGCCTTTGCCCCTAGTGTGTTTGGTAAGAGGGGGTGGGTTGGTAGAGGAGGAAGGAGTGGTGACACCGGGAGATGGCCAACTAGCAGTGGTGATAGGTTGCACTGGCTGTAAGATGACATTGGGCATCGGAGGGGAAATGGGAGGTGTGATGTACCATACAGGTAGTCCTAAAGTTAACCCTGGGAGGTTTAGTGTGGCCATCACCGGAGCACTTATGACTCTCGAAGGGGGAAATAGGAAGGTGATAGTATGAATGGGTGTAGAACCAACACGACTAGGTAGTGTCGGTGGCTGGGGTATCAAGGGCGATTGATGGTTGGGTGTTTGTGTATTGTGGGAGAGGGTACATAAGTCAGATATTTTTGTTGCTGATGACAGGGGTGGAATGGATTGGAATGTGGAAGTCATCAACGTATCTGAGTAGACTTCGGGTCCAACTAAGGAAACCAACGAGGTAGATGCACCGCGAATAGGTTCAACCATGGGAAGAACATTTTCAGGTGCAACGGGGGCATTGGGATCGTAATAGGTGAGTTGATCAATCTTGACCACTCGTCCTTAATGGGGGAACATCATGGTATGAAAAACGGATGAGGCAACCGCCCGCATGGCGTACATGTAACTGCGGCCAAGTAAGAGGTTATAATCAAGTTGGGCGTTGATGACCTCTATGTCAATAAGCAATGTTTTACCAGCCAACTGAATGGGGACATTAGCTAAGAGACCTTGGGGTTGAGCCGAACGGTCGTCGTAGGCTTGCAACGCAGTGGTGGACGACTGGAGATTGGGGGATCCCAACTTTTTCCAAATGAATGTGGACATAACGCATGTAGAGACACCCTCATTGATGATTCATTGATGGATTACAAGATTTCGAATGGATACAAAAACTTGGAATGCTATTGTGGAAGGCAGGCATGGTTCAGTTTGGTCCAAATCAAAGGCCATCATTCGTGAATCAGTCGGGTCGATAGCACCAATGGATGATAACAGAGTCTTGTGCTGTGTAGGACAGTTTTTTAAGACCTTTAACGCAGACATGGTTGTGGGGGACTGATCTAAGTCGTCCATAATGGTGTAATTAAACGCAGCGCGAGCATGGGGGTTATTGTTGATGTGGAGAAGAGGGAAACAAGGGGGTTTTGTGGCTCCATCTAATGGGGCCGAAGGTATGCGTAATGGATGATCGGTGGGAAGAGCGTTGGTGGTTTTGTTGGTGGGAGGGGATTTAGGGGTGGAGCCATATTGGTTTCGGTAGGTTTGAAGGTTGACATCGACAGATGACATCATTTACAAGTGATGGGTTCCTGAGTCTAAAGTGGGGTGGGAAGGCATAGTGTACGTGACTTACTGTTGTGGTGGCGCGTTTCCTTGAGGGGGAACTAATGGTTGAGTGTTCACCACTCCTTACGTTGGTAAAGGGTTCTGTAACACTAAGGGTTGAGTTTGAGGTGGTGGGGGGTTAGGTGGCGCCTGAGGTGCCGCGTGCCCTTGGCGGTGGGCATCATCGGTCCAGAGTTGTTGTGCCCACTCCAAATGTGGGCAGGCATGTGTGTAATGGCCATAGACCCCGCAAATAGAACAAGGGTGGTTTGTTCATAAGTTAGGGTTTTTAGCTTACTTTGGCGGCTTGTCAGGGTTTTGGTTGGCAGGTGTCGCATTGTTATTGTTTGGGGGATTAGGTGGCTGGCCGCCTTGTTCTGGAGGGAGATTGTTCCCGCGATTATGTCCTTTTCTACGGTTTTGCTAGCCTTGTTGGCATTGGTTATTTTGGTTATGCGGCATATTTTATTGTGCGTACACTTGCCCTTAGGAGACAGGTGGGTTCTAGGGTTGTGCAGGTGCGGGAGCAGGCTGCGGCGGAAAATAAATGGGTGGGGGTGGAGGCGGTGCAGGTGTGGGACCTTGTGGGGGTTGTTGATATGTCTGTGTGACGGGTGGTTGATTTGCCGTAGGTGCTGCCTGTGGTGGATAATAAGCGGGAGGGTTTTGATAGGATACAAGAGCGTGCACAACTTGCGGGTGGTAATATGGTTGAGGTACAATCGAAGGAACATAAGCGGGGGATGCATGGAAAAAGAACTAAGGTGGACATGAGGGTTGTTGACCAAATCGTGACCTCACAGTTGACAGGGGTTCACCAATTGTCGACACATACCGCAGTCTCCCTGGGCACCGGCCTGGGTAGGTTTGAGCCCACCCAACAACACCCACAGAGTGGATGAGGTCTCACTTGAGGCGTCCAGGAAGAGTAGATGGAACCATGTTTCTGCCGGGGGATGAGGTGAGTTGCGGCAGTATGGTACCAACATCAATTCTAAATATTCATCATGAAGTTATAGCATATCACTTTAATCGTAGCATTTAACATTACAGTAAACATATATCTATAACATATTATTGCGGCATTCACATCATAGCGACAGAAACAAATAATTGCATTAAGAAAAGGCAATAACATAAGTATCGAGCAACATTACACATAGATTGCACCAAATCATCATCCTTATATTACTGTGACAAACCAAAAGTAGTACATAAATCTCTGCACAACTCCTGCATTATCTCTCTGTCAATCTCCACATGCAGCTCTCTTTCTATCTTCTATCCATCCCCTTCTCTCTTAACACTTACAATTCTCATCTATTTATAGGCTTCCACCAATTACAATACTTGTCCACTTTCCTAATTAACACTTATGGACAATTGACTAAATGACTTGGTCTAATGACCCAAAAACCCACATATCGTGGTACAATTGACTCAATATTACAAAATACATGGTCCAAGTGACCAAAAACTCGCCAACTGTGGTCTACTTGACTAAATATTACAAAATACATGGTCCAAGTGACCCAAAACCCACCAACTGCGGTCTACTCTGGTACAAAATACTCCTTTCGTGCCTTTATCCAACGTGTCACAACGTCGGCGGTACCGCGACACATCCTCATCAAACTGCCTGCCAACAGGCCCCCAACACAATCTTTTGGCTCACCCTCAAGCCAAGTCAATTGCATATGTTCTTCCTGTCTGGATAACACAATGTTGTCTCCTTCCTTCGGTTGTACAGACCCTCGGCTACTAATTCTGTAAGCCTTACACGAGAGTAGGAAACCCCCGACTCGCTGTCAGGTATGTCGTGAACTCATCCTCCAGTCGCATGGAATAGTGCAGACTGAAAAGAAAAGAGGACGAACAATACCAAGGTGTCAGAGCGGCAGAAGAATCTGGCACATCTGTTCCGTGCCAGGGCCCGTCTTCTACTGAAGTCAGGGAGTTACCACCCCAACCAGCATTCTGATCAAAAATAGCACAACCCTTCAAACAACTACTGCATACTGAATCATGCGGGACCAGCCAAGGGTCCACCTCATTGTCGACGCATATCGCAGTCACCCTGGCACTGGCCCGGGCATACACAGGGTAAGTGCAACCGCCATATCAAGGCGCTCAGGGACACTCATTGTTCGGGCTCACAGGGCCCATGGGGTGCAGCCATGGGAAACAAACTGAAGCATTTCCACCGCCTCCTTGGGATTCGTCATAACTCAACTTGCAAATTGATCAACCATCATAACCATTCTAAGTTGGAACAACTTCTGGATGGCGAACTACCAACTTCTTTAGTTACTTATAGCCAGACCCTTCCGGGTCACGACGGGGAGAATGATGCCCCGGTACCTCTCATTTGTTTGTATGAGTCGGCCGACTGTCACAGTGGAGGGGGCGACCATGCTACCAACAAAGATTCCACATGCCACCATGTGAACAACCTTGTTGATCGTCCTAGCCCAGCATGCTATATGCAAAACATGTCGTCGTCATGTGTGAACCCAGCCAAATCAGTCAGGGGCAATCATGTGTAGAGAGGGTGGCCATTAATCACACCACTTTGCTGTACTCTCCCAAATCCGTCGTACAAAATCCATCATCGAGCCTGAGTGCAACACTGCCATGAGTCTCTGACTACTCTAATATGGCAGCACAAGCCTCTTCTACTTGCACATACCCTCTTCCATTGGTGTGCCATCTGCCACCAAGTAACCTGCAACAATCATCATCATCATTTTTATTTTTATTTATTTATTTTTTTACACTGATGTGACTTAGACATCGCACTGCTCCAAGCCCGAGCGATAGGGCTTCAACCTGTGACCATTTACCAGTTTGGGGAGCATCGCCCCATCCAACCACTGCAACTTAACCGCTCCTCCTGAAGTAATACTATTGATGCGATAGGGACCCAGCCAATGCATCTGCAATTTCCCTGGATGTTTCATAAACTTGCTGTCGTACAATAGCACCAAGTCGCCTTACTAAAAATGCTTATTTTTAATGTGGCGATCATGCCATGCCTTCTGACTGTCCTTCTCCACTCCTTGGTGAAAGCCAACGATAAATCGATCCTCTTCCAGCTCTACCAATTGTGTTAGATGTTCATCTAATGCTGCAACATCGTCCATGCTCGTAACAACCGCAATTCGTAAACTGGGAATAATGTACTCCATAGGCATAATTGCTTCCTTCCCATATACCAGCTTGAAAGGTGTCTGACCAATCAACCTTTTACAGGTGGTGCGATAGGCCCACAATATCACTGGAACCTTCAAATCCCAGTCGTCTCGATTCGCATTGCACACCTTTGTCAATGTGTGCTCCAATACCTTGTTAAACGCCTCCACTGTTCCATTCGCCTGTGGGTGATAGGGTGTACTCTTCTTATGTTGTATCTGCAATTCTTCTGTCAATGCGCTGATAGTGCAATTCAGAAAGTGGCTACCTTGATCACTCAACAATATCTTAGGGCAGCCGAATCGAGTGATAATGTGATCAAACAAAACTCGAGCAGCCATTGTGGCAGAGAAATCAACTACAGGTGTTGCCTCAGCCCATCGGGTCAAGTATTTTGTCGCTGTGATAATATACCGCGCACCTGTGCATTTCCCTGGTGGATGGATCGGTCCGACAAAATCCACAGCCCATTTTTCAAATGGTTGCAATGTCACTTGAGGTAGCAGCGGCATCTCGTCACGTCTGGATGGGTTTCCCATTCGTTGAGAAACATCACAAGACCGCGCATAGTCTATCGCATCATTATGTAATGTGGGCCACCAAAGTCGTGCACGCAGTATCTTTCAGGCAGTCGCCCAACCGCCATAGTGTCCGCCCGCAACTCCACCATGTGCATCGGCCAATATCTGCGCTTGCTCGTGCGACAAGACACATCTGCACAATATCTCATCGGCACCCAATTTATACAACTCTCTCGCAATCAGTTCAAAGTCAGCAGCCTTGATGACCAATTGCTTCTTCTGAGTAGTGGTAAAGTCATTGGGTGCGGTGCCGGTCACCAGAAACTGAAGGATGTCATCGAAATATTGATCAGCAGCAGCAACGTGAAATAGTTGGGCATCCGGCAACCCGTATTTGATATTAGCCGGTTCCTCCCCTGTATCAATCCATGACAAATGATTGGGTCCAGCATTCAACGTCCCCGGCTTCACAATGACTTCGAAATTGAACTCCTGAAACAAAAGTAGCCACCGACAGATCTTCCCCCCCAAGACAGGCTTATTGACCAAGTATTTCAATGCAGAATGATCAGTGAACATTTTAAAGTGGCCACCCAACAAATAATGCCTGTATTTCTACAGTGTGTAGACCATGGCCAAACCTTCGCGTTCTGTTGTAGTGTAATTGCATTCTGCAGAGGACAGCTTCCGATTGGAAAAAGCAATGGGATGATCAATGTTGCCTTCTCATGGTTGAGCCAATACAACACCTAATGCAGCTGATGAGGCATCAACGTGCACATGGAACTCCTTACTCCAGTCCGGAAAAACCAAAATTGGTGCCGATGCCATCTTTTCCTTGAGCGTTTTGAAGCTATTCTGACATTTTGGGCTCCACTGGAATGCCGCGTCCTTCTTCAACAACTTTTCCATAGGGGGAGTAATCGCAGCATAACCCCTAATGAACTTGCGGTAATATCCCGTATGACCCAAGGTGGCGCGCAACTGCTTAACAGTGGTCGGCGGTTGCAACCCCAAAATAAGCATAATCTTGGCTGGATCAACCAACAATCCCTGCTTACACATGATATGACCCAGCAATATTCCAAAGGGAGCAGAAAAAATACATTTCTTCAAGTTCAGCGATATCTGGTGCTATCGGTATCGCTCAAGCATTAACCGCAGATTGGCCAAATGATCATGAATCAATCCATAAACGGTCCAATCATCCATATATACCTGCAGAAACTTCTGAATAAAATCTTTGAATGTGGCAACAATGACCTGGGAGAATATCGCGGGTGCATTCTTCAGACCAAACGGCATGACCGTGTACTGAAAGAAACCCCATTTGGCAACGAAGGTTGTCTTATGGCGATCTTCCTTGGCAATGTGAATTTGATGGTAGCCAGAGAATCCATCAGTGAAATAGTACATCTCCTGGCCACCGACTCCTTCAAGTACTTCATCAGTAAACGGGGTCGAAAAAGGGTCATGCAAGCAAGCATCATTCAACTTCCTCAAGTCGACACAAATGCGCACTTCGCCTGTTTTCTTGTCCTGCACCACCATAGGACTGATCCATTCGGATTCTTCTACAGGTTCAATAATACCAGCATCCAACATGCGATCAAGTTCTGCCTTAACCTTTTCTTTATGTCACGGATTCATCCGATAAGGTCGTTGTCGGATTGGCTTAGCATCTGGTTTCAATGGAATCTTCATCTTTCCTAAATCACCCAGGATGCCCTTCATCTCGGAAAAATTTGTGGGAAACACATATTGAAGCTCATGAAGTAACTCAGTAACCTTACTCATCATCTCATCGTCCCAATAATCCCCAACATTAGCAAACTTGGGAGTAGCTTCGGTGCCAATATTCGTTTTGCAGAGCTGCAATGGTTGAATGAATGGATTACTTGGCGCAACAGATGGGACTACTTCCTTCAGATTCAGGAATGTTAACATTCTAGGGATCATCATCGTCCTCAAGCCCTCCACTGATGTTAAAACACTCCATGAGAGACTGCATCTGACAATGTGTGTGTGGGTCAACAGGGAAGGCTGCCCGAACAACCTAAAATATCACATCTCGGATGAGCTGCAGGGTGTTATGGACATCAGGGTTGGCATCCGCAAAAGTGAACGTATGAGTGAAACAGATCGTCAACTTTCCCCATGTTGTAATGTCACGGCACAACTCGGCTGCAGTGTACCACGAGTGCGGTATCTCCTCCAAAGTATGGACAAAAGCATGAACCCACTCATCTCTGGGTCGCACTACCCACAATCATTGACATTCCATCACATGATCACTAGGATCAGTCCAGTCATCATACTTTCTAGTGTGATAAACTTCAGTATCGCCAAACTGAACCATCATCAACCTTTGACACTGTGACCAATCTTTAATGAATTTCTTATGTGTCGCCCACCAGCGTGCTGGAGAAGCCTTCAGTGCTTCCTCCAAGGCCAGCAATCGCTGGGGTTCTGGGATGCGGTCTTCAAAATCTACGATAAAGGTGTTTAGGCTAGGAAACCCCTCATAGACAGGCAATGTGATTGTTTCTGTCGCAACACGACACAAGGATTGCATAATTAAACCACATTTATGGACTGATACTTCATGCATTCGATTCTGCCAATGTTCCAATGCATCATCAAAGTTAGAAGACGCAGAGCTCTCATTGTGCCACTCCAAATCACCGTGGATAGTGGGATGAATATAATCTTCTGAAATGTTGAAGGCATGGTCCCATCCAACGATGTCAGCAGCTCTTACAGGTTCAACATATCAGCATCCTTTAGCTGGATCCAATGGGGCTATGACTCTGAAATCACAATTCTCAAAGATCTTCATGCGCTTCTTGAAGTTTATTACAGCTCCACTATTGTTAGCCCATCCGATCCCCAAAAGCACCGGATAAGCTTCCTCCCTCAACCACTTCAATAACATCAAAATCAGCATAAGTCTTCATGCCCTCAATATCAATCGTGAGCTACGGAACTCACCCAATAGTTGTAACCTTCTCATGGTTAGCCAACCAGAGCTGCATAGCAGACCAGCTCAATGGGGGACTCTCCATCTTCTGCCATGCCTGCTTGGTTAAGATGTTAACATCCGAACCAAGGTCAAGAATCACAGAGTCAACATCATAATCACCAATCTGAATATTCATTCGCATTTCCTTGCCAGTCTTCCGTCGCTGTAAGGAGTTTACTGCCGACTCCTGCCGTCCTTTCGAGAATCGCTGCAACCATCCCTATATCTCAACTAGGGCAGCTGGGTCTCGTGCCAATGATAGACATCTTTCAAGGAACTTCTGCAATGTCCCTGGAGGTGGTCGATTGGCGTCTGATGTAGCATCAAAGACAGGCGGCGTATCGTAAACAACAACCTTAGCGCGGTCTTTCTCCAAAGTGCGACGTGCCTCCAGGAATGTCTCTCGCTTGGCATCAATGACGAAGGGTACCATCTTCTGACCATCCAACCGAATCAGTGGTCGCGAACCATCTTCTCTAGTCGTCTTGCCTCCACGAGTGACAACAGCCACCGAAGCATCTTGTGGTTGTGGTTCAGCAGAAATGGTCGCAATATTTGCACCCTGCGTCTGGTTCTACTACAGATTCCCTGGTTGATTGATATTTTGATTGGCGTTCGGCAGTGGTCACGAGGGCTGGTTCTGTACTGGTTGCTGTACCGGGTTTTGGACTGGCTGCTGTGGCTGGGCCCGAATCTGTAGTTGCGGAGCATTCCCAGCCTGCCATCGTGCAATCAATTGTGGACAATTCTTAACCATATGATTATTACCAGAACAAAACGTACACTGATTCTGTAGCAGTAGGCAGTCACACTGATAATTCCCCCATACCACACAGTGGTAACATTGAACAAGTCCACGACCACCTCGGCCTCCTCCTCCATGAACAAATCCACCACCGCGTTTGCCCCTGTAGCCTCCCCGGTAGCCTCCCTGCTGCTGATATTGAGGTTGGTTAAACTGCTGTTGATATTGAGGTTGGTTAAACTGCTGCTGCATGGGTGCTGGAGGTATCCCTTTCCCTTGTGGTACATACTGCGGTTGTTGTTGCTGTGGTTCAAACTAAATCTGCAGCTATGGTAGCAGCTGGGCTACCTGCGGTTGCAGTGGTAGTTGTTGCACCAAGCACTAATCGTCCTTGACATAGAATGCATCACACATCCTCTGCTGTAGCAACCCATATGCACATAAATCTTTTTCATCAGGACCCACCGACTTGCAGAATGTGCAGTAAAGATTTCGTGGGGTTGTGACCATTTTCTGCATATATGGGCAATTATCGTGACTGCGCCCAAACACCTGACAAACACGACACCATGGCATACTTCCACCATTCAACAGGTTTGGTGCACCTGATACCAAATAATTATGGAAATATGTGCAATCATCTTTCGTATGTCCTTCTCGTCGACATAGCGTACACCATA
The DNA here is from genome assembly GCA_027924585.1 of Larix kaempferi. Taxonomy (NCBI): domain Eukaryota; kingdom Viridiplantae; phylum Streptophyta; class Pinopsida; order Pinales; family Pinaceae; genus Larix; species Larix kaempferi. Next base: position 2,364,244 of record BSBM01000318.1, on the reverse strand, counting down.
CTTCATTGCGCTATTCCTTGTTCTTCTTCAAATCTTGCAACTGTATAGTCAAGTTGGCGAGCTATGTCTGTATCTGCGACATCCCGACTACATTATCTCCAATCGGTGACGCTTCCAATCGCATTGTGATCTCTAGAGCTTCGCTAGGCGTCGAAATGTTTTGCTGCATCAGCAGCAGCCGAATGTGGGGTAACAGTGCCGCAATGAACCATTCTTTATGTTGGATAGCGCTCATATCGAAACTAACCTTTGCCATCAACGTCTTGAATTGCTGATCGAAATCCCATACTGTCTCATTGGGATACTGTTTAATTTCCTTCAGTTCAGTAATGTATTGAGCCTCCGACTTAGGCCGTCTAAATTCAGCAATCAGTCCTTCCCGAATCTCATCTGGAGACTTTTCTGGTGTTCCTGTAGGAACCAAAATAAACTTCATGAACCAATCTAATGCACAACCTCACAAGGCTATGGCCAACTTCCCTTTCTTAGCATTATCATCAGTGACCTGTTTCATGGTCCAGACTGCTTCACACAAAAACCAATACTATTCGGGATTGTCTGTAACACTTACATGGAACAACAGTAATTTAGCATCATCGCCCGCCATCTTGGGCGTACTTCCTCCTGTCGCTGTGCTACTACTACCAATTAACATTTGCGGAACTGATGAACTCGGCGGTCTCGAAGTAGTATTTCTTGTTGGTTGAGAGTTAGTGAGCGGAGGTGTGGGTACGTTGGTGCTGGGGTTTGGTCCTGACTCTATCCTGGGCGTAGCCTGGTTATTTCTATCAGGACTGTGAAGTCGCATTGTCCCATGTGGTATTCCTTCACAGTTTTGCAGTTCGATCGCAGTAGGACCTTCTCCCATCCTCTGCCTCTTCTCTTGTCGAAACCTCGCTCCTCCTCTTGTAAGACCACTTTCTTCCTCGGCTTCGCTCACAGTCTCCTCATGGCCTGCACCCATCTACCCCTTTACCATTCTATGTACCGTTCCCGAGCAGTCGCGGTACCCATGGCCTCTTCCCACCAAGATGCTTACTGATCAAGGTGCATCTTCAATATACCTTTCTCACAGATTAGCATCTTAACCAATAGTTTGAGAGACAGCAGAAACCTTCCCCTTGGTCCGTTAAAGAAGTATCTTTCAGCTTCACTATAGGATTTCTTCGTGTCGACCGCAAATTCAGTGATATAACCTTCCAAGATGCTATCAAGCCAAACTTCAACAGCCCACAATGCCTTATTATCGACTTCCTGCAGTTCCTGAATCAATTCCGGGGTCCAAGTCGTCGACTCGCCACCCTAGAAGTTCCTTTTCTGGAAGGTCAGCTTCGACAACCATTCATACAAAATGACCGGAAATTCACAGAAAAACCATTCATGCGGACCGTTGTGAATATATCTCCCTAGCCAGTGATATACTATCAGTCGTGTGTTCCGAATTTCTTCTTCAGCAAACTCCTACAACTTCTGATCAAACCATTTCTATATCTCCCGCTTTGTCGGGTGCCACAACATGACCTCCTCTTACTCTGCACACGGTCCCAGAAACGGAACCATTTGTTGACCAAATCGCGACCTCACAGTCGACAGGGGTTCACCAACTGTCGACACATACCGCAGTCTCCCTGGGCACCAGCCTGGGCAGGTTTGAGCCCACCCAGCAACACCCGCAGAGCGGATGAGGTCTCACCTGAGGCGTCCAGGAAGAGTAGACGGAACCATGTTTCCGTCGAGGGAGGAGGCGAGTTGTGGCAGTATGGTACCAACAACAATTCTAAATATTCATCATGAAGTTATAGCATATCACTTTAATAGCAGCATTTAACATTATAGTAAACATATATCTATAACATATTGTTGCGGCATTCACATCATAGTGACAGAAACAGATAATTGCATTAAGAAAAGGCAATAACATAAATTTCAAGCAACATTACACACAGATTGCACCAAATCATCATCCTTATATTACTGTGACAAACCAAAACCAGTACATAAATCTCTATGCAACTCCTGCATTATCTCTCTATCAATCTCCGCATGCAGCTCTCTTTCTATCTTCTATCCATTCCCTTCTCTCCTAACACTTACAATTCTCATCTATTTATAGGATTTCGCCAATTACAATACTTGTCCTCTTTCTTAACTGACACTTATGGACAATCGACTAACTGACTTGGTCTAATGACCCAAAAACCCGCATACCGTGGTACAATTGACTCAATATTACAAAATACATGGTCCAAGTGACCCAAAACCCCACCAACTGCGGTCTACTTGAATCAATATTACAAAATACATGGTCCAAGTGACCCAAAACCCACCAACTACGGTCTAATCTGGTAAAAAATACTCCTTTCGTGCCTTTATCCAATGTGTCGCAACGTCGGCAGTACCGTGACACGTCCTCATCAAATCGCTTGCCAACAAGGGTCCATGGGAATGGCGGTTATTCGCCATGGGAGCATATGAATTGGTTTCTCCATAGTGGGATGTAGCCCGCAAAAGGTTGGGTCCATTACTAGTACGTGTCATGGAAAAGGGCTAGTTATGCAATGCAACATGGCCAATGATTCCATCGGCGGCATGGGATGCCTCCGGCGTGTTGTTTCGAGAGGATTCACCGCGAGGAGAGTCGGGTATAATGGTATATAAGTAACCAGACTGGGCGTAGATAAGGTCAAACTGCTGGGATTTTAAGATGGCTTCTTCTTCGGACTGGGGTCGTTTGGATGCCACATCCTTGGAACTGACGGGAAGGAGAAATTTGAGAAACCAATCTAGGAAGATACGGTCATCTAACTTGATTTTGCACAGGCTTCAGCGTCGACGCCACTCATGAATGTGGTCAGTGATGTCGGTGGTCATATTTTGTCTGCAAGACAATAGGATCTCAACTCCCACGTCATAGTGGACAGGTAACTGAAAGAACTGCAGGAAGGTCGAGGCGAGGAAAGTAAAGGTGGCATGGGTCCCATGGGGCAACTCGATGTACCACTTGGCTGCAGAGCCAGTGAGAGTTTGTTGTAACAGACGCAGTCGGACAGAGTCGTCTACTATGGAGTTGGAGGAACACCATAGATGGAAGGACATAATGTGATTTTGGGGGTCTTCACCTACCTTTCCCTCAAACTTAGGGATGTCTGATGGGAGCTTGGTGGGCATGTGAGGCCACATAGGATCGTGTCTGATGGGATCGTTGGTCAGTCTGGCTAGGTCAAGAAGGTTGAGACTAGCCATGGATGGAAAACTAAGAGAAGGATGTGACATGCTAGTGGTGGTGGCCACATTGGGGCCGATGCCCCCAAGTGTAGGGGCTGGGTTTGTGATAGGGATATGACCCCCAAACGGGGGGGTGGAGGTGGTATGGGAGGGTCCTGCGCCACTAAGCGTAGTGTGAGGCACCAGTGGGGTTGGGTTGGGCATGCTAGAAGCTGGAATTAGCAGAGTGACCGGAATGGTGGGTGTGGGCCCCATCGAGGGCATACCCAAAGCAGGTGTGGTGGTTGGGGTGGTTGTGGATGCTCCACCAATGGTCCCTACAAAGAAAGGGTTGGACGTCATGCCAGCCATGGGGATGGTTGGTGCAGTGTAAGTGGGGTTTTCGGACTCTGCCTCAAAATCAGATGTGAAGTAAGGGGCGTTAAAGCTAGGGGACAGAGCTCTATGGCGTCGACGAATAGAGTCGAGTGATGAAGCTCTAGGTCTATGATGAGTGGTGTCGAGTGATGCGACTCTATGTCTATGACAGGTGATGTCAAGTGAACCGTGCTACGGGGGCTTGCCCTGGAGGCCCCGAGAGTGTCTCGAGGACTCAATGGTGACAGATGGTGTCAAGTATCTGGGGGTTGTGTGGAGTGAAAAACAGCTCAAAAACCCTAATGCAGCCGAGTGTGCAGAAGGAGAGCACAAAAAATATAGCACTCAGGCCAACAACCAACTCAAAATGCTCACTGTAACAGTTGTGCTACAATAAGCGGAGCATCAACAACAATGGTCAGAATACCAACAAGCAGCAGGTTTCCTAAAAGATAAAAATAGTGGACTCGCTAGACCAAAGGGAGGTAAGGGAGCATGCAAACACCTAGCTAAATATTATTTTGACTCAACCAGACATATCGTCTGCAAGGTGATGAAATCCAAGTCATACAATATGGATAGTAGAACCAAGTGGCTAAGGGTATCCCCCTACCGGGAGGGACACCGGGTAAGACAATCCTAGAATAAAGGCAACTAAGATACCCCGTTCATGACATGTCCAGAAAAGGTGAATCTGCAGCTCCGGTCCTATCATCGTGTGGGCGTAAAAGGAATCACCACACGCCGACCAATGAGTAGGTAGCCTTCAATTATTGAATGGATTGTGGTATTCCACCCAGGCCTCCGGAACCAGTCTAGATACTTCAACCCTCCTAAGGGAGAGGCCCTCTGATAGACTGGTTGTGACCATGTCAAAAAATACTAGGGGATTTTGGTACCCTAAAGGACAACCACTATGTCTCAAGTGTAAGTGACAGAGGGGTGTTATTTGGATGCCTATGCCCCCTGTCCTACCTAACTAAAATATTCTTATGTGTTCTCCAAGTGGGGTTAGAATATTGGTTGTGTTTAAGTAGTATTTTAAGGCTCACTTGAATTAGGTGACAGAGTATGTGCGTGTGAGATGATGAACCCAACAAAAGTGCCACACATGGGCAACCTTTTAACCAATAATAATGCATAAATTTAACTTGCAATGCAAAATTTTCTTTTTCCAATGTAAATGCTTAAAATTTGAAAATTCTGTAAATGGAACAAAAAGCAAACTGCAAAAAAAAAGATGCAGGTAACTGTGGCTGCAGATAGAACAAGTGGTTGTCCAGGTGCAGAAAATATTGCAGAAAAATTTTGGGTTCAAAAAAGGGTAAAAAATGCAGAAAACAGATCGCGGGTCTGACGAGCTTTTTAATTGCATTCTAATTTCTTAGAAAACAACTAAGAATTGTACATTAATTGTCAACCTAGGGTTCGTTGAGAACTTGCGAGTTACCGTGCACTGTATGTGTGTCACGTCCCCATTTTGACCCGCTTCGCACTTAAATCGTAAATGATGTAAATATTATTACTTAATCATGGTGAGGAGATCAAGGCCAAGGCCCCAACATTGATTTAGCGTTTATGTATCGGCAATTAAACTAGATGCTTATGACTCTTGTGCTAGATGGGCACAATGTAAATGAGACATCATGTAAATACGAATTTTAATGAAAAATACCCATAACTAGCTATGCAACGCAACAAAGAGATGGGGCATGATTCTACAAGGAATAGGGAGGGGGATTATTCAAACCCTTGGGCCAATGGTGTTAATCCATGTGTCAATGGGGAAACCCATAAACCACCAACTACCCATTTTGTCTCATGCACCCAATCATTTAATTCTTCCAAGAAATTGGTTAAGGCAGTTAATGCCTTGAAAATGAAGAAGTATGGCATCCAATTTCGTGCATGGGCAAGCCATCAACCTGGAAATTCATGTTTTTGCTTGTTGGGAAAGAAAACACCCACGAAATGGTGCCCAAAGCCATTCTGAACAGTCAGTCTTCTCTCATTCACGCAGTTGGATCTCGCTGGGTCTTTCCCTACACGTTTTTCATCCAAATCCTGCATTCTTCCATTCCTGGGAGTTCGTTTTTGCATATACAGTAGCTTGGGAGGGAAGGGCCACGATTTGGGGACTGTATGGAGGTCGTTTTTGCCCCCGAATGTCCAAGGACGTTTTTCTAAAAATGGATTTGGTTCCCTGGGTTGTTCCCCAACTTCCCATTTCGTTTTTGTGGGTTCCCACGTTTTTCTGAGTTAGCTGAAACCCCATCTCATGCATCTCATTGTAAAAACGTTTTATCCTGCCCCATAATTGTGTTCTGCTATTATGTGCATCCTTGTTTTTGGTTTGAACCTGTGAGTTGAAGTTTTGGAGTGGTAGTGGATAGAGGTGGCTTGATAAACCTAGTGGGGGAGACAACCTCTCAAGAAGATCAAGAGGGCTTTGGTTACTCTTCTATGCATACCCTGAGAGCACTAGATAGGGAAGGTATGGCTTGAGGGACTGTACAGCAGTGAAAAGAATACTTCCTTGTGCTAGGTGTGTAGGTATTGTGGGTGCCAAGCTAGATAGATCTTGCAAGGTTATCCCTGGCTCTGTGCTGGAGCTCACTAGCTTAGCAACTCTTCCTTTCCATCTCCTAGTAGCATGATAAACCCAATTGTAGATTGGCTTGGCTCATCTTGGTGTATGCTTGGCTATGTGTGAGTCTGTTGTTCCCTGGTTCCTTGTAGAGATCATGCCCAGCTCGGGGGTGGCAGTGGTGCTGAGAGATTGAGGAGCACACTGGCCTATGGTTGGGTGGAACGTTGCAGTTGCATAGCCAGTTGCATGGGACTACTTTCGTATAAGATAAGTATTCTCTTGTGTTTTTAACTTTGCAATTATTCCTTTGATGAATAGCTGGAATGTATCATGGAAGTGCTATTGAAATTAATTCCGCTGTGTTTTTCTTATAATCATACATTCCACATATCTTCTATATGTTTTAAAATGTTTATGCATCTTCATATGTCTTTTATATCGTGTGAAAACTTGCTTAATAAGATCATGGGGGCTAGATGCCCGGTTTAACCTCACGATCCTCTCCATCTAGGTGGAATGATGGGAGGGGACGTGACAATGTGCAAACCACAATCTACTCTTACATTGGTTTATCTACTTGAAGTTGTAGTTCAATAACCTTACTTACAAACAATGGTATGAACGGTTACATAGTCTTGGCAAGAAACTACCAACTAAACAACTACCAAACTAAGTTGCACGGAAATTAAATCACACGACATGAAAGTAAAACACACGACATGAAAGTAAATGCTAAAATTAAATTCACACTTGTAAGTAAATTCTAAAACTACATTCACACTCTGCAGAAAAGTAAATTCTAGAACTATGTCACACTTTGCGGGAAAAGTAAATTCTAATACTACATTCACACTGTGCAATAAAGTAAATTCTAAATCTAAGTTCATAACACACTTGACAAAAAAATAAATTGCAAAAATAAAATCTAAAAGCTATCCTTGCCAGATACAAGTTACTATTTATGATCCAATGGAGTAAATAACATTATTGCATTAAGCTCAATGATCGTAAAATAAACATTTAAATCTCTATCTATGCATTGAAATCAAATTGCAGAAAGAAATTACATAATGAGAAATGCAAAATTATCTCATTGAAACAAAACAACAAATTATAACTACATCAACATAAAATAAATAAAATCATGCTACAAAAAGAAAATAATAAAACTAAGATCTAATTGAATCAAAATGAGAGTATAGCTTTATTCCATCATCAATTGGATTATTGCTCTAAGAGTCCTCCCATAGAATGGAGAATGAACTCTTATTTATACATGATTTCTCCATAACAAAGAATAAATGAGGATCCAAAATATCCTCAACAAATTCCTAAAAGTTTGGATCTCAAAACTAATTCAAAACTAATCCAAGATCCTTACTAACTACATGCTATTTAAAATACATTTGAAGTCAAATTCGAATTTAGGGATAGAGGCTATAATAAAATAGTCAAAACTCATCCCAGATGTCTCTTAACAACTTTTGACTTCCTAGGTCCATCATATATTTGATAGAGATCTTCAAATCTTTGTGAATAAGCCAAATATGCACTCATATCGACCTCCATTTGCCAACTTTAATTTAACATCATGATTTGAGACATATAAGAATAATAGAAATAATGGATTTATAAGAATCCATTACTCCTAATGAATATCTTTCTCCAAAGTTGGTGGTTGAAGGTAAAATTTGAATTATTGACTTTCTGTAATGCTGCAGATAGAGTTTCCGCAATGTTGTAGATACCTGTAGAGTTTCTGTAATGTTGCAGATAGAGTTTCTGTAATGCTGCAGATAGAATTTCCATAATGCTGCAGATACCTGTAGAGTTTCCGTAATGTTGTAGATAGAGTTTCTGTAATGCTGCAGAACTACCACAAATATGTTGTAGCTGCTTCCAACAATCGATTCAATATTCAAAGCAAATACATAGTACACTAATTCCCTCAATGTTAGTCAAAAATCAAATGAAATACTAAGACATGTAATGGAAAAATTACTTGAGCATAAAAACCCGGATATGAGCGTAAGAAATGATTAATGCATGAATATAGATAGGCAAAATGAATTATAAATAATGTGAAATGGTGGTAAAAATACGCTAAATCCAAGGCCCGTCATCTCCCGCAAACTGAAAATGTTGCATGTCCTCATGCAACCTTGTGTCAACTAAGCTGAATGATGTTTATTTTTAATGCAGGCCTCAAAATTCATTGTCAACAAGCCACCACCAATGTATCTGATCATCAAGAGGTATGGAATTTCATCCTGAACGATCCTCCATGCCAACGTAACAATTTCAATGCAAAAATGCAAGAAAAATATATTTTGTAGCCAATGGATTGGCAATTTGCAGCTTTCACAAAAAATGTCATTTTTCCAAAAATATGAACTCGGTTTTTATCAAACTTTGCAGGGGTGTTAGGAATGCCATTATGCTTCTCGCAACCAAAAATTGGAGAAACCCACATCACGGTTTTCAAGAAAATGAGAAAATGGCTGTAGGTGACTATGCTTGATTTCTCTAAAAATATCAACTGGGTTTTCACCAAACTTTGTAGGGGTGTAAGGAATGCCATTATGCTTCTCCCAACCAAAAATGTGAGAAATCCACATCATGGTTTTCGAGAAAATGAGAAAATGGATGTAGGTGACTATTCTTGATTTCTCGAAAACCTTGCATCGGATTGAGCTGAAACTTGGTGTATTTATTCTTCTTACCCTGATGCTTATCTCCACCATGTTTCGGGAAAACCCACTTCACCGTTTGGGAGATATCTTCATTTCAATTTCTGCAATTTTTTTATGCCATAAAATGCTCCATTTCAATTTCTGCAATTTTCAAAAACATGGATGAGTAAAAGCATGGCTTAGCCATCATGAATTTTTTCATCCGTGGCAGCTTGATCTCATCTATGTACATGGCAGCACTATAATTGAAGAAGTGGTGGAAAAACATCAAACCATAGTCTCATAGCCTTATGATCTACTTCATTATGACCATATCACGCCCAATTAATTCCTGAGAATTAATTAATACCATCTCCCTGGCTTTTTTAAATTCTTCAAACAAAATTATTTTTTTGTATTTTTTTCTTTTTCAGATTGTCAAAACTTTTTATTCTCACCAAAGGAATCCTCTTCAAAGGTGCGCTAAAGATCCTGAAATAAAAACTCCTTAAACGTAGCTCATGACTGTAGCAAAGAATGAATCAAATACAAAAAACATAATAGTATTAATTATCCAGGCTGCCATTTGTTCTTAGGATCTACAATGCTTTGGCATTATTATCCCTTTCAGATAGCTAGAACCCTTACTGTTTTAAAGAGTGCAATAATGATTTGTATAGATTGATTATCCTTCGAGAAGCTAGGCATAAATGAGTGCCAATCTTGATAATTACATACCATTTATTACTTGAGGTATCCCTTTAAAGGAAATCAGTTACCTATAGGAACTATGGGATGTCTCCATCATCACATTTGATAAGACTTTCTCCCCCAAATTGAATAATCTGCATGTCCTCATGCAACAATGTATTCCTCATCGAAAGGCTAGTGCATCCATTGTGTGGCAAAATTTGGAGCGAAGAAGTATGGCTGGTATTGGCATTAGAAGTGTCTTGAAAGAAGGCCTGCAAATAACTATGATAGATTGGAAAATGATAATTATGCTACAAGTAGCACTGTTAATGTTATTTGCAAATTGAAAAAAAATAATGAAAGTGAGATCTGCCCCTTTCCATTGAACCAAAAATGAAACAACCATCTATATTTTGAACATTTTTCTTCATTTTGAATATCTTCTTGTGGCAGCTATATGTTGATGTATATGTAACTTCGGAATGTATTTCACATATATGTATATTGTATTCCTATAGAGATGTTATTATTCCTCTATACGGAAGTGTCGTCATTTATATTGTAAGTGTCGTAACTTATACTTGATGGGTTATTAGACCACCTTGTTTGGGATCGGCCCTGTATAAGTCATGTGGGTCAAAGGGTTATTATACCACCCTATTGGGGGTCGGCCATGTGGGTCAAAGGGTTATTAGACCACCTTATTGGGGGTCGGCCCAGTCAGCATTATATTATGTGGTTAAGTTCGAGCCTACATGAGTTAGGTAAAAAGGCAAGTCAAGTCAAGTATAAATAGAGTGCGAGAGGCACTCTATTTGCTCCACACATCCACTCAAGGAGGAGTGGCGCACTTATGGAGGAGGAGGATCTGCTGCTAGGTTATGGCTATCTCTCTTGGTTGGTTGTATCATTGCTCTATCTATCTCTGAGGAAGTTATTGGGGTTTTTCACCTTTATGGTTTTCCCCAAGTAAATCTTTGTGTCTCTTGTGTGCTTGCATTATTGTCTCCATGATTGATATGCTGTAGATATGCTGTACATGTTGTTCTCTCAGTTAAGATCCTAGATCAGATTGAAGTAAATTCTGAAAATTTAACACTATATATAACCTGTCCAAAACTCCATATTCGCCTTCTCCAAATACTAACAATGGATCCATCTTCAAGATTTTGCTCACCAACCCAACATCCCAGCATCAAAACATATGACATTCAACAACCATCAACCATATCCCTTATAGTAGCCTACAAATATTTTGTAGCAACCTGTAGATGCGATGTAGCATGTATTCTTGTGACTTTTTCAGAGATTGTTAGACACTGTGGTCTAGCATACAAACACTCCATGATGTTTATTATGTTTTAGAAAATAATGCCATTATTCTTCAAAATGGTGCCATGAATTGAAGGTATGATATTTATCTATAAATTGCAACTTCAGAACACTAGCAATATTCATTTCCCATAAGCAAAACTAGTGTCAATAAGGACTTATCTTCAAGTTTTGAACAATGTGCAACCATCTGTTCCAATGATCCTTTGTGGGAAGGAGTGGTTCTATCTCAAGGTGCTCAATCTGACTATCCTGTGTTAAACCCCTTATGTTTTCCAACCTCTTGTATGACAATAGATTTTTATGTAGGGATGGCTTCTACAACAACTTATTATGCTGTAGGTTCTTGTGGCCAGCCTATTCCCTTTTTCCTGTAGTGTTCTTGGCTTGTGCACCAGATGTTATTTTCTTCTCACCGCTGGTTCTTGTGTGGCAGCCGCAAGACTTCCTATTGTTGGTTCTTGTGTGACAACAATAGGGCTTATGTAGCAACATCATTTTATGCTTGGGTGTTAGGAGATGTTGGAGTGGACTTAGCTAGGGGAGTAAAGATAAGATAATGCTTAAATGGAAGGGTTAAGGTTTGGGTTGAGAAAGGATGGTAGAGGATGGAAAAGAATGATGACGAGTAATGTAAATATTATGATGTGTAATGGTGTGGTCACGATAGGTAATGGTGTAGTCATGGTAGGTAATGGTGTGCCCCTTACCCCAAACTGAAATATTTTACTACCCTTAAAAATATAGGAGGAAGTAATGAAAAAGGATCAAGTGATTTTCAAAATACAAATCTATAGCATCCAATGAACTTGACTAACAATAAAGAAAATAAGCATACCTGTACCTACCTATGAACATCGTGAAATGTGCAGCAGCATCCTAAGAAGCATGAGATCTGTTGTGGTCCACAATGGTGCAAAAACTTGCAAGAAAGAGCAATGTGGAATATGAAGCTCATAGAATGATGAATTGCAACTTGGATTTGGAGATGAAAAATGATCTTCTGATGTAGTAGCAAATCTTGGAACTTTATTTAAAGAGCATGATGGAATACTTTATTTCTCTCTTATTTGGAAACCTTGTCTGCCATCAAGCTGGTTTTTAGACAAGATCTGTCTGACTGTGCCCAGAGGGTTTTCACAATATGAAACTTTTTATTCCTAAGGGATGCCCGCCAGCAAGCTAGTTTTCAAGCATTCCAATGTGTGATGGTGCTTGAAAACAAGTTTTCACTATCAAATTTTATTTGGAAAGGGGGTAGGGAGGTGAGGGAGCTTGACATTGTAAGTAAGCCAAGCTGCTTTATTGTGTGGGTCAGGGATGGATAGAGTAGAAAGTCATGGGAGTAATGGAATGGTGGGGGATGAATTCAATCTGATGATAGTGGCGATATAGATGTTGTTCATGAGAAAATATTATCAACCACATAAGGAAATGAAAGATTTATTAACTTCAGCAGGCATGCATATCAAAATGGGAAAAATGAAATACATGAGCATACCATGGCGCTAGTGAATGAGCATGATGAATCTTAGGTTTTCTGAAAGGATTCTTCATAGAAATCAGGGTTGTGGCAATGGGAATGAGAGAATGGCACTTGACCTCTAGAACATTGGTCTTCAGGTTCTTCATATCAATTCTTCATATGCCTCATTATGGATCCATCTGCCATCTTTGATAAAAATTCTTCTGGTTGTTATATTTTGGTGAGACACTATTGGATCAGGCTTCTAGGAACTTAAGCTTCAAAATTAGCACATATCATGCTAATGAATCTTCTTTTTTTGGATTTCTGGAGAGCATTCCCATCAGCATTAAATTTTGTCTTCACAAATCATTCATCCATAGATTAGCCTTCTTTAATCTTCCAAGGGCCTGCAAAAAAATTAGCACTTACCTGCAATAAAATGTGAGCTCATGGAAGAAGAGAGTTGATCAGTCTCTCTTAATACCAAACATATGCAAGAAAAATACAACAATTGTTTATAAAACAAATCCAAGGAAGATAAAACAAAAGTTCACTTTTTACCTGTTGGAGAGCGGTGGCCACCTTAGACAACCCAACGGTATTTTGTTAATAACTTTTTCGTTTCACAACTGATTTGAGTGATTCCAAAGCCAAATGAAATTGGATTCAAAGGGATAACTACAATAGAAACATGTTTTGAAAATGCATTAATATGGTACTCCAAATCTGCTAAAAAACATCATGTAAGACAGAGAGGTTGCAATTTCCAGCCTAGACCAACAGTCGGTGATTTGAGCATAACTTTTTCGTTTGATGATGGATTGAATCCATTCAAATTGGATGTTAAATTATATTCCCATATGTACCTCAAATTGAAACATTTTTTTAATTCAATAAGAATTGATGGGTCGAATATGCCAAAGAACCGCCCATGAGACAGAGTTCTGGGAGTACTGATTTATGACAGGCAGTTAGTATTTTGGACATAACTTCCTCGTACGATGTCGGATTTGAGTGATTCAAATTGAATTGTAAACTAGATTCATAGGAGAATATTCATTAGAAACAAGTTTATAAAATTCATCCATTTAGGCACCCAAAAATTGATTGTCCCAACCGTGTTCTTGAGTTGTCTACCCTACACCTAGTCAGTATTTTGACCATAACTTTTTCGTTTGATATCCAAATTGAAAAATTTAAATTGCGTTAGAAAATATATTCCAAGGGATACTTTGTATAGAAACAGGTTTTAAAAATGTGTCCATATGGCCTCTCAAAACTTGACTGTCATGACTGCGTTTTTAGTAAGCCCAACATGCCAAAATGTCAAAATAACCAATTTTCACTAAAATGACGATTTAGATGGAAGTGAATGTTTTTATGGATATAATTCAATGTAATACGTCAAATAACAAATAAAATCAACAATACAAACCCTGAGTTGAACTATCCATATTTTTTTTAAGGTTCCGCAGTTGAGCTACGGATCCTCAAAAATTGAAAATTTTGCAAGATATGAATAAATGATTATAGTCAAACTTCAAAAATTGTATTTTAGTGCTAAATGATGTATTTTTACAAATTGAATAACATATTACATACCCCTTTTGAAATCTTTGAGTCTTGTGTACTCTTTTTTCAATGGCTTCCCCTCGAATCCTCTTGAATCCTTCAATAAAATCTTCATTCGCCAAGCCTCATTCCTCTTCCAAGCTTTTTGCAAAAGACAAATTAGTAATATGTGTGGCTCTTACTACACCACATAATCATCATCTTGAATCTTTGATTTTATTCATGAAAATAGAAGGCATAAACAAATCTATTGCTATTGCATAAATTATTAACATGGTTTAGATTTGGAGAGACTTGCGGCTGGCTATTACACTATAGCAATGCTACAGTGAGGTTGTCTTTGCATCTTACTTGTCTCTGCACCTTCATCCTTAAAAAAAAACATATGCATGTATAATGAAAAAAAAAACAAATAGCTCACTACCGAAAGAAAATTTACTCAAGCAAAAAAAAAAAACAATGGTTGTGGTAACTCCTCGGCAACAGCGCCAAAATGACGAGCTTTTTAATTGCATTCTAATTACTTAGAAAACAACTAAGAAGTGTACATTAATTTTCAACCCGGGGTTTGTTGAGAACTTGGGAGTTACCATGCACTGTATGTGCAAACCACAATCTCCTCTTACATTGGTTTATCTACTTGAAGTTGTAGTTCAATAACTTTACTTACAAACAATGGTATGAACAGTTACATAGTCTTGGAAAGAAACTACCAACTAAATGTTGATGTATATGTAACTTCGGAATGTATTTCATCTGTGTATTATATATATATTTGTTGTACCCTTATAAGAGATGTGTTATTCCTCTATAAGGAAGTGTCGTCATGAGGATTGACAAGTGTCGCAAGTGTGTGTACTTTTCGATGGGTTATTAGACCACCATATGGGGTCGGCCCTAATTAATATATAATATAATGTGGATGTATCTAAGTAGACAAGTCGGCCCCAGTAGGTCACTGGGCAAAAAGGTGAGTATAAATAGAGATAGGAGATCTCTATTTTACTCACTCGGAAAAGTAACTCACTCTCTCTCTGAAAAGTGGTGCACTAGTGAGGAGGAGGAGGATCATCTGCTAGGAGACTATCTTAGTGTTATTTGGTTGTATTTTGGTTGAGCCATTGCTCTCTCTATCTCTGAGGAAGTTCTGGGGTTTTTTCACCTTAGGGTTTTCTCCACGGAAACTCTGTGTCTCTTGTCTCTATGCTTTTGATTCTTGTGATGCTTGTGATGCTTGTCATATTATGATTGTCATGCATTGATATACTGTAGATGTTATTCTCTCAGCAAAGATGCTACAGTATTGTGAATTAATACTCAAAATTTAACATGGTATCAGAGCTAAACTGAGAAGAAGACATTTTGCAGTGACGGAAGCTTGTGTTCCTTGTTTATTGGGTTTCTCTCCATAGATTTTTGAAATTTAGTATAGTAGATTGGATCTACTCATCAAGGCGCATCTATCTGTCCATTCAAAATTCAGTTCCGAGCATTTTCAGATTTGGCCCTAAAAATTAGGGTTTCCACAAAAATAGGAATTTCTGGAAACTGAAGGCACAGCTGGAAGCTCCTTGTACAAATCGAAGGTTAGAGCTTTGGATCGAGATTTTTGGCTGGGTAGATCTCCGGGAAACTCAAACCCTAATTCAGGGCTCTCCCTAGTGAACCCGGGAGGACAAAAAGGCAATTTTGAAGGGCAAGACTTTGCTGATCTCAAATTATGAATGTACTAGGATGATCAGCTCTCCAAGGCGCATCTTTCTATCCTTTCGGAATTTTGAAATTCACATTTTGAATTTTTAGGGTTTCTCTGACAAACCCTAATCTGGGACTAGATCCAGTTTTCGGCACTTCAAGTGGTAAGTCCTAAATCTTTTCTATTTCCATTTGAAGTACTCTTAAAGATGTCTCTCCACACTAAGCTTGAGGATAAGCTTGAAGGGGCTGATAACTTCCGAGCCTGGAAGTATATGATTGGGTTAATCCTGGAAGAGAATGAGTTGGACTCATATGTGAAAGAAGACATGCCTATCCCAGAGGATGAAGAAGCCAAGGCATTGCACAAGAAGAACTTGGTCAAGGCAAAGAGAATCATTGTTGATTCTATCAAAGACCATCTCATACCTCATGTGTCTTCTCTTAAGACACCCAAAGAGATGTTTGAATCTTTGACCAAGCTATTTGAAGGAAAGAACATAAATCGGAAGATGACCCTGCAGAACCAATTGAAAGCAGTGAAGTTTTAGAATGGAGAAACCATTCAATCTCACTTTTCAAGGGTCTCCCAGATCAAGGAACAATTAGAAGCAGTAGATGAAATGGTGGAGAATGGTGAAGTGGTGATGACCACTCTAAATGGCCTACCCAGGTCATGGGATTCCTTTATTCAAGGAATTTGTGCAAGGAAGAAGTTGATCTCCTTCAGTAGACTTCGGGAAGAATGCTCTCAAGAAGAAGCTAGACTTATAGCTCGTGAAGAAAAGATGGGAGGTGAAGATCAAGCTCTTGCAGCTCACACCAAAAAAAGAAAAACCAAGAAGGATCACTCTCGCCACAATAGATCCTATCAAAAGAACAAGAAAGATCTAAGATGCTTCACATGCAATGAGAAGGTTCACTTTGCTTCAGATTGTACCAAGAACAAAAGGGATAATAACAATAACTCCAGTAAGAAGAAGAAGGGCAGCAAAAGAAGGTTTCATGCTCATGCTGCCGAAGATGATGAACCTCCAAAGAAGAAGGCTAGGGCAGAGAGTGATAGTGATGATGACTCATCAAGTGAAGAAGAGTATGTTCTGATCTCTGCTCTCACAGGTACTATTTCTCATGGTTGTAATGATTGGTTGATTGATAGTGGGGCTTCCAAACACATGACTGGGTTCAAGGAATCTTTTGTGAACCTTTCTGAACATGAATCACCCCATAACGTGAAACTTGGGGATGATTATCAATACCCAATCAAAGGAAGTGGTGAAGCCTCCTACAATCTAGATTCTGAAAAATATTTGAAGATGAAAGAAGTCCTTTATGTGCCTGGACTCAAGAAGAACTTACTCTCCATCTCTGCATTTGATGCAAAAGGTATGAGGGTTGCATTTGTGGATGGCCAAGTCCTAATGTGGCCAAAGGGAAAGAACATAGATGATGCAGTAGTGATTGGAGAGCAAGAGGGAGGCTTGTATAAATTGAAAGGACAACCTGAACATGCTATGGTACATGAATCCATGGAGCCAAGTGAACTTTGGCATAGAAGACTTGCTCATATGCACTATAGGGCACTTCCAATTACAAGCAAGGCAGTAGAGGGTCTTCCTGAAATCAAGACCAAACATGAAGGTGTTTGCAAAGGATGTGCAAAAGGAAAGAACATTAAGAAGGCTTTCCCAAGCAGTGAAAGCAAGGAAAAAGACATTCTGGAAATCATCCACTCAGATGTATGTGGCCCTATGTCATCTAGTTCCCTAAGTGGGTATGTTTACTATGTATCATTTATTGATGACTTCTCCAGGAAGACTTGGGTATACTTCTTAAAGGGCAAAGATGAGGTGCTTGATAAATTCAAGGAATTCAAAACCTTGATGGAGAATCAAACTGACAAGAAGATCAAAACATTCAGATCCGACAATGGTGGATAATTCACCTCAAGTGACTTCAAGAAGCTTTTTAGTGATTCAGGGATTAAGAGGGAGTTGACTACTCCTTATAATCCTCAACAAAATGGAGTTGCAGAAAGGAAAAACAGAACTATCATGGAAGCAGCAAGGGCAATGTTGCATGACCAGGATCTTCCTATGCACCTATGGGCAGAAGCAGCTAGAATAGCTGTATATGTGCAGAACAGAACACCCCACAAGATATTGTACAACAAGACACCAAAAGAGGTCTTTTCTGGTAAGAAACCTGAAGTCAGTCATCTCAGAATATTTGGCTGTCCAGTATACACTCATGTCCCAAAGGAAAGGAGGACTAAACTAGATCCTTCAGGAAAGAAGGGTATCTTTGTGGGTTACAGTGAAAGCTCGAAGGCTTACAGAATATACTTTCCAGGGTTCAAGAAGATTGATGTCAGCAGGGATGTAACATTTGATGAAAACTCAGCATTCATCAAATCGAGGAAAGCACCCATCGAAGTTTATGAAGAACCTAAGGAAACAAGATTTCAGGACACTACCATGACTGAAGCAGTTCCAGAAACTGTTCGTGAGTTTAAAGATCCACAAGAACCTGTAGATCCACCCCGTGAGGATAACTCTCACAAGAGAAAACCTGTATGGGCTAGAGAGCTCATTCACGATGCAGAAAGATTTGGCATTCCAGAAGAAGAACACAGAGCAAAGAAGAGAACCAGATCACACACCAGTTATATTGCTTTACTCTGTGACATTATGAACAAAGAGCCTTCCAGTTATGAAGAGGCAACATAAAAGAAAGAATGGAAGGATGCTATGGTTAAGGAATACCAATCAATAATGAAGAATGATGTTTGGGATGTTGTCCCAAGACCTAAAGAGAAGTCTGTTGTGACTTCCAAGTGGATCTACAAAATCAAGCATGCTATAGATGGCAGTGTAGAAAAATACAAAGCAAGATTCGTAGCTCGTGGTTTCTCTCAGAAAGAAGGAATAGATTATGAAGAAACCTTTGCACTTGTAGCCAGGTATACTTCCATCAGAACAGTACTTGCCCTGACTGCAGCAATGAAATGGAAAATACACCAGATGCATGTCAAGACTGCTTTCCTGAATGGTGTAGTAGAAGAGGAAGTATATGTGGAACAGCCACTCGGTTTTGAAATACATGACAGGGAGTCATATGTGTGCAGATTGAAGAAAGCCTTGTATGGCTTGAAGCAAGCTCCCAGAACTTGGTATGGTAGGATGGACAGTTTTCTATCTAGCTTGGGCTTTACCAAGAGTAAAGCGGATTCCAACCTTTACTACAAGGTTGAGGAAGGGAATCCTGTGATTCTACTCCTATATGTGGATGACTTATTTGTAACAGGAGACGACAGACTGATTGCAGATACTAAGAGGAAGCTTGCTGCTGAATTCGATATGAAGGACTTGGGAATGATGCACTATTTCCTAGGTATGGAGGTGTGGCAGAGTGCATGAGGAATCTTCCTTGGTCAAGGGAAGTATACATTAGATATCCTGAAGAGATTTGGGATGATGGATTGCAAGGCCATGGCCACACCTATGGCATCGAATCTGAAGCTTCGATGTGATGCTTCATCTGAGCCAGTTGATGTCTCTATGTATCTTCAGATGATTGGGTCCTTGATGTACCTGACGAACACGAGACCAGACATTTCCTTTGATGTGAACACATTGAGCCAGTTCCTGACGGATCCGAGGAGTGTTCACCTGGTTGATGTAAAGCATGTTCTGAGGTACCTGAAGGGTACAGTGAATTATGGGCTCAAGTATGAAGCGAATCAAAAGTTTAACCTACAGGGTTATGTTGATTCAGATTGGGCTGGTAGTGCTGCAGACAGGAAGAGCACATCTGGGTGTTGCTTCAGTATGGGATCAGGTGTGATCTCTTGGTTTAGCAGGAAGCAGTCCTGTGTAGCACTGAGTACAACTGAGGTAGAGTATGTTGCAGCTTGTTCAGCTAGTTGTGAGGCAGTATGGCTACGGAAGCTACTGTCTGAGTTATTTGATCTCCCGTTGGAGGCTACTGGTATCTTTTGTGATAACCAGAGTTGTGTGAAGCTGTCCGAGAACCCAGTGTTTCATGACAGGTCGAAACACATAGAGATCAAATATCACTATATCAGAGATATGGTGCAGAGAGGAGCTATGAAGCTCCTATATGTTGCGACAGACGAGCAGATTGTAGATGTGCTGATGAAGCCACTATCCAGGGTGAAGTTCGAGTACTTCAGAGAGAGGCTTGGCATTCTTCAGATCGAGGACACTTCGAGGAAGAAGTGATGGACACATTTGCTGAAGCCATTCCAAGCATGTTGGAAGGAGGATCCTTCACATGGCTGTGGATGTAAGCACTGGATGATGAGCATCAAGATGATGTTCTGGTTTCTGCTTGGATATGATTAGTTGGATCATTTTATGTATGTATGTACGCATCATGTTGGATGCTGGATATGATCAGTTGGATCATTTTTATGTATGTATGTACGCATCATGTTGGATGCTGGATATGATCAGTTGGATCATTTTTATGTATGTATGTACGCATCATGTTGATGCTGGATATGATCAATTGGATCATGTGTATGTATTTTGTATATGCACCATGTTGGATGCTTGGACCATGTATCTGTATATGTATCAGGTGGATACATTGTATGATCAGGTGGATCATGTATGGTGATAGGTATCATGTATTTGTATTTGTATCAGGTGGATACATTGATGATCAGGAGGATCATGTATGATGATATGTATCAGGTAGATACTTGGTATGCATCAGGTAGATGCATTGATGATCAGGTGGATCAGGTATGATTACATGCAGCAGGATGTTGCAGTGATGATCAGGATGATCATAGATGACGAGCTTCAGGATGTTGCTCCAGATGATATGCAGCAGGACATTGCAGTGATGATGATCAGGATGATCATGGATACATCAGGATGATGTATGGTGAGTATCAAGTTGATACTCTATGGCCGTGGATCAGTTTGTGCAGATGAGCATGTAATCCGGTGTCCTGGGAGATTTGCAGATGGTCTTTCGAGGTTTTGCCTATGGCATGTAATTCGGTGCCTTGGGACATCTGGCAAATGCTCTTTCGAGGTTTTGCTCTGGGATGACATGTAATTTGGTGCCCTGGGAGATCTGCAGATAGTCTTTCGAGGTTTTGCCTATGGCATGTAATTCGGTTCCCTGGGATATCTGGCAGATGCTCTTTCAAGGTTTTTTCCTATGGCATGTAATTCGGTTCCCTGGGAGATCCGATAGGTTGGGCTGTATGCCCGTAATCAGTCTTGGGATTCTCTTGCGAGGTTTTGCCATAACCACATGTAATTCGTTGCCCTGGGAGATCCTATAGGTAGAGCTGTGTGCTCGTAACAGCCTGGGATGCTCTTGCGAGGTTTTGTGGTGAGGTCACATGTAATTCGGTGCCCTAGGAGATCCTATAGGTAGAGCTGTGTGCCCATAACAGCCTGGGATGATCTTTCGAGGTTTTGTGACGCACGTAATAAGTTCTAAGGATTCCACAGTATGGCCAGTGATGATGAAGACCTATAGGTGGTGGGCCTACATCTAGTATGAAAAAGGACTGGCTCTGTAGAACTTCCTATGACGAGTAGAGTCAGAGATTGGTTGAGATAGTAGCAGCAGTGACGATGATGATGACGATGCATCGATGACAATGATCCAGAGAAGAAGACTTGTCTAGCAGATCTGTGTCGAGAAATACCTTCCTAGTTAAGAGGGAGTGTTGATGTATATGTAACTTCGGAATGTATTTCATCTGTGTATTATATATATATTTGTTGTACCCTTATAAGAGATGTGTTATTCCTCTATAAGGAAGTGTCATCATGAGGATTGACAAGTGTCGCAAGTGTGTGTACTTGCCAATGGGTTATTAGACCACCATATGGGGTTGGCCCTAATTAATATATAATATAATGTGGATGTATCTAAGTAGACAAGTCGGCCCCAGTAGGTCACTGGGCAAAAAGGTGAGTATAAATAGAGATAGGAGATCTCTATTTTACTCACTCGAAAAAGTAACTCACTCTCTCTCTGAAAAGTGGCGCATTAGTGAGGAGGAGGAGGATCATCTGCTAGGAGACTATCTTAGTGTTATTTGGTTGTATTTTGGTTGAGCCATTGCTCTCTCTATCTCTGAGGAAGTTGTGGGGTTTTTTCACCTTAGGGTTTTCCCCACGGAAACTCTGTGTCTCTTGTCTCTATGCTTTTGATTCTTGTGATGCTTGTGATGATTGTTATATTATGATTGTCATGCATTGATATACTGTAGATGTTATTCTCTCAGCAAAGATCCTATAGTATTGTGAATTAATACTCAAAATTTAACACTAAACAACTACCAAACTAAGTTGCACGGAAATTAAATCACATGACATGAAAGTAAATGCTAAAATTAAATTCACATTTGAAAGTAAATTCTAAAACTACATTCACACTCTGCAGAAAAGTAAATTCTAGAACTATGTCACACTTTGCGGGAAAAGTAAATTCTAATACTACGTTCACACTGTGCAAGAAATTAAATTCTAAATATAAGTTCACAACACACTTGACAAAAAAGTAAATTGCAGAAATAAAATCTAAAAGCTATCCTTGCCAGACACAAGTTATTGTTTATGATTCAATGGAGTAAATAACATTATTGCATTAAGCTCAATGACCGTAAAATAAACATTTAAATCTCTATCTATGCATTGAAATCAAATTGTAGAAAGAAATTACATAATGAGAAATGGAAAATTATCTAATTGAAACAAAGCAACAAATTATAACTACATCAACATAAAATAAAAAAAATCATGCTACAAAAAGAAAATAATAAAACTAAGATCTAATTGAATCAAAATGATAGTATAGCTTTATTCCATCATCAATTGGACTATTGCTCTAAGAGTCCTCCCATAGAATGGAGAATGAAATCTTATTTATACATGATTTCTCTAGAACAAATAATAAATGAGGATCCAAAATATCCTCAACAAATTCCTAAAAGTTTGGATCTCAAAACTAATTCAAAACTAATCCAAGATCCTTACTAACTACATGCTATTTAAAATACATTTGAAGTCAAATTCGAATTTAGGAATAGAGGCTATAATAAAATAGTCAAAACTCATTCCAAATGTCTCTTAACAACTTTTGATTTCTTAGGTCCATCATATATTTGATAGAGATCTTCAAATCTTTGTGAATAAGCCAAATATGCACTCATATCGACCTCCATTTACCAACTTTAATTTAACATCATGATTTGAGACATATAAGAATAAAAGAAATAATGGATTTATAAAAATCCATTACTCCTAATGAATATCTTTCTCCAAAGTTGGTGGTTGAAGGTAAAATTTGAATTATTGACTTTCTGTAATGCTGTAGATAGAGTTTCCGTAATGCTGCAGATACCTGTAGAGTTTCCGTAATGCTGCAGATAGAGTTTCTGTAATGCTGCAGATAGAGTTTTCGTAATGCTGCAGGTACCTATAGAGTTTCCATAATGCTGCAGATACTTGTAGAGTTTCCGTAATGCTGCAGATAGAGTTTCTGTAATGCTGCAGAACTACCACAAATATGTTGTAGCTGCTTGCAACAATGGATTCAATATTCAAAGCAAATACATAGTACACTAATTCCGTCAATGTTAGTCAAAAATCAAATGAAATACTAAGACATGTAATGGAAAAATTACTTGAGCATAAAAACCCGGGTATGAGCGTAAGAAAGGATTAATGCATGAATATAGATAGGCAAAAGGAATTATAAATAAGGCGAAATGGTGGTAAAAATATGCTAAATCCAAGGCTCGTCAGGGTCTGTGACTGAAATGCGCAGCTGTAGGGGTGAACCCTACGGTCGGATCACGGGTCTGTGGCTAAAATGCGCGATCTGGAGTGCGACTGTAGGGGGAAACCTGCGGTCAGACCGTGGGTTTGGGGCCAAAATGTGCAGTTTGGGGCGCGGCAAAAGGGCAGAAAGCTGCGATCAAATTGTGGGTCTGGAGCCAAAATGCGCGGTTTGGGGCACGACAAAATGGCAAAAGGCTGCGGTCGGATCACGGGTCTAGGGCCAAAATGCACGGTCTGGGGCGCGACAAAAGGGCAGAAAGCTGTGGTCAGATCGTAGGTCTGGGGCCAAAATGCGCGGTCTGGGGCGCGGCAAAAGGGCAGAAAGTTACGATCTGGATTGCGGAAAAAAGGCTGAAAGATGCAATCTAGGCCGTGGCTACGAGGAACAGAAATGCGATCGGCGGCAGAAAACCCAATTGGTCGAAGCCACAGCCGAACAGGGAAAATAAAAAAATACTTGCAGAAAATAAAAACTTTTAAATTTTTAACCAGAAATTCAAAGGGCAATAGTGGAATCGACAAAACTGTAGCTAGGGTTTTCACCCTAACTTGTGCAAATGAACACCTACTAAGGAGAAGGGCCTCCTTAGTAGCAGTTCAGTAAAACAGTAAAACTTGACAATAAAAAAAAGTAAAATCTAATCTAACATGTGCATCAACAAAAAATGAAAAGACAAAATATAATGGGAATTTTTCTTTTGTATTAAAAATGAGAACAAAGTTACATTTACCTCAAGTGTTGGGGTTGGTGGAGCTCTTGCAGTAGTCCAGGAGGGTTGCTTCCGTGCTCCGATGGGTTCCTTCTCCTTCTCCAAGGTGTTTGAATAATGGGCGAAAAGGGGCACTCAAATGGGAAACTAACTCAAATGGTAAGCTAGGGTTTCAAGAATGATTTTGGCAGAGTGAGGATAGGATAGATTGTGGATATGAAATGGGGAGCCTCCATCACCTATTTATAGGTTTTTAGTGGTGGAGTGTTGACCCATGGTTTTTGGCACCATATGGTTTAGGTCAATTGTTTTAGGGTTTTTTCTTCATTTTTCCCTCTTTTTTCCTCTTTTTTATATTTTTTATTCCCTTTTATTTGAATTTTGGGAATTTAGGGCCTTTTTAGAGGATTTTTGCTATTTTTTGAGGAAATTTAACTATTTGGAGGGGGAAAAAGGGTTTTTTTTGGCCTTTTGGTGGCCATTTAATGGTTTTTTGAGGTTTTGGAGGCAAAGATGGTAGGAAATATAGACAAATGAGTCATGTAATGAGGGAGATGAGATGGTGAGCACTTTTTGGGTGTTAACAAAACCTCATAATATGGTGGATCATGAGGGATATGTTGATTTTCATGTGACCAAGGAGTTTGTAGATGAGAATGATGATGTCCAAGAACATATTGTCTCCTAGAGTGAGTCATTCCTCTATTGAAGAACCAAAAGAGATCATGTTTGATCGACCAACCTTTGATGGATTTGATGCATCTATTAGCTTGATAGATGAGGTTTGTAGTGATGATATTTTGGTCCATGATATTTCACCATTTACATCTACTTCTTCCATGTATTGAGGATGAATTTTGGGTCAATATTTTTTTCTTGATGGTTCTCGAGGAGGAGCAGGAGGCTCCCACATTCGCTCCACTTGATTCAATGATAGAACCATTCCATTCCCAATAGTTGCAGAGGAATCTCATGCCTACCTTTGATGCCTCCACACATAAGGGTGCATATGGTTTCCACTTGACTTTATTGAGCAAGTAACATGACGATTGCATGCAACCTTTGAATAGTGGAAGAGAGTTGATCCATTGGGATTATTCACATGAGGGAGCACTTTGCTTTCCATTTGTATCATTGGGTTGGGGTGTCTCTTCTTTCCTTGTTTGGATAAAAATACACATGATTGATTTTACTACTTGCATCTATGGAGACTTCTTTGACACACTTTGTACTTCTTGTGATAAGTATGGGAATCCATGGAGTTTTGATGATGCCTACCCTTTTTGTTATTGGATATGCTAGGAATTGCATCCTTGTCATTTGAACATCAATGTTTTGGCCCTTGTTACTTGTGTGCATTGGTCACATGAGGAGTTCCTTGCATGTATGGAGACACTTGATTGGATTCAACCTAGAATTGAGGATGAAACATTCTTAGTGTACATGCATGCTATTGACATTCCTAATGATGATTTTTTCATCGTTCCTGGTACCCTTCGTGGTGCTATCTTTTTCATGGTGGTGATTATTTTTGGGAGTATGCATCCTAGAAAATGGGACCCTGGCATTCCTTGGGATGTCAATCTCTCACACATGACATTGACACTTGGATATTTGCAGAAGAGGTAGTGGGATACATGCATACTTTGTCCTGATAACTTCTTCCAGAGAGCATTCACATCCTTGGGAATGCAATACAAGAAATCAATCCTAGCATTTCTTGTCCTGGAGCAGAAGTTGGCATGTTGGGTTGAGGGATCAAGCCAACCTTCTCTCTCATGACTACATCTATGTTGCACTGGGTTTTAGTTCCCTACATGGGAAACATTTCTTTGGATGGACTTAAGGTTTTCATACATGGTTTCCTAGCAGTGGCACCTTACACCTTACATTTATGAGGATCATTTCGGATCTAGGAATCATTCTTGGTCTCAAATATTTCAGCTAGAAGATTCATGTAGCAGTATGTGGGGCAGAGACATCCCTTAAGAGGGATAAGATGCATAAGGTAAAATACCTCTCCAATATTGATATCCACCTTAATCCTCATCATTATATTAGTATGGATGAAGAATTTGTTTTTTCAAGAGACACCTCTTTGTGTCTAATGTGCCTATGTGGGACTTTCATACATGAGCATTGATTTGGTTGATGCACCTATGAATTCACCTTCCTACATTAGCAGAACATATATCAAGAACTTTGGTTGCGCTCCACTATGTGTGCTTAAGGGAGGTGCTTCCAAAGAATACATAGGAATCGTTATGGTGCCAGAATACATTCCATGGAGTTTCAGACCTATCAAAGACATTGTTCAATCAAATTCATGGAGGTGTTAGCCATTATACATGTATTGGATAAAAGAAAACATTACTTAATAAGGGACAAGCTTGAGATTGAAATTGACCACATTGATTCAAGATCACTATTGACACATAAAGAACTCAATGTATGGAAGCAAGAATGAGTTGCATGGGAGTTATTGGATGAATTGAATCATGTGAAAGGATGTAGCACTGTCAAATTCAATCCATATATCACAGTTCAATTTTTCATGGAGTATTTTGAAAAAAGATTCATTCATGACTTGATGGAGAGGATGACCAATGCAAGTTTGTCAGGAGGGTCATCTATGATGGAGATGAGATTGACATGGTTTAAGAGGTAACCTTGCAAAGTATTTTGGAAATGGTGTACAAGTTCTTCACCAACCATGTTTTCACTTGCTTGAGGACAAGCAAATTTTAGGAGAGAGGATTGTAATGTCCCCATTTTATTTGATACCACCATGGTAAACCACTATCCATTCAACCCCATCGGTCCTAGTAATAATTGGAATTAATTAATTAAAGAGGGGTTAAGTTTTGAGGCATTAATTGTCAAGTAATTAATTTTTAGACTTAGGATTAAGGTACTTTGTTAAAATTGTAAATAATTTTGATGATATTTAATTTATGTAATTTAGAGGCATGTGCTAGGTGGATAAGGTGGTGCATGAGTTCAAGTGGTCCTAGTGAGTTGTCAACCAAAATCACAACTATGAGAAAATCCAGAAAAATCCACAAAACCACCAAAAAGCTAGTTTGCAACACAAAAGCAGCCAGTTTTGAAAATAAAAAAGCAGGAAGGAAAAGAAGGAAATTCCACAAAGCAAGAAAGAGTAGAAAAGCAGGAAAAAGCACAGGAAAAGAAAAGAAAATCCAGGAAAAGTAGGATGTTTCCAAAAGAAAGAACGCAGTCCAAAGTGGAAAGGAAACAAAGCAAGGGTAAAAGCAGGTAAAATCATACATGCTAAATCCAGTCAAGGAGGGCGCATGAGCAAAGGAGGTGACCATATTTAATGCATCTAACTTAGCATTGAGATTATAAAAAAAGAAGGTGCACCACTTTGACATATTTTTCTAGTTTTTCATTTGTCTTGAGAGATTTGTTTATCAAAGGTTGAGTGATGCACCTTAACCAAGCTTGCGTGATGTTCCCCAATGGTAAAATTGTTCCAGTTCTCTTCCATGATTTGGTATACAACTATTGAAGTCTTATCCATAGCTCTTATTCAACCTAGTCCATGAATAAATTGATCCAACAAGAAGTGATGCAGACATCCAATCAAGTTTGAGGTGGATTTGAGGAGATTTATCCATAGAAAGAGAGCATTAGTATGGTTGTGCCCTCTGTGAGATTTATCATCTGATTTGGTGCCTTCCATGAGATATCTAGTTCTAATCTATCATATATTATTCTTATATATCATACTATTCTCTCCTCTGATTCTCTCATTGAATATGTTTGCTTCCACATTGTAAGTATCCATAAGATGGACAACTCTTTGTATGTTTGAACCGTAAATACATCATAAATTCTGCTACAAATATGTAAAAAATATTTTTGCTGGTAGTAATAATGTATTTAATCTTTGATATAAGTTTTGATGTTTATTTCATGATCCTTTGAGGCTATTTGAATTTGTCTTTTTCAAGTGCTACTCATTTTGCATTAAAATTTGACTAGTCTTGCCATTTCTTTTACAAAATGGGTTCTATGAGTCCAATTTTAATTGTGTAAAGTGTTGCAAGTCACTAAGAACCTATTGAACCCATTCCAAGTCTTATAACTTAGTTTAGTGGATGTCATTTAGTGTTTGAGGCATATTAAAGCTTAACTAGTTGAGCTGTCACTATAGCATCATTTTATCCCTAGTCTCCAAAACTCAATCTAGCCGCCCCAAAACCTATGTTTCTTTGGTTTATCAGTATATTAGATGGTAAAAAATGGCCAAACGCCTCCAAATTGTTTTTTAAATCTTGTGGAAAGGATCTAGTTTACATATGTTGGTATACCTAGAAATCCTTGTAGTAGACTTCAACTGCAACTAATTTCGAAACATAAAAGGTCCCAGTAAGTTCTGCAAAGGATTTTGTTGATGCCACGAAGATGGCAGCATCAAGCAGAAAGGGATTCTCCCCAGTAAACTATCCCAATTAGATTATCCACCATTTGGTAAGGGGAATCCGTCCGGTTAGTGGTTCCGGCTACCGTTAGATTTGGAGATTTGCTTCTTTTACACCGGTTATGGCCTGATCCAATGTTCTTTTGATTTTATTATTAAAATGATGTGCAAGTGCCTAAGCTAATTTAATCTAAATGCAGAGCTTGAAACAAATCTGTAACTAAGACTAAATAAAATCTAATCTATCCTTGCAAGGAACAAAATGTAAATATGAGCAATGTGCTGAAAGAAATATCTAAAGATCAACATATAACCATTAAATCATAAAGATACATCTACAGCAAGAGATTTAAAGATATAAAAGATAGCTTTTAATCCATATGAAAGCACTCTATTACTCATGTTAGGAGAAACATCATTGCATAGAAAAATAGTAAGCTCATTCAACACATAGAAATAATTCTGAACAACAAAGAAAGATCTCACTGCAAGATATGAATGCCACAAGAATAATCCAGCAAACATCCAACATCCATTTAAGGCAAACGACGTCCTCTCCAGGCTCTTTATTAGGTAAAATCACTTTCTTGGAGCTAGTTACAAAATAGTTCGTACAAGCTAAGAAGCTTCTTTTCCCTGCCAAAAAAGTCCCTCTCTACCTCTTCCAACCTTCTATTTATAACTTTACAAAGTGCCCCTTGGGATGACAAGTGTACCCTAATTCTATAACCTCCTTCCTTGGCTTTCATCGTATCCTTACAAAGCCTATGAATACGTGGAAGGTTTTACATATAGGACAAAACTAGGGACCAACTGTCCTTTTAAAGCATTTATACAAAGGTAGAATTTCAGTTTCTCTAATTGTTAGGAACCTATGTCAACCCTTCTCTTTACTATGTTAGTATATTGTTGGTGGACGCATATGCTTTGTAAGTCGTCCCGTAGTATTTGTTGATCCGTAGTTTATATTAGCCCATAGTATTGACCCATAGTATTGGACGCATATGCTTTGTAAGTCGTCCTGTAGTATTATATGTCCCATGGTTTTGACTCATAGTATTGGGCATAGACTTAGTATATAAGTGTGTGTTGAGGTCATTGAAGGCACCGTGAAGTTAATTGTATTGAGCTTGCTCAAAGGAGGTTGCCCCCTCGAAGTGGCCCGTGATCAATATAAAAGTGATTCTGTTCTGTTATTTCTGATATCTTGTGTATTTGCATTAATTAATTATTGCAGGTTCATCACATCTGGTATCAGAGCACTTTCCTTGGCACAAGTGGGAAATTTTTTTTTTCTTTTTTTGGCGGCGAATTTCATATCAATTTCTGAAACTTTCTGCACAAAATCAAAAGAAACCGATTGCATATCTGAATTCCTCTTTCAAAAATACACAGTTTCAAAAAACAAATCATCTCATTTGGAGTTCTAAAAGTGGAGATATCGCGGATTTAAAATCAGCAATTTTTCAGAATTTCGGTGACGGCCGCGGAAATTGCGGCGAGAAAATCTTTTGACCGAGTGCCCAGATTTCTATTCCGCTCTCATGGGTAGAAGCAGAGTGGTTGTTCTAGTTCCGGAAACATGCTATATTAGCGATTCTGAGCAATAAAGATCCGGTTTTTGAACATTGGGTGGAATTTCTGCCCAAATTTTTTCTATTGTAGGTTCGGATTTGGGAATAATCCCTATCCGCTTAACTGTGGGAAGTACTTGGGCATAGGCCCTAAAACCCATTGTGAGGAGTACCACAGGAACCCCAAAGTAGCTGGCCCATTGAGAGGACCTGCCAGCGAACAGGGCAACAACCCCTACCTGATTGACTAGTTCCCACCCGTGAGGTAAACCAAGAGCTGTCGTTTGTGGCAAAGCGGTTATCAGTTTTACCTGAGCCGTGGAGTGAGGGGTACTGCCCCAATACGCAAGCCGTCAGACAGCATTGGTGGCCGAGTGAAAACCCTGAACTGTTAGGAAGCCGCACATACCTGGGGTCCATATCTACTTTCATCTGAACTATTGTCGATCACTGCTGCGCCGTTTCAGATCCATTTTGCAAGCCGTTCCAGATCCAGCCGTTCGACGTTGTTCTAGATTCTTTCTGAGCCGTAGCTGCTCCAGTCTGTTAAAAAAAAAAAAAAAAAAAATCCGAGCCGTAGCCGCACCAGTAAAAAAAAAAAAAAATTCAGTTTTTCCTCCGTATCTCCCTTGTTTTACCTCTGTTTCCCTAGAAATTTTCAGGGAACCCCTGTCATTCCATCTTCATATTTCATTCCTGAGGACCCTATCCTCAATTCCCCTTCCTACAGCCCGAAATCTCACATTTGCCTATTTTTAGGGTTTGCCATAACTTCCTCAGATTTCACCCAATCACCTTCAAATTTTACCACAGAGTTCCTTTCTGAATTCTGCTTCTTTGTTTCCCTCTGCCAAATTTTTCCATTCTTTCACCCCGCTTCTGAAATCCTCATTTTTGCTTCCCTGTCTATCCAACAGTGTCCAAAACCTAGTCAAACCCCAATTATCCTTCTGATTTTTTCCCAAATCCAACTTTTCCCTTACTGAAGTAGTTCCTGTTTTTGTTTTCCTACCCAGTCAACCAAAAAAAAAAAACCTGGTTATGGTTGTCACCTGTGCAGGAGCACACACCATGGAGGAAGCACTGACAGCCATCCAAACCAAACTCCAAGATTTGGATGAAAAATTTCTCAGCCTCCATCTGCAGCATTCAGCCATGAACAATACTAGACAGCCAGAATCCTCATTTTTCTGAAATCCTCATTTTTGCTTCCCTGTCTATCCAACAGTGTCCAAAACCTAGTCAAACCCCAATTATCCTTCTGATTTTTTCCCAAATCCAACTTTTCCCTTACTGAAGTAGTTCCTGTTTTTGTTTTCCTACCCAGTCAACCAAAAAAAAAAAAAAACCTGGTTATGGTTGTCACCTGTGCAGGAGCACACACCATGGAGGAAGCACTGACAGCCATCCAAACCAAACTCCAAGATTTGGATGAAAAATTTCTCAGCCTCCATCTGCAGCATTCAGCCATGAACAATACTAGACAGCCAGAATCTTTTACAGCCACCAGTTTCTCTGCTTCTAGCAATTTTCGTGGGCCGAAGCTTGATTTTTCTCGCTTCAATGGTACTGATCCGACTGGATGGATATACCGAGCAGAACAATATTTCAGTCTGCATAATACTTTTGATGTTCAGAAAGTTCCACTTGCATCCTTTCATTTGGAACAGGAAGCCCTTCAATGGTACCATTGGTACATCAAAGCTCATCCCGAGCCAAACTGGACAGATTTTTGCCAACTCATTTTGCCACGATTTGGTCCTAGTGCTTTTGACGACTTCACAGGAGCACTCACTAAACTTCACCAAACTGGCACAGTGAGAGAGTATCAGATGGAATTTGAGAAACTAGCCAATCACACAGAAGGATTGTCTGATGAATTCTACAGGAGTTGTTTTATCAGTGGTCTCAAGGATGAAATCCGCTCAGAGGTCAAAATGTTTTGTCCCAACACAATGATGGAAGTCCTAGGGTTGGCTAAGTTGGCCGAGGACAAGATCGCAGCTCAACAACGCTCCAAACCCACCTTTGTTCCCTTCAGAAATATGGGTTCCCAACGACCTCCCATCATGCCTGCTCCCCAACCAACTCCTATCAAGCATTTGTCTGAAATAGAAATGCAGGCACGCCGAGAAAAAGGGCTTTGCTATAATTGTGATGAGAAATTCACTAGGGGACATAGATGTGTTCAACAAAAGCTCTATCTCTTGGATGTGGATTCTCTACCTGCCTTAGAACTTGGTGAAGAAGCTACATATACAGTAGATAATCCGGTCGACATGCAACACCCGCCTGTTGACACCCCACCTCAGGACGACCCACCCGAGATCTCTCTCCATGCTGTAACCAGCGCCACCACCCCACAAACAATGCGGGTTAGGGGATACTTCAAGAAGCTCCCTCTTACCATACTCATTGATTCTGGTAGCACTCATAACTTCATTGACCCTCGAATTGCCAAACAGGCTGATTGTTTTGTCCATCCTTGCTCCAACTTTGAAGTCATGGTTGCCAATGGGGGCACCTTACCTTGCAAGGGGAAATGTCACAATGTGCGTATCTCTATGGAAGATTATAACCTATGCTTTGACATGTTTGCCTTTCTCTTAGGCGGATGTGATGTGGTTTTGGGCAGTCAATGGTTACGCACACTTGGCCCCATCTTATGGGATTTTGCTGAACTTTGGATGCAGTTTAAAGTCAATGGGGCACAACACAAATTTAGGGGCTTACAACCAGGGTCTCTCTGCATCATCAGTTCACATCGCTTGGAAAAACTCCTTAAGAAGAATTCACATGGTGTCATCGCTCAGCTTAATTCCATTCAGATGCACCCATCAACAGTCTCCACTACTCCCTTGGATAGATATGCAGGTATCTTTGTTGAACCAATGAGCTTGCTTCCTTCAAGAGACCTTTCCGGTAAGAATGTAGCCACATCTACCTCTCAGCAGGAAATGATGGCTATTTTGCATGCAGTATAGAAGTGGAAGCCATACCTATTAGGCAATTATTTCTGCATCAAGACTGATCTCCCGAGTCTGAAAAATTTTCTGGAACAATGGGTCTCCTCCCCAACACACCTGCAATGGGTTATCCAACTCATGGGTTATCCCTATGTGATCACTTACAAGAAGGGTAAGGACAATATGGTGGAAGATGCTCCTTCTTGCACAATTGATGACCCAGTTTCTCTTACAGCTCTTTCTCTGCTTGTTCCAAATTGGTTGCAATATGTTCAACAGGGCTATCTCTTCTATGAACTCCATGCTTCTTCATCAACAGGGAACTCTGGGTTCTGCAAAATGTATGACCAGGAACAATGTAACTTCTTTTGGTCGGGACTAAAAATGAAAATTCAACAGATGGTGGCTAATGATGATACTTTCCAAGTCAACAAGGGGGAACCGACACTCCTTTCGGGATTGATCAAACCCTTTCCCATCCCTACACAACTTTGGCCAACTATTTCTATGGATTTCCTAGCAGCACTCTGGTGGTACAATACCACATCTCAAAGGACACCATATGAAGCAGTCTATGGACAAACACCGCCAGTTCTTCTTCCATACACCCTTAGCAACTCCCCAGTTCAGGAAATTGACTCGGTTCTTCGAAACCACGATCAGATTCTTCTCATTCTGTAGGACAATCTTCACATGGCTAGAATTCGCCGGAAACAACAAGCCAATCAGCACCATTCTGAGCGCATTTTCCACACAGCTGACAGGGTTCTTCTTCATCTACAGCCTTCCAAGCAATCCTCCTTGACACTCCAAAGGCGTCAGTGGCCCGAAATGCAAACCGAGGATGCTACTGGGGAACCACTCCTTCAGATTTTGCAGCAATTTCTCCAACCAAAGCTTTGAGGACAAAGCTTTTTCTAAGGGAGAGGGGATGTTAGGAACCTATGTCAACCCTTCTCTTTACTATGTTAGTATATTGTTGTTGGACGCATATGTTTTCTAAGTCGTCCCATAGTATTTGTTGATCCGTAGTTTATATTAGCCCATAGTATTGACCCATAGTATTGGACGCATATGCTTTGTAAGTCGTCCTGTAGTATTATATGTCCCATGGTTTTGACTCATAGTATTGGGCATAGACTTAGTATATAAGTGTGTGTTGAGGTCATTGAAGGCACCGTGAAGTTAATTGTATTGAGCTTGCTCAAAGGAGGTTGCCCCCTCAAAGTGGCCCGTGATCAATATAAAAGTGATTCTGTTCTATTATTTCTGATATCTTGTGTATTTGCATTAATTAATTATTGCAGGTTCATCACACTAATTAATTAAAACAAAATAAGAATGATCTGTTTATTCTACTGGGGCTTCTGCCTACTGACTTGAAGACATGCCTCCACCAACCGGCTCACTTGAAATTACCGAACCATCTATACTCTGAATGTATGAGGTCCATTGGTTGATATCCTTTACGATGAGCTTGCTACGGGAAGATACTGTTTCCTGGGATGCTATTTCATGCTTGTGTAGGTCCGATTTGATCAACGCTTTTCCCTGAGTGGCCTCTTTTGCCATTGCTTCTAGGAAGTAAATATGTATTGCAGGTTGGAAAATGAACTGTTCAAATTCGTCCTTAGTCAATACTTCTATCTTCTTGATATAAGCCAATTCTTCATCCAGCTCGTTCTGCAACTCGAACAATCAGTCTTCTTCTTTTGGGAAATCATAGATGGAAGCGGGCAGAACCAGATGACACTTGCTGAGCGATTCCTTGAGCATGGAGTAGATAGAATAACACTTGCGGACTGTCCCTTTTATTTCCAAACTTAGCTTGGTACCGCAATCTTTGGTGAATTCAAGAATTCCTATATCCACGTCCAATTCATCCCCTGTAGGGGCACGTAAGTGTGAAGGGAGTTGAGATTTTCCCTTTTTCCACTAAGATTGCTGCTTCAGCTCCTCTACATGATTTGCAAACTTTTCTCGAGATTTTAGAGCTTTGGTTTCAATTGTTGTCATTTTCCTAATCATCTCTTTCACATTCCAAATCTCTTCCGAGCTCAATACTAGCAGCTGATGGATATTAATCCGCATATCACATGCTTGTTTGTGAAATGTGGACAAATTTTGCTGGTTTTTCGCTGCCTCTTTGAGCTATCTTGCTAATTGTTCCTTTTCTTGAATCATCCCTTCACATTCTTGCCGGTGGAGCTGAATTTGCTGAGCCCTGCATGCTTCGAATTCCTCCAATTCTGTTATCTGAGCCTTCAGATTCTCTAGCTCACCTTCAGAGACAACCAACTACATTTCTAAGGAGTTCTTCTCATTCTCGAGCTGGAGACCTCCTGAATTGAGCACAAGATGCTCTCCTAACAACTCATTGTATTTCTCCTTCAGTTTGTTTGCTTCCAATACCTCCCTCTTTCTATCATCTTTGATCTTAAGGCACTGCTCCCTGTAATGCTTTATCTTTTCTTTCAAAAAATCAATATTGGATTTAGTTTCCTTAGCTGATGCTACAGTGCATTGGGCTTGAAATGTGGGGTCGGCATCAGTTCTTTGGACCAACGTTTTCTCTGTTATCCATAGTTCATAATCATCCTCCTCGGTTTCCACATTCTTTGTCTTGCCTTCCATTTTCTTTACTCTCCTGTCAATGATGGCCCTTTTTCTTCTCACTAAAATATATAGTATCCAGGTCTGCTATTTTGCGCTGCTTCCTGGGTTTATATGGGGTCAGTGCTAAGCTCCCTGAATAGGCACCCTTTTCCTAAGTTCCCCCTAGGGTGCATATCAATTGTGGGTCCACCTCCATATCTGTCTGATTAGATGGCTCTAGCTCGAGAGACTTCTCTGTCTACTCTTTCCCCTTCTCTCCTGCTGACTCTTCTTGCTGTGTCTGCAATCCATCAGCTCCCTCATCCAGGGTCCTTTTCTCTTCATCATGCTGCTGCTTGGAAGCTTGCTCTTGGGATACCTTCTCTTCTCCTTCTTTCTGGATCCTGGCAGCCTCTTCTTGTTGTTCCAACTGAGAGGCCTGCTCCTGTTGCTTCCTTGTAATCTCCTCTTGTTGAATCTTGGCAGCTAGCTCACCTTGAATCCTTGCTTGTTCTTGGTCCTGCTGCTGCTTGAGAGCTTGCTCTTGGAGCACTCTGTCCTGTTGCTACTTGAGAGCTTTCTCTTGGAGCACTCTGTCCTACTGCTTCTTGAGAGCTTTCTCTTGGAGCACTCTATCCTGCTCCAACTCTAATGGATCCCCTGATTGTGAGGCCGATGCCTCCCGCTCTCTTTGGATCAAACCGATAGGTTTGGGGCTTGGATCTTTCACAACTTTCTTATTGTAACTCTTTCCTAGCTCAGTTAGGTTGCAGGCACTCATGAAGAATTCCTCGTCTCGATCCACAGCATGAGCATATTCAAAGGAGATCTTGAGGTCAAGACAATGCTGGCATACCGCACCGTTGGGGTCATGCCTTCTGAAAGGGACCAAGCCAAAATGGAAAACTTCTAATCCTTGAGCATAATTTTCTCTGTCTCTTGCTCTTGGGAGGCTGTAAGCTCCTATGGTAAAAGGCATGGGAGGATACATGCCCTTCCTCCGGTATGTTAAGAACTTACTTATTACGTCGATGCCGAAGAGTTGTCTCACGACCTCCTTGTGAATTACAAAGTCTGTGACATACCGAGGGAACATAAATGGCTCATGAGTTCCTCCACTCATCCTAATGTATGTGCCTTCTGCATTGTGATAATAGTCCCCAAATTGTTCAATGATGGGCATTGCATTCTCTGACATGCAATCGGGTTCTTACACGAAAATAAGATGGTACAATGGCATGATAAACCTCTCGCAAACCATCTTGTAATAGTTTGCGTATTTACTTGCCCATGTACACTGATAAGCTATTAAGAGAGTTGTTTCATTTGGCTTCCATGAGTAGCCTAAGTCTGGGAACGTGTGCTTGCTTAATAGGCAGTCAATCAGGTATGAAGACATGAAGAAATCTGCCTTCTTTTTGGTTAGTCCTCCTTGGGCTGCTGCTAACTGTGAGGCCAAGCTATCTGAAATTATTTCAGCACAATTGAAGATGGTGCCTTTGATGGCTATATGAAACATCACCGGCACCCATCCGATCTTAAACACATTTCCATTAGGCATGCCGAAGAGCCGACTCAACATCAGGACGATGAGTCTATAAGGGGTCTTTAGGAGGTTTCTTTCATATTCATTGTTTCTAAATGGGCTTGATGGGTTGATTTAACACATCACCATGGCAACTTCGGCCGGGTAATGCGGGTTTTATGCAACCTCGGCATGAATAAACATTGCTTTCGGTTGAGCAAGAAAATTCGGTGTTCACAGGACGAAACTTTAGTTGCAAGGAATGAGAAGGATTGGGATTTATGCGTATTGGATTCTTGGCAGGGAGTTTTGTTTTGCAAACAAGACCTTGGGACGCTGCGGCTTCTACGGGTTTGGCTAAAAAACTCTGCGGCGGCTAAGATGCTACTGGGACGATTAAACCTCATGGCCAGAGCAGGGTAAGCACTTCATACTTTAAAAAATAGAGACTCTACTCATGGAAGAAGAGCTTAAACAAAAACAAGCTATTACGCAACCAAGAAAAACATATAAAAACTTTCAAATGCGGTTGTGGGGAACCGCGGGTTTTGCTTGGAAAATGAAAGCTCTGTGAGGAAAACCAAGGATGTTGAAAAAGCAATAGAAAGAAAAGACTTATGTGCCTGTGAGATAGGGTTGTCTCTGCCCTGGTTTTCATGCATCGACCTCATATCCTTATAGGGAAAAGAAGAATGACTATACTATGCCCTCTCTAGCTTTCATGCAGAGTAAAACGAAGGCCGTTTGAGCTACTTAATCTGTTCGTGGGTGATTTTAACCTACTAATCCAAGAACAGGATTGGGAAAGAGCCTACCTATCAGTATGGTGAGCGTTCCAAGACCTCAATCGTTTGTAGCGAATGGCAGTCTCGAACTTCAACGTGAATGGCGAGCGCTCCGAGAACAAAGGACTAAATAAAACCCAAAACGTCGTTGCATGCATTAAATAGGGGAAGAGTTAAATGCTCACGTATGTCTAAAGTTGGAGGGTTTATGAGCACGGGGCTTGAGAAATCTATCATTAAGAGTGGCACATGGCCTCATTAAAGGCCCTACCAACTCCGCCGGTGCATAGGGATCAAGGAGATCTTTTCGCGCCGAGTACCGATTTAGCTTTCGCGCCAAGCGGGGAGTGTAATCTTTTGCACTATGTGGCAAGCGCATATTAAAAAATAAACCTTGTGCTCAAGCAACGATCCTAGCATTAGGGTTTCACTCATAAAACCGCGCCAAACATGATTTATCGTGAAAGACAGAATGCGGATTTGCAAGCGGGAAGGATAAGCGTGCCTCCTGCGCTTGTGGCGTCGACTCTATCATCACGGTTTGCACTGGAGAAACGTGCCAAGTTTTAATTTTTCCAAGGAGGTGAAGCATAGCTCCAATGCGAGAATATAATGATAATTCTTGCGCCTTCGGCGACCGAGAAAAGGTTATCTCTTGGGCTAACGATGGCCGGTTTATTGCCAACAAATGCGTGCTAGACAAAAGACTTAGGACTTGTCAATAGGGAGGCTGAGTTAGAACTAAAGTCTGTGCCGAGCAAGGGGCTTATGGTTAGAGGCGCGTCAAAACGGTGGCGAACTTAAGGCTAAAACTTGCACTACAGCGAGTGAGTTAAGACCAAAATTTGCACTAAAGGAAAAGGATGACTTTGCCTTACATAAAATGAGAAAACTCTTTTGGAAGCAGGTGACTTAGCTTCTTCCTGTTAGAGAAAAAACCCGAAAGATAAAGAAAAATCTTGCTACAAAAGTGTTCTAAGGAGGGTCCCCCCAAATAACTTCAAACTTTTGGGGAAGGATGTTGCAGCAACAACAATTGGCGAATCGCTAGCGAACATAGATCTCTAAAAACTATCTCGTTTATTGGAAGAATTTCTCTTAAGCATTCGAATCTCAACAAAGGAAGAAGTCACTTTATCCATTGGTCATTGGGAGAAGGGAGCTTCGATGAAGACATCTTTCAAACTTTCCAAGGGCCAACATATGGGGATCATTTTAGAAGATTCATCTTTCAGATGAGCGTTGCTATCGGACTCCACAGGATTTGCAACAACATCTCATAGACAACATTGCTCTTGTTCCTCATTCCCATGCCGCCTGCATCCATTTATATGTTCATACATTTGACAGCTTTGTTGTTTGAGCCTTCTAGAAATATTTTCTTTAAAATACGGTCTTTGATTTTGGCTCCTCAATCCATAATGTCCTTTTGTGTGAGTGAGAAATTTTATTGTTTTATCAAGCCTCATGGACAGAGAGGAGCCTAGCTTGAGCCAAGTCTTTGGATAGCTTCCTTGACCTGTATGCTTTGCTTTTATCTCAACCATGCTTTGATTGAGGCGAGAATCTCTGGAAAACAGACCCTTGATTATAAGCCCTTTTGGGTTTAAATTTGCAGCATGGAGTCACTTCAATACCCTATGCCTTCGAGATTTGCTACATTTCCGTGGGTCCAACCACAACGATCTTCTTGAGATGCTTTTAAGTGTGATGGTGGATGGAGCCCGAAGATAGTAGTAAAGATAATCATAGATCTCTGCTATTTAAACAAGTGTTAGTGTGACCAATAAAACAAGATCTCTTCATTCTGGAGAACGATCAGCAAAGCCCCAAATGCATGGGTAAACTTTCTTTCTAGGATACATTTTCGGCTTCACGAGTTGTACAATTTCTTGCGAGATCTACCTTCACGAGAGGCCCAATTGCAGGCAAATCAGGAAGACAAATTTGTACAAAAGTTCAAAGGCTAAGAGAAAAGGCAATCTAGTTGAAACACAAAAAACAAAGACTAAAGTAAAATAAAATAAAAGCTTTATTTATGTCCAGAAAGTCTCATTGAGACTACGCAAAGTATTGTTTCAAGGCGAGGCCATTGAGAGGAAGGGTTACTTCCTCTCCCTGGAGGTCTGTCAGCTTGTAAGTGGATGGGCTGAGCTTTGTAGAAATTTGGTAAGGGCCTATCCATAAGTGTTGGAATTTCGTGTGCATCCCTTTGCCCTCATGATTATGGTCCCATTTCAAAACTAAATCTTCTACTTCAAAACTTCTTTTACCATATTTCCTTTTATCGAACCATCTCTTGACTATATCTTGGTGATGATGAAATCAGTCTTTAGCTTTCTGACTAGTTTCTTCAAGTTGCAGCAAGGTATTGATCCTAGATTGCAAGACTTGACTACCAGACCCTCGAGAGGCTTGAGACAACTATAAAGATGGAAGCAAGATATTGGGAGGGAGAACAGCTTCCTTGCCATAGATAAGAGTGTAAGGGGAAACCCCTAATGCATTCTTTGGAGTCACCCTATCTGCCCATAAGGCATTTGGGAGAGCTATATGCCAACTTCGTTGATTTTCTATCACAGTCTTCTTGAGAATTCGAATGAGATTTTTGTGTGAAGATTCAGCTAATCCATTTACTTGAGGGTAATAATTGGCTGAATAATGCAATTTAATTCCCCATTCATAAAAAAATTCATTTATTTTAAAAGACGAGAAATAGGTGGTATTATCAAATATTAGGGAAATTGGAACCCCAAACCTGGTTATGACGTTCTCTTTCAAGAAACTGATGATTGCATCTTTATTGATCTTGTGCAATGGGATAGCCTCCATCCATGTGGTGAAGTAGTTGGTGGTTGTGAGGATGTATCGATATTGAAGAGAAGATTTTGGATTTATCTCTCCAATGACATCTATACCCCATTGTTCGAAAGGTTCTGAGATAATAACCGGCTACAAAGGTCCTGCTGCCTTAGGTAATTTCCCGGCACTTCTTTGGCATATATCGTAGTTCTGTGCATAAGCATGAGCATCTCGGAATAAGGTGGGCCAATAATATCTAGCTCTGAGTATTTTGTGATTTGTTGTCTCTCCTGAATAATGTCCGCCAGCAGGGCCATCATGTAATTCTTTGACAACTTTACTTGCGTCTTCCTTTTCTATACATCTGAGAAAAATTCCATCATAATTTTTTCTGAAAAGTATCCCATCAATGATTTGATAAGCTATTGATTTCAAACAGAGTGCCCTTCTTTGCTTAGAACTCCAGTGTTCTGGTAGATATCTTTGCTGCAAATAATGCACTAGATCTCTGTACCATGATTCAGGAGCTGTGAAAATGGGACATACCTCAAATGAATTCAGTTCAACTTCATTCTTCCAATGCTGCTCTTCATCAATTGGATGCTCTGTAAGAAATTTACACAGGCCTTGTCCCTTAATGATGGTGGCTGGTTTAAATTCTAAATCATATTCTTGAAGAGCCGTGACCCAGTTTCCCCTTCTTTCTCCCAATTCCTTTTGAATGAAAAGGGATCTAATCGCTGGGTGAGGAACTATAACTTTAGTTCTATTCTTAAGAATATATGGTCTGAACTGTTTTATTGCTTTAAACACGGCATACGTCTATTTGTTGACAACAG
Source organism: Larix kaempferi (assembly GCA_027924585.1). Taxonomy (NCBI): domain Eukaryota; kingdom Viridiplantae; phylum Streptophyta; class Pinopsida; order Pinales; family Pinaceae; genus Larix; species Larix kaempferi. The sequence continues at coordinate 2,322,556 of BSBM01000318.1, read as the reverse complement.
TATAGTTTAGTTCAGCACCTTGTAGACCAGTGCTCATAAACAAGATTGGGTATTCGTCTCCTAACTCTACCTTTTGCGTGAGCACCGTTGCGAGTGAGTCATTTGAAGCAAAGGTATACAAGATAAAATATTTGTCAAAATCTGGGCTTCTTAAGGAAGGAGATTTAGCTATGGCTGCCTTAATGTCTCTGAATGCATCCTTTTTTAAGTCTGTCCACTTGAACTGCATGTTTTGCTTGACCATTTGCTGCAAAGGTTTAACAATTTGCGCGAAATATGGAACAAATCTTCGGACAAAATTGATAGTGCCCATAAACGACTGCATGGATTTCTTGTTATGAGGCATTGGAATTTTATTGATAGCTTGTACTCTTTCTTGATCTATTGATACTCCTCTTTTGGAAATGATATGGCCCAATAGATTACCTTTGGGAACAGTGAACACACTCTTCTTGGGATTTAAAGAGATACCATATTTTCGGAAACGATCAAAAATTTGTTTCAAGTGAACAACATGATCTTCTCTTTTCTTTGAAAAAACTGTCACATCATCTAAATAGACCACAACACAGTGACCTCCCAATCCTCGGAAGGCGATTTCCATTGCCCGCTGAAATGTAGCTCTCACATTTATTATGCTAAATGGAATTCTTCGGTATGCGAACGTTCCCCACTTAGTGCGGAAAGTAGTCTTAAGACGGTCTTCTTCAACTACTAATACTTGATTGTAACCAGAGAAACCATCAAGTAGGGAGAAAAGTTTCGATCCTAACACCATCTGGAGAATTTGTTCCATTGAAGGGATGGTATAGTTGTCCTTATCTGAAGCTCTGTTTAAATTTCTGAAGTCAACACATAGTCTTATCTCTCCTGAATTCTTTCTCACGGGAACTAGGTTATCAACCCACTCAGAATGCCGGACTTTAAAAATTATTTTAGCATCTATTAACTTCTTCAATTCCTTTTGAATCAGAGGTTCAAGAGTAGGATGCATCCTTCTTAATTGCTGCTGAAATGGCTTGACACCTGCTTTCATTCGTATGACATGCTGAATAATGCGAATGTCATATGTTTTCAGATCTTCATAAGTCCATGCAAAAACATCCTTGTATTGTCAAAATAAGTTGATGAAATTATCTCTTACTCCCGATGAACAACATTTGCCAAGGTTAACAAACTTTGGTTCAGCGTCGGTGCCCAGATTAACTAATTCATGCTGCATTGATGAGCTATTGGTCTTGGTATTTGCTGGCCTTTTAAACTTGTTCTGAAGATCAAACAACATTTCAAGCGACCTCACCCCTCTGGGGATGAAATTTCCTTTAGCTGTATCTTTCTTTTGTAAATCAGAATCGTGTTCTTCTTCATCTATTACAACTTCTCGGAATATGTCTTCGTTTGTTAGAAAACTGATAATCTGTTCATCATCATCGAAAACTCTGAAGTTTCTGATATTGTCAGGGATAGAAGGCATGAAAATTAATTCAATTGAGCACTTGTTATTAGTTGGCACCAATCTGGAAGTGGATGTTGCTAATAAATCAGCTGCAGAATTTTGCAGTCTAGGAATAGACTTTATATTGAAAGCATCAAAATGCATAATTAAATCCCATACCTCAGCCTGATAACTCCTCAAATGAGGTGAAAGACAATGAATGGTATCTCTTACTTGTCTCACAACTATTTCTGAGTCGCCAAACACCTTCAGGTACTTAACATTTAAACTGATGGCTTTCTTCAATCCGTGGACTAAAGCTTCATATTCAGCAGTATTGTTAGTACAATCAAATTCTAACCTACAGGACAAGAAATACTTATTTATTTCTGGATCCATCAGAACGCAATCAGTTCCGGATGCTTCCAAATTTTTAGAACCATCAAAGTATAATGTCCAAAAAAGATCGTTTGATTCAGCTAAGTTGGTATCTTTATGATCTAAGTCAGTGACTAAACTAACTATATTACAGTCAATATCATCAATCCGAGAAAAATGAAGGAGATCAGACCGTTCATCTAATTCATGGCTAATAGTTTTAGAATGATAATTAACCAGATCAATTTCTAAGAAATAATTTTCCAAAACTGAGGATGAGAAGGCTACAGCTTCATTCTTTCCTTCTAGTTGAGTTACATTCTGTTTCATGTGCGGTTCTCTTAGAACCTTGATCTGATTCCGTCTATTTTGATATGGCAACCACAAATGGGACCAATCAGTTGCAAAGTAACCATTCAATTTTGTGGACCAGTCCCTGCTTAGGATCAAACCATAGGCTTCGGGAATGTCAACTACCATTATGTTAATGAACTGACAAACTCTAGAATCTGCTAATAACCTAATGAGGACATCTTTCATTTCCCCAATAACTTTGATAGCAGTCCTATCTAACTGAATCATCTGGGCAAGAGATGGAATTGGTTGACCGTTGATCTTTTTACAAATAGATAGTGGCATGACATTCGAAGATGCTCCAGAATCTACCAGACAATTGTGTACATTGTGATTGGAGATTTCTAAAGTTAAAAGGAACAACAATGTCTGAGATTTGGACTTCCCGCCGATACTAGCCTCATTAATTTTAGGATCTTCTTGAGTATCTGTTAATGGAGTGCTAGGCTAGGATTGAAGAACATGCAACAACTTGTCTCATTGCTGGGGCGAATTGCACATATCAAATATTGAAACATTTGCCTTTACTTTCCTTATATCTTCAATGATGTCATATCCCATATCACATTCTTTTACAATCCTAGTTTGATGGTCCATCTTATTTAGTGTGACCTTTGGTTGTTGAACTATTGTTTCAATGTTAGGCTGCTTGGCCGCCGTTGGGTTAACTTTAGGTTGTGGTGGATGACTATTATGTGTCTTCTGGGTAATTCTTTTGAAATTTTAGGCTTGGGAATAGTCGAGCTTGGAACTGGATCTGCTATGGGACCTTTAATGTGAGTGTTAATGTTTACAGCAGAGACTGGGCTTTCCATGGGATCATCTTCTACCAATTTAGTTAAAGGTACCCAATCCCATAGCACCATGGTAGTGTCTGGGGATGGTTCCTCTATCTCAGGGCTTGGCTCCTATGGAGGATCATCTTGATCTGGAATCTGTGAATCCAACATTTGGTTCATGACTAAACTCATAGAGTTAATCCATTGTGTACAGCTCTTTTCTGAGTGCGGCTCTTGACGAAATGTGCAAAAATGTTCCATCCCTATTTCATTCAGATTTAAAACAGGAGAAGTATTCATAGGTGGATGAGGTTGATTGTTGTCTTCTCTCTTCTTGTAGAATGGTTTGAAAGGCTTTCTAGATGTGCTAGCTGCTTTATCTTTCTCAAGATCTACAATTTTATTCGACAATTTCTGCATCATCTTAACTACGTTCTCCATGTCTGCTGATGAGTCTTCTTTATTCTTGGTGAGTAGCAAGGTTTTTTTACTAGTTGTTGGTTTTGTCTCTGCATCTAAGGAATGTTTGGAAATGATGTTTGCTTCTTCTTCCACCTTCCTAGCTTCTTCGAAATTTTCTATTAGGGTGGTTTTCTTAGACCTTTTGATGAAGATTGCTATAGGCCCTTCAAGAGCTGTTGTATAATATTCAACCAGAGATTCTTCTACTGGTTTATTTGCTTCGCTGAAATTATTTAAGAGTGTTGTGAACCTTTGGTTGAAGTCTTGAACCTTTTATTTCTTTTCCATTCTCATGGACAATAATTCTTTCATGAGTGTAGCTACAGTCTTTTGATTTCCATATTGCTTTAAGAAACATGTTTCAAATTCTTCCCAGCTATAAATTGAGCTATCTTGTAAGCTAAAATGCCAGGAAGAAATTTGTGGCTCAAATGTGTATGGGAAAAGCCTACAAACTACATCTTCATGCTGCACATTTAAAAGATTCAGGGCTAAATAAAAACTCTTGAGATGATCTTCAGCAGAAATGGATTTTCCTAGGTCGAATTTAGGCAAGAATTTCTCTAGATTTTTAGGCAGATTGTGGAATGGCCTAGCTAGAGTCAATGCTCCCCTCGCTCTCCAAGCAAGTACAACCATGTTTCTATGTGGATAATCAGGTGCAGAATTTGTGGTGAATTAAGTGGAGTGTTCTTTGGAGCAACAAGTTCTCCAAGATTTTCTGGATTTGAAAAATTTTCTGGGTTTTCAAGATCGATTTCTTTCAGGGGTTCTGCAATTTCTTCCAAAGTTAAATTTACAAGCTCTTCAAAATTCTACACAAGAATCGAATCACGGGTGTACTGTCTTTCTTTTTTGGGAGTACTTTTCCTAGGGAGAAATTTCACTATGTTTAAACCACCTAATTGCCTAACATAAGATTGTGTATGTCTCCTTAAATCTTCTATTTTTGTAAAAGGTACAACATACAACACTTCTTGATGTTCAGAATCAGAGATGGAGTTTTCTTGATTTGTTACTTCAAGATTTGGGCTGTCTGAAATTCCTGTTTTAAGCGGGTTTTTAGTAACATTTTTGACAATGGGATATTTTCCTTTATCAGCTATGCACTTCAGGCCCTCCTTCTAGCACCAAAAACTGTTGATGCCCCGAAGATCGCAGCATCAAGTAGAAAGAGATTCTCCCCAGTAAACTATCCCAATTAGATTGTCCACCGTGTGGTATGGGGAATCCGTCCGGTTAGCGGTTCCGGCTACCGTTAGATTTGGAGATCTGCTTATTTTACACCGATTATGGCTTGATCCACCGTTCTTTTGATTTTATTATTAAAATGATGTGCAAGTGCCTAATCTAATTTAATCTAAATGCAACGCTTGAAACAAATCTGTAACTAAGACTGAAATAAATCTAATCTATCCTTGCAAGGAACAAAATGTAAATAAGAGCAATGTGCTGAAAGAAATATCTAAAGATCAATAGATAACCATTAAATCATAAAGATACATATAGAGCAAGAGATTAAAGATTTAAAAGATAGCTTTTAATCCATATGAAAGCACTCTATTACTCATGTTAGGAGAACCATCATTGTAAAAAAAAATAGTAAGCTCATTCAACACATAGAAATAATTATGAACAGCAAAGAAAGATCTCACTGCAAGATATGAACACCGCAAGAATAATACAACAAACATCCAACATCCATTTAAGGCAAACGACGTCCTCTCCAGGCTCTTTATTAGGAAAAATCGCTTTCTTGGAGCTAGTTACAAAATAGTTCGTACAAGCTAAGAAGCGTCTTTTCCCTGCCAAAAAAGTCCCTCTCTACCTCTTCTAACCTTCTATTTATAACTTTACAAAGTGCCCCTTGGGATGATAAGTGTACCCTAATTCTATAACCTCCTTCCTTGGCTTTCATTGTATCCTTACAAAGCTTATGAATATGTGGAAGGTTTTACATATAGGACAAAACCAGGGACCAACTGTCCTTTTAAAGCATTTATACAAAGGTAGAATTTTAGCTTCTCTGCTTGATTAAAACAAAATAAGAATGATCTGTCTATTCTGCTGGGGCTCGCTTGAAATTACTGGGCCATCTATACTCTGAATGTATGAGGTCCATTGGTTGATATCCTTTACGATGAGGTTGCTACGGGAAGATACTGTTGCCTGGGACGTTATTTCATGCTTGCGTAGGTTCGATTTGATCAACACTTTTCCCTGAGTGGCCTCTTTTGCCATTGCTTCTAGGAAGTAAATATCTATTGCAGGTTGGCAAATGAACTGTTGAAATTCGTCCTAAGTCAATACTTCTATCTTCTTGATATAAGACAAGTCTTCGTCCAGCTCGTTCTGCAACTCGAACAATCGGTCTTCTTCTTTTGGGAAATCATAGATGGAAGCGAGCAGAACCAGATGACACTTGATGAGCGATTCCCTGAGTGTGGAGTAGATCGAACAACACTTGCGGACCGTCCTTTTGATTTCCAAACTTAGCTTGGTACCGCAATCTTTGGTGAGTTCAAGAATTCCTATATCCACGCCCAATTCATCCCCTGTAGGGGCGCGTAAGTGTGAAGGGAGTTGAGATTTTCCCTTATTCCACTAAGATTGCTGCTTCAGCTCCTCTACATGATTTGCAAAATTTTCTCGAGTTTTTGGAGCTTTGGTTTCAATTGTTGTCATTTTCCTAATCATCTCTTTCATGCTCCAAATCTCTTTCGAGCTCAGTACTAGCAGCTGATGGATTTTAATCTGCATATCACACGCTTGTTTGTGAAATTTGGACAAATTTTGTTGGTCTTTCGCTGCCTCTTTGAGTTGTCTTGCTAGTTGTTCCTTTTCTTGAATTAGCCCTTCACATTCTTGCTGGTGGAGATGAATCTTCTGAGCCCTGCTTGCTTCAAGTTCCTCCAATTCTATTATTCGAGCCTTCATATTCTCCAGCTCGCCTTCAGAGATAACCAACTGCATTTCTAAGGATTTCTTCTCATTCTCGAGTTGGAGAACTCCTGAATTGAGCACCAGATGCTCTCCTAACAACTCATTGTATTTCTCCTTCAGTTTGTTTTCTTCCAATACCTCCCTCTTTCTATCATCTTTGATCTTAAGGCACTGCTCCCTGTAATGCTTTATATTTTCTTTCAAAAAATCAATATTGGCTTTAGTTGCCTTAGCTGATGCTACAGTGCATTGGGCTTGAAATGTGGGGTCGGCATTAGTTCTTTTAACCAACGTTTTCTCTGTTATCCATAGTTCATAATCATCCTCCTTGGTTTCCACATTCTTTGTCTTGCCTTCCATTTTCTTTACTCTCCTATCAATGATGGCCCTTTTCTTCTCACTAAAATATACAGTATCCAGGTCAGCTATTTTGCGCTGCTTCCTGGGGTTATATGGGGTCAGTGCTAAGCTCCCTGAATAGGCACCCTTTTCCTGAGTTCCCCCTGGGGTGCATATCAATGGTGGGTCCACCTCCATATCTATCGGAGTAGATGGCTTTGGCTCGAGAGACTTCTCTGTATTCTCTTTCCCCTTCTCTCCTGCTAAATCTTCTTGCTGTGTTTGCAATCCATCAGCTCCCTCATCCAGGGGCCTTTTCTCTTCATCATGCTGCTTCTTGGAAGCTTGCTCTTGGGATACCTACTCTTTTCCTTCTTTCTGGATCCTGGAAGCCTCTTCTTGCTATTCCAATTGAGAGGCTTGCTCCTGTTGCTTCCTTGCAAACTCCTCTTGTTGAAGCTTGGCAGCTAGCTCACCTTGAATCCTTGCTTGTTCTTGGTCCTACTGCTACTTGAGAGCTTGCTCTTGGAGCACTCTGTCCTGCTGCTGCTTGAGAGATTTCTCTTGGAGAAATCTATCTTGCTCCAACTCTAATGGATCCCCTGATTGTGAGGCCGATGCCTCCCGCTCTCTTTGGATCAAACCGACAGGTTTGGGGCTCGGATCTTTCACAGATTTCTTATTGTAACGCTTTCCTAGCTCAGTTAGGTTATGGGAAGTCCTGAAGAATTCCTCGTCTTGGTCCACAACATGAGCATATTCAAAGGATATATTGAGGTCAAGACAATGCTGGCTTACCGCACCGTTGGGGTCATGCCTTCTGAAAGGGACCGAGCCAAAATGGAAAACTTCTAACCCTTGAGCATAGTTTTCTCTGTCTCTTGCTCTTGGGAGGCTGTAAGCCCCTATGGTAAAAGGCATGGGAGGATACATAACCTTCCTCCAGTCTGTTAAGAACTTACTTATTGCGCTGATGCCGAAGAGTTGTCTCACGGCCTCCTTGTGAATTGCAAAGTCTATGACATACCGAGGGAACATAAATCGCTCATGATTTCCTCCACTCATCCTGATGTATGTGCCTTCTGCACTGTGATAATAGTCCCCAAATTGTTCAATTATGGGCATTGCATTCTCTGACATGAAATATGGCTCTTGTACGAAAATAAGTTGGTACAATGGCATGGTAAACCTCTCGCAAACCATATTGTAATACTTTGCATATTTACTTGCCCATGTACACTAATAAGCTATGAAGAGAGATGTTAAATTTGGATTCCATGAGCAACCTAAGTCCGAGAACGTGTGCTTGCTTAACAGGCAGTCAATCAGGTATGAAGACATGAAGAAATATGCCTTCTTTTGGGTTAGTCCTCCTTGGGCTACTGCTAACTGTGAGGCCAAGCTATCTAAAATTATTTCAGCCCAGTTGAAGATAATGCCTTTCGTGGCTATATGAAACATCACCGACACCCATCCGATCTTAAACACATTGCCATTAGGCATGCCGAAGAGCCGACTCAACATTAAGATGATGAGTCTGTAAGGGGTCTTTAGGAGGTTGATTTCATATTCATTGTTCTACCTCCTCCTGATCTTCCTATCATTAATCGTCATCTTACGGGCAGATTCTAGTAAGTCCATTTGATGCTTTTCTATCCAGTCATCATCTAAACAAGCCCTGGGTGAAGGCAATCTGTAGGAAGTAGTAATATGCTCGGGAGCGAAAGATGCCATGCTCAACCCATTTTTATCATTCATGAGCCTTGTGACGGTCCGGATGTTAGGAATTATCCATCCAACAACTTCAGAACAAGGGAATAGGTCTAGCCGAGTTGTTTCCTTATGCAAACAGGACCTTCTGATGTTGGCATACACTAGAGCATCCTCTATAGAGGCTGTTGAACTATCTTGAGCCATGATGAATATATATAGATCACCCCATTGAAACTCAAGAGCGGAGCTCCCAGGGGAAACACTAGTGGTAGCTTCTGTGTCAGCAAACATCGTGACGAGAGAGGTATCTAATAAAATTTCAACCTCTGAGTCTGAGGTTAGTTTCTGAGCTACCTTCTTCTTTGCTAACTTCCTATGCATGGTAATCATGTGGTGAGAAAGGAAATATCAAAAAAGATTTTAGTTTGAACACTATTCCAAGCATCGACAACACTCTATCGCAAAGCCAAAATATAACATTTTCACAATATAGAGGTTGTCTTAAACAATCATAATTATCTTCATTTCATGTTCAATCTTAATTCAACAATGTCCCTCCATGCTAAAAACAAAGACAAAACATCAGGACAACGGGCAAGATCATCTTTGAATCTGGCGATTCATTTTCAATCTTGCGGGTATCCCTTGAATTGTTACACACACTCGCGCACGTCTGATGAAGGTTTCTGCGCTGGCGTCTAAATAGAGGTTTGAGCCATGCCTGGGATTCTGCGCACTCTAAGATTAGTGATCTAATGTGTGCTGGGGTACAAGCGGGATTTTATGTGCTAATACTTAGATGTTTCATGTGCACCGGTGCCTAAGATTATTTGTGCACCAAGTGATAATGCATTTTCTGCGCTGATGCCTTAAATATTTCGCGCGCTAGCGCCCCAATTTTATTTGTGCGCAAAAGCTAAACACATTCACGCGCTAGCTCAAACAATTTCTCATGTGCTATCCTATCTTTATTTCTGCACAGATGCTTAACATTTTACTATGCGTCAATGCTTAAACATTTCATGTGCTGGTAGCTGATAGTGGAGGTTGAGTTGAAGACGGATAAACCCCGCAGCTGCAGGCCTCTTATCGGTTAAGGATCACGCTTGGTTTCAAGTTTCTAAATGGGCTTGATGGGTTGATTTAACACATCACCATGGAAGCTTCGGCCAGGTAATGTGGGTTTTATGCAACCTCGGCATGAATAAACATTGCTTTCGGTTGAGCAAGAAAATTCGGTTTTCGCAGGATGAAACTTTAGCTACAAGGAACGAGAAGGATTGGGATTTACGTGCAGTAGATACTTGGCAGGGAGTTTTGTTTTGAAAACAAGACCTTGGTATGCTGCTGCTTCTACGGGTTTGGGTGAAAAACTCTGCAGTGGCTAAGATGCTACTGGGACGATTCAACCTCATGGCCAGAGCAGGTTAAGCACTTCATACTTTAAAAAACAAAGACTCTACTCACGGAAGAAGATCTTAAACAGAAACAAGCTATTATGCAACTAAGAAAAACATATAAAAACTTTCAAATGCGGTTGTGGGGAACTATGGGTTTCGCTTGGCAAATGAAAGCTCTGTGAAGAAAACCAGGGATGCTGAAAACGTGACAGAAGGAAAAGACTTATGTGCCTGTGAGATAGGGCCGTCTCTGCCCTGGTTTGCATGCATCGACCTCGTATCCTCATAGGGAAAAGAATAGTGACTATCCTATGCCCTCTCTAGCTTTCATGCAGAGTAAAACAAAGGCCGTTTGAGCTACTTAATTTGTTCGTGGGTGATTTTAACCTACTAATCCAAGAACAGGATTGGGAAAGAGCCTACCTGTCAGTATGGCGAGCGTTCCGATACCTCAACCGTTTGCAGTGAATGGCAGCCTCGAACTTCAACGCGAATGGCAAGCGCTCCGAGAACAAAAGACTAAATAAAACCCAAAACGCCATTGCATGCGTTAAATAGGGGAAGAGTTAAATGTTCATGTACATCTAAAGTTGGCAGGGTTATGAGCACGGGGCTCAAGAAATATGTCATTAAGAGTGGTACATGGCCTCATTAAAGGCCCTACCAACTACGTCGGTGCACAAGGATCAAGGATATATTTTCGCGCCAAGTGCTGATTTAGCTTTTGCGCCAAGCGGGGAGCGTAATCTTTTATGCTATGTGGCAAGCGCATATTAAAAAATAAACCTTGCGCTCAAGCAGCAATCTTGGCATTAGGGTTGCGCTCATAAAACCGTGCCAAACATGATTTATCATGAAAGACAGAATGCGGATTTGCAAGCGGGAAGGATAAGTGCTCCTCCTGCGCTTGTGGCATCGACTCTATCATCACGATCTACGCTGGAGAAACGTGCCAACTTTTAATTTTTCCAAGGAGGTGAAGAGTAGCTCCAAGGCGGGAAGATAATGATAATTCTTGCGCCTTTGGCGACCGAGAAAAGGTTATCTCTTGTGCTAACAGTGGCCGGTTTATTGCCAACAAATGTGCGCCAGACAAAAGACTTGGGACTTGTCAAAAGGGCGGCTGAGTTAGAACTAAAGTCTGTGTTGAGCAAGGGGCTTATGGTTAGAGGCGCGTCAAAATGGTGACGGACTTAAGGCTAAAACTTGCGCTAAAGCGGGTGAGTTAAGACCAAAATCCGCGCTAAAGGAAAAAGATGACTTTGCCTTACACAAAATGATAAAAATATTTTGGAAGTAAGTGACTTAGCTTCTTCCTGTTAGAGAAAAAACCCGAAAGATAAAGCAAAAACTTGCTACAAAAGTGTTGTAAGGAGGGGCCCCAAATAACTTCAAAATTTTGAGGAAGGATGTTGTAGCAACAACAGATTCTTAAGCAAGTTTACCCCTGTTTTTTATGATGTGCCTTTGTTGTCAGGCCTTCAATATCCAAAAATTCCATTTGTCAAGCCTTGGGGTGGGTTTAGATGTGACTAGGACTAATTTATTCAATACTAGTTTTAATAACTAGTTCTAGTTTGCAAAATTTCTAATCTAAAATTTTGTGATTAGTTAATATCCACATAATCAGATTCCGGGATATTACAGTGGTATGGGTTTAGCTGTGAATAGGACTAATTTCTTCAATACTAGCTTTTGATAACTAGTTCCAATTTGCAAGATTTCTGATCTAAACTTTTGTGACTAGTTAATATCCACATAATCATATTCAGGGATTTTACATATCCCCTTTGGGAAAAATATCATTATAAAGTTGAAAGGAAAATGATGTCAAGATGAATCAACACATTCCTCTTACTTCTACAAGGATGTGTACTTTCCAATTGAGTAAATTGTCTTCCTCTTTGGTACAATCTTTAGTACATTGTTAGTAAGAGTATTTTTATACCGAAACACTCTCCCCCCCACTTTCTCCAATTTATCAAAGCTTTACAGAACATTTTCTTGTATCCATCATACTTATGATATATTTCATACAACTATCAAACCAAAAAATATTTTGGTGCATTTGTATCCCAAACTCATTTACGTCTTTCAACTCATGGCTAGAAGAAGTTAGTTTAGTTAAGTAATGTCTAAGTACTATTTGATTTTGATAGTTGTCGAACATATTTAAAACTAATTTTCTAAAGTGCGTTATGGTTGCATTAGTCAATGTGCATTCCTAATATTGCTGGAAACTACAAGATTTTGATAAAGAGCACCGAGTTTATGCTTATTGTATCTAATCAAATATTTTTGGTAACATGCATTTTCTGCATGGGATACATTCATGCATCAAGGAACTTAATATATGTCACTTTGGAAGTGCACAAGCTCTAGTGAGTAAGAAATAAAAACAATAGACAAATAATATTATTAGTCTAATAAAATTTTGGCCTTTTGAACCTAATATGTCATGTCCGGTCAAAGTAATGATAAGGGGCTCTTTTTCCATTGTGACTTACAACTACAAATTTTGTTTTGAAGTGTTATACATGCTTATAGGTTACTCAAAGTTGCTCCCTTTATCTCACATATCCCAACTTGCATTTTGATCTAAAAATCAGGTAACCATTACTTCTTCTACTTTATCTTACTTTCCAAGTTCTTATTGATGAATTTTTAGATCTAATTTTTCATTCAACCAACAGTTAGCATATAGGCATAGGTATCTCTAAAAAAGTCATGTTGTAGTACAACAATTTTCCTTTATATTGTGCTTTGATTTTGCTGAATTTATTAAAGAAAATTGATATCTCTACCCACACTTGTTACAAATTATTGTCTGAGACACTTGTAACATTAGCCAAAGTCCAATTGAATATTTGCAAACTCGTTTTTTATTGTCAAAGAAAAAATAAAAATGATCATTCAAATTCTTCTCATTGAGATCTAATTTGTAACTTGTTTTAATAAATATGTCTTTATTTAACTCTTGCTTTGTGAACCAATGTCTAATAAAATCAATTTATCTATTGTAGGTTGAAAATCAGCAAAACATACATCGCATTTGCGTAGAATGTTATAAAGCTTGAAAGGTCATATTTGCAGTCGCATAGTGTATAACTGCCGCTGGAAGCTTAGCATATGTCCTAGGAAAACTTCCCCTATCATAGATAAACAACATAGAATTTAGCTACTCATGGCTAAAAACTTTTATTATCAAGTTAAATGATAAAAGTCCATAGTAATTTTTATTCTTTTAGAAAAACCTCTTTGCATCTATCCTAAATTTTATCAATATTTTGTAGCTCTTGTTTTTTGGTGAAGAAGTAGTACTAGAACTTGTGTAGATTGCTAAGGTAAAATCCTTATGTTTATGAAATGCATCTTCTGTATTTTCCAATGTCCTATATTAGCATAGATATTTATAGTATGTGTGGAATCCTAAGAGGATAGGAGACATATATCAAATCCACTGAGGGCCAGTTGGGGTTACGTTTTAGCGATATTTTGGGCCCTTAGCTAATGTTTTCCAATGTATAAATATTTCCCATTTAATATATTTACAAGGATTTGGATTGAAATGGAAGATGATTTGTGGAGAGGTCATTATCGTCGGCTTCGGGACTTGAATACCAAGCACCGACGACGAGATGACATAGGTTGGTTTTAATGCATGGTGTTAATTTTGCTTCGTCTATGCTGGTTCACTTGTTTTCCATGTCGCGAGGTATTTAATAGAGGGTTTAATGGGGACTGTACACTTTTGTGTTTTCCCAATGTGCAGGTTTTTATGGAGGCTCTTTTTTTTTTGGGTTTTCTTGTTACTTAATGTCTCTATTGCATTTTATGGATGTTTTGTAATGTTCTTTTTTTGTCAAAGTGCAATAGAAAATTATGTACAGATAAATGAGTCGAAATTTATATCTCTTTGCAATGTATCTCTTTCACATCTCAACATGCTATGCTAATATAAGTCTTGAAACAAAATGTTCTTTTTGACTCCTTGTTCAAATCCTTGGCATCCCCATTCAATAGGAAACAAAATGTATGAATCCCAAGTATACAAAACAAAATTTTAGTGTATGAAAGCTCATAATTGACACAAGATAAGTATGATCCTTAGTCATCCAATTTCATTGGCTACAAATTTCATTGGATTTGATTTTAGGAAGGATAATAGCCTTAATATACCTACTATTATAGGATTTTCACAAACATGCATCAACAGATACAATTGAACTTATCCCTACATTGCTTCAGCACTCACCAAACCTCCATTGTGTCTGTGTAAGTGGCAATCATGAAATTGGAATCCTCAAAGTAACTAGCACATTCCACTAGTATTATTATGTTAATATTGTTTGTTATGTCACTATAGTGGAAGAAGGTACATACGTCTCAACAAATGCTTGCGGTGGCAAGAGACATATAGTGAATGGCACATGAAAATCTGAACCCAAAATTCAACGACATATATGTCCGATATTTGACATCACCCTGTCAACCATCCGACAAGCCTCTCTTTTTTTAAACATTGGTTTCCCTTCAATGGATATCCAACAACAATATGGTCTCATCGGATATCCGACCCAACTATGTTGAATATCCGACCACAACTCTTTTATTATACACGTTGAATATCCGACACCCATTACTTTAAATGTGGTAGGATATATGAAACCCATTACTTTACAGTGTGAAATTTATTCACACCAATATCTGATCAAGAAATTTCATACGCTCACAAGTTATCTCACACAACTAGTCAAGAACACTGAAAAGGAGTTAAGTATAATGCAAACAAAATTATTCTCATGAATAATAATAAATCACCCAACCTTGGGAAAATAATAGGATTCAAATATATAACATTACACCAAATATTCAAATGCAAAAGGTTTCCATTCGAATCCTCACAAAAGCAGGCTTACTAAAAGTATGCAAAACCCCCCTAGGTGGAAAGTGTGCTTTCCAAGTCACCTCAAAGGCTCACAAATTTATGAATGAGTGATCAGATGGTGATGTAAGATGGAAAATTATTCTAAATCCAGATCTTGGAAGGAATAAACATCATGGAATATAAGTTGGCCAAAAAACAGTTAAGACTAGTAAACTAGATTTCACCTTTCACCAAAAAGTGGTAAAAAACAGTAAAACACAGTAAGGCTCCTTTCTATTCCAGGATTGGGTAATATCATCCATAATCAAAGAAAATATTATCCATAATATTCACAAATGTGCCCAGTTGAGTCTAGGATGCTTTCGGTCCACACAATGATGACTTGCGGTCCACACAATGTATAATTTAGCCAACTACCTAGTCTAACACCTAGGAATTAATAGAAAATGATCAATAACACTATCCTAAGGTTTTAAATGACATGGATTGGTTTAAATATTCCAACACCCCCCCCTTAAGCCCGACTTTATGTGCTAAAAACCAGAAATAAAATAGGGCCCAATAACAAGACATGGTCACCCTTTAACATACTACCTTGTCCATGAAATAAGGAAACATGGAAAACCTCATGGGAATAACCTCCCATAAAAAATGGACATAATAAAAATTGAAATATTGTTGATCAATCCTTCACTCCACCACATGTTCAACCATCCCAAGCAGTGATCTCAGATAGCTGAAAGTATTCTCAGTAAAATCTTTGGTGAAGATGTCTGCAGTTTGTTCAGCTGTTGGGAAATACTGCAGATCAATGATGTGATCATGCACTAATCTCCTGATGTAGTGCATATGAATATCTATATGCTTGGTCCTCTTCCTATGTACTGGATCACTTGAGACCCTTATAGCAGTCTGATTTTCACAAAAGATGATTGTGGGAGTGCTAAAGGAAATCTCAAACTCTGAAAGAATCCCCTACAACCACACACACTAAGTAGCAACATTCACTACTCCTCTGTACTCGGACTCTGCTGAAGATAGTGAAATTTCACTTTGTTTCTTACTGGACCAGCAAACAAGGCCACCTCCAATCATGAAAACAAATCCAGAAGTGTATTTTCTATCAAGGATATCACCAGTCGAATCTGAGTAAGTAAAGCCAAGAATATCTAGGCTAGAATCTATTAAATTTTTAGTATTAAATCACAATACTATAGGATCTTTGCTGAGAGAATAACATCTACAGTATATCAATGCATGACAATCATAATATGACAAGCATCACAAGCATCACAAGAATTAAAAGCATAGAGACAAGAGACACAGAGTTTCTGTGGGGAAAACCCTAAGGTGAAAAACCCCACAACTTCCTCAGAGATAGAGAGAGCAATGGCTCAACCAAAATACAACCAAATAATATTGAGATAGTCTCCTAGTAGATGATCCTCCTCCTCCTCACTAGTGCGCCACTTTTCAGAGAGAGAGATAGTTGCTTTTTCCGAGTGAGTAAAATAGAGATCTCCTATCTCTATTTATACTCACCTTTTTGCCCAGTGACCTACTGGGGCCGACTTGTCTACTTGGATACATCCACATTATATTATATATTAATTAGGGCCGACCCCATAAGGTGGTCTAATAACCCATCGGAAATTACACACACTTGCGACACTTGTCAATCCACATGACGACACTTCCTTATAGAGGAATAACACATCTCTTATAAGGGTACAATAAATATATATATAATACACAGATGAAATACATTCCGAAGTTACATATACATCAACAGAATCTGCAACATAGTGAATCCCGTTAGACTTGGTGCCTTGCACATAATGAAAGATTATTTTTGCAGCCTTCCAATGAAGCTCATGTGGCTTCTCCATGTCTATTGAGGCTACACTCACTGTAGATGCAATATCAGGTTGAGTATGAGTCAAGTGCAGTAAGCTGCCAACTAGCTGCCTATACAAGGTGTTGTCCACAAATGGTGTAGAATCTGCTTCTTAAAGTTTGATTCCTGAAAGGAAGGGATCTTTTGAAGGCTTGAAATCAGCCATATTGAAATTATTTAGTAGGTCAGATGCATATTTGGACTGAGATACCTTAGTTCCATTCTCAGTTTGAGAAATCTCAAGCCCCAAAAATTGCTTAAGAATTCCCAAGTCAGTCATGGAAAAAGCTTGATGCAAAGCAGTCTTTAATGAAGATATTTGATCAATAGAGCTACCTGTAATTAGTAGGTCATCAAAATATAACACAATGATCAAAATTGATCCATCAATCAGCTTCATGTAAACATTTGTATCAGATTTGCATCTAGCAAAATATTGTGACAAGAAAAAGTTTTCCATTTTGGCATACCAAGCCTTGGGGGCTTGCTTAAGCCCATATAAGAACTTCTTCAACCTGCACACATAGCTAGGATCACATGTATAGCCTTCTGGCTGTTTCATATATATCTTTTCCTCAATATATCTATGGAGGAATGCACTTTTGACATCCATGTGATGTACTTCCCAGCGCTTGGTTTCACAAATTGCCAGAATCTTATCGAGTCCTTCTGTGCCACTGATGCAAAAGTATCATTATATTCAAGGCCATGGAATTGGGAAAATCCCTTTTCAACCATCCTATCCTTATATTTCACTACTGCACCATCTTCTACAAATTTAGTTTTGAAGATCCACTTAGACTGTAACAATTTTCTACCTGGGGGAGCTTGACTAGCTCCCATGTCTCATTCTTTTGCAGTGAATGAACCTCCTCATCCATGGAAGCCTTCCATATTGGGTCATGTGAGGCTTACTCATATGTATGAGGATTAGAGTCCACCATCAAATAACATCCCTCAGATAGGTAAGGATCATTCACATTGAGAGCATTCTCAAATTGTGATCTAGTCCTCCTAGTATCTTGAGGATTTCCCACTAGTTCACCAGCTGCTTGAAGAGTATTAGAAACCCACTTAGGAATTTTTAGTGAATTAGGATCTGTAATAAAATGGTATTCATCATCAGAAATATGAGAATCAGAAAATTTAAAAGGAGCATTACTTACATTCTCAGGTGGTGGTGTGGAGGGTTCTCCAATTTCAACACTTTGTGAGGGCTCTTCTTCGAATTGAACACTCCTCTTGATGAAGTATTTTTGAGAGGGAATGCTAAAAAAATTGCAGCCCTTGGAGTCTTCTGAATAGCCAACAAAAATACATGGTTGGATTTGGGGCTGCATGGCCCTCCTCTTCTCAAGTGGAATTCTATCCCAAGCCTTGGAGCCAAAACTCTTGAAATGAGAAACATCAGGTTTATGCCCATTCCAAACCTCAAAAGGAGCGATTCCTTGTAATGATTTGTGAGGCACTCTATTCTGTATGTGTTAAAACTCGGATTTTACCCTGGGATGTATCAAGGAAACCTCAAGGTAACCACAAACCTACTTTAGGCTGTATTCTGACCTATACAACCAGAGAGGGCTCTCTCTTAAATTTGTAAAGACTGAAAATACTCAAAATATTTCAGCGATGAGAACACACAGAGGTTATACTTTGCAATGGAATATGTTTTTGTTGTTTAAAGGGATTGGTTAGACAATCTGGAGAAAGAAACCATTGGGAAATGGAGTCAAATCCAAATGATGATTAATGGCATTGCTTTGCAATGAAATTCTTAACAAAGGCAGGGTAATCACTTTTTTCATAGTCAAAATGCTAGTTGTTTGGTGATAAGGAAGAAGATGAGAACAGTCCATTGGTATGAGCATCTGAGGATGAATTCAATATCAACTTTAGAGGAAAACATGAATGCTTAGGCATGATTAAACAAGAGCATGGTTAGCATAAATTCCAGCTTAACACTTTCACCATAAGCATGAAAAAAGATAACAATATGGAAAAGGATAACATGAAAAACAAATTCACACAAAGAAGAGAAAGGTACATACCGTAAAATAGGTAACACAAGAATCTTTGATAAAAACCTGCTTGTCTCTGCAATCTTCTTATTAATTCTTTGAAAATAACTCAACACCCAAAATGGGTCTCTCCTAAACTGAAAGTCGAACCCCCTTTACAATGATGGCCAAATAGCCTTTTTATAGCACTTCTTTGAAGCAAAACCCTAACAAAATTATAATTGACTTGGTAAATATTTGGATTTCACTTTTACATTTCACTTTTAGAAAAAAATGTACACATGTCAAAATTTCCAACATATGAACCTTCAGCACCCTGTTTGCTGGATGGAGACCGTTTGCTAAAGTTTTGAGCCTGAATCTTCATGGACTCTGGGGATGGAAGAGCCCTCAAATATTTGATGTTGCACATTGGCATTGGCACTTTTAAATCCTATATGTTTGTATGATTCTATTTCATTATCACAATTTTCCTTCCCGTACTGTTTCAGGCCCATAAGAATAATGCTCACCATTACCTCTTTTCGAGAATGTTTTCCATTTTTCACAAGTCCCTTTGATGTGTCTCCCATCTTATTAGCTTTTGAGTTACTTCCTGCTACACCTTCAACTCCAATATGACTTCATACAGAAGGAAACATATTATGCGAGAAAAAACCTATTCCTATGCTTCTACCAAGTTTCTCACTACCATCATCAGAAAACTTTGACAACTATGTATATCAGATGAATCATCTTCCCATAAATTTTCTCCACCTCCTTTCATAGGTGATGCTTGTAGCATATGCATCTAGATGATCTTTCTTCCATAGAGGTTGATCGAGATCATAAAAATATGGTTCATTTTCGGCAGAAGCAATTTGCCATCCCATTTGTACGCGTAGCATCCTTATTCATTCCATGCTTCAACATTTTTCGTTGTACGAGTTTGTTGCTATTTAATGGTTGGCTGGAAACAATAGTAGCTGAGGGTCCAACTGGCGCAGTTTTCATCGCCAACAGGTGACCACCTGAAAGTGAAAACTGGAATATTGAACTGAGAAGGGATCTGAACATCTTCTACAACAATCCTATTAACACCATGCTCCTTCGGGCAAATGTCTCCTCTAAGGCAAAATCTACGCTCCTCAAAGTCCTTACACTGAGGGCATCCCATGCCCATGGTTAATCCAATGGTAGGGCTCAATGGAGAATCTCATTTTCCTTACATTCCAGGAAGTAGTGGATGTAATTGCTCCAGACTACCATTGTCTCCATTTTGAACCTTGATCCATTTCTCTCCGTAAACATTCTCTCTTATAGCTATGTTCTTGGTGACAGGAGCATCCTCCTTTTCCTTTTATAACTCCCAAAGTAGTTTTCCCTACTATAAAAAGTGGTTTAATTTATCGCTTTTCAATTGGAGAAATAACACCACATTGGCATGTGGCAAAGTGGTTTTGATTCTGCACCACTTCTAAACTTTTAACCTCCGAGCTGTTTGAGCTAGCAGAATGAATGTTAGCAATCCATCGTGAATTTCTAAAAAATAAGGTTCAAATCCCCACCTCTAGGACTCAAATACTAACTGTTGTGTAAAAATTGAGAGAGGTTTTTGTAAATTGGCCCGTTTTCGACAAAGCCCATGTTCCTGTTTTTATAGATTCATCTCCATCTAGTGAGAATATGCATTTGAAATGGATAACTAAAACAGGAAAAATTCAAGAAAATGAGTTGTAAAGATGAATTTGAATTTCCCAAACCATGACACCTGTAGGGAAACTAAAGGATATTTTTGTATATGGCCACATGCTGGAGAAAAACCTCTCTTGGTTTGTAAAAATTTGTTTCGATTTGGCTAGAAACCACTTTTAAAAACTATGTCTCGTTCCAGGTTCAAGCTAAGTAGCTTTGACCACCAAAAAAACTTCCTTCAAACATGAGAAAATCTCAAGAAGATCACTTCCATATTCAAGTTTGGATCTTAAAAACTGAAACACAGATCTCACTGATGCATTGAGCTATAGAACCCTTGCCACCTACTACCTCCTTTGGAAACCTGTGCAGTCGCCCTGGCACCTGGCGTGGGGTTTGAACAACGATTTATATTTTATTTTTTACTTTATGGGACTTATCCCACATGGAAGAGGATGGAAGCACCTTTGGTGTTTATATGCACCAATGCTTTCAACTTATGTTAATGTTTTGTGTGTCGATTATGCTCCTCATTTGGCTTTGGTGCTTAGTGTTGAGCGTTGATTTGGTATTTGACTTGGCTTTGTTATAAACGTTGATGTGGCAGGGGTTTGGTTGACACTTGAAATGGATATCGGTGCTAAGCTTCATACTTGGAGATTGGGCTTGGCCCAATATTCTTTATAAAAATAATCCTTAAACCCTGTAATAAACTTAAGAACGCAAAATTGGCTTAAAAAAGCCAAAATTTGACTTAAAAACTATTTTTAGCCCCAATTATGAAAAACCTTCTTTCTTTTATCGAAAGAACCATTAAATTCTTTTTACTTGCCAAACCTGGACAAATGTGAGCCCAAAGAACCATTATTTTGGTTTTTTGGAAAAACTGTCATTATCAAACGAGCAAAACTTCCAGATTTACCAAATTAGCAATGAAATCTTGGAATTTATATGATGATAACACCAACTCTCGCAAGAATAAAATAGTGCTAACAACTGGCTCCAACTGGGGATGCTATCCTCCGTGCGAGGTAGCGAAGAATCTCGTATACCAAGTGCCTAATCCATGGGATGATCCCATCACAAAACTATAACCTTTAACTCTTCATCTGAAACTAAATGCAAACTGAAAACTTAGGCTAAAACACACGCTACAAATCTAAACCGAAACTTGAAACTGAAAACTGAATCCATACTGAAATTTGTTGAAAGAAATGCTCGCCTTATCGAGCTTATTCGACCTACCTACCTGCTTTAAGTTTATCCATAATCTTTGATTATGTGAAATCAAAAAGCCAATGCAACCATACAAGTGTTTTTTCTACTTGTTTCATTCCTTTCACATACTTCTTCAAAAGAAAAATAACCGATATGCTTAATTTTTCAAAGAAGAACTTGGAAACGAATTAAAAAAAATCTGAAATTTTAAACCCACTTATTGTTTCCAAGCATGCTGCAAATGGATCTTGGTAGGAAAATATGCTGTCTCCATAACACTGCAAAAAACTGTCATCATGAATCTGCTTCTCAACCACATCCTCTCTTGCATAAAAACCCAATAGATAGCTATCACATGGAGGATGAAAATCTGCACTATAGTGCTATAACAAAAATTCCATTGCAAAGAATACACAGCTGAATTTGACATTAGCTTATTAGTATCTCTGTCTTCATCTGCATCATAACATGCACACTGGACGCTTTCCTGTGATTGATGAAAACTATTATCTCTCAGTGAAGAACATGTAGCTAATTATTATGGGGAAACAATCCCATAATCATCATTGTACTCATCATATCTAGGTCCAACCAATGATTCAAAAATGTCATCAATCAGAAAAATACTCGGAAATCAACTTGTTCTTGAATAAAATGACTTGCAGATTTGCTTTCATGACAATCTAAAGGCGAATACATGAAAAAATCATTTTCGAGCTTCTCATAAGATGGATTTAGAATTGGATCAGTCTCTTCTTGTTTAACTAGTGTAACACAATTCTGTGAAAAATCATGAGCATTGAAAATTTCAAGAAAATGCATCATATTTTCAACTCTCTGTTCAAATTTCAGGTCTGCTACCTTTTGCTCATGTTCACTGTCACACTCTTCAGGGTCCAACTGCTATCTTTGAAATTGTTTCTCAAACTTCCCACAGACTTGAACATTGTCTTCATCCTCCTAGGCATCATTAAACATCTGTTGTAAGATGGAAGACCTTCTCTCCAAGAGAAGATAAGAGAGATATGGATGGAAAACTTGGGCATACTGCAACTGGAAAGACCTTCAGGTGGTTGAATCTCTTTAGGCATCTTATAATAGAGACTAGCAAATATCCTATTGAAACTTGAAACGATTTCATCTTGCATTCTCTTCATGGCATAAAACTCTGAAAGGAATTGATCCCAAGATTTTATTCTACCCCAAAATCTCAGAAAATTATGACTTAACTCACTCCATGGGCTAATAGACTCAGGAAACAAATTCCTAAACCATTGCTTGACCTCTCCTCATAAAGACTAGGCAAAAGTTCTCATGAGAATAACATCATGTTCAATTTCGAAAAGGTCTACAAAATACTGAAAAGACTAGAAATTTTTATCAGCTGTAAGACTACCATCTTATCCATAAAAAACAGGGAGGTATTTGTGGTATTTTGGAGGATATTCGTGAAGAACAAATGGAAGCTTTAAAGAACTATATCTCTGTTGAGATCTAGAAGGTAAAAGAGTATGTACAAGAGGAATGTCATCAGCCGTAATCTCACGGGGTTTGCAATACTGATCATGGATCTCATGTGATTCAGAAAAAAGACTTGAATTATCTTTAAGAACAGAAGAACAAGGTATGTCTACAATATCTAATGAAGGATATAAACGGGTAGTTTTCTCATGGCTTGAGAATTTCCGAAAGAACAGAAACTTCTCGATATGTACACATAAAGATAAAAAGCAGTTAATGCAAAAGAACAAGATCTCTTTGAAGAAATTGACACTTTGATACTTGGATATTAATTCTTCCAGTTTCTGTCAACTGAGCTCATTCTCCAGTGGAGTCTCCAGGTGAATAATACACAACCTCCTTGATGTCTGACTACTGTCCACCATCAATAATCAGATATGAAACTTTGTCATTCTATCTAGGGACAATGTTACTTTCGTTCCTCGACAATGGCACCAGAATTGTTAACACTCAGATTCTACCCTGGGATGTATCAAGAAAATCCCTAGGTAACCACAAACCTACTTTAGGTTGTATTATGACCTATACAACCAGAGAGGGCTCTCTCTTAAATTTGTAAAGACTGAAAATACTCAAAATATTTCAGCGATGAGAACACACAGAGGTCAGACTCTGCAATGGAATATGTTTTTGTTGTTTAAAGGGATTGGTCAGACAAGCTAGAGAAAGAAAGCATTGGGAAATGGAGTCAAATCCAAATGATGATTAATCGAAGTGCTTTGCAATGAAATTCTTAACAAAGGCAGGGTAATTACTTTTTTCACAGTCAAAATGTTGGTTGTCTGGTGATAAGAAGAAGATGAGAACAGTCCATTGATATGAGCATCTGAGGATGAATTCAATATCAACTTTAGAGGAAAACATGATTGCTTAGGCGCGATTAAACTGGAGCATGGTTAGCATGAATTCCGGATTAAGTAACACTTTCACCATAAGCATGAAAAAAGATAACAATATGGAAAAGGATAACAAGAAAATCACATTCACACAAATAAGAGAAAGGTCCAGACTGTAAAATAGGTAACACAAGAATCTATGATAAAAACCTGCTTGGATCTGCAATCTTCCTATTAATTCTTTGAAAATAACTCAGCACCCAAAATGGGTCTCTCCTAAAATGAAAGTTGAACCCCCTTTACAATGATGGCCAAATAGCCTTTTTATAGCACTTCTTTGAAGTGAAACCCTAACAAACTTATAAATGACTTAGTAAATATTTGGATTTCACTTTTACATTTCACTTTTACATTTCACTTTTAGACAAAATTGTACACATGTCAAAATTTCCAACATATCAACCTTCGGTGCCCTGTTTCCTAGATGGAGACCGTTTGCTGAAGTCTTGAGCCTGAATCTTCATGGAATCTGGGGATGGCAGAGCCCTCAAATATTCGATGTCGCACATTGGCATTGGAACTTTTAAATCCTATATATTTGTATGATTTTGTTTCATTATCACAATTTTCCTTCCCGTATTGTTTCAGGCCCATAAGAATATTCCTCATCATTACCTCTTTTCGAGAATGTTTTCCATTTTTCACAAGTCCCTTTGATGTGTCTCCCACCTTATTATCTTTTGAGTTACTTCCTGCTGCACCTTCGACTCCAATACGACTTCATACAAAAGGAAACATATTATGGGAGACAAAACCCATGCCTACGCTTCTACCAAGTCTCTCATTGCCATCATCAAAAAACTTTGACAACTATGTATATCAGATGAATCATCTTCCCATAAATTTTCTCCACCTCATTTCCTAGGTGATGCTTGTAGCATATGCATCTGGATGGTCTTTCTTCCATAGAGGTTGATCAAGATCATAAAAATATGGTTCATTTTCTGCAGAAGGAATTTTCCATCCCATTTGTACGTGCAACATCCTTATTCGTTCCATACTTCAACATTTTTGTATGTATGAGTTTGTTGCTATTTGATGGTTGGATAGAAACAATAGTAGCTGAGGGTCCAACTGGCCCAATTTTCATCGCCAATAGGTTCCCACCTGAAAGTGAAAACTGGAAGATTGAACTGAGAAAGGCTCTGAACATCTTCTACAACAATCCTATTTACACCATGCTCCTTCGGGCACATGTCTCCTCTAAGGAAAAATATATGCTCCTCAAATTCATTGCACTGAGGGAATCCCATGCCCATGGTTAATCCAATGGTAGGGTTCAATGTGGATTTTCATTTTCCTTTCATTCCAGGAATTAGTGGATGTAACTGCTCCAGACTACCATTGTCTTCATTCTGAACGCTGATCCATTTCTCTCCATAAACATTCTCTTTTGTAGATATGTTCTTGGTGACAATAGCATCCTCCTTTTCCTTTTATAACTCCCAAAGAAGTTTTTTCTACTATAAAAATGGTTTTATTTACCACTTTTCAATTGGAGAAATAACACCACATTTACATGTGGCGGTGTGGTTTTGAGTCCGCACCACTTCTCAACTTTTAATCTCAGAGCAGTTTGAGCTAGCGGAATGAATGTTACCAATCCATTCCGAATTTCTAAAAAATAGGGTTCAAAGCCCCACCTCCAGGACTCAAATCCTAACTATTGTGTAAAACCCGAGAGAGGTATTTTTAAATTGGCTCGTTTCCAACAAAACCCATGTTCCCGTTTTTCTAGATTCATCTCCATCTGATCAGAATATGCATTTGAAAGGGATAACTAAAACAAGAACAATTCTGGAAAATGAGTTGTAAAGATGAATTCAAATTTCCAAAACCATGACACCTATAGGGAAACTGAAGGAGGATTTTGTATATGGCCCCATGCTGGAGAAAAACCTCTCTTGGTTTGTAAAAATTCGTTCCCATTTGGCCAGAAACCACTTTCGAAAAATATGTCTTGTTCTAGGTTCAAGCTAAGCAGCTTTGACCACCAAAACAACTTCCTTCAAACATGCGAAAATCTCAAGAACATCACTTCCATATTCAAGTTTGGATCTTAAAAAATGAAACATAGACCTCACTAATGCGTTGAGCTACAAAACCCTTGCCACCTGCTACCTCCTTTGGACACTTATGCAGTCGCCCTGGCACCTGGCGTGGGGTTTGAACTGCGATTTATATTTTCTTTTTTGCTTTATGGGACTTATCCCACATGGAAGATGATGGAAGAAACTTTGGTGTTTATATGCAGCAATGCTTTAAACTTATGTTAATGTGTTGTGCGCTAAATTGGTATTTGATTTGGCTTTGTTATAAACATTGATGTGGTAGGGGTTTGGTTGGTAGTTGAAATGGTTCTCGGTGCTGAGCTTCATACTTGGATATTGGGCTTGGCCTAATATTTTTTATAAAAATAAACCTTAAACCCTGTAATAAACTCAACAACACAAAATTGGCTTAAAAAACCAAAATTTGACTTAAAAACTATTTTTAGCCCCAATTATGAAAAACCTTCTTTCTTTTATCGAAAGAACCATTAAATTCTTTTTACTTTCCAAGCATGGTCAAAGGTGAGCCCAAAGAACCATTATTTTGGTTTTTTGGAAAAACTGTCATTATCAAATGAGTAGAACTTTCGGATCTACCAAATCAACAATGAAATATTGGAACTTATATGATGATAACACCAATACCTGAAAGAATAAAATAGTGCTAACAGTGTGTATGATGCCCAATATATTTCCTCATCCAAAAGTCTTGGAGACAAAGACTTGGCCTCAAGCATGCATGTGGCCATCTCCTTAAGAGATTTGTTCTTCCTCTTAGCAACACCATTCTGCTAAGTTGTGTAGGGAACAGTGTGTTTCATCTATATGCCAGAAGAGGCACAAAATTGCTGAAACTCATACTTAATGTATTCCCCACCATTATTAGATCTAAGGATCTTGATATGTCTACCAGACTGGTTCTCAACTGAGGCTTTGAAAAGCTTGAACAAACTGAACACGTTTGACTTTAGCTTGAGGAAATAGATCCAACATTACCTGGTAAAGTCATCTATGAAGGTGAGGATGTATTTGACATGTTTCAAAAAATCATCGGGGAATGGACCTGATATGTCACTGCGAATAAGCTCCAGGGGTGCTGAGGTTCACTTAGTTTTGGCTCTTTCAAACTTATGCTCAGGGTGCTTTCCTAGGATGCAGATTTGGCAGACACCTTTATAAAACTTGATATTGGGAAGCCCTATCACCATTTATTTCTCATGGAGTTGGGAAATATATTTGTAGTTTAGGTGACCAGATATTTCATGCCATAATTTACTTGACTCATTGGCATGGCTAAGTAGAGCATAAGGTGATGGTAAAGGCACAAAATGAGAGAATCTATATATTTTTGAGCTATGGTCATCAAAAACTACGGAAATAATTCGTCCTGTTGACATTTAACAGATTTAAACATCATTAGGTGTGAAGATCACCTTTTTGGGAGATCCTGTGTGAGTCATCTGGTATACTGACAAAAGGTTATTAGCAAGTCCTGGAACATACAACACATTAGTGAATGAACCAAAATCTAGATCAATATTGCCTTTACCTTTGCTTGAAGTTTCAGAATCATCACCCAATACAATGGTTGGACCACTCGAATAATCAAGAGAGGAAAATCTGTCTCTTGTAGACACCATGTTCCTTGAAGTTCCAGAATCTATGATGAAAGAGGTAGGATTGGATGTGCTTTCCATAAAAGAATGCACTCGCTCGTATTCATAATTATGTCCCCCATCCTTCCTTCTTACGATGTCAAGAAGAGGAATATTTTCTTTCTCCAAGAGTTGAGCTATTTGATCAATGGTCTTCTTCATGCAGGAGCTCTCAGTATGAAAACCCCTATTGCAATAGGTGCACTTTTCCTTCTCTTACTTCTTATTTGGATTCCTCTTGAAGTTTGAGGATTCTTCATGAACTTTCTGTTTGTCTTTCTTCTGATAAGTGGGTTTCTTGAAATTTCCCTCCTTTCCTTTCGAACTCTTTGAATCTTCAGTAGTCAAACAATAATATTTTGATGGATTTTTTATTGCTCCCATCAGGACGAGCTTGTATTTTTCTTGTGTAAGAGATTCCATGAATTCTGACACAATAGGAATTTTCCAGTTTCGAACTTCCTTCCTTGTGGCATGGAAGGTCGAAACAAAGACTGAATAATCTAGGAAAATCTTGGAGAGAATGGCCAAGATCAATTGCTCATCCTTTTTCTCAATTCCAAATTTATTCAATTGAAGGACAAGTGACTTGAAATTTCAGAAGAAGTATTGAAGGTTCTCGAAATTATGTGGAGTTAGTGAGACAAGTTCATTATCCAGTTGGTGGCCTCTTAATTCATCTGTCTTGCCAAACAAATCCTGGAGCTTCTCCCATAATTCATTTGGAGTGGTAAGACCATATATATGGAATAAAATATCCTTGGATGTGGTGAGACACAAGAGGCCATAGGTTTCATCTATTCAATTGTGCCACATTTCCTTCTGAATTGTTGAGGTTGGCTCAGTTTTAGTTGCCATAGTCACCCTTAGAGGCCTTTGCTCCTCAACATGATCGCCATATGCGCTTTCCAGTCAAAATAATTGAATGGAGTGAGGATGATATGATGTGACTGGTCCATGGAAGCTTTGAAATATCTTTTAGATTTGTTTGGGTGCGCCCCTAGATGCTCAGTTGCGCCCTCTAGGTGATTGATTGCGCCCTGTAGATGACTGAATGCACCCTCCTTGAGACTGGTTGGTCCTGCAAGACAATAGAAGGAGAAAATAATAGCTTGAGATCTCTGATACCATGTGAAATTTATTTCACACCAAGATCCGATCAAGAAATTTCAGACTCTCACAAGTTATCTCACACAACTAGTCAAGAACACTGAAAAACAATCAAGTATAATGAAAACATAATTACTCTCATGAATAATAATACATCAACCAACCTTGGGAAAATAATAGGATGCAAATAGATAACATTACATCATATATTTGAATGAAAATTTTTTCCATTCGAATCCTAACAAAAGCAGGCTTACTAAAAATATGCAAAACCCCCCTAGGTGGAAAGTGTGCTTTCCAAGTCACCTCAAACGCTCACAAACTTATGAATGAGTGATCAGATGGTGATGTAGGATGGAAAATCATGCTAAATCCATAATTTGAAAGGAATAAAAATCGTGGAGGATGATTTATCAAAAAAACAGTTATGACTAGTCAACTAGCTTTCACCTTTCACCAAAACGTGGTAAGAAATAGTAAAAAGCATTAAGGCGCCTTTCTATTACAGGATTGGATAAGATCATCCAGAATATTCATAAATTATCCCAGGTGATTCTAGGATGCTTTTGGTCCACACAATGATGACTTGTGGTCCACGCAATGTATAATTTAGCCAACTACCTAGTCTAACACCTGGGAATTCATAAAAAATGATCAATAATTCAATACTAAGGTGTTAAATTACATGGATGGGTTTAAATATTCTAGCACAACTCTTTCGATAGAAATATGGTCTCGTCGGATATCCGACCCGTCTATGTCGAATATTCGACCACAACTCTTTTATTATACACTTCAAATATCCGACACCCATTACTTTAAATGTGGTCGGATATCCAACACCCATTACTTAACAGGTGGTCAGATATCCGACAACATGGTTGTCGAATATTCGACACCCATTACTTTAAATGTGGTCGGATATCCATCGCATATACCTACATAAAAAAGACAAAGTCTGACAGCGTTTGGCGTCAGTGGTATGACAAGCTCGTCGAATTCTTTTGAAGGGGCCATCAGATATCCGACCCAGATTACATTAGGATGTCTGATATCCAGCATCATTTGCCATCAGTGGTATGGCGAGCTTATTGGATTCTCTGGAAGGGGCCGTCGGATAGCCGATGAATATGGGGAATTTAAAAAAGAACAAATACAGAGATATTCCATGCCCAAAATGTCTTTTGTTGTTGCCGAGTAATTCAAGATATTCAAGTTTGGAAAATTTAAGCCAAAGAAAACCATAGAGAGATGACTATCACTAATCTAACAAAGATAATATATATTAAGAAAACACTATAGTTAAATATTTTTTATTTTGAACCCCACCCAATATGTAAAAACTGTAAGAGTTTTCTCTAATAATGTTGAAGACAAGAACTGCATAATACCAAGGATACCTCAAAGAGTGATCTTGGTATGATTTTTTGGAAAAAAAGAGTGACCTACTAGTCCACTGACAAATCATATAAAACATAATGCTTCTATAGCTGGGAAAACCATATCCACATCTACTCAAATGAAACTAGTTGAACCTAAATAATATACAACATAATGCTTCTATAACTGAGAATGCTTCTATAACTGGAAAATAATCAAATCTGAACACCTCTGTTGATTCTTTTCTAGTTGAATTCAAAGAATAAAAACCAATCCACCAGCTGAAGGCATGGAAAAAAAAAAACAAAAAAAAAACAACCTTCTAATCATGCCCAAGATGACACAATGAGCAATTGTGCCTACCCTTAATCATGCCACTGTCAATGTATTGCAAATATGATTTAATCCTAGCTGTCCTTTTTAGAATCTATACTACCAGTAGCTCTATGTCAAGTTTTGTAAGGACACAATGAGCAATTGTGCCTACCCTTAATCATGCCACTGTCAATGTATTGCAAATATGATTTAATCCTAGTTTTCCTTTTTAGAATCTATACTACCAGTAGCTCTATGTCAAGTTTTGTAAGTAGTATTGCAAAATTTTATAGGTTGTAATTTGCAGTCATCACAGAGCATATCCTTTTTGAAGCTATGCATGCTCTCAATTTGTATTTCCACAATGTTCAACTCAACTACAACATATTTTAATACCATATTAAACCATTCTTAAAAGGAATTGTAGAGATCAATGTTTTATAAAGTATGTAAAGTTTATCACAAATGTTCTACTCTCCCAAACCAAGATGCAGACAACATTCCCTACTAATTATTATACAAGCACCTATCTTATCTTGTGTTGACATGAGTTCTATATTTTCTGAAACAAATAGAAATCTAAGATGGGCTTGATAATTTGTTTGAATAAATGAATGTACTGCTCAATTATTAGAATGGAAATTGCAATTTTTTCTCTGTCAAATACAACAAAAATTATACTTGGGGATGAATGAGACTTTCACAAGAGCCTACCTACAAAAAAACAACCACCTACAACAGGATAGCTCTTAAAAGTTACCCAAGACACACAAATTTATATACTCAAGTTCTATGCTTCCAAGATCAGGCATCCATATGTTCTAAGGCTAATTGTACCACACAATCAAGCTACCACAAGCATTCCATGTAACTTTTCATCTAATCGAAAATCATGTCGTCTTCCTCTTCCACGACCATGCCCTACAATATCAAAACTAGAAGAGTATATCAAAACACTGGAAGATGTTTTATCATTTACTTTGACCTCTGCATCGAGAACATAAACCATATAGAAAATTATGCCTGCAGTTCTTACAAAACACTTTAAACTAAGAACACAATGTATTTCAAACATAAGTCATACACAGAGATTCAAACAATGAAATATGTTTTATCATCTACTGATCTCTGCATCGAGAACAACAACCATTTAGAAAGTTCTTCCTGATATTCTTAAAATACTTAAACCCAATAACACAGTATTTCAAACCCTAGTATTTAAAACAATAATCATACTAGACTCTGCCATGCACTAACTCAGACACATATAAACCTAGGCCTTATATAAATCAAATGGCACCTTTGAATGAAACTCACCGACCACTATCAAACCCAACATAGAAAATTAAAATCCATTGCATTTATCAAAGGAAGCTAGTGAATCCCCATAATATAACTATGATAGGTCAATCTGATTCCATCTGTAAATGTAGTGCCTAATTCCTGCCTAAACCGTATTGAGATTTTAAGTGCAACAACAAATGCCTAGAAGAGATCCGAGCGTCAATCCACAATTTTTGAGAAAACTATAAGAACCTTGAAGAAAATTTATATATTAAACCAATAAATGCATGTATATTAAAGGAAATGGAGATGAGGAGGTGTGGTGAATGTTGTAATTGCGGATAGAATTTACCTAAATCTATATGCTTCATGTTGCTTCACTGGGATAAAATCATCAGTCAATGTTATAGAAGTCAGTAAATGGGCATCACAAGCCAATAAATTCTTTGTGAAAAATTCATCAGTGCAAAAATGTCAATAAGTTTAAAAGGAAGAAATGGGCATTATTTTTATAATTTCATATTTCCAAGTAAAACACATTAGTTTTTGTATAAACATGTCAAAATTCAGAAAAGATTTGAACCCAGCTTTCCTAATCAACCGTTTTGCCTTCAAAACTACATTTAATATTTGAAATCAACAAAAATACGAAAATTAGATTCATTCAAAATTCAATTATGATCAATTATATTTTCCAAATTTGGAAAATCCAATTGGTTTTCTTCATATTGGGCGAATTTCAATGAAGTTCATCGGTGTGGTGTGTTATTTTTCCAAATTTGCTTTTAGGTCTGCATGGATAATAAAGACTAGATAATATTTAAATGTTAACTGTAAACAAACTAGAGAGATTGAAAAATTGTAAGAGTGTTATATTTATTTAAAATGATGTGCAATGGTAGGGAGCATTTGAGGTTGCAAAAATACAAGCTTTCAACTTTCTAAAATTACCAAGAGATTTTTAATGGTGCAATTTGAAGGAGCTCCAGTGACAATGTGCACCAAGGAGCATAACATGATACCAGGAGCTTTTTATGGTGCAATTTGAAGGATCCTCCAAGAAAACTCTAACGATGATGTGCACCAAGGGGCATAAATTCGATGTCAATGGGTCAATTTTAATCATGGGGGGTAATCAACAAACATCCATAATTTAAAGGTTTCATTAGAGACTTGAAAATTGCAAGAGAACAAAGAGTCTGAGAAATAATTGTTCGTGGAAACTTAAAGCCATGGTTGAGACTAAAGGAAATTTTTTTCATACTCATGCAATAAATGAGGTGTAGCAATGGAGGAAAAGTAGTTTCTTGTAAATTTTAAAGAATCTCAGCTGACTGATATTAGTAGTGATAAAAATGGCATGGAAGATACATGAATGCAACTAAGTAATTGGAACTTGGCGATAATGGAAAACATATCCCAGATGGTTTTTAACACTTATGCCAACACACTTTAGCGTTGCCCTAGATTATTCATTAGGATATACCTGATTTGCTAAGAATGTCATGGACAACCCCGAAAGGAAAAACCTTTTCTTGTTCACGCAACTCTATTTTCATGTTTCTAGCGTTAAGTGGTTGTTCTGGTTTCAGTTATAACATAGTTGCACCAGATTCCAATCTAACATCCAAAATCCTACCATTATTTAATTATTGCACATTCCAATATGATGTTGTTGTTACGGATTCTAGTATAAAAATTCAATTTTTGATTCAAAATGTAACATGGATGTTCCAGTTTCCATTATGACTAATCTAAGAATTACAGTTGCAGGGACAACATTGGAAGTTTATACGATATTCTCCAGCCTTCACTTTAATAATGTATGAAAGACAAGATACATTTCTTCTAAAAGTGGGATTAATGTTTAGGTTTTTTACAAATGGGGGTCTCTTATCAGTTTAGAAAGGTAGAAGCCGTAGAACAAGCGCATAATTGAATTATCAATATCTATACACTTAGAACACATCTAGTCCATTATAAGGGTGCAAAGCATTAGTGCAATATGAACTCTGTAGTAACAACCATGTATCAATTAAAAATAATGAGTGTAACAGTCTTGCCAAACTTATGAAAATCAAACAAATCCAGGTTGACTTTCACATGCATAGGTAGGATTTGTAACTGGAAACGCCATTACAATGAGAATGTATATACATAATAGCTCCACATCAGAAATGAGTGGAACATTCATGCCAATCTTATGAACATTAAATCCAGATTGTCCTTCAGAAGCATAGGTAAGATGGTATTTCTAAGAATAAAGTATTTCTAAGTCTTAGTCTTTTTTGGGTGTGGCTAGAGAGCATGGTGGGTATTCAGACATGCAGACCACTAAGGAAGGTTGCATGTTGACATGAGCTCTAGCAGTGTCATGAATCTACAAGGACATTCTCACAATTATGGGGCAAGAGATAAGATGTGCAAAGATCTGTAGGATCCACTATGTTCTGGAAATGAAAATGGATCTTGAACATAAATAGGTTTGTGGAACTTGATTTCAATGACTTCTATCTGACAATATCACTATGTAAGAATTGCTTGCTTATGTATATATTGTTGGTGCTTACTATCATTTGATTTTACCTTTTCTCAAACTGTCATAAGTAAGTGATAAATGAATAATTCCTTACCTTTTCAGAGGCTTGGAAAGTAGGATAAGATTCTTTAGTTTCATAACAAGCCCCAATAAATTGTCAAAATTTAGATGAAACGTGAGTGGGTTGTAGAAAGGTACCACTGTATCCATTCATTGATATCCTCTTTGTTTCGAGAATAATTTAATATTCTCTATTGAACAGGGCCAACCATGTGAAGTTGGAAGCTCTTATGGCCCCTTCCCCCCCTCACATCACTCTAAATCCCCCATACCCAATGCATGTACTTGAAAAAAAAATTACGTACAAACATGCAGATTTCATCATAAACAAACATTTACCATTCATTCAATAAAACCTAACATTCATTAAACCATTCATTCATTCAATGGGAAAAAAATCATGCATGACATTATATTATAAAAAATAATTACACAATATTTATTCAGTCACTTCTTTATATTTTTTTTTCTCTTTACAAAATCATCAAGAAGCTCATCTTATGGAACTTGGTGTTCAGTTCTTGGTGCTTCATCAACTTGTTGTGATGTCTTCCTAATAGAGTACTCGCGACGTGGATTTTGCGGCAAGGGGTACGGATTTGCTGCAATAATGTGAAAATGTTACATTGATATATTCTGTTATTATAATGGCAAGTATTTAATTTAAAAAAAACATTGCAAAGGTGTTTTTTTACTTGTTGTGGCCAAATCATGTTCTTCATATTCCTGTCTAGGCTCAACCTGTACAGTGTGACCCTCTACATGATCTGCAGTTGAAACATGGAGAAGTACAATTAATGTTCACCGTATGCAATGATATATATAAAATTGTAGCATATGAATAAATTCATTACCAAGATTCGAAGCATCATCTTCGATTGGTTGTTTTCCATCCTCGACATTAAGGGGATTATTGCTTTCCTGATCAAAACAGAGTCAATATTTTATGTCAATTATTTATAATGAATAGATTTCACAACTAGTAATAAATATTCATTAAACTATATGTATTTTATATACATGTGCACGAGATGGATCACCATAAGACTGTGTTTTCCCAGACAAGATTTTTCAACATTCAACAATAGCTCCAAAGGCATGCTAGAAGCCAAGCTTCAAGTCTTCCTCAGTAGGAACTTATTTGAATCGGTCGGCCTGCATATTTGCATAACGTCATTAATTTACCTTTTGTAGTGCAATAAAACGAAAATAATTTGCAATTTATTATTTGGATGCATTATTGGTTTTTCGATACTTACAATTCATGCTGCCAAATTTGAATAACCACTATGCCCAAGCTTGTGCTGACCAATTTTTTCTAGTCTTTCCCTTGTGGCCTTTGATGTGTCTGAAATCGTATGCAAGTGTTGAAATTTGTTATATGTTCCAAATTCAATATAAAAATTAATAATAATAAGGTTTAGAATTACATTGGGAAAGTATTGCATACCTCCCTATGCCTGGTGGTAGCTTTCCTTCTTTTCTCAAATCCCTCACCTTTCCATCTTCCACTAGGTATTTCCACTCTCTTGCTAGAATCATCAGAGGGAGCTCATACCTAGGGTTCCTTTCTAGGTGAACCCTATATTGGTCCCGAACAATATTCATATGTTTTCCATCCTTCTTTAGGACCAAGGCTTGATTGAAGGTCTCATTGCCGAACAGGCCAACCAACTGATTAGTGAGCTCAAATTTAAAATTTAAAATTTTTTTATCCCACCTTGTGCGGATGGTGGACCCGAAGATATCCAAGGACAAATAATTTAGATGTTTATAAAAAAAATCATTTCCTGCAAAATGATCATGCCATCATTAGTTGAAAAACAATGTTTTATCGGTATATTACAATCAAATTATAAACACTAACATTAACAATGTATAATTACTTGGGATATTCTCTATCTTTATCGGAACGAGATCTTCGTCGACCAAAAATGTTGTCTATATTGCACTCGTGCTAGTGACACGGAAATATCCAGGAAATGTTTCTTTGACAATATCAATACTAGTAGGCTCTGCATCGACCCCTTCTTCTGCACGATCTGGTGTGCGTCAGTCACTAGTGGATGCACTTATAACTAGCCTTGGGGGTGTTGCAGAACATGTTGCCAACTGTTCAGTCGACAACAATGGCGCATGATATGTACGTGGAGTCGTTTTCTCATGTGACGACTCTCCATGAGCATCACCGGGGCCAACACGGCCTTCACCACTAGTGTATGGTCGTAGAAAATCCTATAAATACAAACCATATTTTATAAGTTCACTATCATATAAAAGTAAAAATTATAAATTTCTAAATGAATTTATATTATGATTCAAGATTCCGCAACTTACTTTCAAGTGTAATACCCCATTTTGACCCTTATGATATATTAGCTTTTAATGTAAATATTGAATACATGTGATGTATGTTTCCCTAGCGTGGAGCTCAAGGCTAAGGCCCCGCTAGTGGATGGTCGAATTTTATTTAAAAGGAAAGTATTAGATATTATGTTACCAATGTGTTATTTAACCATGGAACATTGTAAAAATGATGTAAATAAACATCATGCAATAAAAAACCAAAACTGGCTATGGAAACAACGAATGAGAAGGAGCCATGTGTATCCACTAGGGAGTGGTGAGGGGGTTGTGGGGATGAACCATATGCTGTCAAATGTCATTGTGAGAACCCATTTGACTTTCCTTGCTGAAATTTATTTCTATTGTAAAGAAGTTGTTGAAGAATTCAGTCCATGGCTTCAATGGAGCATGGGCAGCCCAAAAATTCGTATGGCAAAGTATGGGCTCTGTTTTCTTGTAACACAAGTCACTCTACCTCATGGGAATTGGTTATTCCTCATTCCCATTCAATTATGGAAGAACCCAGCATCAATTTTCATCCATTACGAATTGCCAACAGTGAGAAAAACCAGAAATCACAACTTTGCAAGAACCCACGTTTTGAAGAGCAAAAAATGCCCAGATTTGGTATTTGACAGTAAAATCCAATGGTGGATCCATATATATGAACCTTGGGGTGAATTTGAGAGTATTATATACCCCGAAATCCATTGGAAACCCAGCTTTTATAGCCCAGAAAATCAGTGACGGGATTGAGTTATTTGATGACAGAATTGGGAGAAATCCAAGTGCGAATGTTTGAACATGGGATTGGATTGCTTGAATTTAGCTTGAAATGCCTATAGCTATGTGGATGAGCTCACTGGCTTAGCATTGACCTCCTTTGTCTTTTGTATGCTTGATAAACCCAATTGTGAGTTGACTTAGCATAGCTATTGAGTGAAACCATGGTTGTGAGTGAGCCTGTCTAGTTCCTCCTTAGTGGATACACAACCCAGCTTGGGGGTGATCTCTCAGCTGAAAGAATATAGGATGGAAAGAGATCTATGGTTGGTTGGAACATTTTTCTCACATAGCCAGTTGTTTGGACAACTTCATCTCAAAGATAAGTGTTCTCTGTGTTTTAAATTATATGCATTTTGTGTTCTCTAATGTGTTAATTCGGAATGGTAATTATTCATGTTAATGGAATTGATATGAAGCATGTGCATAGCATTGGAACGGAATTGAATCCCTGGGTGTTGAATCATCATATGCTTGTGTTAGATATGAGGATGAATTACTATTTTTGTTGTAGCAAATATGTTTATTTCCACTGTGTTTATATTGAGTATGAGTCTGCACACAGAAGATTTTAATTGTTATGAATTTATGCTTAATGTATGGGCTAAGATCATCAAATAAGCCCGGTAAGTTGGTCACGTTTCCTTCCTTTCTCCAGATCGATGGAAGGGGATGTTACAGAGTGGTATCAGAGCCCATGTTGCATCACTAGGGATGCTTGGGAAAAACTGTGAGTTACATGCATATAACAGAAGGTTTTAACGCAGTGTTAATGAAGTTTGGGCGAAATTTTTGATTGGAAAAATGTCATGATCAGATTTACCAGGTGTGGAAGAGGATCAAACAGGGGTATAGGGATCTGCAAGAGCTTTCCAACAGTACCATACTCGTCCCATTTGGCTAAGGGACGAAGGAGATATGGACCCTGAAAGTTGCAGGGCTAGAAGCATTCCAGGGTTGCGGATTTCGGATTTCGGGAACACAATTTTCCAAAAAATTGCGTATTGGAGTTCCGAAATCCCGCACTCACAATTTCAGGTTGCGGGTTGTGGGATGGTCACATTCCCTTGACCGCGACTTGACTTTTCGCACCCGCAATTTCGGGTTGCGGGGTGCGGATTGAGGGTTGCGGGATGGTCACATTTCCGTGACCGCGACTTGACTTTCCACACCCGCAATTTTGGGTTGCAGGGTGAGGGTTGTGGGTTGTGGGATGGTCACAATCCCGTGACCGCGACTTGAATTTCCGCACCTGAAATTTCGGGTTTCGGGTTGCGGGGTGGCAACAAAAAAAAATGAGTATAGAGCCCGAAAGTGGATTTTTTTGGATAATGGGAGCTTGTGGAATCGAAATTGGATGAAGTCAGTGGCATTCTGAGGCCATTGATGAAGGCCATGGAAGGTCCAGTGAGAATCCCGAGCTCATTATGCTCAAATTGGGCATAAATTTGAGATTAATGGCTTTTATAAATCGGTGTCCCGACGATTGACAGAAGGTCGGATTGAGCCAAAACTGATATGGAGCAGTCATGGAGCAGGAATGGTTTTGAGTTTGGAATTTTGGAGCCAAAATCCAAAGGATGTGGAGCCGGGGTGAGTGTGAAGGCCAAAAAACACTATTCTGGGCCATGATGTTGGAATTTTGAAAAGCTTGCAGTGGTTGAAAGCGACCCTATAATTCGGATTCAAGAAAATTATTGAACTCAACATTTCATATTCTCATTAAACCAGACATATTCCGTTAGACAAAGATCTTCTAGAAATGCACAGTTTGGAAGATAGCCAATTTTTGGCCCAAAAATTGAAATTTTGAAAAAATGTGAAAAGTGGAAAGTAGTCAAACCTAGAATTTTATGGAAGATGAATGGAGCATAGGAACAGAGATCCGCGAGTTTCTAAGTGTTCCTTGTTATATAGGATAAATTTTCTCGATAAAATTTTTTTCGTGATCCTTCATAGATTTGCTTCTACAGATGGATGAAGTTAGTAGTTCAAGATATTTTGTAACTGTGTAAAAGTGCAGAAATTTTTGTAAAAATTGTCATTTTTGAAGTAATGTAGTTTTCACACCCGAAGTTGGAATGGAGCAAGTGGATAGGAATTGGAAAGCTTATCCAGTAGGGAATATTAGTGCATAACCATAATTTGAAGGAGGTTATCATACATCATAGATAATTAGAGCAGAAAAGTGCCAGTGGTTGTTTGACAAAAAATGTTGTCAATATGGGCAATTTCTAGAATTGCATGCTAGGAAAGTAGCAAGTTGGAATATTATGCACGAGTTTATGTATTGAATTGATGCTTGAAGATTAAATCATAGCTAATGATTCCTTGTGTGTTTGCTAGAAGCCATGAAATCAAACCAACTATTATGTGGAAGAGGGATTCCATACAAAGATGAGGGATTGGAAAGGGAGAATTCCTTAACCCCTGTCTTGCTAACTATATTTATATTTCATAAGCTTTGTGTACATAAAATTATGGCATGGGAATGCTGAAAATGCAGATATTAAATGGATGGCATGAATATGTACTAGTTGACACATTCATAAACAATGCACAATGCATGAGAATATGTTTTTGGACGCATATGATATTACATATTGATAAAAGTAGTGGGATTTTACATATGCAATGAACCACTAATGGTAAATATTGTGGTTGATAATCACTATTGGTGTTGGTATTGGTGCTAGGACCAAAGACAACAGGAGCATGGCTGAAGATGTTGATGATGTTGTTGCATGTGACTAACAATCTTATGAAGAAAAGGATAAGGCAACAAATCCATGATCAAGAAGTTGGTGGGCGAATTCTGCAATCTTTTGTAAGAGACCAACTAATAAGGTAACATCAAGGGTGTAAATGGGATCCATGCAGGTAATGGTTTGATTATGATGATTGCATAAGTGTTGAGAGGGGATGGGGTAAGAATCCATTGAACCATATTTAGTAATCATAGAATGGTATGCATTTATGATTGAAATGCATTCATGAGAATGACATACCGCCATAGTGTGGTGGAGCATGGAGCGGTGAAGGCAAGAGGTCTCATACCATGTGATTGTTTAGAAATTTAGACTACATTCATATAAAAATATATCATGCCATGTGTATGTGGTTATGGGCTTAATAGCCAAAACAAGTGAGGACTGGTGGTCTTGATTATGGTAATGCATGCTATATGAGGTAGTCATGCTTCGGCCATAATATGTTTGAATGCAGAACATTCATGAACTAATGCAAGGTAGCATTGAGTAGATATGCATTAAGATATTTTATAAATCTTGTAGCTATGCAGTGAGTGGATGCATATGAAAAAGTTTAAGTAAATGTTGTAAATGTGCATGCATAAGTGTGGGTGCACATGTTGTGATGCATTGCATGAATGCATGGGGATGGTATATGTGTTATTGCAAACTAAATAATGGATGAGATGATGAATTGATGATAATTCTAAGATCATTTCATGGACTGTTACGAATGCAGAATAGTAAGTGCATAAAGAAGATAGTCATGATCGATGGGCTGTCGGAATACTCTGCGGAAGGGCAGAGTTGTATAAATCATATGACCGTGAAATAATGAGTATCTAAAGTTTCATTTAAATTGCATGAATGATGCGACTCTACCTAGCAATTTTAGTATGATAATGATTCACGTGAAGTAAATGAGTTTGGTGATATTGATATGTTAACAACTGAAAGTGTTCGAATTATTGAGTGTTATAATTCTGAGATCACTTTAGTGACTATTGTAGCAATAAACAAATTATATGCATAGATACTTATAGCATGTTTGGCTAATTGAAAGTTTCAGATTCCAGGTAGAAATGTCTTGCATATGGAAATGAGGATAAGACCATAGTAAAGACCGAATTCTACCATGCGCAAAAGCCAAAGGTTATGAGAAGGTTCTCATGGTTGTGAAATTTAATCTATACATGAAACAAATATGCAAATATTACGATTTAAGTTTATGAGAATAATATCATGGTTGCAAATCTAATTTCTGTAGGGAACATATTTGAAAATTTTGATTTAGAGCTTATAAGAAGGAATCTCATGGTTGAGAACTCTAAGTTCTGTCAGAAAGAAGGATTGTAAATCTCAGATTTGTAAATCTCGGATTGGAATTTTGATAATAAATGACTAATGACTATTTTACTTATACGAATTGTGTCAGAAGGATATGTTGTAAGTGGATTCTCATGTATGGTAGTAGACATAAGACCATAATGGGAGAAGTGATACCACTTACAAGAGACAAACAGTATGAGGGTAGCCTCATGGCTAAGAAAATCGATTTATGTAGTAAACATAATTGCAAATTCATATTGAATTTAATTATTAGTGCCATTGATTAGTTATGAAACAATCAAATTTGAATTTTATTGTTAAATGTTGTTGATAGTTTGGCTATTTAATAAGTGTGCCAGGAAGACACATTGCAATAAGACCATGAGAGAGGGCCTGCAGAAGCCAAACTTCATGGGAAGGATTCCGTATCTTGGAAATGGGTTTCGGGTGAAATGCCATTGGATATTTTGATAATGTCCCATCTACACTGCATGATTGGTAAACAATATGAGTGAGATGGTAAAGATTATGTCAGTAAGACATATGAGGGCTATGTAATATCAAAAGAAGTTGGGATGGAAAATTGAGGGACTGTCAACTCAGAGAAGGGAGCCCCCATTCCTCATTAATGAAGAAGGACTACATCTGCAAATGAATAAGTGTTCTGTAAACCCTGATTGATATATATGTACATATATGTGTGCAAGTCTAATTGTTAGAATTACTATGCAGAGCATATTCTATTTATGTATATTATTCGGATTGCTTGAAGTATGATTAGGACCTGCATAGCTCACATTAGTGAGGAGTGCACACCTTTCTGGTGCTGAGTTGTTGAAATATTTTAACTTCAAAGAATATTATATTTGTATATTATTTATTCCGGAGATGTTCCATACCTCCGATGTGATTATACTATAAATCCGGAGATGTTTATTCCTCCGAGTTGGGTGTGGTAACTAGGGTTATTAGACCCACCATGTGGGGGTCGGCCCAGTTAGTTATAATGGGGTATTTAACCTAATGGTTAAATACGAGCCTACATGTACTTGTGTAAAATACATATCAGAGTAGTGTATAAATAGAGGAGGTGTGTTCCTCATTTGACACACTCACTCACTTGAGGATAACGCACTTGTGGAGGAGAGGTCTGCTATTGTGGAGGAGGAGATCATGTCTTAGGGTTTCATCTTTGTATATTGCTGGTCATCTATATTGAGGAAGCTTTGCTGGGTTTTCTACCCCATGAGGGTTTCCCAGGATAAATCTCTGTCTCTTGTGTTTATGCTGTGCTTGTTGTTTCTTCAGTGATCCTATATATGCTATTATTGTGAAATGGAATGTAATGCTGCTATTTTCTGTCTTAGAATATTAAATCTTAACATGGTATCAGAGCTAACCTGAAGGAAGACAAGGTATGGCACTAAAGACACTTGCTTTACTTACGACAATTTGAAGGTTAGGGTTTTACATAGCAAAAACCAGTCATCGTAGTACTTTCGCTATAAATCCGCTTTGGAGAATTTTTCGGATCTGAAATTGTTACAGGACGAAGATTAAATCTCCAGGTACCTTGTGTCCAAAGGACAACCTCTAATTCGTTGTACTTTGTGATTTATGATCTGTACAATATAGGGTTTCTGCCTCTTCCAGATCTGAGTCAAAATCAGGTGACCCTGGGAAAAAGGTCATATCTTGGGCTAGGAAGCTCCAAATGAAATTTCGTAAAGAGTGAAAGGTATTACACAGTCTGTACTATCTCAGAAAACTTTTTCAGAGGCCGAAGTTGAACCAGTGACACGTGGAACTCCGTACAAGTTCGCCCTCCTGTATTATCCCATAAAAAGGTCATGTTGCGACACTTGGCATAACTCTCTCTCAGAGAGTCCAATTGAGGTTAGACCTGTCAGGATGGAAAGATAACAGGCCGAGCTATCTCAGAAAAGTTTTTCAGAGGCCGAAGTTCAAACAGTGACACGTGGCACTCCGTACAAGTTCGCTCTTCTGTTTTATCCCAAAACAGGTCACGTTGCGACATTTGACATAACTCTCTCTCAGAGAATCCAATTGAGGTCAGACCTGTCAGGATGGAAATATAACAGGTCAGGCTATCTTAGAAAACTTTTTCAGACCTTGTGGATTGAAAAGTTTGGAGTTACACCAGAAACAATCAGGTACATATTTATGTCAAAACATAATTATTTTTGAGTACCTTCATTCATGGCTTCCGGAATTTAGGGCTTTTAAGAAAGTTGGAATTTTTGTAAACGGAGACCACGGCTGAATGCTACTCATAAAAATAGAAATTTAGAGACCAAGATCAGATTTTTTGGTTGGGTAGAAGGCCGGGCTTGATCAAACCCTAGTTCGGGACTTTGATCAGAAAAGTGGAAAATTAGGGCTTCTGTAAAAATGGGAATTTTTGAAATCTGTGACCATGGCTGGAAGCTCCTCAGAAAAATAGAAGCTTAGAGCTTTGGATCAAACATTTTGATTGGGTAGAAGAGTGGGATTCACCAAACCCCAGTTCAGGGTCACGTCCAGTGAATCCGGAAGTTTGAAAGGCAAAATTGAGGAGTGAAACTTTGCAGTTTTCAAATTCTGAATATATCAGTTTGATCAGCTCATCAAGGCGCATATTTCTATCCTTTCGGAAGTTTGAAATTCAAAGTTTGAATTTTTGGGGTTTCTCTGACAAACCCATATCCAGCTCCAGGTCCAGTTCTTGCAAATCAAGTGGATAGGGTTAATCCTAGAAGAAGATGGATTGGTCACCTGCATAAGTGAAGGAGTTACTGTTTCAGAGGGAGATGAGGCTAAGGCTTTACATAAGGAGATTACAAGCGATCTCGACAGGTATGACTCATCGAGGTATGTTTTGAGATTTGTTCATGATTAAGTTTATGGTATGTTTTT
Organism: Larix kaempferi; assembly: GCA_027924585.1. Lineage (NCBI taxonomy): Eukaryota > Viridiplantae > Streptophyta > Pinopsida > Pinales > Pinaceae > Larix > Larix kaempferi. The sequence goes on along the minus strand of BSBM01000318.1, from coordinate 2,278,123 downwards.
CTTCATGTTATTACGGTTAGTACAATCTTGATTTTAGATTTGTTGTATCACCTTAACAAAATTATGAATGCATGATAGAAGATATTCATTGGTTAGGGTGTTGACACTTATGATTGTACTAATGCATTATGATGTTGTGTGAGTTTGATGTTGTCTACTAACAAGATACTGGTACATCACAAAAGACAAATCAGGCTCCATGACCATGAAAACATGAAGACAAAGACTCATCCATAATCTTTGTTCTACTTACGAGGTATGTATGACTTTGTTATATTATGCTTAACCTATGAGACATGCAGGTTCTAGCTCAGGATCTCTAAATCATTGAAGAGATTGTTTATGTATGTTGTACATAACCAAGTAGGTATACTAATCTAGGTATGTTTCCCATGAATCTTACCTTGTGTTAGGATCCCTTATATAAGTATACTTGGAATGATTGGTTATGCTTATTCATAAAGTTAGTAATCAAGGGATTATGCATATTATATCTTTTATCTTGATTGATGATATGCATGAGTAAAAGAAGACTTCCCTGAAATCTTGAATACTAATGTTTATTAATCATGACTATACATTTTCAAGATTATGTTTTTAGAATATACTAATGAGTGTATGTTTGTGTATGAGATCATGAGGATGACTCTTGAGCATGCACAATGGTACAGAATGAATAGAAGTTCAAAAGACATACAGAAGATCAAGCGGGAGGCAGCCACACAAACATAAAAGATAAGTATTCGAGTTGTTATTTGAAATAGTAATGATATTGCCTGTAATAGGTTGTATGCATATTTGTATTCCTATAATATATCATGCTGAGTGTAAATATTCATAGAACATTGAACAATATACTACTAATATGCATATGATTGGTAAGTTGGACAAACATTCCATTGTTGCTTGTCTAGAATGAAACCTCTTTGCTGACATGCTGAGAGTTATGCACACTCTCGATAGTATGTTCTGGTAGAGATGGAAGGCATCTAGATAGCCACTGTATGCATACAGGATATGGGAAAGTGTTGTGCCAAAGTATTGGTCAAAATAGTTGCATCACTATGTAAATGATATCTGTATGCATAATAGGTTATCATGTCAATATGATTTGATGATTATGAAGTATTACTAATCATGTACTTAATTTTGATTTGTAGGAAAGGTCATGAAGAATGATGGACACCATACAAGTGGTGGATGTTCAAACAAGAAGATTTACAAATCAAACAAAATATAGAAGGCTCATGGCTAGAAGATTCTCTTAGAAAGGGGAAGAGAATCACGACAAGATGTTTGCTCCAAGTATGGTGTAATTAAAGAAGAAGTGTGAATCAGGTTCTGTATAGGTACCTAGGATCGATAATAAATTGATAAGCTTAATGATCACCATGGGTGATGTGGATCTCAACCTTTGCTACAAGGTTGAATATGATTTCTATACACAAATGACATGGATGCAAGAAGGAACTCACCACAGAGTTCGAATTATATTAAGGCTCATATTAGTAGACCCATCTAACGAGAGATGGCACAGATAGATATGCAGAAGATCATTCAATGCAGAAATGAAAATGAAAGATCTCAAATTGACGCTTTACTTCCTAGGTCTGGAAGTATGGCAAGGCTCAGAAGGAATATTTCTCAACCAGGGAAAGTATGATGAGAAATATGACTTGAGGTGTTGGAATGGCCACTCTTATGGATTCCAACTTGAAGCTGTTAGGGGATAACTCATCAGAGTTAGTGGATATAACTCTGTACAGTCAAATTATTGGGTCATTTATGTATCTAACATATACTAGATTAGATATATGCTTTGTTGTGAACACCTTGAGTCAGTATCTAGTGGAAACTAGATGTGTTCACCTGATAGTTGCAAAGCATGTGATGAGGCACATAAAGGACACGATAGAATTTGATCTATGCTATCTTGAAGATCATGACTTCAGATGGTTATTCAGATTCTGATTGGGCAGGAAGTGTATCAGACAGGAAGAACACATCGAGAGGATGTTATTGTCTGGGATTAGCCATGATCTCGTGGTTTAACTGGAAGCAGTCTAGTGTGGCTCTCAGCACAAGCAGAATATATGGCTGCTTGCTCTGCTAGTTGTGAAGAAGTTTGGCTTCAGGATTGCTTGACTTAGAGATAGAACCAACTGCGATCCTATGTGACAAATAGAGTTGTATCAAGATGACATAGAATCCAGTGTTCCATGATAAGTCAAAGATCATAGGGATCTAACAAGATATGACACAGAAAGGAACTATAAAGTTTGAATTTGTAACAGGTTACCGATGTACTAACCAAACCTCTACCTCAAGTGAAGAAGTTACCAACATACTAACCAAGCCTCTGTCTCGAGTGAAATTTGAATACTTTCGAGACAAGCTTGGTGTAGCTCAAAAGGACCCTCCTCGAAAGGGGGAGTAGTATAGTCACTGATGATGAAGATTGTCTCATCGAACAACAAGGTCGATGATGAGGTAACCTGTTCTCTACACCTAGATACTTAGAAATAGTTAGATTTAGGACTCGTATACTTAGAATACTTAGTTTTACTTATACATGCTTTTGATGTTATATGTATTAGTAAGAATACATGCTTTTGATGATAGATGTATTGGTGAGAATACATGCTTTTGATGATAAGATGTATTGGTAAGAATACATACTTTTGATGATACATGTATTGATTAATGTACTTGTATGGTTGAGGATACTTGTACTTGTATTGATGAGAATATATGTGAGGATTGTATCATCCTTGAACACTTGTTCTAAAGTGAGCCGTAGACAGGTGTCTCCGAGAAAGAAGAGGGATTGTATCATCCCTGGACTTCAGTTCCTGAATTGATCCATAGACGTATGGTCTCCGAAAATGAAGTCCTTAGTGGACAGATAGGGATTGAATCATCCCTGGACTTTCAGTCCTAAAGAGAGCCGTAGACGTGAGGTCTCCGAGAATGAAGTCCTTAGTGGACAGTTGAGGGGATTGGATCATCCCTGGACTTTCAGTCCTAAAGAGAGCCGTAGACGTGAGGTCTCCGAGAATGAAGTCCTTAGTGGACAGTTGAGGGGATTGGATCATCCCTAGACTTTCAGTCCTAAAGAGAGCCGTAGACGTGAGGTCTCCGAGAATGAAGTCCTTAGTGGACAGTTGAGGGGATTGGATCATCCCTGGACTTTCAGTCCTAAAGAGAGCCGTAGACGTGAGGTCTCCGAGAATGAAGTCCTTAGTGGACAGTTGAGGGGATTGGATCATCCTTGGACTTTCAGTCCTAAAGAGAGCCGTAGACGTGAGGTCTCCGAGAATGAAGTCCTTAGTGGACAGTTGAGGGGATTGGATCATCCCTGGACTTTTAGTCCTAAAGAGAGCCGTAGACGTGAGGTCTCCGATAATGAAGTCCTGAATGAACAGGCAGGGGATTGCATCGTCCCCGGACTGAGGTCCCAGAATAGAGCCGTAGACGTGAGGTCTCCGATAATGAAGTCCTGAATGAACAGGCAGGGGATTGCATCATCCCCGGACTAAGGTCCCAGAATAGAGCCGTAGACTGGGTCTCTAATAATGAAGTCCTGAATGAACAGGCAGGGGATTGTATCATCCCCGGACTTCGGTCCCTGAATTGATCCGTAGACATGTGGTCTCCGAGAAGTGGGGATTGTATCATCCCCGGACTTCGGTCCCTGAATTGATCCGTAGACGTGTGGTCTCCGAGAAGTGGGGATTGTATCATCCCCGGACTTCGGTCCCTGAATTGATCCGTAGACGTGTGGTCTCCGAGAAGTGGGGATTGTATCATCCCCGGACTTCGGTCCCTGAATTGATCCGTAGACGTGTGGTCTCCGAGAAGTGGGGATTGTATCATCCCCGGACTTCGGTCCCTGAATTGATCCGTAGACGTGTGGTCTCCGAGAAGTGGGGATTGTATCATCCCCGGACTTTGGTCCCTGAATTGATCCGTAGACGAATCGTCTCCGAGAAAGTGATTTTTTTTTTGTGGTTACTTGTATCGGTAGGATACTTGTATTGATGATGTGGTTACTTGTATCGGTAGGATACTTGTATTGATGATGTGGTTACTTGTATCGGTAGGATACTAGTATTGATGACATGGTTACTTGTATCGGTATGGATACTTGTATTGATGATGTGGTTACTTGTATCGGTAGGATACATGTATTGATGACATGATTACTTGTATCAGTATGGATACTTGTATTGATGATATGTATACTTGTATTGGCATGAATACTTGTACTAATGATGTGGATACTTGTATTGTTATGGATACCTGTGTTGATGACGATGCTGACGATCATGTGATGATGATACTGAGGATCGTGTGATGACGATGCTGATGATCGTGTGATGACGATGCTGATGATCATGAGATGACGATGCTGATGATCGTGTGATGACGATGCTGATGATCGTGTGATGACGATGCTGATGATCGTGAGATGATGATGCTGATGATCATGTGATGATGATGCTGATGATCGTGTGATGACGATGTTGATGATCGTGTGATGACGATGCTGATGATCGTGTGATGACGATGCTGATGATCGTGTGGTGACGATGCTAATGATCGTGAGATGACGATACTGATGATCGTGAGGATCCAGATGTTGATGTTGTTGTAGCTGTTCGAGTGCTGCAGAAGATAAAGACTCAGTACTGAAGATGTTGATGTTCCAGTATTGAGGATGTTCCAGTAACTGCTTGAGTTATTGATGATGTTGAGAAAGCTTCCAATGATTTATAGATGTATCATGTATGATGTTGATGACTCCTTGCTCGTGCAGATACTGTTATAATATCCTTCTCGTTAAGGGGGAGTGTTGAAATATTGTAACTTCAAAGAATATTATATTTGTATATTATTTATTCCGGAGATGTTCCATACCTCCGATGTGATTATACTATAAATCCGGAGATGTTTATTCCTCCGAGTTGGGTGTGGTAACTAGGGTTATTAGACCCACCATGTGGGGGTCGGCCCAGTTAGTTATAATGGGGTATTTAACCTAATGGTTAAATACGAGCCTACATGTACTTGTGTAAAATACATATCAGAGTAGTGTATAAATAGAGGAGGTGTGTTCCTCATTTGACACACTCACTCACTTGAGGATAACGCACTTGTGGAGGAGAGGTCTGCTATTGTGGAGGAGGAGATCATGTCTCAGGGTTTCATCTTTGTATATTGCTGGTCATCTATATTGAGGAAGCTTTGCTGGGTTTTCTACCCCATGAGGGTTTCCCAGGATAAATCTCTGTCTCTTGTGTTTATGCTGTGCTTGTTGTTTCTTCAGTGATCCTATATATGCTATTATTGTGAAATGGAATGTAATGCTGCTATTTTCTGTCTTAGCATATTAAATCTTAACATGAGTTATGTTAGGGATGCCAATATTGATTACGCCCTAAGGGAATGGACGCATTCTTGGTGTTTCAATACTTGATAGTGAATGCTATGAATTATGGTTACAATTTTAGAATAACAATGCTGACAAGTTTTCCTATACTACTTGTGTTGTCACCTTAAACAAATGCAATTTGGTGCTACACACTAAAGAAGCAAAGTAAAAGGTTATTGTGAAGGCTTTTGGTGGAAGGGTTAATGTGTATGAAAGGATGGTGTGGAGGTTGTGGGGATTTTGATGAAGGGTTGTGACGGTGTTGATGAAAGGGCTATTATATGCCTATGGCTCCATAGTAGAGCCTTGACCTAGAAATGGTCGTGGTGAAGTTTCTTTCCAAGTCGGTGTGAAGGTGCACTGGTGGGACATTAATTATTTGATGTTTTGGAGCATCCTGCATGCTAGAAAAATATCCCAGTCCGCAGGAGGATCCCAAGGCTTGTAAAGTAAAAGCAAGACTCTATGGACTAGAGAGGAAATGCGCAATACAGATAAGTATGTGGTTATCTTGCAACTTCTTGCTTATGAATATACATGTGCATATGATTTGGTTATGATTTCTTAAACTCTTGTTTAGAGATAAACCCTATGAAAATAAACTAAACATGCGAATTGATTCAATGTTTGAGTGTAGGTATTGTTGGAAAAAAGGACTATGAAGGAATCCTAGGGATGCATGTGGACATGTGACCGCCCTAAAGAGTTCAGCACAAGTAGTAATGAAAGATGGTGCCAGTGGGAATGTGTGGGTCCTAGCAGCCAAGAGTTGTATACAAACCATGTGGAGGGACTCCATGGTTGAAAGGTCTAGAATAGACCATAGACACTAAGTGTCATAGCCAAGAAGGGCATGTCAAGCATTCACATTGAAGTGAAAGAGGCTAGGAGCATGAAAACCACAGTGGTGGTGTAGGTTCCAGAATGGAACAAGACTAAGAGGAGAAAACTCTTACTGCTCTCTCTTTCATTTTTATAGATGCATTTATAAAACAGAAAATTGTTTGATGCATGTCATGACTTGAAATGATTGTGTTAATTCATTGAAATAATTGGGAATGATGAGTTAATGAATTTCCTGTGAATGGATGAACATGAAGGAATTCATGTGTATGTTGGGAAAGCATGGAAAAGTGTGAAAGTCTCATGGGTAAAGCATGGTCTACACATGTCAATGGAGCAATGAATTGACTGATCTTAATGTTTATATTATGCTTGGCCTAACAGAATTACAATGATGCATTTCACAGGTAAGAAAGTGAAGTTAATTTATTACAATTGTTGCAAAGCAAGTGCTACTTGATAGCAAAGTGAAATCCAGTTGTGCACACTGACCATGGCAGCAGACCAAAGGCTATTGGACTTGGCTAGAAGTCTCCTTCAAACAATTTCCAAGACCCAAGAAAATCTTGGAGAGATGCTCAAGATATAGAAGAGGCAGAATGAGATGAACCACAAGGTTTTGCATGACTCTATTTGTCTGCAAAGGGAGGTAAATAGAATTATGGAAGCATTCAGTAAGGGAAAGGAAAGTGGATCAATGATGAGGCATTCGTCCAATCGGTCCATTAAGAAACGTTCCAGGCATGAAGAATCAAAAGAGATTGAGTAGGTAAAGATGAAGTAGCTAGTGAAATGTTGGAAATGTGGAGGACATCATTGCCTCTACAACTTCCCAACAAGGGAACATCAATAGGGTAGAAGCCTAAAGTTTTTAGACTTGTGGATGAGCTGAAAGGTCAGAATCAACAGGAGCAGTTTGTGGAAGCCAAAGGACTTGGTCCTGAAAGTTCAAGGTAAATGATAGAATGCAGAGCAGATCTACAAATTTTTTAAAATTTTGGATGTGTAAATTGTATATGTATTCCTAAGTCTTGGAACACCGAGGACGATGTTATTCTAAAGGGGATGGGATTGTAATACCCCATTTTGACCCTTAGGATATATTAGCTTTTAATGTAAATATTGTATACATGTGATATATGTTTCCCTAGCATGGAGCTCAAGGCCAAGGCCCTGCTAGTGGATGCTTGAACTTTATTTAAAAGGAAAATATTAGATATTATTTTACCCATGTGCTATTTAGCCATGGAACATTGTAAAAATGATGTAAATAAACATCATGCAATAAAATACCAAAACTGGCTATGGAAGTAACGAATGAGAAGGGGCCATGTGTATCCACTAGGGAGTGGTGAGGGGGTTGTGGGGATGAACCATATTCTACCAAATGTCATTGTGAGAACCCATTGAATTTCTTTGTTGACATTTATTTCTGTTGTAAGGAAGTTGTTGAAGAATTTAGTCCATGGCTTCAATGGAGCATGGGTAGCCCAAAAATTCGTATGGGCTCTGTTTTCTTGTACCACAAGTCACTCTACCTCATGGGAATTGGTTATTCCTCATTCCCATTCCATTATGGAAGAAACCAACATCAATTTTCATCCATTACGAATTAGCAATGAGAAAAAACCCGAAATCGCAACTTTGCAAGAACCCACGTTTTGAAGAGCCAAAAACGCCAAGATTTGGTATTTGACAGTAAAATCCAATGGAGGATCCATACATATGAACCTTGAGGCAAATTTGAGAGTATTAGATACCCTGAAATCCATTGGAAAACCTAGTTTTTATAGCCCAAAAAACCAGTGAAGGGATTGAGTTATTTGATGACAGAATTGGGAGAAATCCAAGTGTGAATGTTTGAACTGGGGATTGGATTGCTTGAATTTAGCTTGAAATGCCTGTAGCTCTATGGATGAGCTCACTGGCTTAGCATTTCCCTCCTTTGTATTTTGTATGCTTGATAAATCCAACTGTGAGTTGGCTTAGCATAGTTATTGAGTGAAACCATGGCTATGAGTGAGCCTGTCTAGTTCCTCCCTAGTGGATACACAACCCAGCTTGGGGGTGATCTCTCAGCTGAAAGAATATAGGATGAATAGAGATATATGGTTGGGTGGAATGTTTCTCTCACATAACCAGTTGTTTGGACAACTTCATTTCAAAGATAAGTGTTCTCTATGTTTTAAATTATATGCATTTTGTGTTTTGTAATGTGTTAATTCGGAATGATAATTATTCATGTTAATGGAATTGATATGAAGCTTGTGCATAGCATTGGAATGGAATTGAATCCCTGGGTGTTGAATCACCATATGCTTGTGTTAGATATGAGGATGCATTACTGCTTGTGTGCTTGCAAATATGTTTATTTCTGTCGTGTTTATATTGAGTATGAGTCTGCACATGGAAGATTTTAATTGTTATGAATTTATGAATAATGTATGGGCTGAGATTATCAAATAAGACCGGTAAGTTGGCACGTTTTCTTCCTTGCACCGGATGGATGGAAGGGGACGTTACATCAAGGCATGAGATCTCTTTACCAAAACATCAAACTTGTCTCTAATATCATATTTTTGCAGCTGAATGGATAGAAGACAAAGGATATCCTCATTAATTTTTCTCAAGGCCTTTTCTATCATCTTAAACGGTTCTAGAGAAGAACCAATGTCACCATCATGCATCAACTCATACACATCAAAAGATATTGATTGTTGTGACGCTGGTTCATATGCCGAATCATTGGTCTGAAATAAAAATATATAAAACATTATTGACGTGAAAGCAATAGACTGAGGAAAAAATGATATTAACAAAACATATTGATCATGATAGATTCCTAAAATTACAATTAGGTTTACCTGATGCTTCGATGATGGTGTCGTCTAATCCATAGCTGGGGACTTTCCCCGATCATCCCCCTTCCAATAAGAAGTAGAAAACATTATCATAATGAAACCAATATACACACGAAAAAGACATAAAAAAACATTATGCTACATATTATATTGGTACAATTGCAATGAATTATTCCTGTTGAATCGCGGATCATCTACTCATTAGATCAATCATTATAGGTGACCTTCCGGGATATACTAATAGGGAGGTGTCGTAATCCGAAACCTTCATAAAAAACATAGAAAAAATCATCTAAACGAAGCCAAAATACTCATGGAAAAAATTAATAAGAAATTTTTTTGATGTATTAAATTGTACAATTACAATCAGGTATACCTGTTTCCCCAAGGTCGTCGTCGTCTGATCAAAAACCAGGTGGTTTCCCCGATCAACACTCTGCAAAAAAAATATAGATAACATTATCTAAATGAATCGAATATACTCTTGAAAAACACAAAAAATATTTTTTGTTCATATTAAATTTATACAATGGCATCGATGTATACCTGCTGTCTCAAGGCAAGTTTGGTATCATCTATTGCTAGGGAGGTGCCCCTTACAGAACCCTGCATCAAAAACATAGAAACAATTATCTAAACGAAACCAAAATACTCACTGAAACAACATAATAAGAAAACATTTTGCCTTATTTAAATTGTACAATTAGAATCGGGTTTATCTATTGCCCGGAGGATGATGTCATTTGATCAATAGTTGGGTGGTTTCCCCAATCAACATTCTACATCAAATATAGGTAACATTATATAAACCAAACAAATATACTCATGAAAAAACACAGCAAAAGACACTCTTTTTTCATATTATATTTTTACTATTACAAAGATGTATACCTGCTACCTTGAGGAAGTTGCACTCCTCTGACCAGCTGCTGGGGAGATGCCCCGATCACTACCCTACGAAGTAAATATAGAAAATTTAAATGAAATTATAACAATATAATAACAAAAAATCCTTAGATGTTAAATTCATTAATAAAAGGTTGGGTAAATTGTTAGATGTACCACTCCCATAGTAACCGTGTTTGTATCTACTTGAATCAAATTGTAATTAATAAGCAACTATTCCTCTGCAGCTATTGATTTAATGGCACATACAAAAACACGGTTTCCTTCATGCCCCTCAAATATGCAGTTGGGTTGCTTAATTGTAGACCCTGGTTGTGTACTGTTTATAAACCCCTCAATATTCCCTATGGCTTTTTGTCTTTCGTCAATGTACAACGTTGCTCCTTTATTTTGATATTTGTCTTTTAGCTGTAAATAATTTGCTGACAATCAATATTTGTGCATACTTTGTGTATATTAGACCAGGTGCATTAAATATTTGTAGTTGTAACAGGGTCCAACATACTCCATCAATTATGTACATCTATCGTAACTGACCATTATGCCATCCATGCAAAACAAACCCAAACCATGTAGTGACGATGGTGCAATTCGATATATCCTCTCGTTCACACAAAAATATATGTTTAGTTTAGGAAGATCCTTGGGTACCCATTGTTTCACTAGATGTTTGTACCTCAAGGGCACCTCGATGTCACTTGTTGTCTCATAATCATAGGAACATGACCCCCCTTCAGCGAGAAAAAATTCCATGTGTTTATGGAATTTTCTTTTGATATTTTGACATCTAGTTGATATAACTCTTGTAGATGTATTGGATTTTTCACTTTCATCTAGTCTTACTAAACTCCCATCACTCGAGGAAGAAAGATCAGACAAATACCTGTTTGGGTCTACCTACACCATTTCAAATAGGACCTTGTTGGGTATGCACAATCTATATTAGAAAATTGCAAGGCATTAAGGCATGCATTTTCCACTATCATCATACATAGTTAGCATGCCTCCATGAAATGTAAACTCCTTTCTTTTATTACATCTAATAAACAAGTACTACTCAAACTAAATAGAACAACAATAACAAAACATAATTTTCATCTCTTTCGACTTTTCCACATTAACACTACCAATTGGCTCATTGTGTTAAAGTAATCCTGGTGTTAAATAGATTATGTCTTTTTTTCTTTGGAAAAAAACACTCGCAATTTCATTGAATATTAATTGTGGGTATTTTATTTATTTATCAAAAATATTTTATTTAATTTTATAAGTTAAATAACGCTCTCATTAACTCTTTATATGTTTATTTTTATTTTTAAATATACTATAGTATAGTATAAAGAATTAAAAATAATAAATGATATTATTTTGCAATTAAGTATTATAATTTAATTAATAAATATTATTTTATATAGTATTAAATTAATTTTATTTATTAAAGTATAATAAAATATGATTATTAAATGATATTATTTTAGTTAACAATATGAATTTGGCTATTGGTTAAGCATGTGTGTGTTTTAAACCCACAAACAAACCATTCCTATATATATAAATAAAATGGAAAAAGATTTATATTTTTTATGAGAATTTGTATATATTTATTTAAAATATTTTATTTAATTTTATAAGTTAAATTAAAAAAAGTTTAAAGTAAATCAAATAATAACTTTCTTAAGATTCAATAGACTAAATTAATCTCAGTATTTTGTAATTAATTATTATAATTCTAATTAATTAATATTATTTTATATATTAGCATATTAATTTTATTTATTAAAGTATAATAAAATATGATTATTGAATAATATTATTTTATTTAACAATATGAATGAAAAACATATGTGTTCTCTTCCTGGATGTTTATTATTTTTTAAAAGACTTCATCAATAAATATGTAAAATTTATAATTGAAGCAATTATTAAAGATATTAAAATATACTACATTGAAATTTATGGATTAATGGAGATTTTTTTATTAAAAACATTCTTTTAATATCTATATATATCTATATCTATATCTATATATATATAATTTAAACAATTCCAAATTTAAAATTATTAGATTTTAATCCAAACAAAATCTAAAAATAAATAAATTAACATTAACATGGTTAATATTATTTTTTAAATGTTATCGAAAAATTATTAACATTATATAATTAAAGACCCATAAACAAATCATTCCTATATATATTGGAAAATATATTTATTTATTTATTGAAAATATTTTATTTAATTTTGTAAGTTAAATAGCATTGTCATAAGCATATGTGTTTTCTTTTTGGAGGTTTATTATTTTTTAAAAGACTTCATAAAAAATATGTAAAATTTATAATTTAAGTAATTATTAAAGATATTGAAACATAGTATATAACTAAAATATATGGATTAATGGAGACTTTTGTTATTAAAAGTCATTTTTTTAATATAATATATACATGACAAAAAATTCCTACAAATGACTAATTTACCAATTGTGGTATAAGCATTGCATATCATTATAATTAAAAGTATAAAAATGGGTGATTTAGTAATTGTGATATCAAGTGTCACATAATATTGTTATTCACATAAATTTTTAGATTGTCTTGCGATATTTCTCATGTTTATGTAACAATCTAAAATTCAAATTTTCAATGTTCTTTGAACGTTTTCCAAGGGTTTTGTCACATTATGACGTTCATCAAGTGCCATGTTTGATTGTGAAACTGCTCCTTGGTTTTGTCGCATTGTGACATTTATGTTGCAGTATGAAAACTACTTTATTGACTTGTATCAAGCATTGCATTGCTTAATAGGGCATGTGCAAGCTAATGAGGGTCACTTTTGGCATGTTAGATGCAATAGAAAACTGAAAAATCAGCCATCCCTCAACTTACTTGGTTTTTTTGAGATACTTACACAAGATATCTTGCATCGAGTAAAAAAGATGAAACGTAGGAAATTGAGTCACGTTTCCGAATATATAAGTTTTAAGTATTGAAAATTTACATAACTATGTCAAATTTCATGTTTTCTAACAGTCACCTTTTATTTTTTTGCAAATGATAAGGTATATGTTTTTGTGGGTGTAGCC